>CM031688.1:16397754-16997754 GCA_006182925.3 Reinhardtius hippoglossoides
CTATGTTGTGATGCTGTAGTTGTGTTTTTTTCGTATTAGTATTTACATTATTTCATGTGTTTTACCTCAAAATAAGAAAAAGAGGTAAAATTAAGTAAATTAACTGTTTTCTTTTCTGATTGCACATATTTTGTGTCAATTCAATGGGCACAGTGTAATTACCAGCGACAATTATAGCGAAAGTTTCAAATTGAATTGAAGTTAGCAGCCCAAGCTGCCTCAAATGGTTGTACCAATTAGATGGCAGGAAAATAAGTTTACTGCATCAGCTGAATAAACAACATTTAGGAGCAAAATGAAGAACAATCAGAAGAAGAAAAGATACATTTTCATTCAAAGAATAGTAAATATGGTAGTATATTGTACATAATGCATTTAATGGATTTTTTTCTCCTTCACTCTTACTTTCTCCCTCCCCTGGTATCTCTGTTTCTTTGTCAGCTTGACTGACTTTGTCCCTCTGCGCTCTTCTCTCTGTATCCCCTCTTTACAAGGCAGCATTAGTGACATAGAGATGATAATTGGAGAGAAATGATCTACTTCCTTTGCTGCTGCAATCTGATTCATGGCAGCCTGGTCACTAGTCTGATAATGTGTTGTATATAATCAACTTTCAGATTTTTTTCCTCCTCCTTCCCCCTGATCTTTATTCTATCCCTATGGGTTGTTAGTCTGTAGCTGCTTTCAGACATGCACTGAACTCTGGATATTGTCCCTAAATTATCTTGAGGAGACGTATGTGAGAAGGCAAATATTAAAGTGAGTTGCTGCGGACAATCTCTGGGTTTTCTCAGGCTTGTTGATAACATTTGTAACACGCGGTGGACACAAGACTGAAGAAATCAAGAAAAATAGAAACAACTCAGGATGACAAAGAGATGTTATCCATTTAGAAGACACAGACAAAGACGTAAAGATACGGAACGATGCCAGTGTCGATGTGCTGTTAACACAAACACATAATCTCCATAGCGAAATTCATCAGTCCGTCGCACCTCCTGCATGCTGCGCCACCCCTCACATAAATGCTCCTGAGATTCCTATGTTGTTATTAATAAGTCTCCCTCGAGAAACTCCAGCTGTGTTCTTTATATGTGAAAGGCAAAATCTGGAGAAAGCCTGCACCCCATTGTATGGACATTCTCCAGAGTTGGTGTCTAAAACTTTCTTGTGTGTGTGTTTGTGTGTGTGTGAGTGTTAGGGAGAGAGAGAGAGAGTTCTACCTTGCATTGTGAGATCTTACTCCTGTGGGTAAGCCATTTGTATGCAGTCATGGTATCTTTTTAGAGTGCTACACACGCACACACATACAGGCCTAAGCCTTCCCAAAGGAGACCCAAAGAGACCCAATTAGAGTTTCACTGCACCTCTTAACTCAAGCAATTTGCTTGACAGCCCGCTGTCATCTCGTTTTGATACGAGCTACAAAATAGTTAGAAGCCTTTTGAGATTTGTGTTGGTGTTTCAGCTCTCAGGATTCAACTTTTCCTACCTTTTAATTCTGAGCGCTGCTGTTACATCATCTCAGCGGCAGTTTGCTTCAGTATGAGCCAACTGCTGTAGATCATCCCAGTCATCTAAATGATACTGGAATTGTGCTTCAGGCTCTTAGTGTATGTAAGTTAAGGGACATATTGACCTACGTATCCTGTGGTTTATTGGCTATAACAACTCAGTAAGGGGCCAAAAAGGGCTAGAATCACATCTCTTACATTTCAATTTTAAAGTTCTTCCAAATTTTTTTCTTGTAATATAAAAAGTGTTTTATGAAGCACATTCAAGGACATATTGGAACTGACTCATCAGAACATACTTTATGGGTAATCCATATTTGAGGATTTCTCTCCTCGCCTGCCACCAGGTCAGTTGTTAACCTGCCATGACTAGAGGGAGGCGTCTCCCCTGATAGATGGACACTGCTCTTGGATGTGCTTGGGGGCTCTGGCTTACAGATATGTGACTTACTGCTCATCTGCGGAGGTTGTTGGCCAAGGTCTCCTGTTGCAAAGGAGCATCACCACTGCAGCAGTTTATCACACTCTGCGACAGGAGTCCAATTCACTGTTGCAGCTGCCAGTCGTCCCATACCCATTCATCAAAGCGACAAATGGCTCAAAGGGGGCGGGGCTATCCATCACTGTGCCTCAAAGGATAATATCAGGGCCCGTTGAACGCTGATAGATATTAACTATGACTCAGAGTCGTTACTATCACCAAAATGGCAAAGCAATGTGAATGGATTTAGCAGGATTTTTGCAATGGAAAGTCATTTAAAATATTTTAACAAATTCAGTGGTGTCGGAATGATACTATATCCATACATATAAACTTGTGAATTAGTTGCGGGTCGTTGAACATACAGTAGTGATTGACTACATCAAGCAAAACCAGTAAAACTTTATGTCTAGTCATAAATTAAGCTGACTGATAGGGAGAGCTTATATAATTTGTGTTCATGCATGAATGCGTGTGTCTCTGAAGTTGTATCGAGGCAGAAATGTAATTTCAGTACATTGTGTCCATTTTGTAGTTGGACTGGCAGACTCTAGAGTTAGAGGAGGCAGATGAACTGAACACTGCTCATCCACTTTAGTGTTTTAGTGAGGTTATCAACTCATGGTGACATCACATAAAGAGACATTGTGCAACATGCAGGAACATACACTGCACTAAAAAGCCATCGCCCACTTGCTTAAAATGTCGAACAGAGGATGTGTGTCATACCCCGACAAAAAGTGCATATCTGACTGACACTTCAACAGCACTACCCTCTCAACATTACCCTCAACTCACTCCAACTTTTCTGTGAGGGGAGATTTATGAGTAAACACACACATATACACACTCTTGCAATGTTCCCTTCCTTCTTATTTGGGCAATTCATCAGTTTAATGTGTGAGCTGACCTGACATGAATGTGAATATGCATTGAATGAATCATTGCTTTCCAGTGTGTCTGTCTGGATGCGTGTTAGTTTGCTCATGCATATGCACCTTTGTGTACTTTTACACACACACCTCCTGAGTGTGTGTATGTGTGTTTGTGCATGAGAGAGAGAGACATTGCTTGGAGGTTGAATGGCTGTATGTAATCCAGTGAACTCTCAAAGAACTTAAAGTCGGCTCAGTTCCCTCCTTCACCCCAGTATTCCAAACACAAGTGTCATCTATAATATTTACTATTTCATTGAAACTCTCCCCAAAAGTGCTTCAGCTGCAGTGCTTTTTTAATTTTTGTGACTGTATTTTAAAGTGTCGTTTTTTGCCCCATCATTTTCTTGCTGCCTGCCAACAATAGTTTTTTATCTCTGGCAAAAGCTAGATGTTGGTTTAGTGTTGAAAAAGCTCATCTCTCTGGTGTGGTTGAATGACACATCATATGTTATGAAACAATATTTTTCAGTATGTTTGAAGCCCTTTTTTCTTCTCATTATCTGAATAATGCTATCCCCCAAAGAAATATGTATGCACGTAAGAGCCAGTATCACCTCATGTATGTAGTTCCTTTAAATGTTAGTTTTACATACATAGCAATAATATTTCATAAGAACAAACTGTAAACCAGTCATTTTCATTCCTTTTGTGCGCAGCTACAAATAACTAAGAATAAAAAAATAGCTAAACATGATTTCCTCTGATTGACCTCCATGCTGCAGTACTTTCTTTCTACAGTCCTGCTTTTTTTTTACTGCAATATCTCTCTATCTCTTGCTGTCTGTTGAGACAGAATAAAAGGAATTCAATAAAAAGGTGTTTTACATTTTTATATATTTGTTGACCCTGTGTGCATGAACGTGTGTGTGTCTAGTAGGGATGGGCATAATTAATCGACGATCGATTAATTGATCATTAAGAATTTCGTCGATGACATTATTTTTTCATCGATAAAAATGGATTTCGCTATGTGGCAGCAATTAAACATTTTACCACACGGGGCAATGTTTGAAAAAAACGCCACAGGCCTACTCAGTTACCTGCGAGTTTCCGTGTATTTCAAAAGTAAACATGAAGAGGTCACGGCGAAGTGTAGCGTGGGACCATTTTGATTTAAAAAATGACTTAGTTCACTGCGAAGCTGTGTACAAGTACAACTCGGCCACGACTCAAATGATGTACCACTTGAACAACGCACATCCGACCCTGGTTCGTGGCGGTGCATCCTGCTCTCGGTCTCAACCTAGCATCAACTCGGTGTTAGCACGGAGGAGCTGCGATGCACAACGAGCAGAGAAAATTACCCAACGGATCTGCAAGTTCATCGAGATGGATATGCTACTCTTAAGTATTGTTGAGGGCGAAGGTTTTCGACAACTGATAAACTTATTGGAACCGGCATATCACATTCCGTCACGACGTGCCATCACCAGACTGGTAGAAACGCACTACGAAAAACGGAAGCAGGAGCTGTTAAAAGGAAAAACCTGTCAGACCTAAGTATTATATATTTTTGGTTAAGTTATTGTTTAACATGATTGTTTTTTATATTATTATTTTATTTTGGGTCAGTTGTGTTTATGAGCACCGGCTTCTAGCTGTCGGCTCCGCTGCTTAAGAGTACAGCAGCGCATATTTTCAAGTGTAACCGTTGAACGGATCCCGTTTAACTGCCACAAGAGTTGTTCATCTTGTAATAAAAATCTCAATGAGGAAACACGCTGTGTTTTTTCTATTTTCACTGCATTTTAATATAGCCTATAAATAGTGAATTTTAATATAAAAATATTAATGATTAATCGAAAATCGATCGTTAATTCTCCCGACGATCGATTAAGTCATTTTAATCGAATGCCCATCCCTAGTGTCTAGATATAAAGTCATAACGTGCTCTATCTTGATCTCTAAATTCAATTTTTTACATTGTCCATTGTGTGACTACATTTTTGGAGGGCGTGTGGCTTGAGAGAGTCACAAGTGATTTCCTGTGTGTGAAAGTATATGTTCATGAGTGAAGGAAAACAAACGCACACACACAACCAACGTGACATACTGCAGTTGTTAGGCAAATAAATGAAAGGTAAATTATGTCTTGAATAGAACACACACACACACCCACCCACACTATGAGAACAAACAGACTGCATATCAAATAGGAAATAAAGGTGGGTGGTGTGCTCATTTGTGCATCTACATTTTTAAGGCATTGGTGCCCCTATGCCTACTCCCTTATACACATATAATTAGTTTGTAAATGTGTGTTTGTGATTGTGATGCAGGTGACTATGACTCTTTCTGTGCACAGAATTCTACCTCTGATTTAACGTGTAAAGCCTAATTTTGAAGCTTCTGAATTAATGTTTGAAATAATTATGAACTTAAAGAAGATAATCATTTGGAGCTGATTAGTTCTCTCTCTGCCCTTTTATCTTCCATCTGTTTTACCGCTATAAATCTACACTTCCCTTCCACAGTGTTTGGGTAAATAGTTTGCATTGGTATTCTTTCAGAGCTACTCGCTTAGAATGGGTTTTATTTGTTCTAATATATCACTGCTCAAACAGCAAATTTTGGTTCGTATTGCTGTAATGCCCTTTGGAACTGTTTTTTGTTTTTTTTTACATTTCCTGCTCCATTAGCTCTAAACTTTATATCTACTGCTCTACTTTCTGAATATGGTATAGTCTTTCACTGCTTCACTTTCCCCTCAGAACTTATGTCACATGCTCCGTTTCTTTCTTTCAGTTTTGTAAGACTTGTAATTTATTACCATTAGACATATGTGGATATACTAGGGACTTTTACAACCATGACCTAATTACCACTGCCGTCTGTGACAGGAGTTTGAGGACTTGCAGTCTAGATGGACATTAAATACTACCCCCGAATGGATTTGATGAAGTCTTCGAGGATGATAGAAGGAAGAAATTGTTTGTAATTATAGCTTTGACCACCCTCATAATCCAAGATTACTTTTAGCACCTCAGACAGACTTTTGAATTCACATCATATAGTCATGATAAAAGGTGAAAACTTTGAAAAAATATTGTTCATCACAAAGAAAAGTAAAAATATAAGAGCCTAATTGTCCCTGTCCGTACTCTTGCCTTAAGTCATCTGAACCTATACAGGCACTTATTGATATTATACCCTTACTTTTTCAGCCCCAGTGTTAAGTCTCAGACAATACATTTTATTTAAATTCTACAGTATCTCTTTAAACTTCTCCTGAAATCCTTTACGGGCCCTCTAGACATCATGCCGGTAACCCTTCCTAAAACTTTTTATGAAAGCTTTTACAAATTATTGACATTGGCTCTTACTTACACTGACTATTGATTTAATTCTATTTTATTATTCTATCTATTTATATGTTCTATTTTTCTATAATGTCCCACTGTTTTATTATCGTTACCTTATAAATAAAGTGCTAAATAAATAAAAGTAATTATTATGATACTATGATAATTATTTTTTGTAGTGGTAGTGATGTAGTAGTATTAGTATTGTTATTAGTACCAATTATCATCTTCTCTCGATACAGGCCATCTTTCAACTTGTAATCCTATGAAAAGTTCTGGAAAACGTTCACTGTCTGTGATGGATTGGCAGCTGGTTCTGGTTGTCTCCCTGTCGTCTACCCAGAGGCTCCAACTATTTTTAATGATGTCCCTTTTTCATAAGTCATTTTAACAAGCCTTCATCAGCCTCCACTCGCAATTTCCCTCAGGGGTATCCATCTTAAGTGCTGTTCCATTTGTCTGAAAACAAGCAATGCCTCTGAGATTGACCTGTTGAGGGAGAAGGTTCACAATTACGGCACGTAGACGTCAGGAGGAGGTCTTTGCCAAAAACGCATTTCAATCTTCTGTCATTTACTGATCACAAGCCATCACAAGCAGTTAAGTGAGTTTATAGTCCCCCTATGAGCCAGCCCGCTGCTCTGCCAGTGGCCGTTACCTCAGCGTAGCTTCCTCAGAGGGCAGTCAGACACAGAGACTATTTTAAAGGACTAATGGATTGGGCTTCTTCAGTACAAAAAATTATGTTGAGGAAATAGATGAGCAGAAAGGCAATATGACAGAGATGAAGAGACGCTTCATCAGCTCCCCCGGTCCTCATGGTGATAGAGCCACATGCTGTGTTGTGATTTCATGGCCAGGGAGGGGAGCTGCTGGCTCCCAGATAGAAACAATCCCAACACAGCTTGCTGTTACATCTAACAGCATCATACAATGCTTCATTTGGAAACCACAGCCATTTATCAATACCCCCATTGATTTGTTGCTCTGTACTAACATCTAACTAACTAACATCTTCGCCTGGGGCAGAGTTTTTGTATGTGCGTGCGTGTTATCAAGATAGTCTTGTTTATAAAAACATCCCTATGCCTTAAAACGGTGTGTTTATATGTGCAAAAAATATTTTAAATGAAGCCAACTTTTTACAGATGGTTCCTGTTTGTGAACCTGTAAATGAGAAAGGATGGAGATACAGACATTCACACACTCATACACACACAAAGTTGACTGCAATACAGGTTTACTTCTTCACCCCCAGCCTCTGATTCCTCTTTCTTTCTTGTTTTCTAGCTTTCTAGCTTTCTTGCTCAGTCAAGGTCCCATCTATTAATCTGTTGTATCTGTCAGGTCATTTACACTCATATACACTCTCCTGCCCTCTTTCATCAATCTCTCTATTCCCTCATTTCTGTCACCTCTCCATCGTCCTCTCTCACTCTTTTATCTCACTCTGCATGAGCTTCTCTCTCCTTCTCTCCAGGTTTAAATTTAGATGGGAGTTTCTCTGCACTGTATCTAGGCAACCTATCCCCCATACAGTATGTAAAGAACCAGCAGTGCTAAACTTCCTCTCATTTCTTTCCTTACCCTCTCGCCCCTCGTCTCTTTTAATTTTTTTACTCCATTGTGTGTGTTCCTGTGTTGTTGGGTAAGATTGTGTGTTTATTCTCTACAGTCCATGTTGTGGGGTTGTGTCATGTGGCCTGGACGTGTGCCTGTATGTGTGTGTATGTGTGTGTGTTTAGGGCTCTGGCCCAGAAAACCCAGAGCATTATTTACCCCTGGAGTCATGAGCTGTGCTGACAGAGAGGGCAGGCAGACAAAGCATTGCAGCCAGCCTTTACTACAGCCTGCAAGGAGACCATAGAGATCAGCACATCACCAGCCCCTGAATTATTCACACGGCCGTCCAAGGAACCAATCTCTCAGTCATCCAGTAAACTGTTAGTCAGTATGGGTGGGCGATATCTTGAATATACTCCATGTTTTGCGGCTTATCCAATGTGGGATGTTTTAAATTTGTATATCGCAAACATCAAAGTGGCTTGTTCAATTTTTAAGCCACCTGCATGAGACTTGCTTTAGTGTTTCACTGCTCTCTCACCTCACTACAGCTCTTTTCCTCTCACAGACACATACGTTACACACACTCGCCGAACATGATGTTATGTTTGTATGAAAGGCAAATCACCTTTGGAGGTGGTCAGGGATGCTAGGTCAAAAGACTGAACAGTAAGTGCATAACCCACATGAATTTTCCGAAACTAGTATGGTAGCAGCAAGGCAATTTTTTAACTTAATGTTATTTGCACCAGTGAACAATGCAATTATGTCTGTAGCAATCCTGAAGACACTTTACGAAGTTTTGAAAGAAGTATCTGTGTGTGTGTGTGTGTGTGTGTGTGTGTGTGTGTGTGTGTGTGTGTGTGTGTGTGTGTGTGTGTGTGTGTGTGTGTGTGTGTGTGTGTGTGTGTGTGCTTGCATCCGTGTGTGTGTGCATGCGTGCGTGTGTGTGTGCCTGTGTGTGAGCCACATACGCCTTTGTGAAGCAGTGCTCGGACAGGTGTAAGTAAAAGTATCGGCCATCAACTCCAGTCACAATAATTTATCACAAAGCCAGTTGAGTCACACCCTCCTCTCTCTATCTCTGTCTTTCTTACACGCTCACCACACAAACACACACACACACTCAAAGTCATTTGTCTTGGATACAAACTATTTCTATTAATTCTAAATTACAGATCACAGATTTTGGCAAAAGTTTTGTACAATCTATGAAAACGTATTTATCATAGTTATCTAAATATTTGTGGTGTAGGCTACTAAATCAGCCTCATGACCTGACACAATGTTGGCACCATGATGTAAAGAATGCACTCCTCATGGTGTTTTTAAGGCATTTGAAATATGGTTTGCATATACTGTGATACCAGTAACACCCATCAAATGCTCAAAAATCAGATAAAGAACCTATTGGTCAAGTCTTTAGTGGATGATACGTCAAAGCCTGGGATTAAGAAGGTCCTAAAATGATAAACTTTAATAGAAAAGACAAAAAAAGACTTCCTTGCAGGCGGCACACTAAGCCATTGCAAGCTCTAATCAAATGATTTAGGAAAGGCTATAGGGCGTGTCATTCCGAAGGAGGAGGGATTTGTTCATAGCCAGAGAGGTTCTGCCTGGGTGGCAAACATGGTGAAAAAATCTCCATGAGCCTATTTTTAGGATACTAGCAGAGCATAATGAGCTTGCTGGCCTGTAGGTGCCTGCACCAAGCAGCGGCTAACTGCTCTGTGACCTTTACCAGAGAGTGTGTGTGTGTGTGTGTGTGTGTGTGTGTGTGTGTGTGTATGTGTGTGTATGTGTGTGTATGTGTATGTGTGTCAGCTAAAGAACACAACCCACGTCCTTTCTCACCTGTCATCATGGTTGTGGCACACACATAAACATAGGTACCCATGCACACATATATATATATATACACATACACACATATACATGCATAAACACATACATTAAACACATATATACAAATAGACAAAGGACAGTATGGGTAACTGTCACAGCGATTTGTAGTGGCTGAGAAATTCCCCTGGAGCAACACACACACACACACACACACACACACACACACACACACACACACACACACACACACACACACACTTAACCCCTTCCTCCTCAACATCAACAATCAATCCTCTATGAATTCAATCTGGCGTCACACTCCTTACTGTCTGTTATTGTATCAGGTAATGTCTGTGGCATCAGATGCAGGACTGTACAGCCTAGTTGCAAAGTCTGAGCCACTGAGCTAGGGAATAATGCATTAATGCTGGCTGCCTTTTCTGCTCCAATAAACTGGCCAGTTTGGGGGCGGGCAAGACCCTCTCTTTTTCCCTCCCACTCCCGATCTATCACTGTCTGTGTGCGTGCTTACAGCATTATTGAACTGATCGGTACAGTGGATGATGTTAGGAATATTTTCACATTGATAGTGGCTGCTCAATGTCCAGACATTTCACTTGTGTTCTGTGCTGTTTCTGGGATTCATTGATAGGGAGACTCTTATCACTGACATTTTTTTTAATTAATATAACGGATGTAATAAATACCAATGATGAATTTCTCCATAAATATATCACAATCAAATAAATAATATTAAATATCTGTATTATTAAATTTGAAGTTATACCTCATTTGCGTAGTACATTTTTATGTTTGTATTTGCACTTTATTGTACTTGCACTATTTCAACATAAGACAGTGTCAATATCAATTATAGTATCCACAAAGAATGGACACAATAACCTGAACAGCTGTGAAATAACATAATCCTGCACAACAAGCAATGCTCATCTGAGGTTATATATCAGCTCCATGGTCATTTTAGATTCACAGTTTGTTGTGTTGTTGTGCTGGATTCTTCTTATTATTAATGTATTATTACATAATGTTACATTGTGTGCCTCTACTCCTGGATGTACCGAGGGTCAACAACGTAACACAACCACAACACACCACAGCCTCTAACACTCTTACACTGTCTGTGTATGCATATCTATTCCATTATTTTCTTCTTTTCTATCTGCCTCCCTCCCTCTCTATCTCTCCCTCTCCCTCCTCTTCTATATCTTTCACTTCTACTCCTTCCTCTCTGATTATCCTCAACAGAGCATCTCATCTGTTTTGTGCGGAGTGTAATTTTTTGCTTCTTCCAGTGAGCACACTCCTGTCCTCTATCTCTCTCTTCTAATGCTCACTCTGTTTCTGCCACTCTGTTTTTCGGAGTAGTAATAGTAGTAGTAGTAGTAATATTACCAGCAGCGGCTGAGCAGCATCGCGGCTCCATCTACAACAAATGGAAACCGACTCTCCTGTTGCCGTCCACTGTCGCTCTCCTCCTCTACTTCTCCTCTGTTGCATACTGATTTATTCAACGATTTAACAGCCAGGCAGCTGACAGGCAGGACGCTTTTGGGCGTGAGGACGGTTGAAGAAACTCTTTGAGATGTTGTAAGAAAAAAGTGATGCTGGTAATGAGGAACCATGGGTCAGCTGAGGAATGATCTGAGCCATGCAGAGACTGAAGAAAGGCTGAGGCTCAGTTACATCTGGATGGAAGCTGTTGAATATTTGGATGTTTAGCAGGCTGCGAAACCCCTGCTACTCCCTCCATTTGCAAGCCTGAGGGAGAAGAGGCTTACGAGGAAGGGTGAAGAAGATGAGCTGTACCCAGAAAGGGGAATGGAGTGATCACTGACAGCAACTTCACGCATGAGACGCATGTGTATGCCACAGTATGCCTTCTGGGCTGCCTCTGCGCTGTGCCAACCTTGTTGTTGCCGCACCATATTGTGAAGTCTCCGTGTGGGTTCGTGTAGGGGGCGGTCACAGACACCCGGAGGACCACCCTGACCCCGACCCCACCGCGGTGAGCTTCTGCTGAGGACCATGGTCCTGCCGTCGCTGCTGAAGCTCCACAACTTCTTCCTGCACCAGTCGACCTTCACTAAAGCCACCGCTGCGGATCACTACCGCCACCCGTCCTACTGTCCGGCTGCTCTAATGCCGCGCCCGCCCGGCCTGCCACTCTCTTGCCGCCGCGGGTGGGAAGCAAGAGAGCAACCACAATGTTTGCCTGCCGAAGGGAAAGAGGTGAGACAGAGAGGGGCAATCGGGGTGACTGAGGAAATGTCTGGAGAAGTGAGAAGGTGGAGGACAAGTATAGGATTGTGTGTGTGTGTGTGTGTGTGTGTGTGAGGGAGGGAGAAAGTGTGTGTTATGAACAAGGATGGAACGTTAAGACTGTTACGTGTACAAGGAAGTTAAATTCTTGAAATTGTTCATGTAAAATAGTAATAGGGCATTTTCTTTTTTGGGGTCATGTACATTTATGTAGTTTTAATTTGGGGTTTACTACAGTATGTTTACAAGCTGTAATGTTCAAAATGTGCATTATTTGTCTCTTACCTTACATTTCTAAAGCACTTCTTTCACACCTCTATCTGAAATATTGCATCCTAAAAAGAAAATCTTTCTTAACTAAACTTTTGCACTGTTGCAAATCAGCAAAATCTTTTGGGAAAAATGCAGATGTTTTTAAAAGGAATATTTTCCAGCTAAGTCTTTGTTGCTTAAGCATTGATATCAGTCCCATCATGCAGTTGTTGGTTTGTTCTTTGGCATGCAGTGATCCAGGCTAAACGGAATCACTTTCTATTATGTCAGCTTAACCAGCAGGACATCGAGGGACAAATAAAAACTGAAGCCACTGCCCTACATTAAAAAAAAACAGAGTCACATTTCACAAGTGAACTGAATTGATAACGACACATGTTTTTAGATGAGTATTCTCTTATTGGTGCTGTAAATGAATAAGTGTGAAACAATCATTCAAAATGTGTCTTCACCTGAATGCTCGCCCCTAAAAGCATCAACATTTGCATTTTGTATTTGCTTACTCTTTTTTTCTTTTTTTATAATTATGTTAATTCATTGAGCCAAATATGCCATTGAGCCAAAGAAGTTGAATTGGATTTGAAGCAGTTTATTGTTTGTCCTCATTTGGCCTCCATGCTATTCGACAAGAATAACCTAAGTTGAGCAGAAATGTTATTTTGATCGTATAGGCCTATATACTGCACACAAACACAACAAATTGAGGTTATATCTCCCTGTCTATTGTTTCTCAGATATGTCCAATAGCCACGGATCAGTGGTCAAACAGGAATCACATTTTCACATACTCTGCTGAGTATCTACTCGTCATACAGACTGGCAGTCAGATATCCAGTTTTGGCTCAGTCGCTCTCACTTTCTCGCTTTCTCTCATTCTCTCTACCTCCCACACAGCTTTCCGACAGGCTCTGTTTGACACCTGAGAGCACCCTTAGTTCGAACGTACCTGCTGCCAGTGTTTAACGTTATGCAAGAGTTTGGCAAAGCCAGAATTAGGACACAACCGTGGATCCACATTACATGAGAAGTGCTTTTGAAGCAATTAAGTAGAAGATCAAGGTACACTGACTTTAACGAAACACGAGTATCCTCTCCGTAGCACCAGAGGTTATTGACTGACAACTGTTTCCATGATATCAGCCTTTAATACACTGCCACACAACGTCTGTGTCAGTGTCTATCAACAGCTCTGGCTTTACCTAATGATATGAAAGCTGGTCATGTCATGTATGGCATAATAGCTAAGTAGAAAAGAAAAGTATAAATGGCTAAACAGTCTAAATTTCAAGAGTCCTCAATCTGACCCTCAATCTGATTTTCTTGGTGACACCTCAAAAAACGTTTTGATTTTGTATTGGATCGTTTACTCTGTGTAAAGGGTGATTTTTCAGCAAGATTAAAACCAGCCATTATACTCCTGCAGTCAACATGATTCCATTAGTTCCTGATAAAGCTGAGTAACATGGGGAATCTTTTGGAGATCTATTTGCTAATGCTTGTACAAGGTACAAACATTTTTCAGAAATCAAATCCAACCACTCCAAGGCTCCCAATACCACGACGTTTCTTAAAGTACTTCGGGAATTTAACCTCAAAATGGGGCTTTTAGAATGGCTGCATCCATTATTGAATTATTTAGCTTCTTGTGTTCCGTCCATTTTCATGGATTTAGACAAATGAAAACCATTAAATTACAGGTAAAGTACATCCAGTAATACATTCTCACACATTAATGAGACAAAGCAAAGCCTGTTGTATAAAGCAGAGAGAATAAAGGAACAACAAAAATACTAGAACAGAGATGCTGGGAGACCATGGGAGAGTGAAGTGTAATTCATGGCGTTCCCTGACTCCCACACATGCTGTACTGTACAGCAGATTTGCAAATACACACTATTCTCCCTGCAAGCTGTGTGTCAGTAGCCATTGTAGTAGTCCACTTTGTGTAAAATAATTTAATTGCTGCTCCCCTTTTCATCCCAAATGGAAATATTTAAAAGAAGCAAGTGTTGCCCTTTGTGTCATCATGATTTAGGACATGTGGTTTCTATTTCATCACATTTTCTTATAATCTTGAGTCTGGATGGCTGCATCACAGGGAGTTTAGCTCTCACCAAAAAAACGTGTCTTCCTGGCTCTGCTCGGTTTGTCATGGCTTGGCTGAGATTAAGGAACCCACTGAGAATACTTAATATGCACCCCACTGCTGTCACCCAACTGTGAGAGAGCTGTATTCTGTGGTGAGAGGAGACAGATGATGGGGGAGAGAAGCAAAGGAACACAGGGAAAAAGGAAATGTTGAGAGAGAGAAGGTGATTGTGGATTATGGGTGCTGCTGGGATTATCAAATATTTAACTTCTAGGAGGAATCACTTGAATTTTAGCCTGATACCATGTACATGACGAGATGTGGTGCAGCTACCTTAGCTGACATGGCTGGCCACAAGATCATCTCGGAAGATAGGAAGGTGTTGGTGTCTTGGTTGGCAAGCTGCTTAAGAGAAAGAAGCAGCAAAGATTTAGTTGTTTTTTTGTGCCACTGAACACCTGTTCCCTGCATTCTTTTTCAAATTTGGAAGCTTCCTAAAATCTATCACCTCTAATCAGCCATCTCATATGTCAGCATTCTGTCCATATTCTGAGTTAATTTAGTCTTAAACAGACAAAATGCAGCAAAACAAATGGAAATCATGGGGGGGGGGGGCATTGTAGCCAATATTTCTATGGAGACGACCAGGACACGAAGAAGACATTTCCACAATAACGGAACTTTTAGAGGAGAGAATTTTATCAGTAAGAATCAACAGGCATCTATAGTATATTATATTATCTTTTTTAAGAGTAACATTGTCACATCCTCTTCCACCTTCAACATGTTTGTTGTTGTCAGAAACTTGTCTCTGCGCTGCCCTTTGGTGGATGCATTGCTCAACAGCAATGCCAATGTAAAAGAAGCATGGGGACATTGACGATGACATCATTTAAAACGGATGGATCTCTTTTCGTACCTAAAGGCAGAATAAATGAGCCTTTAACTGCCTGTATATGTTGCCCTAAATGAAGTGATTGTCATTTGATTTTTAGAAATGGTGAGGGGGGGGCGCCCTCTCGCTAACCTGCAGGTTCCATTCCGACCCAGCCCTTTCCTCCATTCTCTCTCTCCATTTCACTCTTACAATCCTGTCAATAAAGGAGAAAAAAAGGAATCCAGAGGATCACTCTGATAATAATTTATACATCAAATGTAGAAGAAAGAAGGGCTCAGCTAATCCTCCTTGCTGTCTTGTTTTATACCACCTGACATCAGACAGTTACTGATACTGTTAATGGGAAATTGTCATAATATGTGTTGAACAAATATCAAAACATTCTCTCTGGCAGCTACAGCTGATGCCACACAGTAGCTGTAGCTAAACTGCAAACACATTTGTCGACACTCAAAATGAGTCATGCCACAGTCCTCTGCCCATGAATCTGCCAAACTCAATGCTTCTACAGCAGATCTGACTGGCTTAAATATGAGTTTCATATCTCTTGAAAAGGGCAGTTTATGTGCCATGAGTATTTAGACTACTAGAAAAACATCTAATAACAGTAGTTTTAAATGCCCAAGAAAAATCAGTATCTGTAAAATACAATAGATTCAGTAATATACACATGATTTAACCCTCTTTTTTTCATCATGTCTGCCTAACTGCTCAATGCATACATGTAGGACCTTTGTACAAAATTGTCTTTCTACCTACTTGTAATGTGCGTAGTCAAATATAGGTTGCTCTAGTCATTTAAACTGCAGCTTCAATCATATTTAACCCTTCTATTTATCTGTCGTAGCCTATTTATTGCACACAACTACTTCACAGGTCTGTTCTTTCTTTGATTTGAGAAAAGCTAAGTGTGATTTTACAGAGTCATTTATCTACATGTACATTCATGCATCCAAACTATGCACGCTAGAGAAATGTGTGATTCAGTGTGTGCGTGTGGATCTGCAGCTTTTGTTTCTGGAACGTCAGTGACTTGGATAATAATTTGTGAATTACAACAGTGCTTAGTGAACCAATGGGCTGTGAGACAAAGAGACAAGTTTTTACTAGGGATGCACCGATATGGAAATTATTGGCCGATACCGATATTTAAAACAACAATCTAGCCGATAGCCGATACCGATATTTGTTTATTACTTGAATAATATGAAAAACAGAAAAGGTGACAAGTGTAACTTTAGATGCCATGGATGGACATAGACACCTATTCAGCCAAACATTTATCACCAGGCCTACTCAAGACATCATCTCAACTGTAAACAGATGCTTACAATGCAGCCATACAAAACACTAGCATAAACCCTGAGGGAATGCCATATAAATTCAAGTCAAGATGCAGTGCTACTACTAGCCTGCTGTGCAACACAACACAATAGGAGGCTCTGATTACAACAAATAAAATACAAATATTTTTAAATGAAAACTGCCTGCCATACAACTACACCTACTCAATGACAAAAATGTTACTTGCTGTACTTACAGTAACATAGAGTAGACCAATACAAATATTATATTTGTTAAATTAAATAACAGTCCAATAAAAATATTCCTCTGCGCCGGTCAGCCCGCGATTCTCCGCTTGTTGTTGTATGTAACCCGTTCAATGTCGGGTGTCGGGGGTAAATGACGTATTCTCCAAGCAAGCCTTTAGCCCCCCCCCCTCTCTCTCTCTTTGTATCTATATGACTGCTTGTGTGGCTGTAGTGGATGGGCAGAGGGGGACATTTAATTATGGGATTGGGAAAATTGGGAAAATTAAAACTCCAGGACAACAGAAGGGGAATACAAAGTATGGGATGCATATTTGATCATTTATATCATATAAAATATGTCATTTATGTAAGCTATTTTATTTAGTGACTTTATTGTTGAGGGTTGATGTGTAGTTCCTGTTGTAAGCGGGTTGTTTGCATAGACTGTATATTGGGACTCTTATTTTGAAAGGGGGTTTTAGCGGAAAGGGGTTCTGTGAAGAGGAAGGTTGTGAAATGTGACGGGGAATAAACGGGTGATGTCCCGAGTTCATGATTCAGTCTGTTTCCTGGCGCGATACGCTCGCTCGCACGCCGAAACCATCGGTGAAGGGCGCTGGCGCAGCGCGGCGCATCGCAGCCCATGTGAACCGCACAAAGGTTTAACAGGGGGGTGGATGGGAGGCGCCTGGCTTTCCTTGGCGCTGCGCTGCGCTTCAGCGCCCGGTGTAAACCCGGCGTCAGTGTACCATAATCTGGATGCCAGATTGGCAGGCTGCAGAAAACATACCAATGAATATCGGCAAATGTTATCGGTGAAAGTCAAGTTTATTACCGATACGCCGATAACAGTAAACGAGGCGAATATCGGCCGCTACCGATGCATCGGTGCACCACTAGTTTTTACCAATCCCAGAAAGACCCAAAGGAGTGTGTGTGTGTGTGTGTGTGTGTGTGTGTGTGTGTGTGTGTGTGTGTGTGTGTGTGTGTGTGTGTGTGTGTGTGTGTGTGTGTGTGTGTGTGTGTGTGTGTGTGTGTGTGTGTGTGAGAGAGAGAGAATGTGTGTTCCTTTTTGCCACAGTATTTATATGCATGCTACAAATTACGTCATAGTTGATTTCTTATCTCAGCCTCCCTTAAGACCATAGCGGACCACTGAGGATACGCATAATGTCTACACACACACAGACCCACAGAGACCCACATATGTGTTATCATGCATGATGCCATACACTAACATGCACAGATGATCTTTTCCAGTGTGAACTAAGTTGCACATATGCAAAGCAGTTGTGGTCCAACAATGGCTTGCACACGATGATTGCTAGGTCAAGCAGCTGTCATTTAGACAGTGAGACCATCCATCCATGGAAAGCACTGGACCGAAGCTTTTAATCCATTTCTTACACCATCTTCAGCTCTGTTACTCCTCTTGACCTCTCAGTGGGATTAGGGGTCAGAGTCATTCAGTCTAACAAGTCAGCAGTCGCAATTCTCACAGCATAGCTTCATGGTTGTCAGATAAGAACATTGTACAGTGCTATTTCTACAGAACAAATATCATCAGAGCTTGGAGGAGACTAGTAGCAGTAAGTCTGAGGAAGGACTCATCATTTGAGCATCAATGTCAATTCTTGACCTTTCAAGAATTAGGTACAATTAAGGACATTGATCCATGTACTAGTTTTTAGCGCTTTTTTTTGCGTCTTCTTTCAGTCACTTCTCTATAAATGTGTTTCCCATCATCGCAAATCCTTAGTCATCCTGTGTTTTATGATTCATGTTGTGAAAAAACAAGTGTGCAAGGGAGGAGCATCTAGTACTTACCTAATGTCAACATTCAGCATTTTGATAAGAAAACAACAATCACAGCGTTAAGTAAACGATAACGTGTGGATCATCACATATATTGTTATTCATCATTTGTCCATTATTTGTGGATATGTATAAATGTTCCAGTAAAAAAAGTTTTCTCTTTGCTGAGATGAAAATACATTTTTGTCTTGTCTGTGATCATTCATGAATAGTGTAAATAACAAAAAGTTCAGGCTATACAATATCTAAAATTCATAATCTTATACCACCTTGCATGTTTGCCCAAACATTGACACATGCATGACACGACATTGTAAACTATGGTTTCTTTCAGTGAAATTACTTGAACTATAACTCATTTGCCAAGCACAATGTCCTATAATATTCGCCATTATACAATATGCATACAAATAACATAATGCTAATGTTTGGAGAGCTAACTACACATACATTAAACATACCAGAGTTGTTAAGTATCTATATGTCCCGCTGTAGCTCCACACACCAGCATCATATATTCGTGTGACCTTATTCTATAGTTTGAATCTAATGCATAGTGGCATCCTCCTTTCACATGCAGCTCACTTTAAAGCCACATGAACAGAAGCTATAGCTCTGTACTCTGTCCTATCAATATTGTACAACATGTACTCTGCAATCAGCGTAGGATATTTTAGCCTGATGTTAACATAATGTGAAGTGTGTGTGTGTATATATATCAGTGTTTCCCCTAGGTTTACAGCTTTGGGGGGGGGGGGGGCGGGGCGGTGGCTCACCTGTGTACGCACGTGTCAGTGTGCGCGCGCGCATCGGGATGGAACTCCGCCGTGCGCGATACAGAGAGCAGAGGAGAAATCTAAACGCGCGACCATGTAGAGCAGGGGTGCCCACACTTTATAGGCTTGTGAGCTACTCTTGAAATGACCAGCTCAACAAGATCTACCGGCCAAATCAAATAATGTTGGTATCCCCCGCCACCACGCCCCCCCGCCCTGTACGAGAATCTACTAGATCCGACGTATCGGGCACCCCCGATGTAGAGACAGAATTGACATACCGTCGTGTAAATAAGATAAATAACATAAGGGCATTTGGTTTGTTTAATAAAAGAGCAAGCTATAGACATGTTTTATAGGAAAGTTGACCTTAAATGACTTATGTTGAGATCTGACGCTATATTGACGAAAACAATTTTTTTGCGGGGGCTGACGTTGGCGGGGCGGGGCGCCCCGCTAATATAACGGTAGGGGAAACACTGTTTATATAATGCAAACCTAGATAAAAAAGCAATGATGCCTCCCAGACAATGATGATTAGAAGAAGTCTGTTGTGAATATTTGCTTTTGTGTACAAAGATGAAATCCTCTTATAGATTCTTATTGAACTGCAGGTTCTGGACTAAAGGCCAAACTTACTCTTATTTGAACATGAGGAGGTTAAAGCAGTTTCTCAGACACACTGTGAAAAGATAAAAAACTGTACTGTGAAGTCTCCTTGTTCCGTGGATTAACATTCAAATGCATGTACATTTGTGTGTGTGCCCAGCCCATATGTCAGCAGCCCCACAGCCGTTGCTTGTGTTATGTTACAGTGCTGCATTTATCCCCCTCTGTTTTGTAGTATGGGATAGACATGAATAAACAGGGAGGGAGAAATGGATGCAGAGACAGATCAACACAAAGATGCAGAAAGGGTAAAAACACACATAGACACAGAGCAAGATGAGATCATGGAGGAGATATGTCTTTGGGGACAAAGACAGAGAGGTGGAGAGGAAAAAGATATCCAGGGAGAGGGGGCAACCTCCCTAAGCGCTGATGGTGCTGATGAATATTGGAGGAGATGGCTGTGGTGAAGAGGAAGAGGAGGAGAGGAAGGAGAGACATCGGTGCTGGGGAAATATGCCCCTTTGTTATGTCTTAATGGGAACTGTCAGTGCTGGAGAGAAAAAGGTCAAGCAGGAAGCCAATTGTGGTGGCAGGCAGATATCAAACTGATATATGGATGCTCAAAAGCATAAATATATAGGAGGAGTTGGTTATAAGTGGCATTGCAGAAACCCGGTTTATTCCTTGACCATCACCAGAATCTGTCACTAAAATATGAGGCTAGACTATCTGTTGGGGGGATAATGTTATAAATATAAAAACAAATACTTCCTCAGAGTTTTTTAGTGTCAAGCATACAGTCATCATGAGCATATCATAAAACCAGGGTCCAGTGTGTTTTCTTTAGTTTTGAACAAAGTCATTCAGCTTTTGTGTTAGCATATGCTATAATTACAGTCAGTTAAGTCTGCTAAAGTTTTTGGACAACTGCTCATTTGTCGAACTCCAAAATTGGTGGATGTGTTGCTGAGGAGCCAAAGAATTGCAGTGAAGTTGATGGTAACTATGTTAATACAACGCAGCTTGATGGACAGTTTGCTGGGTCAGTTGGTACAATGTTGTTTTTAATGGATACTTAAAGTTAGCTTCAAGTGCTCTGCTGTTAGTTTTTTCATTTTCAATATATTTTGAGGGGGGGGGCTTAGTAGTACACACAGCATTTCCAAACCATCCTCTCCCACATCCCAAAACTACTGTTGGGGTTTAGGGAAATCATGGACACAGTGTGCAGAACAGAAGAGTAGAGACGTGTCTGAAAGAGAGGTTCTATTTACAAAAAATCTGGATAGTTAGAAGAAAAATGTGCAGACTTAGCCAGCAGCAACAGAGAGAGCCCAGCAGAGAGACCAAGAATATGTATTAGTATCCAGAAGAGTTCTGCTCCTCTGCAGCAAAGGTAAAGCAGGCAGAGTGGCTTTACTGCTGAGAAGCAGGGAGTGCTGGCTGAGTGTTGCTGGCAGATGGAGAGCAACTGATGATCCTGAGCATAGGAAACCAGGTTTATTTCAGGCAGGTAACAACGAACACATCCAAAAGACAAGCATGACTGGTTCAGAGTGTTGGCCCAAGTGTAGATAACACAAGGTTGTACCAACCAGAGCAGCAGTCAGCGAGGGGACTTAGGATCTGTAATCGTGGAAAACAAGTAATTCATTGGTGTCAGGTCAGAGTCATACACAAAATAGGCTTTGGTTTTAGACAGAAAAACTGTGGCCTGAGCTGCACTGTAGTCCAAAACACAAAATTACTCTTTCCATAATCCCAACACTTCACAGCTGTAAACTACAAAATGTAGTGTCAAAAACCTATTTTGTATATTTTCGCTGTGAAATCAAATGACCTCTTCGGTAACACTCCATGGAACAAGTCAACGTAAGTCTCAATCTGAATCATATCTAAAAATCTAAATGAAAAGAGGATTAAGAAACAAAATCAAGAGGTGGCGTTATAGTATTAGGGTAAAAAATTGAGCAACTTTGTGGCGAAACACATGATAATATTAATCCTCTGTGATTGTTTTTCCTTTTGAAACACAATTTATTATCTATTTCCATGCTTAAAATAGAGATGCTTTGCAGAAAAGGGAAGTCGCTTTGGATTTATTAATATGAATCCCTATATTGCCACCCTGTAAACAGTTCATTTATAATATTCTTAAAAATCATTAAGATTATAAGAAACTCCCACTGTATACTTTTTACTTTGGTCTTGTGGTTATTTTGCTTTGAAATGCAGGTTTTTAGAAGTAGTGTAGGGAATTTTAAAAACTGCTGGGACTTAACAGGGAAACAATTTGTAGATGTAACTTAATTCCTTCATCTGAATTATTACGGCAATAATCACATATTCCTTCCCCTCTGTGTTGTCCAGACAGCAGTGGCTGACTCTCCCCACTGACTCTGAAGCAGACACTATCTAATAATATCACACAAGCCTTATGGTGAAAGAAAAAGCTGCCGGCCAATGTCAAAACTTTATGTCCTCTCGTGTGTGAACTGCAGTGTGTGTGTTAATCTTAATGTTGTAAGATGAAAAAGAAAAAAAACTCCTGCAGCCTTTCATTTGAAATGTAAGTGTTAGAATAAGGCCAAGAAAAGGTTAGGGTGGGATTTATCCAGTTAGCTGACAGGCTCAAGTTCAGGGTGACAGCAGAGGAAATGAAAGGAAGTCAGTGTTTAAATGTGTATAGCGAGTGCTTGTGTATATTTACGTGTGCATGTCTCTTTGTGTGTGTGTTGCCCTTTTGCACCTTATTTGCGTGCGTCCTGTACCCTTTAAATTGGGTTTGTGGTAAACCAAGCCAAGCTTGCATTTCACATGTCATGCCAGGATACAGACTGACACACACATCAGAATATTTCCATCCGTTGGGGCTGACAGTGAACACCTGTCCTCCAGCCTCCAGCATCCGGAGAAAGCTTTGTCGCGTGGCACGTTTCTCTCTGCCACCTGTTCGATTTAAACTGGTTTTCTGGTTGCACAGTGCTTATATATGCATGTGTGATCTAATACATTTACACACGTGTCTCTAACCCAGACATGGGCAAAGTACGGCCCCCGGGCCGTATACGGCCCGTTGGGCTTTTTAATCCGGCCCACCAAACTTGTCCAAATATTATTATTATTAAATTAAATAAATACGATCGCGATCTACCAGTAAATTCTTGTACAGGGCGGGGGGGCGTGGCGGCGGTGGATACCAACATTACTCGGCCGGTGGATCTTGTTGAGCTGGTCATTTCAAGAGTAGCTCACAAGCCTAAGTGTGGGCACCCCTGCTCTATATGGTCGCGCGTTTAGATTTCTCCTCTGCTCTCTGTATCGCGCACGGCGGAGTTCCATCCCGATGCGCGCGCACACACACACTGACACGTGCGCGCGCGCACACACACGCTGACACGTGCGCGCACGCACACACACACTGACACGTGCGCGCGCGCACACAGGTGAGCCACCGCCCCGCCCCCCCAAAGATGTAAACCTAGGGGAAACACTGAATTGCCTTGCAAATAAATGCTTTGCTACCTGTTAAAGGCCAAATCCTTTCAAGTAATGATTTTGACATGTCATTTATGTTAGTTCACACAAACACTCCATCCATCTGTTCCTGGCCCGGCCCCTCTGTCAAATTTTAGAACCCATTGTGGCCCGCGAGTCAAAAAGTTTGCCCGCCCCTGCTCTAACCTCATCCAGACAGAGGTTTGATTATTAGAGCTTAAGTGCATATTGGCTGCATTCAAAGGGTGTTTTATGTGTTTTATCTCAGTCATCATGGAAAGGTGTTTGTGTGCTGTTAAGAGGTAGAAGCTGTCTGCACATGTAGACCTTCACCACACAGACATGATTTGATATTGCATTATTAAAAGGTTATCCTGAGCAATTGCTCCCGAAATAACAACCATTTGCTCCTCGGTGCCGGCGTTTCACAGGCCACTCTGTTTACAGTAGAAATTGAAGCCTCTGAAATTTTGATGTGCTTCTTTTGCTCGTGTTTAAACGCTGATGGGACATGCTCTTTCTTATACTAAGTGAGCAGTATTGTTTGACTGTGTATTAAATATTGACCAGTTGCTCATTGTGAAATATTAACCAATGTCTGCTGGGGCTTCCAACTCATCACAGCAGAGAATGATATAAAGAGAAGCACAGCGATAAAACAAGTGTTTTTAAGAAGAAACATGAGCATTTTGTGTAATGAGATGTTTTCTGCTTTTGAGACAAAGCTTTACTCATTGTCTTCATAAGGAATCTAAAGAGAGCAAGAGAAAGCAAGAAGCATGAAACATTAATTCTGGAAGGCACAGACACACACCAACATTTGCTGTTTCAGCGCAATGTCTTTACAAATTTACTTCAATTACACTTACACTTTGGGAATGTGAGGACATTTTGGCCGGTCCTCACTGAATCACCTTCAAAAGCTGTCTGAGGGTTTGGACTTGCTTAAAGGGTGATGGTTGACCCGTACCCTAGTCCTAAACCCTTTGGGCCAGGGAATGATTATGTCAATGAGTGTCCTCACAAATTGATGTTGTAAAAGCGTGTGTGTGTGATGTGTCACAGTCTGTCCTCTGTGAGGCCATGCAGCTTTGTCATTGGAATTCTTTTAATTTCCAGCCCTCTTTCCTTTTTCACCCTTTACTCATCTTTCAGCTCTCTTTGTCTTTCTGTGTATTCATGCCCATCAGCTCTGATTCTCGATCCTTCTCTCTCGCCCACTAGCTCTCTCCTTCACACACTATTTTTTTTTCTCAAGCTGCATGTGCATGTGCTCTAGAAGTCTAGAAGAGGCAGTGCACCACATACACACTCACAGACACACACACTGCAAACATTCATTTGTATACTAAATTAGTATGCACACTTGCAGAGCCTTTAGTAGTACATTAGCTGTACAATACTGGCTTTTACCCTTATGCACATACACTCCCACACATGCATTCCCTAGCCTCCCAAACAACAATTTCTCAGGTCAATTCTTTCTTTGATTTGGTTTTTCAGAAAAGTTAAGTACAATTTATGGACATCAACATTTATGCATCCCCACTATTCACACTAAAGAATATATGTGTGTGTGTGTGTGTGTGTTTCTTGTAGCATTTGAGTAGGGAAAGGCAGTTAATGAATATGATCTGATCCCCAATTGAAACCATTCTACATCCAGTTTCCCCTGCAGGATTTGAGTGAAATGTTTTTGTTGCTTTGTGTCCATGTTCCTGAAACAGTGGGATATTGTCTGTACGTGTACAGTACGAGTCTCCACACAGGGATGTGGTTTCATTTTCCAGACATAAAATGATGTGCTGATGTTCAGATTTATAACAAGACCTACTCCAACAAAGATAGATGCAACGCCACAGGCAGTGAGCAGTTGGAATACAGTCGATTGAACATTTCTCGGTCCAACTCATTCACTTTAAATTGGAACAAAGAGATAATTTAAAAGATGATAATTAATGTGAGGCTAAAAATATCCTTATAACTGAGCTCAGATGATTTTCATCTCTGCATCCATTTGTCTGCATGCCTTGTTTCTATCTTTCCTTTTTTTTTCAAGTTTACACCAAAATTAATCTCAATAAGAGAAATGGAAACCTCCCAAACCCATCAACACCCTACCAAGCACATTGATGGTGTGTGCTGCCTGAGTGCCTTCAGCTGCCGTTAACCTCATACAGTGCTTTATTTGTGTCTCCTTCCCTCTGAGACCCCCACCAAGTTGTCAAACTAGAGTGTCAAATTTAATAAAACTTACAGTGTCACTACAGAGAGCTGAATTCAAACGCGCTGTTTGGCTATCCACTTCTGAGGAGGGCTGACAAAGACATTTTTCAACTCTCTCTGGAACCGTTCTTAAAAGCTAACACTAACTTGCACCATGTACGCGGTGTTGTAATATGTGTGGTATGTCCTGTCAAACTCCCAGCTCAGGATGCCTGTCGACTGTAATGATGTACACTATCTACTTTTCAAAGTTGCACCCTCAAAGGAAACCATCTGAAGTACAAAAGCTGGAGAAAGTAGGTTATTCAGATGCACTTTGACTCAGCCTCACTTACTTTTTGATGTTGTAACTTTGTGTGTGAAACTTTCTGTATATATACCTCTGCGGCTGTGTGCACTCAGTCTTCTGCACCGATAGAGGAGTTGATTGAAGATTAATGATGGAAGTGTCTTTCAGTCATTACCCTTTATAGGACTGCAGCTGTACTGAATGCTTCCCCAGGTGTGTGTGCCTTGGAAAGGATGAGTCATCACCTTCAGACTTCAGACATTATTGTAACCTTGTCCATCCTCATGCTGCTTTGTAATTGCTGTATACTTTTCTCTTAAAGTGATACTGCACTAAAATGTGTTTTTTGAGTTTGTAACTAAATTATATCGCTGTTTTTGATGATGTGCATTAATGCTGGTATTATTTCACATTTATTACCAATTCTATGTATAAAAAAAAAGAAAAGAAACATTTTTGGGTTGAACGTGGCTCATAACACCACCCAGTGGACGTTGCAGGGCCAATGCTCATGTACATTCATTCCTGAAATGCCATTTATGTAGGATATATTTGAAAAGGTTAACACTCTCTGATCAAAGGTGGGGGGGCACCCTGCTACCAGTGACTGCTCTTGAGTGGGAATCTGGAAATCTGCACTCATTTTCAAATTAATGGTTAAACTAAATTCCTAAACCACCTCATCTTCAACCATTCAGAGACGTCCCCGGTCATCTTCTGCCCCTCCACCAGTGCCAGTAGTTCAAAGGGCTCAGGATCACTGCGCTCCTCAGACATGGTTTAGAGAAACACTCAGGGGTGAAGTTACACTTTAAACTAAATCTTTACCGAATATGCGATCAGTTTTATTGGGAGAACTTGGATAGATGAGTAAAATATGTCTGAAACACTCCATCATTGTTGGAATCTTCTTTCTTCACTGCATATATATCCATATATTTGATTCTATCTGTACATCTTTATCCTTCCATCAATTAGTAATTAATCTCCAGACTTTTTAACTTTTGTTAATTTATGTAAATCTTAGGTGCCCACATAGTGTTGCATACTGAACTCCCCTTTGAAACACAAAACATCCTCTTGTCTGTGTCATTACTTCTCCTTTCTCATCAAAGCAAAAACAATAATTTGAGCCAACATGAAATAGTTTTTACCCTTCTGTTATCTTGTCATCTTGTTTAAAGTGACGTTGAAGGAAACATGACAAGTTAGCATGGTGCATACCATGTATGTGACGTTTGTGGTTTCAATTTGATTTATATCTTGTCAGAAGTCATCTCCATTTGTCCTAGTATCTGCACTCCTGTCACTCTGAAGCATACAGCGTCATATAAAGTAAAACTGACATGGCAGCAGTCCAATGGACAGCCTAAACTTTGGATTGCATTTGATGCATGTACTGAGATTTGAGCCATTTAATATCTTTTTTCCTTCTTCTTTTAACAACGTTTGAATGCTGAGCAGTAAATTTAAACATTTCAGCACATTCAGTTTGACCCAAACCCAGTGTGTCAGATGCAGTCCAGGCATCTGACACTCCCCGTGTCAAACTCCAGCATAGATGATGTGCAGAATTTGCTGAGGAGGCAGCTTTGTGCTGGACTGGGGGATTCCACTCTGGACACTGATGACAGGAAGAAGCAGCGTGTTGTCGGTGATGTGAGAATACCGTCTTGATAACAGAGCAGTCAGCTCTGTAAAATGCCCCCTCAGTTTCCCCAGGTCCTCCCCCTCCAGGGCTGTCCTCTGATAAAACTCTGCCCGATCTGCACTTGAATATATCTTAACATCTGCACTTTTAACTGTCCTCGGGGCAGTGTTTTGTAGTTTCACACAGATGGCTAGAAATAGCCCGCAAGATACTCCAGCAGGGTACGCACAGCTGAGAGGGGCACTTGTGTGTGTGTGCGTTTGTGTGTATGTGTGTGTTTGTTTGTGTGCATGTGCGCAAAGCATTTGCTCCTGCTCTCACTAGTGAGTGAGTTTGTGTTTATATGCATATCTGGATACAGCTGTGTTTGTGATAGATACTTGTGATATATTTTTCTTAAAGTGCCTGAAGTGTAAAAAAGAAGACGACAGCAAAGCAAATAATGACCCTTCTGATTGAATCAATCCACTTTTGAACCTGGTGATCCTTTGATCAGAAAACAACAAAGCACTGACGTAAAAGAGGGCTTTGACACCATGAACCATAACAGGGAATGCCAAGTTCAGTCAATCAATAAAACCAAACCATGTAAATCATTAACACAGAAAGGAAAGTAGGTCCGTTATTACAGTGTGAAACTATGATGGCTCAATAGAGTGCATACCTCCGCCAAGGCCCAACGGCCCCTTATGAAACCATATTTAAATTCACTCGAACCAGATTTTTCACACAGAATGCGTCTCTCTTTTGCATAATCCTGATGACGCATAAAACTTATTTCAGTCTGTTCCGGTCGCATTCTCATCACAACATCTTGACAACTGAGAGAAACACCATGTGTGTTTATGCCCTGTCTAACCTCCTCAGTCTGTCACATCTCTTCTATGTGAAACTGTATATAGAAATTTGTGGTGAGCGGTTCCCACAGCTATACTGACACTGACTGAAATCTCAGATTAGTTTGATGAGAGCTGTAGAAGCATAAGGGTCCACAATAAATTGTGATGAGCTACACACCAACTAATCTGTAGTTTAAGGTTGTGTTTGGTAAATTACAGAGAAACTGCTTAAGAATTGAGGTTGTTATGGAAGTTGTCAGTTGTAATTGCAAGGAAAGGAAAGAGTGAAGGAGGGAGTAGGTGGTTGTAGGTGGATGACAGGTTCATCCTAGATGTTAAAAGCTATCATACAAACACTCGTTGTCAATAATATAAGCACACACCTTTTCCTGCCCTGGATGTGTTACGTTGCATTACTGTCAGGTCAAGAAATTCAACTGAGTATTTTTAGAATTCCATAATTACAAAACAGTAGATAAGAAAATGCTAGCTTCTGTTTTTCTTTGTTTGTGTCTAGACATCAGTTTGGAAAGCTCAGCGTTATCTTCATGACAACATGTTCTGATAAGAAGTAAGTGTGTCAGGTGTATTGAGGCGTTAAAAGGGCAAATTCAGGTCAGACTCCACCATGAAGTGAAAGTTCACTTATTTACATAACCTAAATTGTAGCTTATCTCTTTAGATTTTTAGATAAAAGGAGGAGGTGTGTGACTTTGCCTCTTTTTAATGTGTTTTATATGTAGGTATCTGATGTACTTTGTGTCATTTGCTATGCTTGCTAATTAATTTGTAACATACTCAAGCCAAGCTAGCGTTCTTTTCCAATTTTGATAAAGACAACTCAGATTATTCTCAATATAGCTCATAATTAAATTGTAATTTAAAGCAGTAGGGACTTACTTACAGAAATAACTATAAATACTAAAAAGTTTTTGAATGAGCCCGGATTCTAAGAGCTGTTTTAGATATGAAACATCTGAAATATGTCTTACCTTGTTTTATAAGTAAGGCGAAACGTTATCTTGCAAAATGTTATTATCTGTAAGAACAGCTCCTGAGGAAATACCAAGAGAATGAGGGATATCAGATCCTCTTATACTATACCAGAAGATCTAGGGATGGTTTAATCATAAGCACATACATTTTGCCATGGGGCCAGAAAAGGTGAAGAAGAGATGATAGTGGAACAAATAGGGTGATGATGAAAGTGGGAAGGGAAGATGGAAATTGAATGATTGAGGGAGGTTAGGGGAAAGAAAAACTGGTCATTCAGGCAGAAGCAGAAAGGACGGGGAGGCAGGATGAATGAGATGTGGCTGAGCTGCTGGGTGTGGAGGAGAAGAGATGAGGATGGGAAGTTGGAGCAAAACTTTCTGGACAGAGGACAGAGCCATGCAGGGAAAAAAAGATGAAATTAGTTATGAAGAAAGATTCTGCAGGTCAATGAGCAGGAGTGAGAAGACATAGGAACAAGAAGAAGAGTTGGGGGGAAATGAAGTGAAGGAAGAATTATTAACATGTAATTATGGAATACAGGATTTATTACTTCATATCTGAATTATCTGCATTATTTACTTAATCATATTGTGATTCTTCTTTTCACTTGATTGTTAAACTCTGCACACACACTGTGCACACACTCTATGGGCTCTGTGCAGTTTGTGTTTGCGGTCACTCAGTTATGCAGCATAATTGCAAGTTATGTGGATCATCTTGTACAAAGTGCGAACAAATATGAACGGACATTTGCATAAATAGTGTCTTACTTATTAGCACATTGTTGATGGTCCCAAATATGACAAATTACCACTCTAATTTAAAATGTATTCTGTCTTTTCCACTCCCTTTCTTTCCCTTAAACTGGAGGGTCATACATAAAAAGGGCTGTCATACCTGTATAGTGATGTAGACACCTTTGAATCTAAATTTGCAGTCAGCAGTTCTGCCTCACAGTAACTATTTAATTTTAAATCCAATTTTGGAGTGTAGAAATAGAAAAAAAACGTGTAACGTCTTTCAAAAGCTTCTGACAAATTTGCAGATCTCTGTAAAGCTCACATTATAATGTTATCATTGTAGAGACTGTGTCAGGCATTAACATTAGTTGTTAATGTAATGGATTGCATTATATTGTCAGGTCGTCTAACGTACGTGGCAGTAGAAGTATTTTCAAGCCACAGAAGTTATAATTTATTTCCTAGTGTACTTCACTGTTTGTTAGTTCATGCATCCAAACAGCATGCTGTTGTGTGACAGTGCTGAAAGTCAGCCAAGAGTTACTTTGACTTTGTCACCCGCTCAGATTCTCTGCAGTTCTCTGTGTGATTCTATTAGACAGAGACACAAGGCAGGCTCTCCTCAGATCTCTTTATACAGATTCATTTCTGCTCTCATCCAGGGCGAGAGCGGTGCCGACCGTGGAATACATTACTGCAAGTAAAGCTTCTTAGAACTGCACCATAATACCCGAGATTTCATTCCAAGTGTGTGTTTGTGTTTTAATGTGAAGATGGAAGAGAAGGATTTCAGTGTGTTTGTTTATGTTTGATTGGAATATGCTTATATGCACTTTGTCACTAAGAAATCGCAGCTGAGTGTGCGTGTGCGTGTGTTTGCTTAGTCCACAGAAGTGTGTGTATGTGTTAGCCTATACCATATATAAGTATTCTTCTAAATATTGTTGTACATTTGCATATCTAGTGTGTGTGTGTGTGTGTGTGTGTGTGTGTGTGTGTGTGTGTGTGTGTGTGTGTGTGTGTGTGTGTGTGTGTGTGTGTGTGTGTGGGATATATGCTGCTGCCTGGGAGTGTAACCTTATGAGAGTCCCTGAGTCACTGCCTTCAGAACAGTTCTCATCATCTCCACTGGACACTGGCTCTATCACTATAATTGCTGCAGTGAAGGCAAAACACATGTCATGGAAATGTATGTGTATGTGTCAGCCGGATTGTCAACTCATTTTCCATAATCCTACTGCTCTGTACATAGTCGTATGGTAATACCCCCCCCCCCCCCCCCCATCCTTCCTCCTTCTCTTCCATTGCCCCATTTATTGCCTTCACTCCTGCCTCTGTCTCTTTTTATCCACTGTCTTATTGTCGCTCTGTCCCACCCCCTCCCTCTCTTTACCCAGGTACTGTCACTGGGTGCAGATGTGTTGCCGGAGTACAAGCTCCAAGCTCCTCGCATCCACAAGTGGACAGTGTTGCACTACAGCCCCTTCAAGGCCGTGTGGGACTGGCTCATCCTGCTGCTGGTCATCTACACCGCCATCCTGACACCCTACTCCGCCGCATTCCTCCTCAATGACCAGGTGGGGTCCATATAGGGACAGAATCTTTTCTGGCTTTTGTCTGCAATGTGAATGGGTACAATCAGAATTCACTCTACATGGGTTTTAATTGGCTCTGTCTCCGATCAGCAGTCATGGAAACATTGCACTGTAATTTGGCAAGACAGCGAGGTGCGAGAGTGCCTGAGTTGTCAGTGTGTTCGTCATGTCGAACATTACGCACCGGGGGAAAAAAGAAAGGCAAACTCCTCTACTGGCAATGGGAAAGGAGTCAATCACCTTTTTTAGCCAGTTAGCCATGTATAACTGCTAATTTTGGTTTAAAAGAGGTATAAGTTATCATCACAATGAAAATTTATTTTGACACACTTATATTGTAAAGTACATACTGTGCAGTACAGCATCAACAATACTTGAGGCATCAACGTTTTGTTACCACAGCAAATAAACAGAGCAGAACAGAAACTCCTGCTGTGAGCTGCTTGAAAAACAGTGATAAACAGGGCAATAGTTTGCACGGAGGATTTTCATGGTGCTAAAAATTCAGAATAAATAAGTGGAGATGAAGAGTATCTCTCAGGACAACGTTTCTAGTACTGAATGTCCTGTTTTTTTTTCATAGTTTATCTACTTATTGTACGTATGCAAATTATCTTTAAACCCTTAATGCTAATCTATTTGAGAGAGGTAGTCTCACAGAACTGTTCTATTTTTAGAGCATTAGATTATAATTCTCCTGTCTTCCTCTATTTTCTCTAACCTTTCTGAATCTTCCTCTCCTCTCCTCTCCTCTCCTCTCCTCTCCTCTCCTCTCCTCTCCTCTCCTCTCCTCTCCTCACAGGAAGAGGTTGCTATGCAGAGTTGTGGTTACTCCTGCTCTCCTCTCAACGTGGTGGACCTAATGGTGGATATCATGTTCATCATTGACATCCTCATCAATTTCAGGTCTGACATTAAGGCCTTGTTCCTACCTGGCATTAATGCCTTGTCTACACTGCTGCGGATAGTTTTGTTACGATTTGATTTAAGCAGACCCAAAAGTGCAGAGCACGACACCAGAAGGTAGATGGTAGAACAAAGGTTTATTGTATAAAGCTGGAGCTGGGGTGGTGGCGGCAGGCAGTGGGGATCCAAAGTCCAGGAAGGGTGAGGCCAGAGTTGAGTTAGTCGAACAGCCGGAAGGTGCGTAGCTAAAACTGAGGCAAAAGGAAACACGGGGTTAGCAAGTATCATTTAGACAAGAAGGATGTAGTTACTGGAGCCAGGATAGTACCACACTGGTGAACGGACGATCTGGCGACGACAGGGGAGATGAGCTGAGGTCTTATAGACTGAGGTGGAGTTGATGACAAGATGCAGGTCAGCTGCGCCGGTGTCCCACAGGAGGCCCCTCCCAGCTCCAGTGTGGGAAGGGAAAACAGAACACAAAAGGAGGTGGCAACCCTGGTCCTGACAAGTTTTTTGAATGGATATTTTCCCTTCCGTTGAAAAAAAAGATGATGACTCAAAAACAACTTTCAAACAAGCATGGTGGTGATAGAGTCTTAATTGCTGATCTGTCAAATACCAGATGTGGTGAAGTGATGCTAAATTTAGCTGCAAATTTGTAAATTAACCTAGCAGTGCTAACCAAACGTAAAGAAGCAGGTTGTGGAGAAAACCCACACAGACAGGGAGAACATGCACTCTAAGGCGATAAGACTAATCACTACACAACTGTCCCGCCCTGAATTACGATTTTACCAATTTAATAAAATGGAAGAATATAGCCTCAAATGCATCCCAGACCACATCGGAATGTGATTGGATCAAACTAAAACGGGGCTAGTGATTGGATCTCGAATGTGTCCTCAATGCATCTTGGGAGCATTCACACCTCAAATTAGAGCTGTCCACTTGTGATTGGATCACTCGAGACAAACGATATTACCAAGAGACATGAATAAATGTAGTAGTTGTAGCAACAGTATTAGCTGTAGTAGAAGCAACTGCAGGATAAACTGTGGTATTAGCATTAGTAGAGACTGTTATAGTTATTGAAATAAAGTGGTACAATCTAGTAATCCCAGTGGTGTCAAAAGTGTTATAATAACAACCATTAACCTTCAGGCTCTCTTCCTCTCAGGACAACGTATGTGAACGTTAATGATGAAGTGGTGAGTCAACCTGTGCGTATCGCTGTCCACTACTTCAAAGGCTGGTTCCTCATCGACATGGTGGCCGCTATTCCCTTTGACCTGCTCATCTATCGCAACGGAGAGGAGGTACGTCAAGATGGAGGGAGAGAATGTTGGCTGTTTGTGCACTACATGAGGGAAAGAGCAAAGGCAGGTGTCAGATGGAGGGATACAGAGAACAACAGAGAAATGTTATTTTATTGACATCATGTCTTTCATCTATGGCAGTGTTTTTGTGTAATGGACTAAAGAGGCAGAAACAAACTGAGATGAACAAAGAGGAAAGGGCAACAGGGAGGTGGTGGTATTGGAATTAAGAGGCAGAAAGAGAGAGGCAGAGGTGGTTTAATTTTTGTTTTATCATTTAATTGTCTCCGTGGGGAAGCTGATTTGCAGTCAGCTGTGGTGGAGCATCAAAATAAAACATGTCTACCTTACATCACAAAGGGCAGTGTACAAAGTGCTAATAAAACAATTAGTAGATTAAGCAAGTGGTAGTTTTAAGAAAAAATAAACAGCTTTGATAATCAATTCGTTTTTAAGGCATTAATGAATCAAAAAGAATAGCTTCTCTGATGAGAGGCTTATTCCATTCATTCAACATCATTATTTTGGAGTAATGATTGGACAGAGCAAACAATTTTAAGATGTCATATTTGCCTCTTTTACCAGTCCATAATTTCCTTGTAAGTTTCCTGGACTGTATCTTCCAAAATAATGACCTACCTCCAGAGACACAGAAAACAGTATACAACTGTTATTAAAGACTTAAATCAATAATTGACCAATGACACTTCAGAGAGAAACGTACGATGACACACTTAGGTGTAGTTCAGTTTAGTACACTAGTTAAAGTGACTGCTTACTGAAGTTCTTACATTTGTGAAGTGATGGAGGTGGTTGAAGAATTTAAGGAAGAGGAGGTTGGTGTCTGGAGGAAGAGCGAGGGGACTGAGTGGCTGAGTGGGTTTCATGGTAGGTTGTTGTGAAGTCCTCTGAGGATACATCCCACATAATGAGGATGAAAACCACTGAGACGAAAGTTGATAGAATTACTCCATGCAGCAACTCAACTAAGGGCAATTATATTGACTGATTAAGTGGTGCTTGAAATGCATATATAATGGGAAGCATGTACGTGATAAAATATTAATAGCAATTAAGCCACACACCAAAACAAAAATGATAAATTTCCAACATTCAAGTAGGCCCTGGGGAAAGCTTTGCCAAGGTTCACTTCATTGATGCTGTCGGGGAGAAGCTGCTGAGCCAAGAAAGTGGAGATTTTCCTCAGCAGAAAACCATTATTTACTGTGAGGACACACAGAGCAGGACTGGGCTCTGTACCAGCGCAGTAATCGGCCTGTTATTTATTTGTTGTATGGACATGGAGGGGGCCAGCTGAAGACAAGTTGAAAGGAAAGGGAAGTGACAGCCCACAGTAATGAATAGGAGTCAGGATTTACCTCCTTCACAGCAGTGACGGCTGCAGCTGCACCACCTGAGTGTAAATGTGTGACAGGATGACAGCAGGTGGGAACGCTGAACCAAGGGGCTTTGTTTTCTCTATCTCTACCTTTCTCTGTCTCTCCCACGCCCATCAGACCACCACTCTGATTGGTCTGCTGAAAACTGCTCGCCTCCTGCGATTGGTCCGTGTAGCCAGGAAGCTGGATCGCTACTCGGAGTACGGCGCAGCTGTCCTGTTCCTCCTCATGTGCACCTTCGCCCTCATCGCTCACTGGCTGGCCTGCATCTGGTACAATGTCATAATGAGTCAGATGAGATATGCACAGGAATAATGTGTGAATGACATACAATACAATCATGTTGCAACTGTTGCTTTCCCAGGTATGCCATCGGTAGTGTGGAGAGAAATGGTTCAATTGGCTGGCTCCACACACTGGGGGACCAACTGGGAAAACACTACAATGACTCCATCCCAGGTACTGAACAGATAAACAGGGTAGTTCTAATTCTGGTTAAAAAACAGTAGAGATTATATACTGTTTCATTTCATTCTAAGCTATTAAAAGGTACAGTGTGTAGAATTGAGATCTATTGTCAGGAATGGAATATAATATTCACAGTTATGGTTTCATTTGTGCATAGTCACTTAAATATAAGAACTTTTTTTCGTAAGCATGGAATGATGCCTTCATATCTTCATCAGGAGTCCACCATGTTGCACAGCCATGTTTTACCTGAAGGCCACAATTGCATTATTTTTATATAGCGCACAACGAGCTAACACTAGCTTCTTCTACACCCTTCAAAATGCGAGGGTGAGGCGAGTATTTAGTTGGTTGCGATATGCATCTTTATCACTAGATGGCACTAAATCCTGCACACTGAACCTCTAATAAAAATGACATAATAATCCATATAAAATAAAAACATTTTGAATTCAATTGTGGAATGATCCTTGTTGCTTATCTGTTATTCTGTTGAGCATTGGACCTTTTCTGATGCTTGTTTAACTTCTGTAAACATCAGGTACTGGACCTTCTATCAAAGACAAGTACGTCACGGCTCTGTACTTCACCTTCAGCAGTCTGACCAGTGTGGGGTTTGGAAATGTTTCCCCAAACACCAACTCTGAGAAGATCTTCTCCATCTGTGTCATGCTCATAGGATGTAAGTAATATTATTCTCATGTGAGTGTCTGTCTTTCGGATAAGAAGTGGCTCTTGTGGCTAAAGTACACGTGAATTGTGTAAAATGCAGTTTAGCCTGCTAGTAACTAATACAGACAACCCCGAACCACCCTAATTGTAAAACTTGCTGAAATTATCCAATGTAGATTAAACCTAAGCAGGTTCAAACAAGAGGTAAATCTGTTTGGCTAAAAAAAACTTCAAAATTAGAGAAACTAGCAGTTGCTGCATGCTAATAAACTCCCGTCCCCTCTTTATAAACGTATGAAACATAATTTGTTATAATAGTAACGCAAGATGTATTAATTGCTTTTCATAACTACTTTTACACTTTGTTCGGTTAAGTTTGCTTAGACTGTTTTTATTTCATTGAATTTCACTCAGACAAATACACAATAACTTAATGTGGGTGTAGTAGTTCTTAATGCAACTGTGTGTTACTCAACATACAGGCCACTCACTTATGTTCTGTATTGTATTTGACGCACACACACTTATTATAGAAATGTTCACTCTCCACCCAGCTTCTCTGGAGCGCATGTTCAGTATTACACACTATTAATGTAACATAAACTAATCTAGATGAAAAGCCGTGTCTGTCTCCTCCTGGCGTGTGTCTTGCAGTTCTCCCAGGTCCGCCACACTATTGGATTAAAGAGAGTGAGAGAGATTATTTAACTGCTAACTGCTTCACTAATCCACTCACCGGGCTCTGATCTTGTGTACCTTCTCCATGCTGCTGTGACTCCTGCAGCTAGATGCAACAACGCCCTCCCTCACAGTGTGAAATCAGTGTTTTTGATGAATCGTCTACTTCAGCTCTTTTCTGCAGACTTTAATCAGGACAACAGGGATGACTTCACAAACATTAGTGTGCTGTTGTTTGCTTTTATGTCACAATGCTTTTTTCTTTTCTCATGTATTATTCTTTCATTCTGAAACACTTAAATATTATTCAATAAAATCCATCAGAAGGATTACACTGTTCCCTCTTGTGCCGAAAAACTCAACTTTCATTCTATAGACTAATTATGATCTCTGTAGCATGACAGAGCCCCGGACGTCATTGATCAAATCACTGACTGACAACATGAAAATGGCATCTCAAAAATTGGTTCTCAGTCTAAAAAGAGACTAGTAAGGGTTTGTATTTGGCTGCAATTTGTCATCATTTAGTCTTGTATTTTTGGCCACAGTCCTCGTCCTCCTCCAGACAGTTTGGCATTTGCTTGGCCAGAAAATGACCTCACACCTGAAACATTCCCATTACTGAAGAACAATATTAAATTGTCTTAAAATGGAAAGTGCACTATGAAATCACAATGAGCATTAAAACATTTATTCAAATTGAGTCAAAGATAAACTGTGTCCTTTATGACACACATACAGTACTCAAACACACACACACACACACAGAGCTGTTTCGTAGGATGATGTAGACAGTGATGGGAGCTGACAGAGGTTGAGAGGTTAACAGGATCCAACATGACAACAGGACGAGACAGTGAGGCTCAGGATGGACGCGACAAAACACTGTCCTCTACAGACAGACCTATTTTCTACAAAGGACACAGCCTGTCACATGTAATGATACACAATCCATGTCAACATGCCAAACTTGTCCATTTAACAAATATCAACAGGACATCACGTTCACAATTTTTTTTTTCAAATATGTGTCTACACACTGAAACTATTATTGGATGTTTTATTTCTTCCACCTGTTTATACATGAAGAGATCCCGTTAAACCTAATTTCAATGAAAGCCACAGGAAACACAAATCCTGTCACAGTCCCTGTACTGTGTAAAACTGTATTATAGAGTTTCAGTTAAAGCTAATGTGCATCTTCAGTGTGAGTTTAACAAATAGCACTGTCCATAGAAAAAAAGAGTTTCACACGAAGAATTATAATCCTTTGGGGATAATCACGATTTCCTCAAGTGTGTACTGTGTCCTTAAGTGTGAAATGTGCTTTTTATGACTTCACCAACAGGTTTACTTTGCCAAGTTACAATGGAGGGGTTGTAACACAGTGTTATTTCACAACAACTAATCTGAAACTGTTTTCTAATATCTTCAGGACCCATTGCTGAGTGTTCTGTCAGTGAGTGAGCATAGGATAATGAACTATCTTAACTTTTTGGATGCAGCACATCAGGCCGTTTGGTTTAGAGGATAATACATATCACACATAATGTAGTCAAGTCAGTTTTATATACATAGCCTAAAATAAATTCCATAAATTCCATAATTTCTTCATAGGGCTTACAATCTGCAAAGCACACAACTCTCTAACCTTAGATTCTTGGTTTGATTCTCTGGTTTCTATTTAAAAATTGGAAAATAAGAGATATGTTTTTACAGTAGCTGGCCTTTTGGAAAAAATTCAGAGCAGCTAGGTTCTCTCCTTGTTGGAGTCATGACTGTAAATGAAGTGTCACCTTTTCAAAGCAACTAGATTGATCTTTGATGCGTCTCAGTGAATTCTTAGAAAGACACTTATAATTTATACATCTGTACTTACACAATGGAAATCTGTCATTTTCTTTCCCTGTCAGAGATTCATCTATTATGTCTTTTCTTCTTTGTTGTATTGTTGCCTTGCTTAACTTACAGTATTTGTATCAAACACATCACCCAACGGTACCAAACCATAGTTTTCCTGGCTGAAAATTAGGCAGGGGTGGTACTGGGCCATCAGAAGGCAGACACCCAGGGAGCCATGCATGGCGCCAGGGCACAGACCCAAGGACCCTCAGAGGGCGCACAGCCCAGCCACAGAGCCCCCAATGCAGACACCCAGGGAACCATGCACAGCTCCACTACGTTCACCTACAGGGATCATTTAGATGTTTTCATACATGTTTGGACCATCATTTTTTTTTTTTTTTAGTTTTTACCAGCTCTGTCAGTAATTTACTGCTCCTCTCTGTGTCTCTATCATTCGTGCTGTGCACTGCCAACCAAGTCGAGACAAACCGAGCGCGCACCACCATTATTTTCACCCAGTCTGAGTTTACACATGTCCGATGATGGTGTTTGTGTGTGTGAGTGCGTGTCAGCACGAGATACGAGCTGAATTAGGAATGTATGCACAGCTCTAAAGAAGGATTTGACTCATTTAAGAAAAGTATTGATCATTAAATAATGATCAGTGTGGATATTGTGGCGTCATTTCAAACAAATCTACGTTTAGAGACGTCAGCTGAGTCTGTGAAAGAGAGAGAGACAGTATGTGTGTGTGCCATTACCTTTTTTATGTTCTGGGACTATCATACAGAAGCTACACAATTCATTTATAGTAATCAACCACTTATAGTGATGAATTAGGCCCAGGACAAACGTGATCACTATAAGTTGTTTCCACTGTCTAGAAAAGACGACTGCCTCTCAATTCTCAATGCATGTAAAATCCTGAAAACATTGACTCTATGTTGAAAGAACATGAGTTCTTATCAGATGAACGCAGTCAGGCATATTTGTGTGCCACTTACTCTCTACTAACATTTATATTGTTCTCTCCCTTCTGACCTGGTTACCGTGTTTCTTCCCTTGACATACTTCCAAACTTTAACTCACGTCTTACATCCTCCTCTTCTCTGACCTCCAGCTCTGATGTATGCCAGCATCTTTGGGAATGTGTCAGCCATCATCCAGCGACTGTACTCTGGGACGGCCCGCTACCACACCCAGATGCTAAGAGTCAGGGAGTTCATCCGTTTCCACCAGATCCCCAACCCGCTCAGGCAGAGGCTGGAGGAGTATTTCCAACACGCCTGGTCCTACACCAATGGCATTGACATGAATGCTGTGAGTACACATCCTCATACACCCTGTCCTGTGTGTGCACACCTAGTCTGCTCATGTTCATAAATGTTTGGTGTACACAAAGGCTAGTGGAGTATTTTGAGCCTGCGTTGTACGTTAATAGGATGATTGGAAGACTTTGTCCCATTATGCATGGTCCGACATCATCAGAGAAAATAGGAATCATACTGATGTGAGTATCATAAATAATATTCACACACCAACACACACACACATTCCAGATATGCAAATGTGAACAATATTTATTTAAACACACACACTTGTACAAATCAGGTTAGAGTTTTTGCAACATGCATGAAGGCCAATACATTATTTCCCAACACACACACGCACAAACACACACATGCACACACACAGATACCTATGCACAACGTGAGTCAGATCTTTCACATAAACACACTATGCATGCACATATACACCACACACACACACACACACACACACACCACACACACACCACACACAGACAGACTGAAAGAGTGCTTTACAGGGTTGTCAACCTCAGCCTGAACTCTTTGAGTCACAGTGTATAGGATGGTGCTGCACGCACACACACATTGCAATCATACATCATACATCATACATCATACATCATACATCCACTGATGTAAACAATGCATGAGTCAGTGGATGTCATCTGTCTTATCATCATTCATTACAGATTGTGTGAATTATAAACAAAATACATGTCTCTATGTCAATAAATGTTCCCAGAGCCATTATCTCACAAATCGATTCAGGACTACTTGTATTTTCACAGCTATATTTTTCACTGCACTGTAAACTGTTTAAAAAATGTCAGCTCAGAAATGCTCTTTGCTTAAAATATATTTGCTTATAGCATCAGCATGTCTTTCGGGCTCAGCAAATAACACCACATTTTTGTCTGTGAAACCTTACAGAAGATCAGAGGAAGTGTGAGGAAGATCCAATCCAAGCACATTATTCCATCACTGAAACCCTGTTTCATTTCAGTGTAATAACTCATTGAAGTAGAGAGGAAACAGATTTAATGTGCATCCATGGGAAAGTGCACTCCAATGTCAGCATCGTCACCTTCCTTCATTATGTGATGTAGCTCTCTTCAAGGCCCAGTGAAGTGCAGTGTGGTGAGCAGACTGAATTAGAGAAAATTCATAGTAATGATCATTATGATCATCAGAGGAAACCCCGTCTGTCTGCACGACAGATTCTAAAACCTCTTTCATTCACAAAGATTGAGAGAATAATAATGCAGCATGGACGAAAAAGCACAAGCCAGTGTTTTGATTCATGTGTTGTAGAAATCTGTTCCAAACATTGAACCCTCAGCCTTTGGGAGAAGCCCATACTACATTCCCAGAGAGTCCTCACCAGGCTCCGATACTCCAACTGGTTGTTTAAACACACGTGACTTACATCTCAGTTCTGAGTCTGAAAACATTATTAACATTACCATTATAGACTTTCATTTGTATCTGTTGTCCCTATACCTGGTTGCCACAGTAAACCTGAAATGTTTAATGAATTAAATAATTTAGAATGACCTATCACATAGGGATAGCTGTTAAATGCAGGATACTTTCTAAGAAAGCACTCTGCTATTTTTTTGTCTGTTAACCTGTACTCCTTAAACACAACTAAGAGTCTGTAGCAGTTCCCAGGCTACTTGTAAGAAATACTCCCCTCACATATTGGCACTGAGAAGTGTAAAAATAATTTTTATTCGTGGTGAAACTGTAGCGGGTCAGAGGACATCAGCTGAGGATGTGGTTGTGGTCTGAGTGATTGGATCTCAGGACACACTGACTACACATTTGCCTTGAGACCTCTACTCAGCGCTCACCACTTGTGATCGGGTGAATCATGATGGATGTGAATACCAGGTCTGAACAGGGTCAATGAAAAGTTAGCGGATCAATTCATCACAGTCAAGCCCAGATTTGAGGACATTTCACTAGAAAACAAGGATAACAGAAGTCATTAAGATAAATCATCAGCCAGTAGATGTTAAAATATGTCAAAGGAGGAAAGAGAAGACATTTAGGGTTTTTCCACAAGTTCGGGTTGGTCCAACTCTCACCAGTCTCCTGCTCTTACCTCAGCAGCTGGCCTGGAGACGAGAGAGAAATCTTTGTTCAGAAAGTCACTCTTTGTTAAGATTTTTTTGTTTTATAGCCTCAGTCTAAAATCTCTGTGGTTTGAGGTTTATTTTTAATACTCTGTTTTTGTTCATAATTTCAGACACAAGTCATCTTTTATTGTTTATTGTTTTCGACCAAATCAGAACTCCAATGTGTGAAGTTACTCAAATTTCAACCGTTTTGTGCTGTCACATTAAAAGATTTTCCACTGGGAAACCAGTGGGATGCATTTATTTTGAAGAAGTTGTAGAAATGCAGTGTAGTTGTCACAAGTTGGCGGTAACCTTATTGTGTGGCACAGTGGAAAAACACTTGCAAAGAGCCACTGGGACTAATGTCCTTACAGTGGAAAAACCCCGTTTGATCCACGGGAATCACCTGAGGAAAAGTCAGGAGATCATCATAGTCGCTGGGGTTCATCTTATTCTGCACCAAATTTCATTGATATCCATATAACTGTTGTCAAGATATTTCAAGATTAAAGCCAAAAGTGCCAACCTATTTGTGACAGTAAAGCTGCTTTCAGGCATCCACTGAACTCTGGAAATCCTCCGGACTTTCTCTGCAGGGGCTGTATGTGTGAGCGCAAATGTCAGAGTGAGAGCCTCTGGAGTTTCTGCTGACTTTCTCCAACTGGATCCCTAATAGAATCCACTGAAACTTCAAACTTCCAACACGCGACATATGCAAACATGAAAAAAACACAAAAATGTATAAATATCTCTTTATAAAAAGTAGAGCCGTAAATGTCGAAGACACAGACAAAGATATCTGTATATCACAGCAGAATTAATATGTTACATCCAGATTAGTTGTTGCTGTTGGGAACGCATCTGATCGGAGAACCTCCTGCTGCGTTGTTCATGTGTGAAAGGAAACTTCTGGAGAAAGTCCAGACCCAATTCTCCAGAGTTCCTCTTGAGGTCATGTCTGAAAACGGCTTAATAGAAATATCAGGGGACTCTCTAATTGGTTGGATGTTTGTACAAAATAATTTATCTCAGTCCCCTCAGTCTCGATGGAAGTGACGGACCTTTTGCTTGGCTTAAAAAAATATTATCTTGTTCTTTGATACTCTCCCTTATTATTAAAACCCTTCACGACTAAAATAGTTTAAAGCCAAGACCTTGGCACTTACAGTTGGCAGTTAATCATCCGAAAAGTATAATGCTATACATAGAGTGTGCCTGTATATTTTGTTACAGCTATATAGTGGAGTGGTTTAAGTGTCCCCCTGGCCATAAAAAAGGCAAAATACACCCATAAAAAACATTTCTGTTCCACACTAAGCAAAATGTTTACCCACTTAAAAATCTATAGAAGAGTCCACACTAATATATCATCACAGAAAACATTTATTTAAAACAATAACAGTGCATCCTCGTAAGTCAGCAGTTAAGGATCTGCTAAATGCTCCATTAAACTGGAGGCGAGAGAACACCTGATACAGTTGGTCTATAAAATGTGACTTCAGCACATTTTGGACTTGCACCACACAAATCAACAAAATGGCTGTTTTGTATATGTGTACAGGGAGTAATGGTGGACTATTTTTAAAATTCACCCAAAAATATTATGTTTACAGGTTATAGAGATTTTATTTTTTATTAATTTCCAATTTATTTTATGTGTTATTGTGTTGGACTTCAAAACAGACTCATTTTATATGGTTTGTTACATTTTAAGAGATGCAAAGAGGTAATAGTGAAAGAGAAGTTAGATAAATATTGGGATAAAAAAAAAGTAAAGATGTGGAGAGAAGAAGAAATGAGGCTTGAAAAGTGGAAAGAGCACAGACACAAAAGATGAAAGAGAGACATGGAGCATGTCCGTTAGAGATAAGAGAAGGCGTCCTACTGAAGGCTGGAATGAAGAAAGCAGCTTGAAGCGAGGGACACAGTGTGGTGTTGTAGGTGCTTGTGTTGTCTGCAGTCAGCCAGAGAGTTAGAAGAGCTGGGACTTTCCAATGGCTGCAGTGAACTCATTAAAACTGCACCAGCTCTTCATGTTAATTACACTCACAACGGGCCTCCTCCCTGTAAAACCCCTCTGAAATATACAGTTTCAAATCATTTTCTTGTGAAGCTCTAAAACATCAATACGCAGGCCCCTTTTGAGAGCGAGGATCCCAGGCCGCTGAGGCTCGTCTTCTAAAAATGTAGAAAATGTAATATAAATCATGACTTTTTGATGATTACAACCACCATCTTCTGATAAATGTAAAGGCTATTAAGTCGTGTCACGTTAATTTATGAAATGGTGTAATAACATTGAAAGGCTAATGTCCCAAGAGTGTTCACCAAAAGGAATGAAGCCAATAAAGACAGGAAAAGCTTCACTTGTTAAACCATCCACCATCTGTGACATTTATTTGACATTAGCTTTATGTACTGGACTTAATGCACCACTCAGCTGTTAATTACTTGTATCAATACTGATGTAACTTTTCTCTTTCAATTCATACGCTTTCTTTTTCCTTTCCCCTCTCCTTCCCTCATTTCCTCCTGTTTTCTCTTCTGTCACCTCTTCCCATCCATTCTATCCTCTACTTTTCTCACATCCTGTCCTCTTCCTCTTATATTGTCCACTTCTTAATTGTCCCTCTTTCCTTCCTTGTCCGTGTCTTCTCCTTCTCTCTGCTCCCTCATTCCTTGGCTCCCTCCCCCCTAGGTGCTGAAAGGTTTCCCCGAGTGTCTCCAGGCAGATATTTGCCTCCATCTGAACCGGACCTTGCTGCAGAACTGTAAGGCTTTTAAAGGCTCCACCAAGGGCTGCCTCAGGGCGCTGGCCATGAAGTTCAAGACCACCCACGCGCCTCCTGGTGACACGCTGGTCCACGCCGGGGACGTCCTCACCGCACTCTACTTTATATCCAGGGGATCCATAGAGATACTGAGAGGAGATGTGGTGGTAGCCATCTTGGGTAATTAAAAAGCGTTTACAGCTTTCGGTTCTTCTCTGTGTTTTACTGAGTTCATTAACCATCTAACCCCTGTCCCCTGGAGGTTTTTAGTAAATGAATTAGCCTGAAGTGAAATGACAACATCTGGAAATATTTCTCTCTTGAAAGTTTTTCAGTCCAAGTTTTGTATTTTAATTAGAAGATTATAATTTAATTTTCATCATTTAACTTCAGTCTGTAGATTTACTTCATCGCAGGTCGTGTGTCGCAGTTGAGCCCTGCAGCAACATTGGCATCCATGGACTTCTTAGTAAGACAGGAGCTTTAATTCTTTAGCTCTAGCTCTCCACAGCTTCATAGCCTCCAGCATTAATTACCTTCATAAGAGCACAGACTGTTAAGGCACCAGTTGTGCTGCCTTTCTAATGAATTGTATTTGCTGGTATCGCCATCTACTGGTGAGCACATGGTGTTACTCCAAATAGTGAAGTGTTTCTTCCGACCTGCTGCACCTGCATGTGGTATTTTAGAAAGTACACCCTTTGCTTCCCTTCTCTGCAGATGATCTTTGGAGCTCAACCACAGTGAGCATCAGGTTCTTGGTCACTTCCTTTACCAATCCCAGAACCATAATCTGGCTATAGCCTTCTACAGTTCTGTACCTCGACACGGTCCTGTCTCGGAGATCTGCAGGCAGATACTGAGTTTAGATTCTGCTCTGATGTCCACTGTCAGCTGACACGTTTAGCTTTTCTTTCTTTCTCATTCCCCAGGGAAAAATGACATCTTTGGCGAGCCCATCAACCTGTATTCCCGGCCAGGTAAATCCAATGCTGATGTGAGGGCTCTAACCTACTGCGATCTCCATAAAATCTTCAGAGAAGACGTTCTGGAGGTGCTGGACATGTATCCTGAGTTTGGAGACAACTTCTGGAACAACCTGGAAATCACCTTTAATCTCCGAGATGTGAGTTCACACATTCAAGCTAGATCTAGAGGTTTTAGAGGAGGGATGTAGATTGAGACAGACGACCTGAAACCTTTTCCGCTGTTCTGACCATTTGGACGGTTGTTCAATTGTTAAAGCTCTGTTGGTAAAAGTCTCAATTATCCTTGTTCTAAATGCATGTCAAGTCCCTTAATCTTTATCCTTCCATTGTTTCTTTTAATGACCATTTAATGTTGGTAATTTCTGCTTTCAGACCAACATGATCCCAGGCTCTCCAAGCAGTGGCGACTCAAACTGTGCGGGATTCAACAAATTACGGAGACGCAAGTTATCATTCCGACGACGTACAGAAAAAGGTAGTCAATGCTCAATAGCTCATACTTTGCTGAGTGCATTTGTTAAATTGTCATATTTATATTGATAAATTATCCGACTCTTGGAATGAAATAGAACTTCAGTAAATTTCAGTTGATGATTAACTTTGTCCATGCCAATGGTTTTCCTGGCAATGCTCCTGTATTAGTCATCATCCAGCTGGACTGACCAATCTCTCTCTCTCTTTTATTTTCTTCTCTTCTGTCTAGACGATGCAGATGCTGGAGAAATTAAAAAGTCCCATAAGTCTGTGAGACGAAGACATAGGGAGGCAGCTAACAACCATAAACAGGGGGAGGCGCCTCAGAGGAAGTGGGAGGCACATCGGAGCTCAGTGTCGTCTCACTCCAGTGGTGATGAGGTACAACTCTTTTTAACCTGAAAACATATTTTGATTCTCCTACTTGTCATTCTTGCCCCCTATTACCCAGATGCAAAATAAACCTTGAACATTAAAAAATGATTTTGATACCAAGGTTTGCATCGTCTTACAGGGGGAGGAGTCTGTTGTGACGGGCCTCGCCCCTCCTCCTGAAGTTCTGTGTAACCCACAGGCTCAGGCCCCGCCCCTGAACTTCAAAGAGAACTCTGAGGCTGATGGAGACCCCAAGACTGGGAACACCTGCAATGCCCTGTCAGGTAAAATTGATTAAAATAGTTTATCTTTATCTGTGTCAATCAAACAGTAATACCTGTTTCCTTTTCATGCAAGCACACTCTCATTCTGTCCTCCTCTCTCACAGGTGCTTTCTCAGGCGTGTCCAACATCTTTAGTTTCTGGGGGGAGAGTCGGGGGGGCGGTCAATACCAAGAGGTTCCCAGCTGTAGCCTGGCCTCCCCGCCAACAATCAACACGCCGATACACAGCCTGAGCCGCCAGCAACGCAACCAGCTGGACACACGACTGGACATGCTGCAGAAACAACTCAACAGGTACAAAGTTATTTCAATCAGCGGAGACTTCCTTTGACGATTGAACAAAAAGTATCGCCATGCACTCGATACCAGGCAAAAATCTAAACAATAAATCCCATTTACTTCAACACACACTCCTAATAGAAAATACTATTAACATTATAAAAGAGAATGGTGGAATGTAGGAAAATTGCATTCTGGCATCGACTTGGTACAGAAATATCGGTTCTCGTCTGCTGTTATTTTTTGTTTTTTTGGATCAATCACTTGTTATAGAAAGACAACAATGAAGTCAGTGTTGAGACACAGCTGCACTTTCTATCATCCGTCAGGAAAAGCTTGTGTTGTCTTAACCTAGCTGCCTCTGAACAGAGCGTCTTGTCTTCATCACAGTGGAAGAAAAGTGTTTTTCCGCCCCTGTAGCCTTTACCTGGACAAGGCTCCTTTGTCAGGTCTTGTAGAGATCACAGTCTGTGTGTGTCTGTGCAGGGGTGTAGCTGTAAGGCGGGCTGCGCCTCCAGCTGAATGCTCCGAGGTTTAATGCATGACTGACTGGATGCTTCTGGATAGGATGTGTGTGAGCTGACTGAAAGTCTGTGTGAAGAACTATGGATGGGGTGTAGTGGTGTGTGTATGGGGAGAACTCATTAGTACTCAAAATATTTATATATATATGGTGAGGTCAGAAGGTTAGCAGAGTCCTAATTATCTGTATGTGAACCTCAGAGAGGATCCAGCAGTAAAATCTACACCTCCTATACAGAGAACTACACATGTATCTGTATCCAAAGTGTGAGTACAGACCAAAATGCTGGTTTACTAAAATGATCAAATAAAACTTTGTTGACTCCTGTGGGGAAAATAGATTTTTAGAGCACAATTTATATAACGACATTTAGTATATTACTATAAGTACAATATTAGAATAGAAAGTCTGTCTTATTTGCAAATGGAATGGTAAATGGATTTCATTTATATAGTGTTTTTTTAGTCTTATCAACCATTCAAAGCCTTTTACAGTACAAGTCACCCATTCACACACACAATCATACAGCACCTCTATCACACATCATTCACACTCTGATGGAACATTTTACGCACAAACTTCACAGTCATATTTGGGGGAGATGGTTACTATGGTAACTATAGTACCATAGTACTGTTTGTATACACATTATACAAACCAACTTCCTTGTTCACTGATCGTGTCATTAAGACAGCTTTAATGTCTTTAATGACAAATAAAATATATTGATTGATCAAATGAAAATAATCTTCCGTGTAGTAATGAACAGTTGGTCATGCTGTGTGCAGGTTGGAGAGTCGCATGTCAACAGACATCGGAGCCATCATGCAGCTGCTGCAGAGACAGATGGCTCTGGTTCCTCCTGCTTACAGCGCTGTCTCCACACCACCTCAGGTGATAATAACACACTCATACACACACATGTAGAAGCATCATGCTTGATGTCACAGGGTTCAAGTCCTTGGGTGACACTTTATCAGCAGGAGGCAGGAAGAAACACAGTTCTGCATTATTATTAATAGTGACTGACTCAGGCTGTGGTATTGTCTCCTCTGCAGGCCTCGCCTTACCCTGGTCCTGGTCCAGAGCCAGGCCCAGGAGAGAGGCTGGTTCAGCCTGTTACACCACTGGAGACAGACACTCTGGCTTCTTTATCACAGGTGAGGGAAAAATAAGGTTTGTCTTTGCATATTTCACTTCGTCGTGGCGTTAATACATTTGGCTTTATTCTGTGGAGCTCAGTTTTTGAATGATGTCATTGGTGAATATCATGGTGGCTGAGACCTCTCACACAAGCACATTAATGGACAACATGAATGCAAAAGTGACAACACAACTACAAAAGCCACAACACGAACAGTCATTTAAAATGTGACGCTTGTCTAGTTGAGGTGTTACGGTACAGTTGACTGCAGAACTGAAAAGAAGAATGCACTTGTAACCACAACACCTCACATAGACAAGCATCACATTTTTTATATCGACTGGCTTGACTGGGTTATTTACAAACGAAGGCTCACTTGATCACAATCAGTAGCTCTGCTCATTTCAATGTCAACATCCGTTGCTCACTTCCTGTATGGTTGTGTTTCCATTGTGTGGCTTTTGTAGTTGATTTGTCACTTGTCATTTGTCATTTGAGTTTTCAGTTAATGCGCTTGTGTTAGACTTCTGGGACACTGCAGAATATATATTAGAAACAATAAATTATACAGACAAGTAAGCACAGCCAATATAATTATTAATTAAGTGGAATGTTTTTCAGATAAGAATTTACACACATTTTCCCAAATGCATGAATTCTTCATATTATACTAGTATATATGAACTATAATGAATTATATCTGGAGATCTCCAATGTCATGAAAATAGATTTACATATTAACCAACTGTTATAACAACAATGGTCATTTTCTTGTTTTCTCAGGCACAAAGAAGTGAAAGTTAGATTTAAAAATCGATTTGAGATTTTTCTTGTAAACTACAGTTCACAGAAGCACAATAAAGAAATAGCATCATCACAGTTGTTCCCTCTCACCTTCCCTGCAGATCTTGGATTCCCAGGACTTTGAGGAGTTCCCGGCCAAGCCTGTCGACCCTCTGCAGGCCCAGGAATCTTCTCTGATCAACACGAGCCAGGGTCATCTCATTCCCTCCAGACTCGACAGCCTGGGGCAGCATCTGGAGCTGGAGCTGGAGCTGGAGCTGGAGCTGGGCCTGGGGACTGGGGCTGCGATAGTTTCAGGCCCAGCAACAGGCTCAAGTTTAGAGTTGGAGTTAGGGAGCAGAGCGGCAGTGGGCTCAAGCTTAGGAGCAGCGTTAGACTTTGGCCCAGAGATGTGTGTTGTGTCCGGGATTGGGCTGGCGACTGGTTCAGGAGCGTCTCCTCTGGATCCTGAAACTCAAAGGAGGCTGTCCCTCCAAGAACCGCAGACGCCACTGGACTCAAGGACACCACAGAGACACAGCTCCGACCCCGGGGGGAGCTAAGGAAGCGGTGAAGGGTGGGGGGAGAGTGGGGTGGAGGGAGGGATACACGTTGAGAATGAATACGTGTGATGTTTGTATCCTGCAGTACCTCCTGTTTCCACCGGTTCTTGTGACACTTTGGAGATCAGGAGGCACCTGCTGTTCCTCCATCAAAACCCTTTAGGTCACCATCAATCTCTCAAGTAGGGACACACAGCTCAGAAAGGGTGTGTGTGTGTGTGTGTGTCCCTGCCCACCCCCAACCCCTTTAATGAAACATCTGGAGCTTTGTGAACTTCACAACAACACAACCTTTAACCAAAACCACGACAGAGCGGAGAAGAGCTCTGCCTCTTAACTAACACTGTCCAGGTCGATGTGGTCCGGACGTCTCAGTCACCCTGAGGGTGACACAACTGCTGACCTGTAGAAGAATCCCTTTACTGCTGTATCCAGTGTTGGATGACTTACAAGAACAAGCAACATCGGACAGAGTAACGACGAAACAAGTAGCCATTTACGTCTTGCACTGAAAATCCTATTGATATAATGATTATTCAAATCTATATGTCCGTGGCGCTTCCGATAATCTCACAAACTGGTTGATAAATTGTAGTGTTAGCTGGCCTAACAGGAAACCTGCTGTCCCATTCTGTCATTGGTTCCTTCACGCTGATGCCCTGCCCCAAGAGGCGGAGCTGCCGCCTTCCCAAGAGCACACTGGATTGGCTAGTTTGCACCTCAGGGGTGGGAACTGGAGGGTTAAAAGCCATGAATTTTCTCAATGAACATATCAGCTGCCCTATCATAAGCATTGTACAGGTTTGCTAGTGACTGATGAACATATGGCAGGCTTAGGCAGTGTGGCCAACAGGTAAACTGGCAAACTTAAGTTTACCACCAGACCAGTGCACCAAAATCAACAATATTTCAACAAGCAGGAAATCCCAGTTTACTAATCTGTAATGAGATATATGAGTTGTGATGTTTTTTTTGTCAAACACAATGAAGTGATGAAGTCATACTGGTCTGCTTTGATTTCCAAAAGGGAATCAGAGCACGTGCACGAAGGACGACTGGTCGAGTGCGTCTAGTTTTTCATAGTTGAATTTGCTACCTCAGATTTCATTGGTCCTTACTTTTTTTTCCACCTGAGCAATTACCCAGAATGCTTTTACCTTGTACATAACAGTCTGTCATGTGACACGTAAATACACAAGTTTGCCAGTTTACAATGACCAGCCGAATGCGCCATTATTCTATGTACAGTACAATATGCAAACACTGGCAAGAAGAGACGAGTGAGTGTGCTTTAATATTAATATAATAATTATTATTATTATTATGTGTGTGTGTGATAAGTTCGAGTCCAGAGCTTTTTATGTGTGTGTTTGTCCTGGTTTTTGTCTTCAGTCTGCAGAGCATGGCTTCACACACTGTAGATGGTCACTGTATCGAATGCTGAGGAAACCTTTCTCTTCTTTTTAGCCCCAAACTGATTTAATGGAAAATCTATTGTTTGGGATTTTTAATGTAGACAGCACAAATAAAAACCTTTATAACGTAGGTTTAAAAAGAAACATGAAGTCATCCGAGTGCATGTAAACTCAAGAAGAAAAAATTATATAATAGCAACACATTTTTGAGAATGCTAATTATGTGTTTTTCATTATGATTGTTTCCCACAAATACACATTGGATGCCTGTACAGAGGCAAATTAACAACTAATATGAATGATTTGGTTGTAGTGATGGTTTGTTTCCTTTAAATTATATATTCTCATGTCTGCTTAAATTTAAAAAAAGGTCCTGGAACTTAGTTTAATATAATGTTTGAGAATTAAACATCTGACAGGAGTCAGGAGTTTAATATTTATGTTGACGTGATTCACACATTTCAAAAAGTGGTGATGGAAATGAACAACGTGTTGTGGTGCCACTGTCGGAAGAGTGTAAGGGGCACAGTCTGGAGTTTACCCAGAATCCTCAGGGCAGGTGGAAATGTACAAACAGGAGCAGGTGCAATGACGCCCCCTCGTCACTCCAAGGTCATTTTTTCCACGTGAATGAATTTTGAATTTTGCTTAGAATCTTCCATTTTGATCAGTTTTGAGTTCTCGAGATGAAGGAAAATGAAAACCTGTGTCATGGTCAAATTGTCTTCCCTGAAAAAGAAAAGAATCTCCAGATGGAGCCTTTCCTGTACCAACACAACAAGAGTCCTGACAGAGGAGGGACGTCCTGCCTGAAGTGCAATAGTCCTTTAAACAGTTGAGACTTGTAGCAGCTTAACCACACCCCTTAATGTTTAGCACTTTACTTTTTTAAACAGTGCGGATGTTTAATGAAGACTCAGGAACGTGTTAGTGATTTCACAGGCTTCGTTTTCCTTGGTCTCTGAACTCAAAACCAACCAATCAGAAAGAAACATCCCAAACCTTCTTTTTGGTGGAATTCCCCTTTAATGCATAATAGTGATGATTGTATTTTGCTGCTTGCTGGTCTAAGCTGTTTAATTTATTTATTTGTTTGAAACATGTTTGTCTGACTATTTATCACTTGAGCTCATTTGGTGGTGACAGGCTTGCTGTGTAAACTCTGTTCATAATCTTGAAATGCATCACGGCCTCTTAATATGTATGGGTGTAAGTGCACATTAATCCTAATAATCATTAATCAAACTGATCCTGGGTCATCGTCAGTGTCTTTCCCTGTGCAGTGATTGGACTTTGTTGCTGTGTACGATGTCGCGCTTTGTAGAGGTGCACTTTAGTGTCGAACCAAAGCCAATGAATGCCCTAACAAATGGGTGACATTTTGAATTCCTGTACAAATCAACCCTTTTAGGACATTTAAGTAAAACAAAAAAGATGAATGTTATGTGAAAGCTCTAGTTTGACTCAAACTGAAGATGTAAATGCAGCTGTGATTTTTAACCTTCAACCAAGGAGATTTTTACACAGACTTGAAAATCATTTTCTGGGGTTTAATCAGGACGGTTTGAAAGAGCCACACCCAGATAATCATTGTACAGTAAGAAAACGATTCTAGCTGCTTTTACATGAATGGTAAAGCACGTGTATTGTTGCTACAAAGTTGGGAGAATCCCTGAATCTACTGAGTCCCTCTCACCACTGAACCCTGTCTTCTTCCTGTTGTTGTTTTATTGGGTTTACTTCACTGACGCGCCCATCGCCATTACATCATCTTCACCAGCACTCACCAGGAGATCCCACAGTAACACGTGACTCGGATATCCAGTAACCACTAAGGGAAGCTGGCAGTCGGACGTTTGTTGCTTTTCAACAGTTGCAGTGCTGAGGTACTGATTTCCAGACATGGGCTCTCCTCGACATCTCGTACACTGTAGCGACTGTTTCTTTTTGTTCCTGTTCAATAACAGTCACCTAGTGGCCTGAACTGTATCTTTTACATTCAGAACTATGACCTCAAAACTAGAATGTGGTCGTCGACTCTTCTTCTTTGACCCTGTTGTGATCTTTAGAAGAATATTCAGTGCTAGAGAATACATTTGTGTAATGCATAGTGCATATTATAACAGTAGAGGGCGCACTTTGGATAAAAAAAATCAACGGGATGAGTGGGGTGGGAGGTGAGGATGTTGTCGCCTGTTGAATTTTGCCACACATGAAAACTCAGCTTACACTCACACCTGCACACACACACACACTTCCCTTAATAGCTCTTCCACTCTGCTGAGCTTTTTTTCAGCTGTATTCAACTTTCTATGAGTTCTGACAGACTTGGGTCCTTGTAGATATTTTGAGGATTTGGGGAGGGGGTTGGGTGAGGGTGGCTGTTTGGTACCGTTTACACAACACTGGATCTGCTGTCGCTCCTCGCCTGTACATACCGACTTCTACTACTTGTAAAGGAATCAAAACTCTTTGGCACTCGTATAGCCAGCACTATGCAGAAACGGAAACATTTTTTTTGGCATGCTTTGAAATGCAGAATACTATAGAGGAAACTATACTAAAATGAATAAAGTCTGCTCTAATTTCTTATTTAAATAATCACTTTAATGGGAAAAAAATTAAAAGCTGTCCATGGTCAAAATGGACATTAGGGTGATGAAGCTAAAGACTTTTAATATTGTGCACATTTCTACTTGCATGCTGCACCGAAAATCATCCAGCAATGAGAGGTTTTTGACGTGCAAAGCAGCTGATTTTCCGCTGTATGCTTGCAAACTGTGTGTAGAGTGAAACACTGAATTCTTCCGGGTTCTTCCGGGAGAGTCATATTTATATATACATATATATAGGTATATATATACATACTACTTCCAGGTCATGGAAGAGAGGGGTACTGAATAGCTGCAAACATAGTGATCCTAGATGATACAATATGATATTGTATATTTGTATCTGCAAACCACTGTAATGGAACGATGCATGTGTGGCAGTCCTGGGCAGAACTATTGCTGTTTCCCAAATATTGAAGAGCACTTGATTTACCTTTATCACGTCTGTGTTTCCACTTTGGCCTCCGAAGGTAAATCAAGTGCACATAAACTATTAAAAATTCTGCCTTTGCCCTGCTGGGATGGGCTGCACCCTGAAGAGTGACCGTTGTCAACACATCTGAGAGCGTTGTCGGACCCTGGCGATCTTTCTATTCCCTGCATGCTGTGTTCAAATCTCACACACATTTTGCTGAAGAGTACAGTATGGTGTCCACAAAGGCCTCCCAGATGTTTTGACAGCAGCGGATCTTTTTAACAGTGTATCCTGTATGACTGACAGTCCCTGGGACATTGAGGTAACCATGGATACTTTGTGACACCGGGCTGGTCAATGGAGTGTTTCTTATAATACATGATTCATATCAAATGTGGAAGACAGCTAGATGGGACAATGGGGAAGCTTCAGGTTCTGATTGTGTGATAGCATTATCAATGGTTGAACTTTATAAAATTTCAAAAATATTTCTTTCAATAAACCTCTTTGAAAGCAAAATCACCACGGCTTCACTGATTCTTATTATTTCATGGGACTGATGGTTACATGTGGATTCACAGACAATGCCCCCCCCCCGAGCACAGATATGGTAAAGAGACACATTTCCAATTTACCAGAGCTCCTTCCACCCACTTCACCCAAACCACACACACTCAGTGTTCACCCATAATAGGTCGATTTTAAGTAGCCTTTACTTGTTATTCACTCAGTTTATAAACAGCGCACAAATAGACATTTACATACTGCACTACACAACACTACAATACAAAGCACTGCACAACACTATAATACACAGCACTGCACAACACAACACAACACTACAATACACAGCACTACACTACAATACACAGCACTTCACAACACTACTCTACAATACACAGCACTACACAACACTACACTACATTACTTTACACTACTCTACACAACACAACACTAAATAAACTGCATACACTCTGAACACAAACGCAGCAGACGAGCATTAGCCTCGCATTAGCCCGCAGTAGCTGTGGCCTGTAATTGATATTTATTGCCACAAGGTGTCGCTATAAACCTAAAATATGAGACTCGTACCATTTTTAAAAGAGCATTTCATTATTTCCCTCCCATGTACTTTAGTTGGAGCTTCATGTATTTACCATCAGTTACTACACAGCAATGATAACCATTATTAAAATGATTCATGATCACATCAATCTTATAAACAATGAATAGTTTTATTATGTTGTGGAACATTCAGTTCTATTGGCTTTATTACGGTAAACATGAGATCCCACAGTATGAATGGGCCCTGGTGGATCTGTGGTCCAGGGCCTCGGATGAGCTCCACACTGCCCGGCCGCGGTGAGGCTTCATCCCGGTGACATTTCGGTGATCCAGGCGCTTTCAGGGCGTCTTCCTGGGCCGTGTCCGTGTCCAGAGCGCGTTCCTCCCGGCGATTGGACCCGCGGCGTCCCGTAAAAGGAGTCAAACTTCTCCATTGCACGTGCAGAGTGTCTGTCAGCAGTGCGCGCCGTGACGACGCAGGGCCGTGATTGGACAATAGCCTCGTCGCTCAGAGCTGAACTCCCATTTGATTGGATAACCCAAGAGCCAGTCGGCGGCCTCGCTTGGTGATTGGAGGAGGGGAGGAGCACGTTAGTTCGATGCCAGCGGACAACCCTGTTGGGTGGGCGGATCGCAGCGGTGACAGCGACGCACGGAGACTCCCGACTAAAAGTGTCAAAAAGCGGACAACTAACGGTGAGTGGCGCGGAAACAAGACGCGTGTGGGTGAGAGTGTGTGTGCGCGCGGAGCGGGGGTCTGTGTGCGGAGCGTGGAGTGTGTGTGTGCGCGCGTGCAGGGTGTGTGAGCAGTGATTGTGGATCACCTCTGCATCACGGTGCAGGAGGATGCTGCCTTCACGGGCTGCTCGGAAACTCGCTCCCTTTCTAGGGGGAGTCCGCCGAGTGCGCACGCCCTGTTCGTAATGCCAGAGTCAGCGGAAAGAGCAGCTGCAGCTGTCGTGTCAGCGCCACTGTTCGATTCCCGACTTTCACTTTCCCATTCTCCGTCATGTACACGCACTCCAGCTCCAGTGGGCAAACCAACATGGTGGCCCGGTTAATTCCCGGCAACACGGGGGTGCGCACTGAGGAGTTGCACTGTCACAGCGGGCAGGAGGAAAGTTGTGTAAGATGTGTGTGTGTGCGTGCGTGCGTGCGTGCGCGCGCGTGTTTGGACTCCATTCATTTGCAGTGTGTGGGAGTCCACGTCTGAACAGCTAAACGACTTGTGTTGCACTATGTTTAGATCACAAAGCCACTGTAGTTGACCTCTATAAACTTAACCCTGTACGTGCATGGATCTTCTACAGTTAATGTTATAATATCTTTGTTCCTGGCTGGGTCCGTGTTTCTAGTTAATATTCGTCTTCTCTTCCGTCTGATCAAATCTGAAAACTGCAGAGAAGAAGAATACTCTCCTCCTCTCCACTGCCCCTGTGCTTTCAGCTCCTGTCACTTCTCATCACATGTTGCTGAGGATAAACCTCTGTCGTTCCCTTTTTTCAATTCCCTTCCAGCACTGATTTACACTCACCTCACAGATAGCCCTGGTCCACATTATGCAATGCAGCAATCCTCCTTTAAATCTGTACAAAGATGATAATACTCAGCTTTGATCGATGTTCTCAGAGAAGAGCTATGAATCCACTGAGCGGCAGAATATAAGAAACATCTCTCAATGCAATGAGTTGATTTAATATCTTTGTGACCATGTAAATCAAACCTGAGCATCTTATCTCTGTGATAAAGTAGAGATTGTGGTTGAGTGGTTGAGTTGTTATATAGTTATCCTCTTGTTTACATTTTTCATAGCTTACAAATCATAGTCTTGGTTAGCGGGTGAGGTTTTCTCAGTTGTAAATACGTCCTTTATGACAGTTTTACTTTTAATAACAAAGAAAATTCCTGTCCGGCTATAGACTGAGATGTGGGTAAAGACTTCAGGAAATAAATGGACATTTAGTTTTCAAAGTGATGAACTGTGTCTGTTATGAATGATATAAAACTGAACTATTCACATCATGCATTGAACAAAGCTCTAACAATACATTAATCCGCTGTTTGATTCCATTGTGCTCAGCATTATATCCACACGACATGATTGTGTTGAATGTTACATAAAATTATCAGCCGCTCCTAATGATGTCCACAGACAGTTATCTAATAACAAAACCCCTTCCATCACTGGGGATCACACCTTCTCCATCTTGTCAGTGTTGAATGAAAAAGATTGATTAAAAAACTGATGCACAGTCTGACACAGGCATTGCTTCCACTGGCACTGGGACATTATGTACTGTTTTTGTTATGTATTGTCTCTGACAATATCATTATTGTTATGTTGACGATGTGCTAGCTGACATTATTGAGTACGGTAACCTACTCACTTTTCAAACACACGCATTGAGATTTCACGCCTGACTGAGTCATGTTGCCCAGTAATATGAGACTGTGCATTGAGTGTGTTGCAGTGGGCCAGTATTTAGTCATGGGGATGACTGGTGTTAAAATGAGGGAACCAACGGGGACAGGAGGCACAAATCAGACACCACCAGCTTAGCAGTATTCATCACCAGGTTTAAATGTAAATAGTTTATAGGTGATTTGTATGCTCCCATCAACTAGACCCAAGATACACACTGATGATAATATTCCAGTGAACCAATATCCTCCTACCCACCCCTGTCTGAACTCTGAGTAATATGCTACAATTAATGTCCAATTACCAAGAGCGAGTACAGTATAAGACCATATAATACTTTTTTGAATGATGCTAAATTGTCTACTCATCGTTAACAATGAAATTCCCCTGAATATCTACACAGAAACTGATAGAAACAGGAGAATCCCAGCAGAGAGGATTGTACGTCACCCTCCACCCCCCTGTCTCCCTCACTGTCTCACTCCTATCCAGATTACTCTCCAATCCTCCACAGCCAGATTACAGAGTGGGAAATAAGAGGTGGGACTGATCTAAGGCCCGGAATTCATTATGGACCTGATCCAATCGCATCCCTAAAACGTCCCACTGCTGGTTGCCTCACTGTAAGCCTGCCAAAGTGATCAGGTATTAGGCCCGAACGGCTGGCAGCCATCACACAGGTCGTACTCAGTGACATTCTGACTTGCTCCTGAGCTGCTGAACTGAACAGTGTCAGATGTGTGATGCACAAGTTTCATAATATACAGAGATGGATGGACATGAAACACATGTTGTGCTGCACCTTAAGCTGCTGTTTGACCTGGACTGGGTGTCTCCCAGCTCCCCTGTGGTCTCTACAGAGAACACTCAGCTGTGCAGGAGACAATAGATAAAGAAACATCTTTACGTCCTTTGTGTTACTTTGGATTCATATTGTGAAGCTAGTTGTGTTGAAACTCCTGCTAAGATGAAAACCTCCATAAGTGCAGCCATGTATTAGAACCACTGCAGCATGACTGGTGCCACTAAGAGCAGATATTTCCACTTATTAAACTTCCTAAAAAGAAAAACATCTGTTTTATTCCCTCACTCTTTTATAAATACACCAGCTCAGCTCTTAACATTCTGCTACAGTACATCTGAATCAGTTTCCTGAGCAGGCCCACTTTAATACTCAGCAGCCTGTTGCCAATTTCAAATAGCACTCTCCGTAGTTTTATAGTTGTGGATTTTGGATTCTGGGGGAAAACTCTTAAGTGTTTTGAAGTAGAGCAATGAGACTGAACAATAAGCTGATGAACCATGTAACAATGGATACAAGCATAGATTCTGGTGGGACATTGTCTCTGTCCCAATTCAGGGGTCTTCTCCTTCATGGGCCACGTATAGAAGACAATAGCTGAACCGAACTGAGCAAGTTCTACTGAGGATTTCCTTGATCGGCGTCACCAGCTTGTTGTTTTAACACGTGTAGCTGTTCAGTTGATTTAGAGCCTGATACTCAGGCATCGGATGTTTTTCTCTTGCCAGTGCCAATAGCTCTTTGAAAAATGGTTAGTCACTAAAGCGCAATGGATCCTGGGATAGGTTGGGTTGGGTTTTGAGGGATCCACTCGTTGGAGCCTTCTTTTCTCTGGGATGGAGGGATGCATGTGGAGGATCCTTTAAAATGGCCCCAGAATCGAGACACAGTCTTTGACCGTACACTGTTCCTGGTTGTAAGTGGGAAAACAGTCACTGCCTGGTTCAGCATGCCATTCACTAAAGCTGCAAAGTAGTTATCTATGTTAGACATTAGCCACTTTCAGGAGAAATTGGGTAAATGGATCAATTAGGCATGTTTTCTAGAATCTCATGTCGGACACTGACGTTAGATAAAGTAAGCTTTGTTTAGGGAGCATCGTTGTAGGGTTGGTGGAATGGTTGGTCGTCTGGTTTCTCATAGAACCCTGAAGTGAAATAATATACAGCACACTGCGTTTAAAACCTGAAACATATTCAAATCCAATGACTGTTTGCTGCAGAAGGTTATTGGTGTGAAGAAAGTATGTAAACCAGTGTATTCAGAAGTATTTAGTATTTCAATCTAGTTCAATATATTTCTTCTCACTAACAAATGTGCAAACAGTAAAGGGTGATTTAAAAAACTTAGTTATCAGTGATCAAATAATTTAAAGTGTAATAAACAAATCAATGTTGTATAAAAGTATTATTTCCGTTCTTTTTCAGCACATCGTAACAAGAGATCTTTTTCCCAGCAGCCCCGTTGACATGCTAGAGCAGGTGTTCGTAAACACATTAATTAAGGGCCTGTAGCTAAATAGAGCAGAGGCTTAATTAATGTGTTTACTAACACCTGGGTTAAGCTGCTCTAGCATGACAACATGGCTGCTGGGAGAAAGATCTATACCATGATAATACTGAGAACGTTATTTTAGTCAATACAACCAAACACTACCGCTGTTTTCAGACATGACCTGCGGGTAAAATCTGGAGAATCGGCCACAGAGTTTACCATGAGTCTGTCTTTCACACATGCACAACACAGTGGGAGGTGTCCTGCACGGACGCGTTCACAACAGCATCAATTCCTCTGCATTATTCAGGCGAGAGGTGGAGCAGCCGGGTGCAGCAGGCAGAGACAGGAAGTGACGTATGATCAGCAGTAGAAGGTCATCTCTGACTGTCATCTGGATTTTAATGTGATTATAATGTTCCATCTTCACAGTGAGTCCAGAGGGAAGAGTTTATCAAAAAATGTTTAATATTTAATCACAGTTATATATTTTTTAAAAATTTAAAAAAAAAAACTCTAACAATTGCCATCATATTTTGTGGAGGGATGGTGGAAAGGAGATCAAATCAAATCAAATATACTTTATTGTCCCGTAGGGAAATTTGTCTTGGGCCAAAGTGCTACAGCGGCTGCAGAACAGTACATTGTGCAACAAATGACAACAAAAGAAAACAGTACACAAGGAAGGACATATCACGTACGACCCTGAATAATAAAGAATAAAAGTGAGTTGAATATTGCACCTGCCCTAAAAGCAGGTAAAATGATAAAACACTAAAAGGATATAACAAGGCATTAAAACATAAAAACCAAAGTATACAATGTGCCAGACAAAGTGCACAAGTTATTGAGATATGTGACCAAATTCAGAACGTCTCCATATTGAGTAGCGTGATAGACATTTGGATGAATGAGAGCCTGAGGCGGTTGGTTTTACACTTATAGGCTTTGTAGCCTATAGGAAATAATCTCGTTATACTTTATACCCAATCACTGCCTGTGTTTAATTATGATTTTTCTCAGCTGCATAATGTCGCCATTTTTCTCCTCTATGTATTACATAGACCACAGGTTTGCATCTATATATGGGAAGAATTATTAGTGCTCTTTTGTGTGTGTAACTCAGTTCTTCCATAAACAAACATGGAGGTTCATTGGATACGACATAGACCAGAAAACTACCTTAAAATTATACCTCATACTGTTAGTAACACTAACCTCTTTTACCACCAACACAAGGATCATGGATGAGATTTACAAAAGTAAAGGGGAGAAGTGCTCAAAACAGGGAAGATATAAGGAGGAATAAACTAACAGACCATTCCTGATTGGGAGTGATCCTGGTTTCTTCACAGATCCAGTCGACTGACATCAGCTGACTGGATCTCAGAGATCTGTGGGAGTGTCTCTTGATCTTCAAGGCACTCTCACAGATCTCTCTTTTGGCTCTCCAAACGCACACACACGCACGCACGCACACACACACACACACACACACACACACACACACACACACGCGCACACACATGCACACACACCCTCCTTGTGTCTTCTCACCATAAATTATCTTTAGAGAGCTGTTGTGTTGAAGCTTATTTGGGAGTTTTCGGTCACGGGTGAATCTGAGGTGCAGGAAAGCTGATCTGGGCTCGTCAGTCAGGGTTTTCCCGACTGTAGCAGGATACTCTCTTCAAGGTCGCCACACTGCCTCATGCCAGCCTCTGTCGAGGAGTCAGGAAGCAGAGGAAATCCATAATGCATGTGCTCCTGTGCTGCCGACCGCTGCTGGTGTTGAGGGCAGTTTAGTCTGAGACAAAGACCACATTATCCTGACATGGTGAGGCTTCCTCACTTTTGTTGTAGTTCACCTTTTTTTTTTGACAGGACAGGTTTTATTCTCACTTGAGTTCCTTAATTGTCAGAGATCAGCGTGTCCTACATTAGACTGTGTGTAGCGTGGATGTTGGGAACATTTGGAGCCAGTTGCATGATGGGAATACCATGCGTTTCAGAGTGGTCCGCCTTGGTGAAGGAGGGGTGTGATTCAAACAAAGTGCTGTTTGTCCACTTCTTAAGAGCAAGTGTTTATTGCTGCTCCAAATGCTCAAAAGCATGAAGAAATGTAAAAGATGGCTTTCATTGAGATAATCCCTCAAAGAGGCCCACACTTTGACAGTGGCTCTTTGAAAGGTATTCAGCATGTTGCACTTGCTAGTGCACAGGGTTGTGTGCACAAGATTGGGAGTTCAAGTCTCTTGATTATGCTCTTTATTAATAAACCAGTCGTTAATAAAATGTAAGGAAAAGGTGAAAAATACCATCACAATTGCCTCACAGGCAACGTCTTGAAATGCCATATTTTGTTTGATCAACAGTCCAAAACCCAAACTCAGTTCACTATCCTAGAAGACTAAAGAAATCCTAAAACACTCATGTTAGAGAAGTTGAAACCAGAGTTAGTTAGTTGGTATTATTTCATTTTAAAATGCCCTCAACCTTTTCCTTATCAGCCGTCGCACCGAACAGAATCCAATCTGTGGATCTCGTGGGAAATATTTAAATCAGTGTTGACCCTACATTCGATGTGGGAAACGTTTCATGTGGTTAACTGTAAAATCAATGTGGCTGTAAAGATTTGGATTTCCACCAAAGCATCTGTTATAGCTCAGTTGTTAGAAGTGTGCAATTAGTTCAGATTTATGCTCGGAGACGGTTCAGCCAGGTATGTTGGCGGATGAGCTTGTAGTTAGGGTTAAGATTAGTCATAGCCAAATGTAAGTCCAAACCCCAAATGGCTTTAGTCAGGTTTCAGTTTGTACTGATCAACATTAAAGCTAAATTAAATTCTTGTATTTCTGTATGGGCTTGTTGTTAGAATCACGTTGAGGTAAGTCACAGCCAGATCCATTTATGAATGGTCACTCTTGCAGGACTTTATCATACCCAAAAATGCACTTCTATTTTCATTAGAAAATAAGAGGAAGTATGTTTCTCAATTGATTATTTATCACAGATTATGGATAATTCATGTATAGCAGCTTTTAAATGCAATGGGCAAATAATGTGTTTGCTAAGGGAATGTAAAGCAGCAAATAGCAATGTGTCTATATGTCCGTCTCAGTTTCCCAGAGACTAAATAGAGTTGTTCAATCTTTCTGTTCAATCTGTTTGACCAAAAGTCCACAAGCAGATAGTTTCCAATTCAGGACCAAAAGTACAGAGAAAAGCAGCATCTTGATTGGTTTTGGAAATGCTGCTGGCCCTGTTTTAGTTTGAAAACTCTGGGATGTATTTTAGTGTGAAAGGGCAGAAACTGAGAAGAAAACAAATGGCAGCAGCGTCGACAACCTATAGTGATTGATCTCAAAGTGCTGCTGACTTTGTTGTCAGGTCTGCACGAGGCCAACTATTATATTAAGCAATCTGCGACGATTCCTGTGGGATTGCACATGCCAGTATACCTGCATGTAAAACAGTGTTAAAAAATAAAACATATAGGTGTGAAAGGAGCCTGAGTAAATTAAAACTCCTGCTCACTGATTCTTTATCAAGTATTACATGTTTTAATAATCAATGCGTCAGGGCAACGTGTTAAAACAACACTTAGCCCTAGCTCCAAAATGTGATGAGTAATCCCCAAGACATTTTAGTTAACTGAGTCAATCATGTGTAAGAAAGTTCTTCCGACTTATTACAATGTCATTTTTCTGCTTTAATCATGTATACAATGCTTGTTAATAATACACGTTGTAGTTTTGTGGATTTATAAAGTTTACAAATGGTGGCAAGTGACTTGACCAACAACTTGTCAGATTCTTTTGGTTAAAGGACTCTTTTCTCTCAGCAACCCGTCGTACCCTGTGGTGACTTTTCACAAAAGATGTTCATATGCGTTAGTGAGTGTGAACACGTACATGGATATTTAATATGTGTGTGTGGCTGTAGGGGTGGAGTCTGACATTGCGTGACAGCGGTGGATTGAATGAATGAAATGATGGAGGGAAAGAGGGCAGAGAGGAAGAATGGGATGATACAGAGTGAACCGGTTGCTGTAATCCCCCCTCGTAACAGTAGCAGCTGGAGCAGTGTGATGGCGACCCGGCTTTAATACTGCCAATCAGCCCTGATGGGAATTATACAGCAGGCTGAAGAGGGGTGCCACACACATGGGTGTATAGGTAGATGGACAGATATGGTTGAGAGGTGTTCTAGACTAATATTGCTAATATTAGTGAAATAGAAAAATATAATTTCCTGTTATCTTTTCATATTCTCTGCTCATTTATAGTTTCATAAATGTCTTTAGCTTTAAAGTAGAGATCTGCTCCTGGTTTCGGATGTTAAATTACCCTTAAATGTGACTGCACGTAATATCGAAATAGGCCCTGAAATGCGTAGCAGTGCATCCTGAGAGGTATGATATAACAGAAATGCTATAATCCTAGCTTAGTGATGAATTCGAAAGAGTCTGCCTGACCATATGTAATTAAATACACAAAATACCAAGAAAAAAGGGGCAATGGAGAGTGACAGAGAATGCTTGAATAAAAAAATAACTACTGAAATGTGCAATGCTGGGGAAGGCCATGGCTGGAACATAGTGTTTTTGGCCATGACTCAATAATTCATATGCTAATTATGACACATTTTTTGACCCATGTCCAATTGGATAAAATGATGAAGTCATTTTTATCTGTAAGGTCAAAGGTCATCTTCACTGTGACGTTTTAGCGTTCAGCCATCAGCCAAACCCAGGAGGAAAAGAACTGGAAGATAGTGACCCTGTTTCCTGCCAGTTGAGTGGTTGGCAGAGCCTGTGAAGCGAAGTGGTTCTTACTGTTTGACCACATTCAGAGCAGAATAATCTTTAGTGTTCCTCAGTGCCAGCTAAGAGGTTGAATCTGAGGTTACATGTGTAATAACACAGTATTAATATCCTCACTGTGAATATTCAACTAGAGGAAGAAATGCTTGCTGCTGCTTTGATACTGACTCAGCGGTTGTCAGGATTTTCCAGGTGGAAGGTACATTTTTAGTTGTGTTGCACATATTATATCTTTGCGTGACACAGCTGTTATGATACACTAACCCTGTATTATAGATAATATATTAGGGAGGAAGACATGACAGCTGCCAAAGAGTGAAGACAAAGTGTCTTGATCCCCTCCTGCTGGCGGCAGTATAGATCATACATCCTGCATCCTCCATGTTGGCTGGGGCAAACTAAGGTGACAAAGATGGTTCCTGTCTTTTTAGGTAATTCTTATCACACTGATGTATAAGACTGATACTGACAACATAACTTTAACCTTATTTCTCCCTTTTACTTATATCCCTACTTATATAATATATATATATATATATTATATTCATATGTATAGTATTTTGTAATATTTGAAGATGAATATAAATCAATTGTTGGCATGTGTAAAATAATCAACTATCTGTGAGCAGGCATCAGGAATGTGAAGCATTTAAGTTCAGGGTCAGGTTCACGAGTAACGGGGCAGACAATTACGTTTTTTGTCACATGGAATCCACTATTGTACTGGGCCAGCAGACCAAGCTGCAGTGTAGACACACATTAGTGAATACCCTCTGGCGTGTCCTGGTCGTGGATGAGTGTGGGTCCACTACCAGTGTGTGTTCAGTGTTTGTTTTGGGATTAGATTTTGACCTTTGTGTGTCTGCCTGTGAGAGTGTGCGCGTCTGCCCTGCTTTGCATTCCATTGCGATGTGTAAAGCCTCATTCTGCAACAATAGGGCATAGTTCCAAAAGTGTGTGTGTGTGTGTGTGTGTGTGTGTGTGTGTGTGTGTGTGTGTGTGTGTGTGTGTGTGTGTGTGTGTGTGTGTGTGTGTGTGTGTGTGTGTGTGTGTGTGTGTGTGTGTGTGTGTGTGTGTGTGTGTGCGCGCATTTCGGGGTGTGTAGGCGAGTGGGGACATACAGGGAATTCATTCAGTCACTGAGGCTGTGGGTCCTGCCCAAAAGAGGGAGGGAGGGAGGGGAGAATGAGCAGCAGCAGGTGGAGGAGGGGCAGGCTGAGCATGATGGAGGGTGTGTTACCTGTCTGTCTGCCTGTCTGTCTGCCCGTCTACTTGGATGCTAATGGGATAAAGCAAGTGTTCAGTTATACAAAAATCCAATAGTGCTTGCTGTGTAATTCTATTAAGAGTACAGGACTCTCTCTTTCTCACTCACTCACTCTTTCTCACACCACACACACCACACACACACACACACACACACACACACACAACACAACAGAGTCAAACACTAGCCCCTTTACTTCGCCCTCAAACAGGTCCACTGTGGGTCCCATCGGGGCACTGTGTGGATGTGAGAGCAGCAGGGGACACACACACACACACACACACACACACACACACACACACACACACACACACAGTTGTGTCTCCATGACTCCGAGGAAGATGACGTTGACCTACATAGATTTCTTGGAGACGTACTCTTACGTTAACCTAAACCTAAAATTAAACATGTTTTTACCTCAAAATGTAATGATTTACACTTTGCTTTGTCCACTTAAGGAAGATGAGTCCCCATGTGTAAACAGATTAAGGTCCCCACAACATGAGTAATACCTGAAACACACGCACATACACACACACACTCTAAATTAAAACCTTAAATTATATGTTGCCATCAATCCTCCTCTGGATGCAACACCATCTGATGAGGCTGATGGGACTCGGACGGAAATAGTCTGGTGACGCACTAAAGCAAAGAGTACACATACAGTAGTCCTGGAAGTGTGTGTATGTGTGGTTATACACTGGCTATACATGTATGTGAATTAACATGTGATCCCAGTGTCATGTAATAGAACATGTTACAAGTTGTATGTACCTGAGATAAATGGTAAAGTTACTGCTCACAGGTCTTCCTGGTTTAAAGCCTTTTCAGTAGAGACAGTGAGGACATGCATGTGAACATCTACCATATGGACAAGATCATTATGTAACATCATAGCTCTTCTGCCCAAATATAGTGCATAATTAATAGTATGTCATAAGCAGATGAATAATGCAGATGGTGCAAGTGTGTAAAGGCTTTCCCATGTAACCGACAATGTTTGCTGTACTGACTAGAGAGCCCTGTCTTCCTTGTCAGTGATGGTTTCAAACCGTGACAGAGGAGAGGAGAACTTTCATTCTGGGATGGAAGAAAGATGTAAAGGAGCAGTGGGAGGGGTTCATAGCAAAAAAAGCAAAGATTCTTCAAAACGTTTTTCATAAGATTATGGGTAGGTTTAGGTTTGCTCGGACAAATACATACAAATACAGTATATCCAACATTATGTCCGCAGCTTCCTGATCTGCTCATATCAGCCTGTGTGTCTGTGATGTATGGCTCTATTCACTTTAGGTGATATTTAGATTTGCCGTGTTGTGTGTGTGTGGCACTTAATAAGCACATTATTTGCTCCCATGTTAGACATATCATTGTTTTCCATCAGCTCTAATGTATAACAGCCTGCAGTGTTGTTGTGTTATGACTGACACTTCCAGCATTGAACCTCTGTTCTGAAAACATTGAAACAATAGTGATATCATATGTATATATTAATAATGTCGAACCTGACTAACTTCCCTTTTCATGTAACAAACTTCCTAAAATGAGTGTGTTCTCTCTCTCTTTTTATGCAATATGAAAATATTATCAGTGGATCTCCCGCCACCTAAGAATAGAACATCTGAGAGCAAAGTTCACACAGAGAGGATATTTTTAGAGTATTTTTGTCTCTGTCCTCATCTGTTTACGTGTCACTCCACCGTGTAGAAGCAACACTGGCTTTGGTTTGGTTTCAACTGCAATTAGGGAGAATCCAAAAGCCTTAAAAGACAGTTTATATGTAGTAATTGTAAAAGATGCCAACAATGGCTGTTCCATGCAATCTGAATGTATTTTTGTACCTATTTTGCTACAAAATGTAATTTTTTTCTGTGGACTCTATTAACATTGAGGGGGCATTGGAACGTCTTAGCTTAGGAACAGGGAGGTTGTGACAGCAGGAACTAGGCCCTGCTCAGTTTTTATAAGTTGGAAAATACCTGAAGTAATACAGAAAAAGGCCATTAGTGTCTTAGCTCTGCAACTGCACCTAATCACACACACACACACACACACACACACACACACACACACACACACACACACACACACACACACACACACACTTTGTTCTTTGCCTCTGACTCTGTCATCATCGTCTCATCTCTCATAGCTCACTTAGTAGTCGCAAAGCCTGATAGTGAACATACCACCAGCCTCTTACATACAACTGTGTGTGTGTGTGTGTGTCAGGGAGAGAATGAGTCAATGAGAGATTTATTTTCACAGTATGTGTCACTACCTGAATTGTCAGGCTGTGGGTTGAAATGTGAAATGAGAGAAGTGTGTATTAATTGTTGAGTGTCATTCTGAGGTTTCAGAGGATGTGTGTGTGTGTGTGTGTGTGTGTGTGTGTGTGTGTGTGTGTGTGTGTGTGTGTGTGTGTGTGTGTGTGTGTGTGTGTGTGTGTGTGTGTGTGTGTGTGTGTGTGTGTGTGTGTGTGTGTGTGTGTGTGTGTGTGGTTAGTTGATATGACTAAAAATACAAGATTTGTAAGGTTACAAAACTGTCACCCACACTTGAAATAATGAGTTTCACCCAGACAATACAATATTGATACTTTAACAGCAGTAGAGGAGAGATGATCCTTGTAGCAAATCTTCACTTTTTGGAAGCAGTTCCATGTATTTGTTGCAGGTTTGTATAGCTCTGTGTAAACGCTGCAAACACGTGCTGTGAGGCCGAGGCCTTAGGTGTGATCTCACAAGACCAGAGTACGGAGATGTTTTAAATTAAACACCCCAGCTCAAAACTTCAGTTATACTATCATCTTTTAGTTATTACTTGTCATTATTTTGCCAATACTGTGATCCACCAGTCCGAACCGATGCTCCATACACATATGTGTGGTTGCGGCTTTATTTGAAGAAGCCTTAAGATTCTCCTGCTCCATTCTCCTCGTGTTTGTGTGTTAGGGTGTGTTGACAAACTGCTGTGATTGTGTGGCTTGGTGAAATAGAATGAATGGCCTGTTGGGAATGTCAGTGATACCATCTCTCTCAGATTAGTGTAATGGCAGCTGGACACAGGGACACCTAGAAAACACACACACAGTGAGATTAGCGGTGCGTACTCCCATTCACGTGGTATTGTGTAACACACACACACACACACACACACACACACACACACCAGCACACACACACACACACACACAACACACACACACACACACACACACACACACACACACACACACACACACACACACACACACACACACACACACACACACACCCACTCACACACAGAGCCACATACAGACACCACCAGCCTTTTGAAGTAGATCCCCTCAGGTTTGTGTATCAATCAGTAAAGTAGATTGTGAGAAAGAGAGAGAAACAACTAGTACAAGTTAGTTACATATGTGCCACCAGGTGCTTGTCAAACTGGTCAAGCAAGTGACGGAGGTCCAACAAGTTCCCAGCATAGTGAGAACATGATTTTGTTTTAATTGATTACCAGTTAATCATGTAAATAGGGAGATTTATTAACAGAGATTATTTTTACTATAAAGTATTAATGATACCCCACACAGAGAGAAAGGGGGAGAGAGAGAGAGAGGGCTCTAAAAGTGCCTCATCAGCTGTCTCTGTATATCAGCTGGAACACAAACAGTAGTGTGGCTGTCGAAAAAAAAAGGGGAAATGCCTTCACACACACACACACACACACACACACACACACACACACACACACACACACACACACACACACACACACACACACACACGCACAAAATGAAGTGGTATGCTCACTGATAAACAAGACTGCCCTGTCCCAATGAACCACTTGGCCCTACCCCTTCATTTTGCGTGTGGCTGTGAAAAGGTAGTGTTCCTTCAAACACTCCTTCAGCCATACTGTTTCTTGTAAATTGCTTTAGGAACAGAGGAAGCAAATCAACATGCGACCACTGCGGGTATCTTTCAAAATAAACATGAAAACCTTTTTAAATCCAGCGCAATATCTGTAGCAAATGAAATGTCATTGAATCGCAGTGACAAGCGTTTCAGGGAAATCATTATTCAGCCGTCTAAACAAGCATGAAACAGTCTGAGTGAGAGTAACGAGTAAATTGTGTTACTCCCATGTCCCATATATGAAGTTTGAAAAAAACTTCCCCTCTCATGTTATAATGTTTTCAGTTCAGGGCAGAAGTTTCTATGTACAGGAATAACATACATTACTGTTCTGCAGTGGTCAGATCTGTCGCTATTATAATGTTGGTTGGCTGCTGATGACGTAGCGAGTGGTGTCCCAATTCCTAGGGGAGGATTTTCTAGCCCTCCCCCTTGTGGCTCCGTTTGGAGGGGGACACTCCCAACGAAGGGCACTTCATATCTAGGGTCGGGCCAAGGGAGAGGAACTGGGACAGAGCAATAGTATATCCTCTCTCCTGCCAAGTTTAAAGATGGATGTGTGGTATCACCAAGAGTACACAGATTTTACATAATGATGAAGATGTTAATCGTAACTTGTGCCTGTTACTTTAGGAACATTATTTCGCTGCACTCATCAGACTTGAGAATTTTATGTAAAATTGGTAACTGTTTAATGCCTCTTGAATGTGTATTTAACCATAGCCACATTCACAGAGTCGTAAACTCATTCAGTCAAGCAGCAGAGCGAGCCAACTCTCATCTCTCTCTCTCTCTCTCTCTCTCTCTCTCTCTCTCTCTCTCTCTCTCTCTCTCTCTCTCTCTCTCTCTCTCTCTCTCTCTCTCTTCTCTTCTCTCTCTCTTTCTCTCCTCCTCTCTTTCTCTCTCTCTCTCTCTCTCTCTCTTTCTACCCCCACCACACCCACCTCACACACACACACACACATGCTCCCACTATACACACCCTCCTGCATGGTAACATAGCAGGCTGGGCGTTCAGAGGAAATGTCCCACCTCTCTTAGAAAGTGACATCAGAGGAGAGCTTTCCACACAGTGTCTACAGGCCCGGGACACTGAACACGATGTTTTTACAGACCATGTTGAGGCTGTCTACTTAAATACATATTACACACTGTACTCATCATACATGTGTGTGATTTACAGTGGGTTGAATAGATTTATTAAATGTCCCATGATGCGCATACCCCCCATTATTATGGCTGTACATGGTGATTGAATGATTTTATACTGTGACTGATCTACTTTTTCAGTGAGTCATAGAGATCCTAACATGATGTTTTCACTTGATCCACACTGATAACATGGATCTACGCTCACAAACCAACAGAATGGCTGCCCATAGATGGCTGTGCTGATTGGTGGATTCTTATCACGTGTCTCTGTCATTGTTTCTCTTTCACCCGTCATAAATTTGGAAAACGGTTCAACCTGAGCTGGACAACTCAATGTCAGAAGTGTTTGGTGGTTTGACTCCTCATAGTCAGATGTTTGTCAAAGCAAAGTTATCCTGAAACTGTCAGAAAACAGACGACACCTCCAGAGGTAGTACAACAAATCTCCTATTGTCTACCACATAAAAAATACTAGAAAGATGCTGAGTGACTTACTGAGGATATGGTGCTGAGACATGAGATTTAAGATGCTAATGCTCACCTTAGAAATATGATCTGTCAGTGTTTTAAGACAAGATAAAAAGTCCACAGGCTGGTGTGAGTCTGTATTTTCTCAATAGAACATTTCACAACTGAGTAGAAAGTTCAAAATTCTGATCATGCTGTGTTGAAAAGATCATGATATGATTCTTTGGGAAGATCGCCCACTTCCAGTGATTATGATGAGTTGTCCATCTTTAAGAAAGCTCTTTGATTCATTCATGTTTTTCTTACGTGTAATTATTGTGAGATTTAAAGAAGATGAAGAATTGGCGCACATTTTTCATTTATTCTGTCTTTTACTTAACCATTGTCTGTAGTTGTGAAAGAGTTGACAAGGCAAATTAAGTTATTTCTTTTGATAAGTATTTGTTTCACTCATTTGAATAATTTTTAATTTGGAGCACATAGATGATACTTCTGCAGAATGCCCTTATAAGAAAAGAGCTTTCCACATTGGCTATAGACCAACATATATATTTCCTGTTGATACACAATAGGCTCTTATCTCTTAATTTTATTTATTTTATACATTTGATTTTCTATTTGAAATCTGAACTTCTCTACTGTACATTATGTACACAGGGCTCCTTAATGCAGTGAAAGATGACAGGAATATTTTTTTTAGTATCATTCGTAACAAAACAAGTGCAAATCCTAGGATTTTAGAAACTGTAATATTGGGGGTTATTGCTAAGAAAGTAAAATGAAAACGTGTCCTCTTTCTTTTCTGATCATCAACTGATGAAGGATGGTTTCTTGTGGCTATAAAAATACAAAGATTAACCTGAAGTCGTAATAAAATCTAAATAATAATTGTCCAACCACACACAGAATGTGTTCCTTACTTTGAGTCCAGTCAGGTAACAGTGACTGTTATCTGGTTTTAAATGTCTTTTCCCCAAACAGGCGTTTTAATGTAAAACTCAAGCTCAATATCGACTTCTATCCTATATCTGCACATACATTATACAGAATAACTTTCCTCCTCTGTCCATTTCAAAGCCTTAGTCTCTACCAGATGGATCCTACACTGTGTTTCCTCTCAGTGCTCTGACCATGTGACCACTCATAATCAATATTAATCTGCCCTATGGTTGTTTTACTGCCGTATTGTCCTTGGACATTGACCAGCTACACTCACTTGCCAAACCTTTAAAGTAATAGTTAGTGTAGCTGGAGGGAATCCAATATTGACATTGCAAACACTAATTTAAAGTTGTGGATTTTACGGGACCAGACATGTAAATCCCTGCTCCTAACAGCAGACCAGTCTGTCGCAGGCTCCCGGCAGCACAGGGATATCATTTACTGTTTGACCATGACCGTGCAGCATTTCAGGGAATGATCGAACACTTTGTGTGACTCAGGATGAACCTCTCACTTTTCTCTTACTTTTTTGGCCGTGTTACTCCAGGGAAGAGACATTTGTCTTTTCACATTTCTTAGATAATTATAGCTAGACCACAGCAGCTAATGCTGCAATGCCTTGCTCGGCGGCACAGTCTAGATGTCTCAGCAGCTGTTATGTATCTGGTTTCAAACCTGCAGCTGAAATGCACAAGTGCATATATCAAGTGTGTGTGTGTGGTGTGTGCGTGTGTGCGTGTGTGTGCGTGTGTGTGTGTGTGTGTGTGTGTGTGTGTGTGGTGGGTGGTGGTGGTGTGGTGTGTGTGGGTGTGGTGTGGTGTGTGGTGTTGTGGGGTGTGGTGTGTGTGTGTGTGTCGGCTTGATGGATGTGTACACACACACACACACAATATTTCAGAGCCAAGAAATAATTAAGGTTTAATGATATTCAAAGAGTAAACATCTTATCATTAACATGTTACCATCTATATTGTTATTTAATGTTTAACCAGGAAAGATTAGATTAGATGTAGGTCATGTGATAGTGTTTGTCTTAATAAAAACATTATTATTGTGCTAAAAATCCAAATATGGCAGCAGGAACCGAACCATCCTTTAACACGTCATGGGTTCAAACCTATGGTTCAAACATGTTTCTATCCAGTCTGTGGCTCAGGCATGATTCATCCTGGTGTCCTTTAGTCACTGAACAGTTTCCAAGGCTCCTGCGTTTAGCAAACCAGACCTTTCCTCGGGATTAACCCAACAGGACATTACATCGTTTTGTTGTATATTAGAGGAACAGGAGGTGAAAATACAGAGGGATTTTTTGGATTAGATTCACAGTGTTATGTCACCCATCACCATGACAACTGCTATATGAGCCTGACAGTGCTAAGACTATGGAAACTGCCACAAATACACAACTCATTTTTTTCTCCGTTCTCTTTCACTACCTTTTCGATTTACAGAACTTCTTCTCTCAGTCTTTCACTCCATTATCTCGACTCTGCAGCTACTTCTACTACTTCTGGTCCTGAGGACACACACTGTACCATTAATGGTCATTGTTTTCCACTTGTGACCACTTTCACAGATTTCAAATTAGTATAGATCGATAATGGTCCAGGTTTTACATGCACATTCACCCAGAGGACACATCCCATCAAGGTTTCCTGCAACCAGATGCATTTGCAAACAGCACAGCTCAGAGTCTACCAGTAATAAAAAGTCTGGAGAGAAATTGGAAAACAAAGCAAATACACTGTAGATTACCTACCAGTGTCTCGGTTTAAAAAATTGGGGATTTTAATGTACGCTTATATCTGCTGATCCATAAATCATGGTTACACAATTTAGATATTTATCATACAGTATCTGACATAGCGAAATAACACAGGGCATGTCTTGATTTCATAAACCTTAGTTATGAGCTTCCTGATCCAAGTACTAAAGGTCAAGATTAAATAATGTCTACATGTGTAAAGTGTAAATTATTAATATGATATAACTGAAAGTTCAGTTAGGAGAATGACATCCTGACAAAAGATGACTCACCATGTTGCATTTGTTGGTAGTCAATAAACATTCTTGTTCGTTGTGGGTGTACAGTGTAGCTCCAGAGTGGATGTTCTCCTCTCATGAACTATCTTTGACCCGTACAGACAATGGTGTACAGAGAGCACCGAAACTGACAGCAGCCGAGTTTAATTAGTGACAGCTGATATGAGGAACTGCCAGCAGCGTTTGTTATTTCAACTGACGACACCATCGCTCGGGACCAACTGAGAAGCTGCGGCTTAATATTTTCTTCGCCGACTTGTGAATGATTCTAAGCATTGAAACTTATAGTGAGCCTGTGTGTCTTTCCAACCACAGTGTCTGCGCTCAGTGTCACTGCTGAGCCCAGATAATATTTCACATTCACATGCTCATTTTCACTGGTTTGTGCAGAAGCTTGTTGGATGTTGCACGTTGGAGCCCTTAACTAGTTATGAACAACAGTTGCACAGTGGCTTCCCTTCTTTGACAACAGTGTGGCCACAATTGCAGTTTTGAGTGCGTTGAAAAAAGATGTGAACATATTTTGTCACCATAGCCTCTTGTAGCATCTCAACCAAAATCTTACTAGTAAATGCAATTGAGGGCCCTGTTGGAAGATACAGTAGGTTTGGTCTGACTCATGAGAACTGAATAAACAGTGTCTTTACAAACTCCAACTTATATTATTAGATAGTGACTGCAGATTGTATTAGAGTTTACATCTATTTTTCTTTTTTCAAATGTATTTTTGGGGCTTTAATCACCTTTAATGGATAGGACAGAGTAAGCTCGTGAAAGGGGGATAGAGAGAGAGTGGGGGAGGACATGCATACATGGCCGTGGCCCGGAATCGAACCCAGGCTACGGGTTGAGGCCTTGCAGAAGCAGTTACCGAGTGTGGACAGTGAGGAACAGAGATGTTAAAGTTAAGACTTTAAAAATCATCACAAACATCTTAATAAAACATTAAAAGCTCAGTATTGAGTCCTCTGATCTACATCCAGCATTAACATTAATGTGAGCTTTTGCATCCAAGATATTTTGGCTTAATTTCTGGATGGTTGGAGATGCGTCATATAGCAGTTTGTTATTCATACTATAACTGAAGTTTCTATTTCAAGATTACATGTAATAGCACTTAGTAATGTTTTGTGGACCACTAAATAAAAAAAGAAAATGCGGCAAGTAGACTCAGGGACTTTTATCTGTTTGGCTCATCTAAGAAAAACAACTATGCAAGGACATCAGCAATGCTACCACAATATTTGCTATGTACAGGATAGGTTTGTGATAATGCCTATTGCAATTATGGTACAAAACAGGCTTCTATAATACATTTTAAAAACAGTAATTTATATAATTGCAAGTTCAATCACTCCCGTGTTTGCTTATTCTGTCGTTTTGTTTATATACAAAAGTGTTGTGTGGAAGCAGATTAAGAAGGAGCTTAACCTTCACCTCTGCTTTTTGGCAGGCAGAGGACACCCACCCACCGGCCCGTGAGACACACACACACACACACACACACACACACACACACACACACACACACACACACACACACACACACACACACACACACACACACACACACACACACACACACACACACACACACACACACACACACACACACACACACACACACACACACACACACACACACACACACACACACACACACACACACAGAGAGACACATATGGGTTTGAAGCGCAAACATAAATGCACAACTAATCCACACATACACTGGGACATTTGTTAGCAGACTACACAATAGAAACTGCCGCTTGCGTGGATTTCCTTCCTTTGTTGAATCCAGATTATGTTTGACTGGCCACACCACAATCATGAGCAGAGGGTGGAAAACAGGACCTGGGCTTAAATTGAGGCCCCTCACAGGGTCTAAAGATCCTCGTATTTAGAATTGTCTTAACCCAAATCCATCCCGCTGTCGCAGCAGACTAATGAAAAGCTTCTGCTCCTGTGGTCATGTGGGAAACCACTGTAGAAACAGAAGCTGAAACACCCAAAAAGGAACATGCTAAACTAGACAGTCTTTTTCAACCATTGATATGATTGCTATTGGTCTCTTTCTGTGTTGTCTTGCTTGGTATGGGTGGCATGGATCACTCGGCTAACTGCAGCCGGCACAGATGACGTACAGTATGCTAAACACACACACACAGATGATGTGGGGTTAAATATGGAAACTGGAGCAGTGTTCTGACCAGCATGGTTTTGTGGTCAAGGCAACAGCCTTCCTGCGACACACCCTGCAAGGTCTCAGGACTGGGGACTCACTTACTGTTGCTGATACACTGGCAGCCAGGCATGTAATGAGCACACACACACGTGTAGTTTAGATTCATTTATATGTCTCAGAAACTGATTTTATAGCTTGTGATACTTTGTTATTTATTTTTTACTTGTTGACTAACTAATTCAATCTGATTAAATGTAAGAGGACAGATTCTGGATGACTGACTGGCTGTCATTAAAATAATAATAATATTTTAATTCCTCAAGCCCATTGATATATAGGCCTGGACCTGGATTCTTCGTAAGATATGTTCTATTTAATAACCTTGTAAAATACAACAAAATGTCAGCAGAACAATTTAAACCTGTTTTGGAAATGTTGAATTATATTATATTTGTGTTGCCAAATTACAACAAACATTATGTCAAGGCACTTAAGTAAGGTTAACCCTAACCCATAATAAGCAAGCACACTGTTACTGTAGAGAGAACCAAATTTGCCTTTTAATGGAGAGATGGGCATCTGCTTCAACCGGTTGGAGTGAGCGGAGAAAAATTAGGGGAGAGATGAGAGTTGGCCGGAGAATTGATGCAGCTTCCAGACATCCAGGGTCAGCAGGTCCCCTGCAGATTCTGGATGATAAAGCCTGTCTCACAGTTGGTGTTGCAATTCATCCTAAAGGATCTGGTTAGGGCTGATGTCAGAGCTCTGAGAAAACCAGTTACGTTTTAACTGGGAAAACCATATCTTTATTTTTGGAAGTATGCCTGTGTACCTGTTCTCTTTCAAGTCAGTGAATGGACAGTCCAGCAGATGGGGCTGTGGAGTTGTATTTGAGTTTCGACCTCTCCTGTTTGAGGATTGCTACTAGTCTCCATGTATTTATTAAGATAATGATTCAAGTCTCAAACCTAAAAATAATTGTCTAGTAGGAAGAGTGATTCTCATGAAAATGTGTGAGATGTACTTTCAGTGAATATATTAACCTCCACTGATTTGTGATGTGGCTGCAGTTTAAGAAAGAATGGTTCATTCATATTTATGTGTGGATATAAATGTTGTTGACTTTCAGATCACTAACACTGAAACTAACACCACACGTCTCATGATAGATCACCTTTGACTTTGAACCACAACTTGCTGCTTGAATAGTGTGAGAACAGGATGTTCAACCAAGAGGCCAGAGATCTAGTGTGTTTGATTCGAGGAGGGTTGATGACACAGAGGTTGTCTGGGGAGCAGAGAGAGGCTGGCTCCTCCTCCTGCTCCTCTCCTGCTCCTCCTGCTCCTCCTGCTCCTCCTGCTCCTCCTGCTCCTCCTGCTCCTCCTGCTCCTCCTGCTCCTCCTGCTGGCACCGCAGATAATCTGGCATTATAATTGGAGGATGACACAACACGACTCTGCAAATTCCCCTGGTGGCCATTGGTCAGCTGAACTCCCAGATGAGCTGGTGACTGCTTGGTTGAGGGTCTCTTTGTGTCACGGAGCCCATGTTCAGGTCCAGATTCTGCCTCTGTGTTGTACATGCATAGTTTTCATGTTGTGTAATCCCAACTGAAACGGTGCCTCCCTGTGGCAGACAGTGGTATTATGTGTAGGTTTTCCTCACTGTGCTTTGTGTAGCTGCTCTCCAGAAACGTCAGGCCCAGGCCTTGCAGCTTGTGACCATTCAGTGTGTTGCTCAGGGGCACCTCAGCAGGATGAACCCCACATCACAGGGTTTGGATCCAGGTTCTCTGGTCTTGTTGCTGTTTGCCATTCAGTTATGTTCACATCAGATTTTGCCCTGAACACAGAAAGAAATAGATTTAGTCGTTTTGTTCATCATTGTAGATTAAATACATGCAAAATAATGAGGAAGGCTTTATTTTCGGTCTTCTATTTCACCATGTGGGACTTTAACGTGATTTTTACCTCTTGCTTCCTTTCACCACTTCTCCTTTTCACTTCTATCTTTCTCTATTCTGCTTTTCATCTGCTTCTCTTCCTTATTGTTCCTCCACTTCCTGCAACTTTTCCATTTCAGCAATTTAGAAGTACAACCATGATCAATAAGAATGATTTTAGTCACTTAAAAATAAAAAAAGAACCATTTAAAAAAGGTTTGAGGTTTAAGTTAAATTGGTCTATATTTAGTTGAACAGAGAAGGTTTGTTTTACAAAGTGCTGGTGACACAAAGCCATTGTTTCACTTGCATTTTGCATTTTCTTCACTGTAATTCAATGTATAGTAGTTAGGAGTAGTGGCTTCCCATTATTTAAAAGTGATCATTTCCCAGAAATTGAGCAATCTCTCCCTGAGATTTCTGTTTCCATAAATTAAGTTAAAAACCACAAATTGAATACCTAACTGAACAAATTAAATATAGAATTCTGATTTTCTGGTGTAATTCTTTCATTTTGATTATATCTTCTGTATATCAGTTCCTCTTAACTATTTTTGAGCTGAAGAGAAGCAGAATGAATCATGAATCTGTTTCCCAGTCTTCTTCACATTTACAGATTACAGAACTGGCTCGAGCTGTGTCTGCTACAGTGGGAGGAAAATAATTCTCACCACGCGAAGCCATGTTGTGTTTTTCTTAAGGTTTTAGGAACAGGAGCTTGGATGTTTAGTTGTAACATGAGAGAGGTCTCCCAGGCTTGTTGACCTCCCTGGTGAATGTTCGTCTGCAACCTGATCCACTGGATTATGACACCTAGTTAACATTTAGAGTTAAAAGTTGGGTGAACATGTTGTCAAAGTTGTGTCACACAAGCACACACATGTTTTACAGCATATTAGATGTTTTTTTTGTATTTCTTAAAAAGTACCCCCCTCTCTAAGAGATCTGAAGAGATGAACCCTATTGGAAAATGTCATCACTTTTTCTGTATTTTTTCTTGATGTTTCATTGGACATCACCACTCATCAAGTGACTGTCCCCTTGCTTAACCCTGTGTCTCTGTGTTTGCGTGCAGTCATGGCGGAGTTAGACCTGAGTCTAAGTGACGCGCTGACAGATGCTCCTCAGACGGGGCAGGTGGAGAACCTGGTGGAGCGAGACTTTATGGCTCAGCTGGAGGCAGAAACCTTCGACGACCAGGTGGGGGAGACGGTAGGAAAGACGGACTACATCCCCCTGCTGGACGATGACACCAGGGCAGGTGAGACGGATATGTTGAGGACAAGGGAAATAATCGTTTTTTGAGAGATAAGCAGGGCTAACGAGTGTTTAGAAGAAATCACCACTGATCACTGACATTAAAAAACATTAGAGTAAGCTGAATTTACAGTGTCAGTTCAACATCATGTCAAGAAATTGCACGGAAACAGCTTTTTTTTGGTCCTCTTTATAATACGAAAAGAGCAGTCGTATTGATTTGATTAAAATCTCCCTGATGAAATGGTCTTTTGATCTGCTCCTCTGAATTTGATCTGATGCATCAACATAATTTTGGCCCAGATGAAAACGTGTGTCATGTAACATAAACTGCAGCTGCGCCCTAATGACGGATAGTCTCAGGCACCGCTGGACACCAGCTGCCATTTCTGATCTGTGGAGGTGTCATTCAGCCACAGGGAGGATAAAGGGGCCTGAGCACGAGCAGATTTCAACATCCAAGCTAAACATTTGGGATGTAAACTAGAAGTTTTGTCCTCTGAACAGTTGTAGTGCAAATAGTCAATCTGCGACACTGAAGATGTGTAATGTTCAGTTCCAAGGTCACATACCTGATGATCCCTGAAAACCCCTGTCCAAGATCCCTCATGGGAACAAGAGTGTGTCCTCACCAAGGTCATGGGCTTTGGATGACAGTGTGTTATCAGCTACATGTTAATCATGTCATGTCATTGTGCAGGGAGGGAAGTAAAACAGTTCCATTGTTGATGTCACTTAATTTGCTTGTACTCATTTACTAAAGCTTATTGATGATGCTTCACCAGGTTTTAGTTATTTTTCTGCATCGAATGTGCAGAATAAACAAGTTCTTATTGATGTGTTTTTTTCTTATTGATCAAATTCACTTGTGAAAAAGCTGGTGTTTCTGTTGTTTGTTTTTTATTATAGTCTGGTTGTAGTCATCATCAAGCTGATAGGAAAGGTTTGATTTGCTTTTGACATTTTTCAAAAATGTATATATACAGTAAAAAATAAAGCCAGGAGATAACATCCTGTTTAAAATATTAACACTAACTATTGCCTCTTACACACAAATAAGTACAATGACACAAGGTTTGATTGGATACCTCGAGTATGACTGCTTCCTACTGAAATAGAGCATTAAGTAGTACACAAGCTAAAATCTTTCACCTTTATTACTACAGCAGTGTCCTCAAACTAAACCTGATTAAAATCTACAATATGAAAAATAAAAAGCTGCTTTCACAGACACTGTAAACAAAGACAGTGACATTATTTACAGGTCAACAAACCTTATAAAACATGAGGTCTGGATAGTTTTCGAGACTTGTCATGTTTCCAGTCAGTGTTTGATTTTTATGTTATATATAGGGAGCATGGATCTACATCTTTGGTGGGGTTAAAATATTAGATGAGACGGAAGCAAAAACCTGCAGATAGGTCGTAGGAAGGTCTCTAAACAGATGTATAAATAGTGGATGGATCAAATATAGATCTTAGCACATAACCAGATAAAGAGAAGTGACAGTGGACTGGGGATGACTTGGCTCTCAGGCCTGCTGTGGTCACACAGACACTTTGGTCAGACAGTCAGACTGTGTATGGGCACTCGTCAGTGGCAGCCGGCCGCAGGACGCGCCGTGGGTGGCGTTGCCAGTGATCAGCTGTGGCACGCTGTGTGCAAGTGGACAAATGCTGACACGCTGAGTGCCAAATAGCAGGGCTAGGCAGTCCGCTGTTCATTGTCCCCTGTCAGTGAGAGAGCCAGACGGAGGAGGAGATTTTCTATTTTATTTTATTGTTTTTTAGTCAGAGATTATGTTTTTTGCACTGATGCATGTGTAATGTGCATTTCGATTGCCTGATGTTTGAGTGTCCTATATGTTAATGTGTGTGGACTCTTATGAATCCTCCATCTGTGTGAATGTGCATGTTGCATGCATGTTAGAGGTTTTGGAGTTTTGCATGGCTTGTGTGTGTGTGTGTGTGTGAGTTAATGTATTTGTGTGTGTGTGTGCACACCTTTTTTGTTGCCTCTTTAGGACGTTTTCCAACATAAACTCTGACCTTGTCAGGACCAGTAGACGTCATGGGGACCAAAGCCTGGTCTAATGAGGCTAAATATAATTTCTCCAGTTTAAGGTTAGGGGTGAGATGCTAGTAGTGGTTAGGTTAAGGTTAGTGTTATGTATGAACTAGTCCTGGTTAAGGTTATAGATAAGGTCTTGGTTAGGCTGTCCACAATGAGTGGAAGTAGCTGCAAAGTCGTATGGCTTGTATCACAAAGCAAGTTTAAATATATATATTGAAAAAGGAAATGCATTCTTGTTAGGGTTGTGTGTTGGTCAGAAACATTGACATTTTGTTTCTTCAGTTCAAAGCATACCATTCATTTCTATACTTAAGGTTCTAATTATGTTTTTTTCTGTGAGAGCTAATTGACCAATTAAATAACCATCTCTGTGATACTGGTTATTAAGGAGTGTCAATGTCAGGCCCAGGTAACCAATTGACATTATAACAAAGTTGAACTCAATGCATGATCCCTTAAGGCTCCGTAGTAGAGTGGGTTGTAATAGTAGTATATAACATACACCTTTTTACACGTGCACGCGCATGCACGTACATGTGCTATAAATGTGTATGTGAGTGTGCATGTCAGAGGGGAGTGTAGTGTGTGTGTGTGTGTGTGTGTGTGTGTGTGTGTGTGTGTGTGTGTGTGTGTGTGTGTGTGTGTGTGTGTGTGTGTGTGTGTGTGTGTGTGTGTGTGTGTGTGTGTGTGTGTGTGTGTGTGTGTGTGTGTGTGTGTGTGTGTGTGCCTAAAGGCAGTAAATAAACAACTTTCCTTGTCCTTATACAGTATTTTAAAGACCACGTGATCCTGACACACACACACACACACACACACACGACCCCCCTACCGGTTGTCTCATCACACACACACACACACCATGAGAATCACAACACCCCCCTTACTTTTCCCTCACATTTGCATCTAATTCCTCTGATCCCCCAACTTTTATTGTTTTATAACGTCCATACCAACAGATGTTAGGACACAAAACTACACACATCACTACACATTATCCCATGTCATGCACACACACACATAGATACACATATTACAAAATACACACTCACTACTACACACCCCTCTGACATGCACGCTCATGTTATATACTACTTGCAATCACAGGGTTGGAGGTTCAATTCCTGACAAAGTACCTTAAAGGGATAGTTCACCTAAAAATGAAAATGCGCTCATCATCTACTCACCACTATGCCGATAGAGGGGTGGGTGAAGTGTTTGAATCCACAAAACACCTCTGGAGTCTCAGGGGTAAACTTTGTTGCAGCCAAATCCAATACAATTGAAGTAACCGGCGACCGAGACTGCAGACGTAATAATACAACTGAAAAAACCTGGTGTAAATTATGCCGTTTCAAGTTGAATTTGAATGTCGGGGCTTATGGACACTTGGATGACACCACACGAGCAGCAACAAAGTTAACTTCTGAAACTCCAGAGGTGTTTTGTGGACTCAAACACTTCACCCTTCCCTCCATCGGCATAGAGTAGAGTAGATGCTGAGTGAATTTTCAAGATCGTGAACCCCATTGCTCCCAGTGGTTTGACCAGCACCTGGCGTGGTACTGTACCTTGCTACCATCTGTGTGAATGGTGAGTTCAATGTGTGTCTGTTGTGCAAATTTGAGCGACTCAGCAGTCAGATGTCACAGAGCATCACCTCCTTCAGTATCCCACACTGACACCAGCTGACGTGCTGCCCTCCTCTTTCCCACAGCCTGACCATAGATCGACTGTGTGGTATTAACATGCACGCATACACACACACACACACAGCCACCTAAAGTGCGACAGCTATATTGAGGAGCCTTTTAAAAGCCTAACATGGTCAATGGGGTCCATTTAAGTTTGTTGTATCTCTCCATACAAACTTGTACGATGTAGTTTGATTTTCTATCTCGTCTGGCCATTAGCTCTCAGTAGTAATGTGTTTGCTTGTTTTGTGCGTGTGTGTGTGTGTGTGTGTGCACGCAGACACGGGTTCTGCATTGGAGAATGGAGAGCAGGAAGCTCATGGGGTGCAAAAGCCTGGTAAGACATATCCCACAGTTCCCTCTGCCGCCTGTCAGTCTGCTATAAGGCCTCCTCATCATCCTCATTCCTCCAGTCATGGCCTTTTTCAAGTCTTTTCTTGTCTTTCAGTCTTGTTTACTTCCTCCTTGTTCTTCACCTCAGTTTATTTCTGTGTGTTTGTGTGTTTACGTGGAAGCCCTTTATACTGGCATTTTAGAGCAGGAGCCACTCTTATTGCTCTCAAGCATCCTTTCAAGCTCCTCTCCTGAACAAGGCTGCTGCACTCATAAGTCTCCAAGAAGCTCAAATTGGGGAGTTGAACTGAAGAAAATGCCAAAGTACGGATTTTAAAGCCCTCTCCACCCCGCCAGGAATCTAATTCTGCTGCTATGACAGACTCCTATTTATCTGGGCTACAATAGTTACCTATAAATGTGTGAGTCAAGAAAATAATACGTGGATCAGCCTTTAAAATATTATCATTTCAACCCTAAATTCCCACAAAACTTACCAGATACATGAAAAAATTCAAGATTTCCCTTGTACCTAAAACTATTTAACCCCGCACGTTATTACACATAACTCACCATTAGTTTGTGCATTGTAGGAGCAGGGAGAACAACAGCATTAGAGGATTGTAGGAGGGGGTTGTCTTGAGTGTCAAACTGTAGATTCTTTAATGGTCGCTTTGGCCCTGCCAGGACCGTCTCCATTGTTTCACAATCAGTGAAATTTATAAGACCACCTAAACATCCAAAACATAGTGGCTGTGAGTAAAAGTATATTTTTTCTTGATTGAAAATAATGAGAATAAATATTGTATGTTTCTGCAGGTGTATTAAATGTGATAACGTAATTGACCTTAACTGTCAATGTGTAACATAATAATATCAGCTGGCTTTAAACACTGATGGACTGTCATGTTTAACACGTTTCTCTTTTAACGTTAATGGGGGTGGGACATTTCTTGTCTTTCGCCTTAAACATTTGATTTAAAGTGTCACCAGTGAAAGTTGCATTGCTTTCTCCAGCTCAGGTTATACACACAGGAGTTAAGACTTCATTTTCATTCTGCTGTGAAAATGCAAATGAGTTCAATTGCATAGTCAATTTATGAAAATTATACTTAATTGGCAGCAGAAATTGTTGCCCTGATAACATCAGCAGCTCTGCTGGTAACAAATGAAATAACACGGCCATTTACACATGTCCCTTGTACTAAACACTCCTATTGTTACTTCTAATGCCAATGAATCATTGTAGTCTAATCTCTTATCAGAGATAATTAGCTGCAGGGAAGAGACTCGGCTCTAGAGATGAATGTTCATTGTGTCTAGTGACGAATCATCCTTGCCTGTTGGCTTTCTGCTTTTACCGAAATAGAATAAGGAGAGAACTGTTTCTGGTGTGTGTGGGTGTGTGTTTATGTGTGTGGTCCTATTTGGAAACCAGCTTATCAGTTTTTTTTTTTCAGTATACTGGTCTAATTTTTCCTCATCTCTCAGCCTCCATACTCCACACACACCCCTGCTCCTCATTTCACTTTGTTCCATTTCAAACTTCACAGCTGTGCATGCCGTTGGCAGTGAAAGAATGTTGCACGCCAGCATGAATTAGTATGTAAAAAGTCTCCTACACTGAAAACATGCAATTAGCACATATATGTAAAGTAGAACATATTGTACAAAAGTCAGTTCAACCACAAAACTTCAAAAAAGTTCAACTCTACTGAATGAGGCAAACAGCAGGGTAAGAGAAAGTGATGCAGACAGAGATCTGATACACTGACTCTACAGGGTGTTAGGGCAAGAGCTGTCACAGATGTAAGAGATAAAATAAACATTACCAGGGGGAGGATGCCTTAGACTATGAAGTGAATTGACCACTGTTGACAAACTGCTGTGCTTGCACAATCAAAGTTTCAAACCTAAAGTGGCCTTCCCAGGGTCTTTACAGCACAACACAATGTCAACTATGAACTAGTCATACAAATGGCAGCAGGTCAGCTCTGAAAATAGCACATGCTCCTGGCTAGAGGTAATGATGCGACATTGACAAACTGAATAATAATAGAGCTATTTGGATCAATTGGGTGGCTCTATGTTAAAGTCCCTTCCACTCACATGGAGAGGATGGGGTTTATAACCTATACTGCAGCCAGCCACCAGGGGGCAAGCAGGACGCTTTGGCTTCACTTTTGAGGAGCTGTCATGTCGTCCACCTTTTATATACGGTCAACATAATAGTGTTGCATTGTGATGATGTGGTAACTGTCTGAGCCCTTTTTGGCAGGTTACCAGCCTTTTGTCCATCGTCCTAGATTATTCTCAGAAAAAACAAAAAACAGAAGGTGTCTCTCTAAATTCCACTGAACTCTAATCAGTTCAAGTGCAACGTAGGAAGGTGAAAGCTGCCCAACCTGCCTGCTGCCATATTCATGATCTGCATATGATCCACTGATGTGACTGAAAAGCTTGGTGGGGACGGACGCTGCTGATGGTGGGAGGAGTGATCTGCATGTTAATCTGACATCTGCATTGGCATGTTCACCACTTGGCTGTCTGGCTGTTTGCATGGCATGGGGTGGCTTGTGTTACCATGGTTACACAGCAGTATGTGTGTTTTTCAGTTGAGTGGATGTTCCCTGTAACTTTTGGTTACAGTTCTGTCTCAGATTTCCCAAACTGTCCTTAAAATGAAATCTGCAGTGTAATAGAAAAGGACAGTGTGAGGTGTGGCATAATCATTTTATTGGGGCTACTTTAGTGAACAGAGCATCTGGCTTTGTCTAGGTGCGTTGGATTCATTCATCATTGTTATTCAAGCGAACCCCTGGGAGCAGATGCAGGACGCAGGCGGTATAAGTAGTAACTGGGTCAGAGAATTGAGAGCGTAAGCTGAATCCTGACAAGAGCAAATGCAGATGTGTGTATGTGATGCTGCATGTCACCGCTGCTGCATGAATATACTGCATGGCCTATAAAGAAAAAAATATATATAAATGAGTGTTTTCCCAAATAGTTGACCAATGAGCACCATTGAAAATGTCATGTAGATAAATCTGGCACACAACCTGCAGACGGACATAAATCTGGCATTTCTCACGTTGGTCAAGTATTTGACATTTGTTAGATGAGTAGCAGTTGATTTTTTGACAGCTTTACTAACCTGCTTTCTTCCTTTCCCCCCCTCCTTATCCCTTCCTCTCATCCTACTTTGAAATGATTTATTATCTTCTACTTTAATTTCTCCTTTATGCCACTTTATTTTGTCTCCTGTCCCAATGATTTTTTGTTGATGCACTCTTTTAAATTTCCTTTCCTTCTCTCCCTCCCTAACTGCGTTCCACCCCATACGTTTATTACCCTTCCCTCCTGATTTTCTCTTCATCTCCCTGATTTTGTTTCTGTCCCCCTCCTTTCTCAATCCCCCATGCTTCAGAGGACTAGAACCCGCCTCCACCACCATGCCGACTGTCAATCAGCTGTGCTTCCGCTTCTGTGCACCTTTTTCCCGATCCCTGTGCAACACACACACACAGAGCCACCACACAATCTACCCCAACTGTGGCTTCTTTGACCCCATGGGAAGAAGAAAGTCTGAGGTTGCGTCACATTAGACGTTCTCACACACACACACACACACACACACACACACACACACACACAGACAGACATGCCATGCTATGCTCTCCTGACTTCAGCACACGCTGTTCCTCCAAACAATAATGGCACACTGTGATTCGCTCCTCTGGGCAAACTGTGCGTCTCTCACACACAACTGATTTCAGTCACATTTGAAAGTCAATTTGTTTTTTATTGTTTGTAGTTCCTTTTGGCCATTGTCCAATAAAAAGTCCTCTACACAGTTTTTTTCTAAACACCTATTAACAAAGATTTATAGATTTGATTTAATTGAATGTATTTAAAAGCATACCGTGGCAAATTAATGCACATTGAAGCAGACAGACAAGTTAATATGTTTATATCCTCACACACTCACACACATACACACACAGATTCAGAGGCATAGACCCCATCGAGCTGCCAACCCTTGTCCTCCTGTCTGAATCCTCTCACACTGAGTTCCCAGTGCTACAAGCCTCATCTGTCAACACCCAGCGACGAGCACACACACACACAAACATACTCGCATATTAACCCACCAAAGGACCATTTTTATTTATGTCAAACTGTTTATTTTTCTCCTGTGATGGACCAGGACTCTCTAACTGCTTTGCACTATTTTTAGATTTCGTTAACCAAAAAGATAAAGAAGTAAATATTAAAGCCAGACCTTGAGTTGACAATCATTATTGTAAAGAATGTAAGAGAGATATCCCATTGGTCTCTGAGTCGTCTTTTGTCCCTTTTCACTGTTGATGAGCTGTAAGTCTGCAACTTCTTTGGTTTTTAGAAATTCCTCAAAGTCTCAGTTTATATTTAATTATAAACTTCTCGCCTATTTAATTTACTTGCCTCCATTAATTTCTTAAACATATTAATAATGTCATGTGTGTTTGTTGTTTGTGTGTTATGCTTTCTTGTGTTGTTATGCAATACATGTAAACAATAAAACACTTACGTTCACCTCAAAATAAGTTATTAGGTTTTATTCTAGATTCTGCTCTAACAAAGTTTACCACCTGAGAGTCCAGAAGTGTTTTGTTGACTCAAACACTTCACCCCCCCCCCCCCCCATTGGCATAGGGGTGAGTAGATAATGAGTGAATTTTCATTTCTGGATGAACTGTCCCTTTAAAGAAAGAGGAAAAAAATATCAGAATCCGCCCCCTGATGTGGATCTGCACCAAAATGTCATGGGTTCTTCTCTAATATGCACCCACCATCAAAACAAATTAGTGTTCTAGCATCTCTTTTTTATTTTCCAAATACGAGTCCCTAAGAAAACTGTTAACAAAGAGTTTTATGGATTATCCAGAGAAACTTGTAATGGAAAAACAAATACTTTGTTTTCATTCTTTAGTACCACAAATACAATACCTCTTAGCACCATGTATTAATACAGTGGTACAGTAGGATTCTCACAAAGAGATACAAGAAAAATATTAATCTGAAATGTTCTGCATAGTGAAAGTGAACAATGAGGCCTAGTGAGATTCTGTGGCCTGCCAACAAGTCAAAAAAGGGCATTTCATCTCCAAAATGCCAAAAAGAACAAGCATGTTGAACTCAGTTGACATCAGTGAAACTCATCTGATCATCTAGGTGCTGCCGACAGTAAAAGTCACTGTAGACCTATAAACAGATGTTATTATGGATCAGAGGTCGAGCTTAATACAGCCACTACATCCGTTTTTCTAATTTTCTCACCTTTTAGTGTAATGCACTAAATGTTATTTGTCCATTTTGATTTTTTTTTTTTATTATTCTCTAGCTGCATGAGAAGTTCATACATGTTGCACAATGGGTTAGATTCAGCCTCTTTAAGTAGTTTGTTCCATATAGTGTCTATCCCAGAGTGTCCTTTTATAGATGTGCCTCTCTCTGTAGTCTGCCTGCACCTTGTGCTAATAAAGCAATATATAACACACACTTACCTGGCTTTGGGTTTCTCTTTCTTCTTCTAACCAACCTGAACTAAATCTTTATCTACTGTCTAACTGCTGCCTCTCCCTTCTCTTGGCTCCTCTCCCGTCTCTCCTGTCCCTTGCAGCGTTTTGAATTATGCACAGTATTATTTCCTGTTTCGGATATTTTATACCTTAGCAGCTTTTTGAGAGACAAGACGCTTAGTCATGCTGGCTGTAACCTTTCAGAGGACGTGGATTTTTTACAGTGCGAAGCTTAAAGATTAGTGTGTGTGCCGCAGGGACGTGATTTTCTTTTACTTCAGAAGGATGGTTAGAAAACACATTACTTTATTAGTCTCTCCTTTTTTGGGATAAGAATGAAAACCAGCAATTGCGTTTGCCTTGTTGCTTAAAACACACATAGAAAAGGAAATAAAGGGGATTTTACCTTCTTTAGAGAGGTTTGTCAGGTATCAGTACATTAGAGGTTCTCTTTCCAAATTACAGGCAGGATTTAAACATTAAAGAGCTCAGAAAGCACAGAGTAGAGAGGGATCTCATGGCAGAAGCTCATCTGCTTTTTCAATAGTTGGCACTTGATTACACTGGACCATGCTCAGCTGTACTAAATAAAACTTGCACAAGTCTACCGAGACTATGTATGAGTGTTCATTGGTTTGACACCCCAATCATCAGTCAACAAAAATGACTTAATGTCATATTTGCTTCGCATTTTTCATTCTCCCTCATTATTGTGACATAGGAATCCTCAACTCAACCAAGTCCAGTTGACGTGTTTTTTAGCACTTGGATATACCATGACCTGGATGACTGAGAATCTTCACAGACATGAATCCTATCTCTCGTGAAACATCCTCCTAAGTATGTCAACTTATCTTTATCCTCTTTTTTGGTTTAATAGCATCCAACTGGAGAATTAGTGCCACCAAGTTATTATCATAATGCTCCCAGCTTCTAAAATACAGTGGTGGGTGTAAACACAAATTCATTTGCATATTATATTCCTGATTCTTTGAAAAATCTGGGGAAATGTGTATTACTACATGGCGTTATTTCCTCCTTTACTTTATGTGTTTAAAATAGAGTGTGGAAGTTTATTTATTAAGGAGCAGTACATCTACCTAATAATTCCACAAACATCTGTGATGGAACACATCTCCTGAACCAGTCATCAGTTTCATTTTATACAAAACACTGACTATAACATACTCACTGTGGATAAACCAGGTAGGATGAACTGAAGTTTTCTATCGTCACCCTGCACCAGTGACTGTATGTACAAAGAATACAACAAAACAGAGACAGCATATTGTAGGCCTGTTCGAGAAGTGATCATTAATGACAAGGAATAATAATGAGCTCCGGAGCATCAACACAGAACAAACTACAGTCCATTCCAAACTGGCAGGTTTAGAATGGGCACTGCAGGATTGTAACAAAATCACTAAACCTAAATAGTCAAGTCAAAGTCAACTTTATTGTCAATTCTGACACATGTACAGGACATAGAGGGGATTGAAATGCAGTTTCTTTGTTATTCCCGGTGTAAACATATAAGTACGCATTATAAGTACTTAAAACATAGTACAAAGTACAACTCAGTATACACATAGTATGCAGTCATAAGGCATTACATTTCATTTAGCTGACGCTTTTATCCAAAGCGACTTACAATAAGTGCATTCAACCATGAGGGTACAAACCCAGAACAACAAGAATAGAGAAAATACAATTTCTTCAAAAAAAGCATAACGTTTGACCATGTCCTGGATGTAGACTGGACCCGATCCGGTTGCAGCACGGTACGCAAGTACTAATGTTTTGAAACGGATGCGGGCAGCCACCGGTAACCAGTGAAGGGAGCGGAGGAGCGGAGTGGTGTGAGTGAAGGCACACGGTGGATAGGATGAGAGTAGTGCAAACCGGAACAGTGCAAAAATACTTCATGGGAAGTAATGTAATGTACATCCACAGGATGTAGTAAATAGCAGTTGGGGGTGTGGTGGACCTTAATTCTATAATGTAAATAAATTTGGCTTGAGGCAATCGATCTCACCCCAAAGCCATTAAGTGCCTCTCTCGATCATATCACTTGATCTTCATCAGCCGGGTTTTGGACAAAAACACTTCACCTCACTCTGTTCTGCCAAATTATGATGGATAGTTTGCTTTAGACATTTTAAAGACTTAATGCTTGATGAAATATGAATATAATTATCAATTATTTAACTAATGGTTAGTTGTGTCTCCATTCGAGCATACTCTATCATGTAATGACCTTGTTGAGTTAAGTACCAGCAGGGTAGCTCGGAGATGAGATGCGGTTTTGCTCAGGGTTTACCATCCACTATACTGTAACCTCCAGAGATCACTGTGACCTGTGCAATGCTCTCTGTCAGCATGTGTGTGTTTGCACGCGACATTCTATATGGGGCAGCCTGTCCTACTTAGACTGGGAGTTGTGGCGTGGGTGATGCAGGGAGGAAAAGAGGAGGAGATGGATTGAACTCTCTGTATAGGCAGATGTGCTATTCAGTGGAGGGATCATCCCCTACCTTTCCGAATGTACATCACAAATAATCACACACACACACACACAATTATGAACCTCCCGACCCCAAGAGAACCTCACCCTGAACAGCTGCTCTCTAACTTTACCCTTGGATGGTGAGAAGGAAGTTTCAAATACAATAAAATAAGATTACTATATTTAATAGACTGAAGGGGATAGAGACTGAGGAGTTGTGTATAAAAAGCATATAGCCAACCCTCTACATTAGTACAGTACATGATGTGGATCTGCCCACACAGTGAAGACATACATCATCTGAGGACCTTGAGCTCCTGTCATGGTTCCAGGATGTTTCATTTATTTATGATCCACTGCATAAATGCAAACCATCACATATGGCTCAAATAGGGAAAGATGTTGAAACCCATGCCATCATGACATTCGTGTGTGAGTGTGTGAGTGAGTGAGACCCCTAACAATGAGCATTACAGTCTTGCGAAGCCATAATCCTGACTTTAGACTCTGTAGTTGCAGAAATTTTTCTTTTGGTCAGGTTTAATGACTGTCAACAGCTTTTAACTTAATTCACTAACTTACTTGCAACTAAAACTCACACAGAGTTGATTCAAAACACTGTATTTATACTGTATATATGTAAGAACTCATTGTCGTAGCCTCATCTTTTGAAGATGAAGGAGAAGTAGTCACCTTCTTTTTATGTGATTGGAACACCATAACTCCAGTTACTTTCAGCAGCACATCACCATCACTGTGTAATTTGATAAACTCATGCTGTCAGCCTCTTTTAGTTGAAGAAGTGATGTGTCAGAAATACGGGGTAAATCTCCTTTAAATATTCATGATGCAGCTTTAATCCCGAGCTGGGAGAAAACATAATTCCCCCCTTACTGATGCCTCCTCCGTCGACGGAAAGCCTTTCATCTGTGTTCCTCACATGTGAAGGTGTGTGTGTTTGACTCTCGATTCTTATGTCTTGGTGTGTATCCCCACGTATGTGTGTGTATGTTTTTGAGTGAACAGATTTCTCCCTCTTTATTCTCATGTCAGAATATAGAGCGTGTGTGTGTGTGAAGCCTCACACTTTCCTTTCAGCTTCAAAGCGAGAGGCTCTGAATGGGGAACATCCAGCACCGCATGCAACTAGTTATTTTCCTCCTCTTCGAGTACTTGTTCACTTCATCTGTTGATTTGACGGGTTCTGACTGCACAATCCCTGCTGGTGGGAGCTAAACGCAGTCCCCCTGCTAGACTCAACACATCCATGACTGCAAGGAGAAAGCGTGACAGCTGGATTGCAAATTCAGGCAAAATCCTTCTTGGTAGTTTAACTCCTTAATCCTGCCAATAAAAACTAACAAACACTGACACGAAGAAGGTCAAGAGAAAGTTAGAGGGGATTAAAATAGCGGCAGAGGGATTGCCTCCGCGTTGTTTTCCTCTAAACACACAGACAAACACAGGCTTGTTTTCAGGTGAGGGCATGGACGTGTGGAATATACAATGGCATTTGAGGATTGGATTCAGAAGGAAAGGCAGCCTTGTTTTGAAAACCTCTAGGTCTTGTCAACCTCCTGCTTCCTGCACGCACGCACGCACAGCACACACACACACACACACACACACACACACACACACACACACACACACACACACACACACACACACACACACACACACACACACACACACACACACACACACACACAGACAGAGAGATGTCTCATCCAATGCACCTTGCTTCTCAACCGCCTGTCAATGCACATCACCCTCTCGCACACATAATTAGTACCAGCGTTGCATTAGCCTCCTGACTCTCTGTAATCCCAGCACCATTTCATTTAGAAACACATTTTTACTCATGGAAAAATTTAACCAGAAACCACCCAAAATGCTTCTTAGCTCAGACATTGTACACTTTGGCTCATCTCAAGCAATATAATGATACAAATAATAATGCTACTACTAATAATAAGAATTTATATGTGAAAGTGCCTTTCTAGAAATCCAAGATATTCAGACAATAAAACAAACCATTAATGCATCTTCCCATTTGCTGTAGGCCTACTGTTTGTTTTGCTGTGATCGTAATAGATAAACTGATATACAGACCCTGGTCTCAAGAGAGGTGATGAACTAAAGAGCCAAGAATAAGTAGCATCATCACCCTGGACTGATAGATGAAGAAACTGATGGATAAGTGGATGGATGAATACTGTAACTTCAAAGACTTGACTAGTCAACAATATAGTGAACAGCATTGACTTCTCTGTTCTTGTCGGGGGCCATTTTAGAAGAAGCACAAAGGTACTGGATGCCATCTCCCTTTATGAACATGGGGAGGGTCAGCGGGTTCACAGGGAGGGACTCGCATTACTAAAATGCAATCAGGGTCGGACTACTAGACAACTGTTGTTAGTGGCTATATTAATGTTTAAAATCTTGATTTTTATATAACTGCCCATTGTAAACATACCTATTTGGAAAGGACTGTGGTGATGCTGGCTGCAGCTTTCTCTCTAAAACTGTAAAAGTGACCTGCAGTGATTGAGCAAGCATCACCACTGCTGCACAAAGAGCTGTTCACCTGTTAATTCAAACTTTGGTGAAGGTCGACTCAGTATGCAGAACCCTGAACTGTCGAATCAGTTGTCTTTGCCGTGAACAGTTTGTTTTTGGCCACGAATACAGAGCACTTACGTTGAGATACGTTGAGCCCTAGTCGCCACTGCTACAGAGCGCTGGTCGTCTGTTTATTATTGGGCTCTTAGCAAACCAAAGTGTGAAGCCAATAAGATGAGCCACATACAGACAGACATAGATTTCTGAATTATTAGATAGATCGATAGATAGATGTTTGAAATGTAACCATCACTAGGCACAACACCAGATATTTTTAAACCTGAACAAATCATGTGGGCAAACCTTACAAGTGTTTAAACCAGGCTAATACTGTACATCTGTTGAATATATATCATATACTTTACACTTGAGGTACATACCAACAGAGAATCCTGGATATACTATAGTTCTGTTGATGTTTGTGGTATCTGTGTGCATTAAGGCCATGTGCCCTGTCTGCTGCAGGAGGAGCTCTTAAAGTTAAACCTTGGCGAGTTACTGGCTGGATTAAATAAAACTAGGCCAAGCTTTGATCTTCTATAATAACTGGTCACATCCCCACAGAACCAATGGAGGAAGGAATCCAGTATGTCGCTGTGGTTGAATATCCAGTCGCTATAGGTGGGGAAAGTATGTCAGAGTAACACACTGAAAAATGATTTTAAACGATATAAATGACATATTTTAAATGGTATAAATGATCAAATATGCATCCCATACTTTGTATTCCCCTTCTGTTGTCCTGGAGTTTTAATTTTCCCAATTTTCCCAATCACATAATTAAATGTCCCCCTCTGCCCATCCACTACAGCCACACAAGCAGTCATATAGATAAAAAGAGAGGGGGGGGGGGCTAAAGGCTTGCTTGGAGAATACGTCATTTACCCCCGACACCCGACATTGAACGGGTTACATACAACAACAAGCGGAGAATCGCGGGCTGACCGGCGCAGAGGAATGCGGGTCCGGTGTGCACATGCGCAACAGGTACTACATACAAACAGCAGAGACAATGTCGGCAGCGTCGGCTGTGTGGGATTTCTTCACTGTCTCAGAGAAAGATCGCCGTTTAGCAATTTGCAAGACATGTTCAGCCGACATTTTAAGAGGGGGTAATACCACCAAGGATTTTTGTAAGGCTGCATTGCAAGCATCTGTTTACAGTTGAGATGATGTCTTGAGTAGGCCTGGTGATACTGTTAAATGTTTGGCTGAATAGGTGTCTATGTCCATCCATGGCATCTAAAGTTACACTTGTCACTTTTTCTGTTTTTCATATTATTCAAGTAATAAACAAATATCGGTATCGGCTAGATTGTTGTTTTAAATATCGGTATCGGTATCGGCCAAGAATTTCCATATCGGTGCATCCCTAATATATATATAACCTTGCACATTCATAATTTCTGTGTGGGTAAAGGTGGACAGAAAGAATTAGTGACCAATTCAATCTGATCCAAGGTCTATGATTAATGCAGTGTCATGGCTGAATTAACTGGACACTCTGAATGTTTGTCCTCACCAGAGAATAGCACTCTGTCCTCTTGGTGAACCATCACTGTGTGCCTGAGGTCCTGCGGTGACCCTGACCCTTCCGGGTTCTTAGTATCTATCCTAGCCTGAGGAGCTGGGGCTGAGGCAGAGGAGCCGGGAGAGGCTAGAGTCAACTGGAGGACAGCTGCAGGACCTCAGCCTGTCCTATCCTGTCCTGCCGGGTCATCCCAGATTAGTTTTGGTTAGGAAATCGTAGGGCGACATTGATGGTGAGGCTGCCACAAAGTGCATCTCTACCACTTGTTCTTGAATTTTAATATGCAGTATAGCCATTTATAATGTTAATGTACAAGCTGCCTGACAAACATCCTAAGTAGGCCATGGCCTTTTATCCAGAGGGTGCCTGATTGATGAAAGAGCCAATAAATATTTTCACTTGCAAAGGAGGTTCAAGGATAAGTAGCACATTGATATAGGCTTCTGCCATGTTTAAATTGGTAACCCTTGTACGCCACTGAACTACTAATGTTGTTTTTGTTCCTGGTACTATAGTAGCGTATGGTTCATCAGGACAGAGACTATCCCACAAGATGTTAGCCACAAGGTTTAAAGTTCTCCGGTACTATGCCAGGACAATGCCAGGATCAATCCAGAAATACATAATTTTATGTCTATAGAAAATGCAAACTTAATTTGAGAACAGTACACCTATACAGTACTTATACCTATGCCTCAGAGACCAATGTAGGCACTAAGTGTTGTAAAGTTTAAAAGATAGATGAATTGTTTATTCACCGTGGCTTTGAATGTTGTGCTATGACTTTAATGCAGTTACCAGACTATAGTTTCCAACTGAGGAAATGGTGAGTAAATAAAGCCTTTTTCTGACATCAGCCTTAACATGAACATTCACATTTAGAAACTAAGGTTCATGTCTTTCTTAAACCAGTCAATATACTGTATACACCATAGCCTCCATCCATCTGGCTTTTGTCCTGCAGCTTGGTTTACATTGTATTTGTGCTGGTTGTGGTTAAAACATGTTGTAGTCAGACACAGATATTAGTGAGATCAAAGCAGAGAGATTTACAAAAGAGTGGACTGAGGGTGGGATTAAGCTCCTTGCAAATACTACATGAGTAGTATTAACCCTTCATCACCTTTATCTGAGATGAGATTTGTGTGTGTTTGTGTGTGCATATATTTGTGCGTCTGTGTGTGTGTGTGTGTGTGTGTCTTGTTCTCACAAGCCCATTGTCCTGACCCTGTCCTGGCACTGGGTCCCTCCAGCTGACTGAACAGTGGAAGATCACAGTCACTCCTTTGATCCTGCTGTGTCAAGACCAATTCCTGATCCCTGGGTCCACGTGTAAGGGTCTGCATACATTTTGTCACCTTAAACAAAGGGTCTACACAGGTCCCATGTGGACAAACGTGCAGCATCAAATTTAAGTCCATGAAGAGTGGCTGCACCACAAGTGCACTAACTGTGCTTGACACAAAAATGCGACAAGTGGTTGCATTGTGTAGCTACACATTCAGTTGCATTAGTGCTGTGGAGTCAGACTAAAACAACTAATGCAATATATCACAATACAACTGCTAATAGATATTCTCAAATATCTTTTTATTTATTTAGCAATATCCGACAGTTGATTAAAAGCTTCTACATACTAATAAATACCCTCGCAGGTGTTATTAATGTTGCCTGACACCTCTCAGGTCTGTAGTTGTGTACAATTGACATATTCAGAACATTACTGTTCTTGATCTTTGTTGCATCTGTTAGCGTGTAGCAAAACCTCACCTGAGTCCGAATAATAAACGCCTGTGTGTCATAACTGGTGTGGATAAATGGATTTATTAAACTCAAAAGAGAGCATTGTATGGATGGAAAAGTAAAACTTGTACACAGAGTTGGGTGATTGATGATATATGGGATTGCCAGGTCAAATAGGTTTGTTGAAAACTTTGCTATTTTTTCAATTGTAAGCAATGCAATGAGAAATGTAGTGCACATAGAGACCAAAACCACACTCAAGTCTCTAGCTAGCACTGGATTCGTGTGCCTTGTGTCCCTGTGTCATAATACCTTCAAAAATCTAATAACATGGTGAGCAAGAAGTGACGATTTTATTCCCAGACAATCAGATGGTGAAATTATCACAGGAATAGAAAGTGTAGGTACTGTAAAGCCATAGTCATATTTCAGCTGCTGCTGCTGTCCTCAGTACAACCTTCACAGTGCTCCAGTGCCACTTCCTAAACATGTCCATGCATGAGGGGGATTTGTCATCTGAAGACTGTGTTTGTATGTGTGTGTTCATTCTAGGCTATATTTGTCCATTTTATTCTGTCAGGTCAGCCAACTGTCCACTAAGCGTGGTGTCTGACTTTGTGGATGTCTGACTGGCATCATTTTGTTTGTGTGTGTGTGTGTGTGTGGTGTGTTCCTGTCTGAGTATGAGTGTGTACTTTGAGTGTGTATTTATTACTATGTGCATGTATGCTGGTGCATGTGCATTACAGTAGTTTTTCCAAATTAGTGCAGCTCCAGCAGAGTAGCTCTGAGTGTGTGTGTGTGTGTGTGTGTGTGTGTGTGTGTGTGTGTGTGTGTGTGTGTGTGTGTGTGTGTGTGTGTGTGTGTGTGTGTGTGTGTGTGTGTGTGTGTGTGTGTGTGTGTGTGTGTGTGTGTGTGTGTGTGTGTGTGTGCGCGTCTGCGTCTGTGTGTCTGTGTATGCCCAGATGCCTCTGAGATGATAAAGTCTATCCGTCAGACTCAAAGTTGCTCCAGCCAGTCTGTCTTGCAGTACTTCGTCCTCATACTGAGGTCAGCAACCCCCCAGCAGCAGCGGTTCTTACGTAATTTGGAAATTTAGTTCAGACTAAACAGGACCCATTTTTTAACTTTGAGAAGAAGTATATTATTTGTCCTATTCATCAGATCATTGGTGTTACAGCTCAACAAGTTTAACCCACACAAATCTCTCATCAGCATTGTTCATACATCCTCACTTGATTTCATTGTATCATTCGCTCATTGCAATCAGTTGTTGTTTGTCTCACATCCTGTTTGTATTTTTGTATTTCCATACATCATAATCAACAACACATTGTGAGTTAATGCATTCAATTTTGCAGTGAATGATTCAAATAAACAGCCGGAGCTTGAAAGGTCAGCAACCTAATTTCAAAATTATGTTTTTTACTGCTTGAGGGAAAAAACTAAAGCTAAGTATTTCACATTGTTTGTTGTATGCTTAAGGAAAGTCAGTAATTGTGCACGGTGCAGCACTATGTACCATAAACTGTAGCCGTTATAATATCTTTACTTCAGTGAACAGTGATTTTGCTATTTAAAACAATACTAGTGTTGAGAGGTAGTAATTGTAACAAGCATGCATATAAGAGAGGAACACATTGATGTTAGTAAGGAGCCATTGTACAGGACACTTCTCACATGGCAGCAGACATGGGTCAGGTATTAGATCATATTCAATCTCAAGCACTTTGCAGTCACCATGTTACATAAGGGTGCACCCACACACTGAACATGTCTTACAAAATATTTCTGGATCTCACAGGTAAAGGGAGCTGGTCTTGGCAGGGATATAAAATGCACATTACAGGTGTGAAGTTAGAGTTGGGAGTTAGTTATGCTGGTTATATTTGCTCTCATGTAAAAATGTTGCTGCCAAAGTTCAGTGATGCTGTAGATACCTTGTACATTATTATATTTTCTCATCTCAAAGGAGACAATTGTTAAAGGTCAAGACAGTAATGCCACCGATGACACTGTACTGAGCCTCCTGTTGAGCACTGACTCGCCTCCTATCGGAACAATTCATGGAGCATGTTCATAACACAAAACCTACACACACACACACACACACACACAGACACACTCCCTTTTGATGCGTTACTGTTGGTCTTCCTCCTCCTTTCAGGCTGAGCAGTTCAGCGCTGGTACCTTAAACACAGTACAGTGTGTGGAGCATAAATCCAACACGATTCTTCCTTTGTGGTCTTGACTGACTTCAGTCCATATCTCCGTTTTTCCCAACGACTTCCAACAAAATGAATGTTAAAAGATTTACTTACAAAGAGACTTAGCCAAAACAATCTCAATTTCTAGAATGTGTATGGATTCACCTACCCAGCCATCCCGTCTATCAAGGGGTTTGATAAAAGTGTTGTTGAACCTGTCTTATGGTCTGAGGGGTTTGTCGTGCAAATACGTTTCGGTACCAATTGATCTAAAGCACTTCGTTCAGATTCTGACTGATATGGATTTTTGGTGGCCAGTTCGGATATTAAGTAGTAATACAATTTCTGATACCGATATTTTGGCCAATAAATCAAATGCTTGTGACAAAGAAATGTAATTAATACTTGATATTTTACTATTCAATCATGAACTTTATCATAAATAACTATAAATAAAAAGGAAAACACAAATATAGAACTTCAATTGATAATATAAATATTTTTAACATAAAATGCAAACATTAATGCACATCTGCATAGTTTATTCTGTATATTTTGTATATATATGTTTTTTTATTAGTGCATATCAGCAAACATAAATGGCAGCCTTGACACAGCAGCAGTGGCTACTACGTAATCGTATGGGGAACTGCAACAGTCCACAATATAATTTTGGGTCTTTGTTAAGAGTCTGGCAACATTACACATGTTTTCCTCAACGAGAAGTCTCACTCTCAACTGTGCAGCAGTTCATCCATCCTCTGCTTGTTGCTCTCTCTCTCTTAATTAGCTCCTTAGTTTGTTGGAGCTCTAACAAGTAGGGATGGCCATCACAGTCAGAGGTAAAATCCAAACTCCTCTCTACAACTTTCTCTCTCTCATATTTCCCCTTCATCTTCCTGCAATAACCCAAGTCTCACAAGACGTGAGAGTGAGTCTCACTCCAAATCTCGTGACACTTGGGTGGTTGCAGGATGATGGAGGTGGATGGTGATGGTTGAAAGTCCAAAACCTTTAGTAAGTGCCATTCATTTACACGCCCACATTTACAAACGAAGGGCCCAGGTAGAAAGATACCATTATTCCCCTTTAAGAACCACATTATTAGGCAACTACTCTCTAGTCAGTTGAGTCAGCTGAGTTCCTAATATAACTGCTGATTTTGCCCGAGAGATGTTTTCTTTGAGTGATTGGGACCTACCAGACAGCTACCAGCTTTGAGGATAAGTACTTATGTAACCTCCCTCCCCTGATATAAAACACCCTCTGGTCACAGCTTTGAAATAAGACTGTTAACTACCCTGGTGAAACCACATGGTTTAGTAAGGGCTGAAAATGTGAACACAAATACATAATTTAAGGTTTTCATACCAGTTCCCCTGACTGCCCTTTTCAAAGCTGCTCAGTTTGATTTCAGCACCTTGGACAGCGAGAGAGCTCAGCAGGAAAGCTGGTTTCCCGCAAAGCTTCCACTTCACTGACTTAACCAAGAAGAGCATGGAGACGCTGGGTGCATGTAGCTGTGTTTGTCTTGGCCACACAACACATCTCCTGTTTACGTCCCCAAATGTTTGTTCACAAAGCAGAGAAAGAGAGAGAGAGAGAGAGAGAGAGAGACAGGCAGAAAGACAGACACTGTGAGGAGGAGCACTGCTGCATTAGTGTTTTTTGAATCAATCGGTGACCCTGCCGACAGTGTTTTTTGTGTGTGCCGTCGAGACAGACACAGTCACCCCGCCATGGCCTCTGTGTGTGTCTGATATATGGAAGCGTTTGTGACTTTGGGTAGTGTCCTGTCTGCTCGCTTCACTGTCACCCTCTGTGAATGCTGCTGGAAGAGGTTTGCCACTGGTGCCTCCCTCCTTCTTTTCCTCCTCTCCTCTGCCTCACTTTCTTCCTGTGTCTTTTCTGTCCTTCATTCATCCCTCCCTTTTTTCCTCCTTACTTCCCCCATTTTGTAATCCTCTTTCCCTCTTGTCTCTTGTTCTTTGCTATCCTGTAACTGCTACTCTAATTGTCCATGCATCTTCCTCCCTGACCCTCTCCCGTCTTTTTTTCCTTATCTTTATTCTCCCGCTTCTCCAGCCACATTAAATCAGGCGGTCGGGGAGTGCAGCCTCAGTCAGGGGTCTCTGGTTGGAGGCTGGCACAAAAGTTGAAAGGTGACTACAGGAGTAGTGAGGGAGGGAGTGGGCTGCAAGGGGGGAGGCGCTAACTGGCCGGGCCCGGGACCTGAACCAGACAGACAGAGAGACGTCACACCAAAACCCAGACTCCCCGACTGTGATGGAATTCCTGTGTGTGTGTGTGTGTGTGTCTTTGTGTTGGGATTGTGTGTGAGTGTGTGTATGACTGGGGGTTCACAGTGTTAGTAGCTCAGAGCCAGCCGAGGCTGCAGTGGAGACAGACAGAGTCAGAGGCAAAGAGCAGCACATAGCAAACCACACTGAATGTTGAGTTGCATGGGACTCGGATATCTGCTCTTGGGAGGAAATTTGGCAGGTGAGAGAGAGCGGGTGCGTGTGTTTGTGCAGGTCCATGTGAGCATTTCGTGCGTGTATTGTGAGTCCACTATGTACGATTGTTTGTTTTGTAAATGCCTTGGAGTTATTTCTGCATATTTGTGTTCAGAGGAGTGTGATATTTAATAGCCTCGTGCCATTAATTATGGTTGTACAGTAACACGTCACCAGTGAGGAGGGAGAACTCATGTTAGATTATCCTTGTTGTCACTGCAGGTTGTAAGCTGACCTCAGGGGGACAGATAACAGCGTCACGCCCAGAACCTCAAGGAGAGGTGCGTCCACTCCCACTTGACCAGAAGCAGGCCGCGGCCACAGATTTCTTATCAGGTACGAAGGTCAAGCACAAAAGTCCAAAGCAACGCTTGCACGAAAGGAAATGTAATAAATATCCTTACGAGCAGTTATATGACTGATTCCATGACTGCATAACTTTTTGATGACACTAATGGTGCTTTGGCATCTTAAAAGAACATTTTTATATTAACAAGGAAGAAGGTGTATAAAATTTCTTGTCAAAGCAATTGGTTGATTATGGACTATATGCATCTTGGAGACAGCTGCACTTTTTCTTCTGCTAGTGGCAATGATTGTTATATAAAGTGAAATAAAATCAGCCAATCTCAAGTAAAGTCAGACTAGATGCATGAATCTCTAATCGCAATTTCACTCGACATTAGACTTTATTAACTTTTCACTGAATGACTTGATATTACATTACATTTCATTTAGCTGACGCTTTTATCCAAAGCGACTTACAATATTCTTACCAAGAACAAAGGGGAAAGTTATAGTAGGAACTTTGAATTGGTCTGACAGCATCATGTTGCACGTGCAGAAGGTAAAGTTGTGTTTGTCAGCGCACAGCACCCCCAGAGCAGAATCAACTTTAAAATCGACTAGTAACTGAAATATTTTAATAAATTTGACGCTGGTTGTCTGTAGCTTTCATGATACAAACAACAATTTACAAATCTATCTTTAAACAAAGATAAAAAGCCAAAGATAAACAGAGAAACATATGTACAGACAGAAGGTATACAAATACAGTAATAATGATGTACAGTTATTTTGGAGACCAAAGCTCTAAGTGCAGTACTGTACTCAGAATAATATCACACATGGATTGTCAACAATGATAAACATTTGGAATTTGATTTCAATGCTTTATCGCCTTTTTAACCTCCTGTTTTGTCTACCAAATCTAAATGATTAATGCCTTCATGCCCACCCCCTCATCTTTTCCTTCTCTTCTTGTCTTTTCTTACGACTTCATCCATCTCTCCATCCCCCACCCACCATTTTCTGACAACTTTTCTCTCTTTCTTATGTTCCACTCTTGTCCTTCTCTTTTCCCCATGCCTCCCACCCATTGTTCTTGGCCTCCCTCCTGTCAGCCTCCATGGCAGGTTATATAGATCCTCTGGACTCTCAGAGCAGCCCTGCCCAAATGATGGATACTGGCCTGATGGGAGCTTTCTCAGGTATAGCTTTATTTGGCAATGGTAATATATTTTTCAAATGCAGAGAAAATGTGTATTTGGCTTCCTTAGCTCAATTTTTGCAGCTTTTATATATTTCATGACTGAAACTAAATAATTGTTATGGCCTTAAGGAGTACACACACTTGCTTCCCCTCAGTAGGATTACACTATATGAGTCGTCTGCACATATTGCATTAGTCTTGATGTACCTTTGACAAAAGTAACATTACTGCAAAGCTCAGTGAATATGTAACATTGACCCTGTTTTCCTGTTCATCTGCATCTGTTCCTTAGGTTTCTCCCAACCTGGAGGGAAGGGGGTCAATGTGGAGCTAGGAGCTGCAACTCTCCAAGCAGACAGGCCCCCAAGTATAGCAGAGCCCCAGCACGCCACACCCCCAGCAGGGTTAGAGGCCCCTAAAGAACACGGCCCCATGCTGCCTGAACCCCAGGTTCCTCGCAGCCCTGCAGACCTGTCAGCAGGTAGGACACGTGCAGATTAGCTCACATGCTACAGGCAGACATGTGTATCTCGTTCAAAGTAAACTGCTCTACTTCATTTATTTGAGAGGAATACTGTAACGTAATCTTTTAAAGCTTGAACAGAAATATATAGATGATCTAGAATGTGATGTTTTAGTATGAGCAATAATTTGACACATCAAATACACAGAAATATAATATTTTATATCATATATAATAACTAGTAGTCATCACGATTATAATGACCCAATTTCATAGCATTGTTCGCAGTGGTACTTCAACTATAGAATCTTTGAATCATGATGTTCTTCCATTATTTTTCCATCCGCTGCATTCTAACATCAGTGGCAATTAAGAAATGTTTTTATATATATTGTACAATCTACATGATCGTATAGGTACATGAGTGTTGCTGCACTGCCTGATTCATTCCACAGAGGGGTGCAGTACTCAGATCAGTTGTCTGTCTTTGCTGTTCTATAGCTTCTTCCTTACGCACCCACTCCATCTCCAATGGGGATTCAGCTCAAGGTCAATGCACATCTGATGCTGACATATATAGGGGGTGTGCCGTCATGTAATAGCTTCAAGATATATACGGTATACATGTGTTGAGTGTGTGTGTGTGCGTATGCGTGCGTGCGCGTGCGTGCGTACATAGAGAGGCTGTCCGTGTCTCTCAATGTTCACTCACCAGCATCTCACCCACCAGTGGCTTCCCTTCGCCCCCATAGGGCGTCTCTATAGTTCAATGCATGTCTGAGCCTAGTTGGCGTGACTGTCACCATGCTGTGGCTTGTGGCACCCAGTAGAGCCACACTAACATCCTGTGGGGCCAGTGGAACCACGCACAAAGCATCACAGCAGCTCAGCCCCCATGGTTCCCTGCTCCACAGCAGGTGGAAGAACCCTCTGTGCCTGAGTATTAAGAAGCAGGGTCAAAATACCAGTGGTGTTGCATCTTCATCTGGTGAACACTAGGATGTTAGACTTGGCTCATAACCACATAACCATGAGCTGAGTCCAAAAATATGCAGCCTAGTGACAAATTAAAGGACAAACCAAATTGTTCTTAGTGTGTAGAATATTGCATATTGAAAGTAGATGTGCCCATGTCGGTGCACTGTATGGTATAATAATAATAACTAATCAAGCTGAGTGGTGTTTAGAAAAGTGCTGAGCAGGCTCATCATTCAGGTAAAAAAGGTCATAGCCACAGAGAATCTACCAAATAATTCCACAAATGTCTGTGTGTCATGTCTGTATGTGTCAAGCATATCTCGAGAACCGTTCATCTTATCCGCTTGGCATGTGTATTCTTAATGGCTCGAGGAAGATCAGTGTCAAACTTGGTGCAATTTGGACACAGGAATCATTGGGAGTGGGGCAGCGCACTAGTAGGCGAGTTGAGCATTTCTTCTTCTACATTCTTGGATAAACTACAGCAGTGGTCGGCAACTGTTGGCCCGACTGGCCGACCAGCAATAAAATCTGTCCTGCCAGATCATTTTGACAGTTTGATTATTTTTACTTTACCATATCTCACAAAGTAAAAGCACAATCTTCATTCTTGGTGCTGCAATACTTCAAATTGAGCTGAATTACAGAGCATTTATTTAGAAAAGTCAAGAACCTGGTTCTGAATTTTGTGTTGGTTGCTTAACACACCTCCAGAATAGCCAACATGCAATAGCAAAGCGATTACAATTTCATTTTATGAAAAACATTGACTTTAAAATGGTGCAAAAAAAGAGAGTGGATTGATCATAGCTCACTTTTGCCGTTTGAACTGGAGTTTTATTTGTTTTCGCATAGACCCAACAAACAACTGCAAGGTTTGAATTATAACAACTGAGTAGTGCATCAGTTTAACTGCAGCTAACTGAGTCACAGCTCAACCTGCTCTGCAGCAGACAGAGGTGATTCATTCACAATGTTCTTTCATTCATTTGGAACAAGCAGTGAAGGCAAAAAGGATAAAGAGACGACACCTTTGAACTTGTGTGTGTGTGTGTGTGCGTGTGTGTGCGTGCGTGCGTGTGTGTGCGTGTGTGTGCGCGTGTGTGCGCGCGTGTGTGCGCGTGTGTGTGTGTGAGATCACTTAAAGGATATGTGAGTAAACTACAAGGCAACACATGGTGACTCAACAATGCAGCAACCACCAACCCTGATTTCCATATCACATGATGCGGAGTGAAGATCTATAAAAACGACTGTTATGAGTCTGCATGACAATCTATTGAACATATTTACAGTATATTGCATTTTTTAGCATATTAATAATCTGAATATCTTCCACTACCAGTTGTAGGAGCACAAAGAGCCTAACTGCAAACCAGTTGCTCTGAATATTTCATTGGTCATACTGGAATAATTTAAGACAACAGGATGAAAATATCCTGTGCTGAATAATTAAGATAATGTTACATTTATCTCCATTAAAGTGCAGTAATTGTAACAATTAATTACATATATAGCCTATTAATTAGACCAGACATGGGCAAAGTACGGCCCCCGGGCCGTATACGGCCCGTTGGGCTTTTTAATCCGGCCCACCAAACTTGTCCAAATATTATTATTATTAAATTAAATTTGACCTTTCTCCTGTAATGCCCCCATTTCCTCATGTCATTTCTGTCTCTGCATCAGGGGTGCCCAATACGATCGCGATCTACCAGTAAATTCTTGCACAGGGCAGGGGGGGGGGGGCGTGGCGGCGGTGGATACCAACATTATTCGGCCGGTAGATCTTGTGTTGAGCTGGTCATTTCAAGTGTGGGCCCCCCTGCTCTACATGGTCGCGCGTTTAGATTACTCCTCTGCTCTCTGTATCGCGCACGGCGGAGTTCCATCCCGATGCGCGCGCACACACACACTGACACGTGCGCGCGCGCACACACACACTGACACGTGCGCGCGCGCACACAGGTGAGCCACCGCCCCGCCCCCCCAAAGCTGTAAACCTAGGGGAAACACTGAATTGCCTTGCAAATAAATGCTTTGCTACCTGTTAAAGGCCAAATCCTTTCAAGTAATGATTTTGACATGTCATTTATGTTAGTTCACACAAACACTCCATCCATCTGTTCCTGGCCCGGCCCCTCTGTCAAATTTTAGAACCCATTGTGGCCCGCGAGTCAAAAAGTTTGCCCGCCCCTGAATTAGACCGTCCCTCAGTCACTGGTTTAGCTTTCCACTCACAGGTGCCATTTGGAGACATCATATAAATAGATTTCATGTTAGGTCTAAGAAATATCTAATGCACATTCCCAGCCTGACAAATTAACTGCAGAGCTTGTTTATATTTTGAATCCTGCTCTGTTGACATCCATGTTCACTTACATTGTTATTAACTTCTAGAGTTATTCTCATCCCCAGTGGCTGATCAGCAGATTGGATAAAACCACCGTGCTGAAACAGAATACCTCTATAATTTTGTAGTTGTTTAATACCTCTGTCACATGCAGCATTTCTGACTGGATGCAAGGGCCATGCTGAAGAGAAGAACTAAAAAGGGAAGAACCCAAAATAATTATTCAATACTTTTGCAGTGTACTGTACTTAAGTGCAAACAGTATCTGCGTTTGCATGGTGGACGATAGTGTTGCTGGCATTTTACTGTAAAGCTTTATTTGGCAAGCCACTAAAACAATTGCATTTATCATTTGAGAGATAATAATAACAATATAAATAATCTAGATTAAATAGAGCCTTGGCTTTAGTCCAACATCTAACCACAGAAGGATATTGGCCTATTCCTGTGCTGTTTTGTAATTCACAATTGTCTTACTGTTGAAATTACACAGTAACAGCACAACATCCACATGTAGCAGAATGACTGATATTTGCCGCTCCCCCAAACCTAATGAGATTGCAACACAACATTTAAGATATTCTCTCTCATTGGGCGTTTTTTCTGCCTCTAGGACGTGTACGTTAAATGAGCATTGTTCTGTCACAGATTCGTTAAAATGAAATATGACCCTCTTGAGAGCCAGAGTACTGTAAGGGGTCTGACAGTTGCTCCACTTTAGCTGTGTTATATATATATATATATATATATATATATGTTTGTGTGTGTGTTTGTGTGGCCAAACTGGGCCAAAGTATAAAACCAACTTTGTTTCAGAGGGACATTTTTCCTCCAATTGTTTCCTCTCATCTACCTCTTCTCCCTTTATTACGTTCTTTTATCTAGAATTAATTCAACCTGACATCTGCTATTTGCCATCATTGGCCGTCAGACCTAAGCTTTATGATACAATGTCCTTAGTTGCAGCATTGTTGCCTAATTGACCTCCTTTCTTCCATGAAGCAGTATTATTTCCTTTTGTCTCTGTGTCCACGTTATGTGTACATGATAGACACTGTGTACGTTATTTTAGACAGATGTTAGTTACTTTTGTTGCAGTTACTTTCTGTTTGATCTAGACTAAGGGAACCAATTCATATGCACATATCAACCCACCCCCAACTTTAAACTCTCCCCTCTTCACCCACAACAAGGTGCCTTAGCCGACAGCTGGGTTGACCAGGGTGGCTGCCTGTCTTCAGACCTCCCTTTCTCTCCCAGCGTAAATACGATGATCAGTCGCCATGCAAGCCATCTTGCAGCCAGCCCTGATGACCCACCTGACATTTGGCCTAGCCGAGAGAGCACCGCCTATGCTGGGGGTGATGAAAGGGATACAGAGGGGTCGGACCGAAAACAGAAAAAGAAGAAGAAAAGGCGACAGAAAGATGAGGGATCTTACGAGAACCTGGAGAGCAGGGGTCACCCTGAGATGCAAGCACTGGGAGAAAACACTCCCCCGACAGAGGAGTTCTTCCAGAGAATTGGCCCAAGGCGGGATAGAGGAGAGGGAGGCTGGGAGGAGCAGCTTGGGAAGAGTGGAGGCCGAGGGAAGAAGGGGAAGAGCAGGAAGAAACTTCCAGAGGAGTGGGGAGTGATGGCAGAACCATTTGTTCCTTCTTCTGCAGCCACTTCTCAGATCACTGAGGAGGTGATGATGGATTTAGGGAGTTCAGCTCCGGCAAACCTGGAGGCCTCATTTACAGAAGTGGACACCAGCCACAGTCCCTGGAAAAAAGAGGGCTACCCAGATGAAGATCTGATTCCTGCCCCCCTGTCCGAAGACCTGTTCTCCCTAACGGGTGCTCCCATTGGTCCACTGGCTCTGAACAGCGAGCTTAAAGCTACAGCAGCTCCGTTCACCATGCGCTCAACTGGCAACACTCCAACACTTGGTTCGTCTCCCATGACTCCTCACTTTGGTGATGAAGTTGATCTCTTGATGGAATCCGAGAATGCCAGTTTGGGCAACAACAGCCAGGCCTTTTCTCCATCTTTCTCTCCAGACGATGAAGTGGGTGGTGACTTGGTTGACAGCGGGATGTTTGGCAATACCAGTTCCCTCCAAGAGTCATGTATACAAGTCATGCCTGAGGAAGACACCTCGGCCTTCAGCCCTGCCTCGCAGTCAAGTCCTGGCATTTCACCCAAGGGTGAGGTGTTAGCCTCAGCTCCACCTCTTTCACCGTCAGATGCGTCATGGCTCCTGAACGACTCGCAGGTTAGCAGCAACAGCGAGATTTTTGACTTCAGTGACATCGGCACTTCAGGTCCTCCTCTGCGCTTAGGCTTGTCCTTCAACACCCCAAGCCCAGCACCTCTCCGCTCCCCCAAAACCACAGCACAGGATTTCCAACAGAAAGAGCCCAAAGATGAAACATCATCCCAGAAACAATCCAAGAAGTCTCGTTCTTCATCGTCCTCATCCTCAGTGAAGAGTCCCACCTCGCCAGGAGCGAAGAAGCTCCCTCTGCAGGCGTCCCCTGTCGTCAGCCCCTCTTCCCCTCCATCGGTCAGCCCTCTGGGAATTCCAGGATCTGCTCTTAACCCTGCAGCTAAGCCCTTCTTTCCCAGCTTTGCTGACCCCTTGGAGGAGCCAGCTGCAGTCCCTCAACCTGCCCCCACCATTGAAGGTTGGTTGCAGTCAACCCAGGACAACGTAGAGGTTAAATATAGAGTAACTAACAGAAAAATACATCATGCATGACCTTCTATCCAGCTTCAGTAGTTTAGAAATTTGAAATTCATTAGAGATTAGCTAGATAAATTAGACCCTTTCTCATTGTTTCTTGCATGGACACATTTGTCTTGGCTGGGACTTTTTGGCGTGTCTAATATGGTGGGTTTCTGAGTGACTAATGTTCGCATGGACTCAAGTGATGACCAACTGGGGCTATGCATTGGCTTGACCTTTATCTGCGGTTCCCCATGATTCATTGCTGGGATGTTCTCACGATTAACAGAGTTGCTGTTGACAGGTGTGCTGCAACTAACCAATCACCGAGTCTTTCTCTTTAGCGACACCCCTAGGCATCTTCACCACATGACAACCCTCCTTCTCTGTTTCTCTTCTGTCCAAGTGTTTGTGTTAACACTGTAGTCGTGCTCTAGTTTCTTTGCATCCGGGTGTGAGGTGTCACTCTGTCTTCTTCTGTGTCCAATTAACTCTTGGCTCCTCACTAGCTGTCTGTCTCTTTACAACTTCCTCTAGAAAAGACTTCCGAGGGCTTTGTTGATTTCATGTTAACTCACCTTTGTTGTTATGCATCAACAGTTTACATCCTGCTGTGTCTCCTGAGAATAACTTTGACAATTTCAAATAGTAATTTGCTGTTTTTGTTGATTTTACTTTCCATGTTCTGTGATGATTGCTGACTTGCTGCTTCTCCAACATAGGTGAGTCCTACTTTAAATCCTCCAGTGGCTTTGTTGTGTTTTGTTCATGCCTCATTATTGAGATTTATCACTGGTATGATAACACAATGACAGATGGAAGACACAAACAGTTGAGAGCTTCTTGACACATTTCAGCAACAAGGTGACAGTTGCTAAGAACAGAAATGAGATGCAGCCACAGTTCATGGGGGTTGTTGGCCTTTGCTGTGAGCCATTCATTCTCTGTGCACAAGTAACAAGTGCTTTCTTGCCATTCGAAGTGTTAAGTAAGCCACAGTCAGTATAGGCCCTCCATTTCAAGAGTGCCATCTGCTCCCTCTGGAAAGGCAGCAGGTTCTTGAGAAGGTCTTTCTAGTGTCGACAGCCTCTGCAATTTGAAGATGATTCGGACTATGGCTTGTGATATGCAGTGGAGCAGTTTGCTCCTTTTCTGTTGTTTTACGAAACCTCATCTAAGATAACAAGCTTCAGATACTGACCAAAAGAAAATGTTCATTTTCAGCTGACTTGGAACTAACAAAGTTTACTGCAGCCAGACATGGAAGCTAAAAATCAAATAGATTTATACTTGTGCTTATTTGTGTGAGTGAGAATGTGGACGTCACCTGTATATGTTCATGTGTAGTGATGCATCCATGTGACTATTATAGTTTGTGCACATGCATGTGTCATTACTTTCAAGTGCATGTTTGTGTGTCTGCATATGTGTCTGTGTGTGTTTGGCCTTTTTCCAGAGGACCTGAAGTGTTTTGTGCGTATACTGCTGTGATTTATGCAGATGCTCAGATCCAGAGGATTCATTTCCTTGTCCTTCCTGTCAGAACTTCCTGTCTCTGCCTCTCATTGGAGGCTGTAATGAGGACTGAGCCAGCCTTCGGTGCACCACAGGAACAGCAGTGTTGAACCTGGCTATTAGGCAGCTTTGATCAATGCCCCCTACTTCCTTCCACAAGAACGCAGGGGCTTGTGTTAGTATATTTTTGCCACTTGCCACTTCTGAGTGGATGAAAATATCTGAATAGGGGGATTTATGCTGGTTGGGTTGAGTGTTAATCCCTGATACACACAGAGTGGTTATGTCTTTTGTGAATGTGGATATGTTTTGGTGATGTGTGTCTCTTATGCACGTGTGTATTTGCTGTCCGTGCATGTTTCTGTGCACGTTGCAGCAAAATAGGAAACAGCACCATGTAAGACACATGGCACCATTAACTGTCTGATTTGATTTCCATGAAGGCTCTTTATTTTGTGTGTGTTGTTTGGAGCATATATCTGTGCTTGTGTGGCTGTATGTTGTTTTTTAAAGAGAGAACAAGAACACAGAATGCTGAATGCAGCTGGCTCTGTTTGCCCTTTGTGTAATGAGACCCTTTGTCAGTGTCCAGGGTGGGTCTTTGTCACCCAGAGTGATATTTAAGCCTTGTACAAAAGATAAGAAGGCATGTGGAGCACATTGAGGAGGGGCGTACAAAATAAGAGTGAGGTAAATGCATGGAGGAAAACTGCTGAAACGCAATAAACTGGAGTTAGTAATAGTAAGCTTTTCATTCATTTTGAGAAAAACTTAAGGATGTAAAAGATGAGTACAGAGATAAGAAGAAATATTGTTTTGTGCACCACAGGAGAGCGACGCAAAGGATAAAGAGAGAAAAGAGGATTCTGTGGCAGACTTGTGGGAGAGATTGAGGGATATGCAGAGGTGAAAGAATGCTGCTAAGAGGGGATGGGTGTAAAATTCTAATTTGTTGTTGGGTCTTTTCAAATCTGGATTATTTTACGTCTAAAAGTCAAACCAGCCTGAACTGCAGAGGGTTTAAATGATTTGTCTGTCTACCTTCCTACCTACAGGCTGGGCTCTTACTAGAAAATTCTAGAGTGTTTCTGTCTTACTGTACACCACAACTCTACACATCTTTTAATAGTATGAATTCATCACCCAAATGCGTTAAGACATAGGCATGTGAACATGAATATTCAATACTCATTTGATGGAATAACTTCATATGAAAAGTGACTTACAGCTGCAGTAACACAGGACCCAGGTATGCATTGTGTTCGCATTTGGCAGTGGGAGTTCCTGATGCATGGTACTGGTGCAATCATCATAACAACAACAATCACAGTTTCATGCTTGGGACACACAACATATCCAGCTTTGTACTAATGTAACCATTCCAGTTATCAGTGCAATGTTTAAGAGAAGTTTTGGTTGTGACACAACAGCTCCTTCACTGACTGAGGGTTTCTCACACAAACGCACATACACACGCACACACACACTCACACACATTCAAGCACAATAACACACCTACCACATGCTGTACCCCACTCCTTCCCGTTCTCACTAAGTAGGCAATAAACTTCTAGGACCGCAACCAAGGTTGCACACTTGATAGCTGTCAATTTTGCATAAATACACATACGACTTTAGGGTTAAGGTCTCTTCTCTTGTCTCTCACATCGTAGTGCCATTTAGCAAAACAGGGGCGTAACATGTTTATATTTTTATTTTATAGGTGGATCTTAGCGCCTTTGTGGTCACATGAACTACATACGTAGACATGACTCTATTTCAGGAATACTACTACTACAGGCAGGCGTGTATAGAACTCCTGTATAGGCTCCTTTCATTGGGACGCAGGCTGTTAGATGATAGCCCATAAGGGACATCTGTACAGTATGGCCCCTTCCCTGGACCAGGGACCATGAGCTAATGCCTTTTGACGTCTTTAGGGATGTGTTGGGATTTTGCCTCATTGGTGCCACTGTAACAGCCAACAGCTCACTGTTGGAGAGAAGTGTGAGTCACTCTGCGTTATTTGTTCAGATGACGCTTCAGGAACAGATTCTCACCCCATACAGAGATGGCCCCATGCCAGCTGTGTGGGCTGCACATAAGATTTAATATATTTCAATATTGACATTTTAAAAAAGTAGGCATATCAACTCAGTCAGTGGAAACTTTGGTGAGTTGAGTGCAGTTTGTCTCCTACATTGTAAGCATCTGTAAATATGCTGCAGATCGTCTATTTGTGTTGCTTTTCCAAGATTTTCTGGAAGCGAGGTAAGCTTGTGTTCGTGTTGACCACAGTTTTTCACATCTGTATGCCCGCAAAATCTAGATTTCTTTAGTCAAAGGCTGTGTGTTTTTGTATTTAACAGAAATAATAGAAAACCACCAATGATGATCCACTTCACTGGTTGGCAGGCAGGGGGTGGTGCTAGGTGCTGACCCCTATACCTACTGGATCAAACCATATCTAAAGACAAGGTGTCAGTGTACAAGTGATTCAGACCTTGAATTAGATTTTTGTTTTTGTTACAGTTTGGCTGAAAGGACAGAGAAATGGTGCAATTTCATTCCATGATTGCAGAGAACAATATCTTTAATCTTTAACATACATGTGGTCCCCTCCTCTGACCAGCCTCCAATAATTTTGAATCATGGCATTATAATTAGATCATGGCTGTGTTGTGACATTACTTAGCTACTTTAACAATATATCAGCTTTGTTTATGCCCCAAACTGGTTGTCCATCTGTGTCCATCTGTGTCCATCTGTGTCCATCTGTGTCAATCTCGTTATTGCGATATCTCCGGGAACGTCCAGATATAATTTATTCAAATGATTTAAATTTAGTCATGGTCACTTTCACCTCACCAAACATGTTTTTGATTTTTAACTCAAGCATCCATACAATGATGGTCACATACACATAACATGTGTTAATAAATTAATTCTAGTCCTCATTACACATATTATAAGAGTCTGGAAAGACATGGATTATGTTTGTTTTTCTTGTCTGAACCATCCATAGTTTGACTTGGATCGGTGAGCAAAACTCACAATACACTTACAGAATAATGAAAGCGATGCTATACCATAATACAAGACATCAACATGCAGTTTCTGCCATGATTGTAGCCGATATATTTACACTTAGTGTAGGTATGCTTGTATTTGTCTGTCTCGCTTCATCAGAAGACATTCTCTTTGATTATTAAAATGGCTCTTATGACTTATAATTAGTGGTGCACCGATGTATCGGCCGTATATCGGTAGCGGCCGATATTCGCCTCGTTTACTGTTATCGGCGTATCGGTAATAAACTTGACTTTCACCGATAACATTGGCCGATGTTCATTGGTATGTTTTCTGCAGCCTGCCAATCTGGCATCCAGATTATGGTACACTGACGCCGGGTTTACACCGGGCGCTGAAGCGCAGCGCAGCGCCAAGGAAAGCCAGGCGCCTCCCATCCACCCCCCTGTTAAACCTTTGTGCGGTTCACATGGGCTGCGCCGCGCTGCGCCAGCGCCCTTCACCGATGGTTTCGGCGTGCGAGCGAGCGTATCGCGCCAGGAAACAGACTGAAAAATGATTTTAAACGATATAAATGTAGCCGAGCGTTTTGTTGTCATATATGTCAGGCCTCAGCCAAAGAAAGGACACGAGAGAGGGTCGGGACTCGGGACATCACCCGTTTATTCCCCGTCACATTTCACAACCTTCCTCTTCACAGAAGCCCATTTCCGCTAAAACCCCCTTTCAAAATAAGAGTCCCAATATACAGGCTATGCAAACAACCCGCTTACAACAGGAACTACACATCAACCCTCAACAATAAAGTCACTAAATAAAATAGCTTACATAAATGACATATTTTATATGATATAAACAACAAGCGGCGAATCGCGGGCTGACCGGCGCGGAGAAATATTTGTATTGGGCTGTTATTTAATTTAACAAATATAATATTTGTATTGGTCTACTCTAGTTACTGTAAGTACAGAAAGTAACATTTTTGTCATTGAGTAGGTAGTTGTATGGCAGGCAGTTTTCATCGAAAAATATTTGTATTTTATTTGTTGTAATCAGAGCCTCCTATTGTGTTGTGTTGCACAGCAGGCTAGTAGTAGCACTGCATCTTGACTTGAATTTATATGGCATTCCCTAAGGGTTTATGCTAGTGTTCTGTAAGGCTGCATTGCAAGCATCTGTTTACAGTTGAGATGATGTCTTGAGTAGGCCTGGTGATACTGTTAAATGTTTGGCTGAATAGGTGTCTATGTCCATCCATGGCATCTAAAGTTACACTTGTCACTTTTTCTGTTTTTCATATTATTCAAGTAATAAACAAATATCGGTATCGGCTATCGGCTAGATTGTTGTTTTAAATATCGTATCGGTATCGGCCAAGAATTTCCATATCGGTGCATCCCTACTTATAATTGGTGGAGCTGAAGAAAACTTTGACTCTGTCCATGGTGCTGAAACTCTATCAGAGGGGACATTCACTTCACCCATCACCACAGTTATTTATACACAGAAAAGGAACATCATTACTCCTTTTCTATTAAACTTTATTGCATTATTATTATTATTTCTGAAATGTGGGATAAGACCACCCCTTTATCAGAAGTTTACATGAAAGGAAAAGGTGTTGACCTGTTTCCCAGTTAAGTAGAGAAGAGTTAAGCTTTGCTTTGGCAGCAGGTGAGTAAACAGGCAGGTCCATACTGCAGAGAATTGTAAAAAATATTATTTTGTTCCCTAAATGAGTAGCATATTAAAACATGTATGGTATCATCAGTGCTATAGGTCAGTTCTGGGTATGTTCCCTTTAGTCTTATGGGTGTTCATTTATTTTTAAAATGTTAATTACCTGAGATACATTCTGTATTGGTGTATATGTGAGTCTTGTGCGTGTATTAGATTGATATAGAGAGTCTGTTTTGCAGATGTAGCTTAAAATGTTTTATTTAAATGGCTCCTTAGACTAAAGTTTTTGAGAACAGAAGAAGCCAAGCCACTCCCCAGGCAGACAGACTTCAGACAGACTCAAGAGATATCAAGAAAACGGAACAACTGGAACAGACAGATTTGAGGCAACGGATTGTCCTGAAACACACAGGACAAAAAAGCAGGGAGATAAACAAACAGAGCGACTGGGAGGTTTAGACAGGAACTGATTATGGATGCAGATGAAGACAGAGAGAGACAGGCATACAACAAGTTTCAAACAGGTAAGACATCAACTTAAGAGACCCTTGTAGACAGAGAGGCAGATAAATAAAGTAAGACTATGTGCATGAAACAGTGACAAAGAGGTAAATAGATGTAGACAGAGCTACCATAAGACATACAGTACTTTGAGATACAATGATATTCCATTAAATATACAATGTAATGCTATTGTCAACATAGAATCGTGTTGTCATTTTTGACTGTTTAGAGTATGATGCAGAAGTACTGGGAAAAAGTATTTTCCACAACCAGTAATTGTTAGTACATTTAAATATTTCAATACAGAAAGGTTTCTGAATAGTACTGAACAATAATTTGGAAATGCTGTATAGTCTTCAATCACCAGCTCTTAAACCAGTGGGAGAAAGACAATCCTTACCAAAAATATTAGTTAAAGCATTTAAATGTACAACAAGCACCAAATATTTTGGATGGTTGTTGTACAAAGGATTTTTTCCTCAATCAGGCTAATCCCAATGGGATGGAATATTATGTGAATGTGTATGTACACTGTTGACATTTGCCTCTACACCTTGTCTCTACTCTGACAACACACAGTTCTGCATGGCAGTGAATGGGAAGTGGCAAATATAACCCAATGAGCAATGGGTTAGTTCTATTGTTGTGAAAGTAGTGTAGTAGTAGTGTAGTGCTTCAATAGTGTTGGATGTGTAAACTTTCAACACAGTGGCTACATATAAGAGAACACTTTAAAGGTTTGATTGGATTATTTGAAACACAGAGACATGTGCTTGAGTACTTAACTGACTCTCTTATAATATGTTCATTGTGAAAGTCAGCTATAAAAACTGAACCTGTCATTTTTGAGATTGGATACATCTGCAAGTAAAGAAACATTGCATCAGTTGTTTTTGCTTTGAAATGATTCAGGACTCTGAGACAGACTCTCGACACGCAGACGAGCAGGCACTGTGCACAGCTTCCATGTCTGGAGAACAGCTCTGTTTGTTGGGTTATATACACACATAACTTTGGACAACTCAAGAATGTTGAAAGTCTTCATGTGATAATGAAACTTTCACAACATCCTACTTTGTAACTTTTTAAACACTAATTTGTCTGTCTAACCCGAGTGTATCGCTATTTAAAGGAGCTTTGCTTATCGTCTTAAGTAGCAAACGGTTGATGTGTGAACGACTTTCTATATAAACTTTTGTAAAAGGTCTAATTGGTATTTTCAAGTATTGGTTGAAAGACAGAGACACAAAGTGCTTTTGAGGGAGGGACAAGAGGAGGAGAAGAAACATGGAGGAGGGGTTGCTATAGAGACTAAGGATCAGTTGTTGTTGCCGTAGGAACAGCAACAGATGTTGGACTTAATGAGACACTAGACTGACAAGGCGGTTACTGATGGACATACACAGAACATGGACATGGACATAAACAACAACATAGACCTACAAATTCTAAAAGTTACTGCAAACTTGCAAACATTTCATCACTTGCTGAGGGTTAAGGGCAGAGGATGTCACACCCTGTTAAAGCCCTATGAGACAAATTGTGATTTGTGAATATGGGCTATACAAATAAAATTTGATTGATTGATTGACTTGCGAACATTTCATTTTATCGGCTACGCACTTGGCCCGGGCCCAGGGAAGTGCAGTGCGTAGTTTGGTGAGATTTTGGACATGCAATATGTTTAAAATTAATAAACAAATTCAGGTTCATTTAAAAAAAAAAAACACATTCAGTCTAAAAGTTTCATTTCGGATAAAACAGGAAGGATAAACCGAAACCTCACTCTGCACCATAGACTGTTTATAAAAAGCTCTGCACACAACGTCCAGCACAAATAAACTATAAAAACTATATAAAGTGACAGTATGTTGTCAAACTGTTTGAGGACTCACTGATGACAAGGAATAATTCTGAAGTAGCTCCTGAGCATTAACACGGTACAAAAGAACAGCCTATTCCAAACATACAAGTTTAGAACGGGCACTGCATAGTGACAATAATGCAGCAAAAATTGTCAGAGGTCCAGCTTAACTTTTATAAGGGACTCATGAACACAAGCAGGGCAACATAACAAAATGCAGAGCCAGAGAGAGCAGGAATAAGACTGTTTCCCTTTGTCAGCAACTTAATTATGTAATACAAGTAAACAAGACTGGTCACTGGTGCATATCTGTACCAGTCTGTGAAATATATTCAAAACCAACAGGGAGCAAGAGACAGAGATGAAGAGTGAGGAGGGAGACATATTTACCACAGGACCATCAAAGAACAGCATGAGCTAAGCACCAGACAATCAAGGCGCACACATTCTGCGCTGAGCTTTGCAAAGTTCAAATTCCTAGCATGTGTGTGTCAGTGAGTATAGAAATGAACATTTAATAGAAATTGAAAGCTGTATCTTAGTCAGTGGAGGAGAAGAGAGAAATACTGTGGGCCAGGGATTGAGCTGCAAATGAGAATAATCTTCCAGCAGCCTGAAGAACAGTGAGAGCAGCGAGCCTGCATGGTGCTGAAGGGGTTTTACCTTCTTTCAACCTGCATGAATGATACTCAATTTGCTGTAATATGCAATTTCACCACTAGATGTCACAAAATCTTACACAGTGAACCTTTAATAACACATGATACAATAGAAATTATAATCTAGGTACATTTATGTTCTGACCTTCATTTTGTATGTGTTGGTGCCAGACCCAGCCTTAAAATGCAGTGACACGCCCTTATATGTTTTTCAGGTCACATTTTTAATTCTTTGTACTGCATCATGTGCTATACCCTATAATAATACATTTTTGATACTTCCTGTGCTTCACGTGTCTGTATCGCAATAACATAGTAGCAGCCGTAGATATGAATGTCACGCCTAACATTTTCATTAACATTATTTTCATTTCCCCTGTACCATCAGCTTTTAGTTTTAGGAGCCAGGTTCCAGTGCTCTGTACGACTGTGGTTCCTCGTGGTCAACGGCCTCAGTGTCCTCTGGGATAATGAAGCTGATGGTTGGAGAAGCAGAAAGGCTTTCCGTGTGTTTACAGCTCACGTGTAATGGACACTTCATGGTGGTGACGGCAGACGCTGTAACCACAGCAGGGTCTGAGGTTGTATGTGTTTTGTCTTCATGACAGAGACGTCAGTGGGTGAAGCAGATGTGGCTACATTAGCTGAAGGCGCCAGATTCATTTATTATGAATGATGAACTTAGATCAGGTGATTGCAGCTGCTTCACAGGGAATAGTTGAGCTGCTGGTTATTATGTCATTAATTAATAAATATGAATGAGACTCTCTCCTCACTCTGTTATGGGCTGTTTAGGCAAATGAAGTCATTTTGTCATCAAGCAAAGCAACGCTTGATGACAATGAATAGCAGATGGATAAACTGGGGGGAAGGTATGGCGCTAGTATTTCTGGCCCTGGGTTTTCTCTGGGTACTCTGGTTTTCTCTACAGACCAATGACATGCAGCTTAGGTTCACTGGAGTCTATTAACTGCCCGAAAGTGTGAATGTGAGGGTGGTTATTTGTCGCTATATAATGGACTAACGATAAGTCCAGGGTGCACCCCCGCCTCTCGCTCAATGTTAGCTGGGATTGGCTCTAACCCCCCACCATGACTCTTAAAGGACAAGCGTTATATAATAATGGATGGATGAATGAATAATATGGTGTTAGGGGTAGATGGAAACCCAGACCGGATGTGAGATGATTGACTGAAGTGAAATCAATACAGCTTTCATAACTCATGTTTTCACATCCACAGTTTAATGTCTCACAGATGTTTCCTTTATGTTGTTTGTTTGTTCTGACAAACACATTTCTTATTTATTGTTAGGTTATTATTATTCAATTATAGACAGAATTGGCTTGATTTAGTTTCTCCTGCTTCATTTCAAATAAATGCAGTGGGAGCTGTGCAGCCAGTGATACAACCTCTAGACTGGCACTCATGGAGCGCGTAGCTCTGCAAAGGCCCAACAGTCCCCTATATCCCCTAAATGTGCCTGATTTTTTTTTTTGTCATCTTGATCTTAATCCCTGGGATACTGGTGACAATTAAACTAACAGAAACTCGTAGAGATGAAGTTCTAACTCAACAAATCGATATGTTGATCATCAGGAAATTCAGCAGCTACAGTATGTACAGTATGTAGCCGTGGTCCAGGTCTAATTTGATGTATAGTCATCCCAGCATATGGTTCATCAGCAACCAACAGGGATGCAGAGGATAGCCACATCCACAGCTGGTATAGTTTTCGTGCTACAACAATAATTGTCTCGTCCATTGTAAAAATCTAAGGTGAGATATTTAACGTTTGTTTCAAATCTAGTATCAGGCCATGCATAGCTGTATGGGATAGGGTAAATAAAATATTCATAGTGATTTAAATGAACTGAATCAAATCCTAAGATCAGTGCCAGCACTAATGTACTGTAAAGGGCATGTGTATTTCTCTGTGATATATTTTAGTGAAGTATAGATCTTCACATTCATCCCTCATTCATCTCTTCATCATCAGACTTTCTTGCTTGATGTATACGATTAATACAAAGACACCACTGACTGAAGAGAATTCTTTGGCTTGTGGCAAGACGCAGAGTACATTAGCATAGTGATATACCATCCCTGGGGTATGTTGCATGTGAATAACCCTCACCCTCCTCACTTTCACACATACACTTACACTTACACTTACAACACACACACACACACACACACACACACACACACACACACACACACACACACACACACACACACACACACACACACACACGCTCACACTGTTGGCTTTCACTGTTGCCATCCACCCTCCCTCCATCAGCCCATGATTCTTCAGACAAAACCCCCATCCTCACCACCAAACATGCCCAGAACCATTTCCCCCAACCCCCCATGTGGCTCGAGTCAGCACACTGATGAGGAACCATGCAGTTACCATAGCAACAGGAGGCGGTTGCTTTGGCGACAAAAGGGAAGAGGGGCTTCCTCGATGTTTAGCGAGGATGGGGAGGAAGGCTGCCAAGGAGATGCGATCGAGCTATAAATAGGCATCACTTTAAGACTGTCTGTCTCTCTCCATAAATTGTCTCTCCACCACTTCCCTCACGCCCACCGCTCCCCACACCACCATTACACCTATGATCATCACCTCTTCCTCCTGTTCCTGCTTTGAGTGATATATTAGCATCCAGAAAAAAACCTGTCTGTATTCAAGTAACAGCAAAGGAATTTCTTCAATTTTTAGAAAACTTGCTGTCTGCCATTTTTAGAAATACCACAACTCCTGAATATCCTGCGTGGGAATGTGTGTTTATTACACGTTTTACACTGAAGCAGGATGGAAGCTGTTGGACAAGACAAGACGACCATGTTGGCTGATATAAACAATACAACACAGATTGTGTTTGTGAGATAAATAAACGTATTGAAATAAAACTGGTTACATCACAAATATGTAGCGCCATCATTATGAACTATTACTATAAGAGTATTTTAACACATTACATGTTTTGATTGTTGTTGGTTTGTTCAGAAAGACAAGAGAGGTGAGCATTTCATCCATGTACTGTATGTAAAGAAGGAGGACATCACTCCACTTCCTCCAGTTTCAAAGATGAAGCCAAAATACCCTGGATACGAACGCTGCCATCATGCGCCTGTGACGTAGAGACGCCAGAGATGTGCATGGACATCCCACTGATACACAACTGATCAATCATAACATTTCTCCCTGTCAATCAAATCATTAAATTAGTAATTAAAACCAAATTTATCATAAAGATTAACACTTGAACATGTGAAGTGTTATAAGAACTACCTAAAATGACAGAGCGTGTTTTTTTAGCCCAGGTCCTGTCAACTAACATGGAGGAGGCAGGGTTTATTACTTAAACTGAAGCCAGGGGGCGATTGAGAGGCTTTAGCTTAACTTTTGGGAAGCAGTCATGTCGTCCATAAACCTTGAACAACAATAATTTTTGGAAAAACGGGGAAACCCAGATGGTGTGTTGGGGCTATTCAAGCACTGGTTTGTCCATATGTGGGTTACATAGGCCCAAACAGGACTGGGATACGTCCGTTTGACACAAAGCAGCTGTGATGTTTACTGTTAACTCTGAAGCTAAAACAATTTCCCAACAAGCACTGGAATACTAACACAGACTCGGTTATTAAACTGAAGTATCAACATCCAATGAATCAAGCAGCAACAATTAAACCCATTGACTGGAACAAGCCGTGAGCAACTCCAGAGAAACCGCATATATTACTGTTTGTGTTTCCCCCCTAACAGACTTATCACACATGCTGTCACGTTTTAGTCATGCTTGTGTGGTCTTGGAGATTGGCTGTGTCAATTTGGTCGGTACTCAGCTGTGGTCCAGCCTGAAAAATCTCCGCAACTAGTGGATGAATTGCAATTTTGTGCAGATGTTCATTGTCTCCAGATGATTCACTTTTTTTACTTTTAAGATCCCCTGACGTTACTCTAGTGCCACCAACAGGACAGAGTTTACACTTATCCTATTTAATAACTAAACATCTACATGATGGATGAACATAAAATCTTGTATTTATATGTATGCCCCCCGGAGGATGCATCCTAATGATTTTGTTTATCTCCTGACTTTTGTAGCTCCATCACCAGGTCAAAATTTCTATTTGGTTATGACTAACTTCATGGATTCTTTTTGGAATATACCTTATACAGTTTTGGAAATCTCATTGTTTTGTGAAAACCAAGCTGTTTTCTGTCTTTTTGTCCTGAATAAACAACATCCTGTGAAGGTGGCACGTGGCCCTTTAGTGGCCACAGATTTTGTCTTTTCTGTTTGCCCTCATAATGGTCTGCACGGGTTATTAGGCACAGTCTTCCAGTCTGTCGTCCACTGGGATTATGTAACACTTTGTATAGTGTGTGTGTGTATGTTTGTGTCTTTGCCAGCCAACCAGTCAGACAGGGTGAGGTCATCTATTTGGTGGACTGTGTGTGTGTGTGTGTGTGTGTGTCTGTATTGTCCCCATCGGACTCTGGTGTCAGTTTTGTACAACAAGCAGCAATCAGACAGGGAGAGAAGTTTGGAAAAAACCATGACAGATGTGATACACAGAGGCAGCGACAGTACACCAGCCTCGAGCTTGTCTACCCACCTGTCCATGCCTCCTTCCCTCCCTGTCTGTCTGTGCAGGTGTGATGTGAAAAGAGTGACAGTCAGTGACTAATGTTGTGATGGAAGGATCAGAGTCATGTGACCAGACATGCAGTTTGGGGAATGGAACAGGCTCTAGCCGATGTGACAGTGCTGTGATTGAGATGGTATTTGGCCGAAACATGCTTTCTAGCTGTGGTGTAGCTGCCTTTTAATGGTGTCCAAACATGTAGGCGTCACCAGGAGCTGTTTGAACTGGACTGATGGCTGGACTGAAGGTAGGGAGAAGGCCCACTCAGATCTCATGTGAATCCAATCAGGGTTGAGAACGAAACCCACCGGAGACAGGGCCTGGTACAGACCCGAGCTAGCAGGTCAGCCTTGGGTAGCGCTGGAAACAGCAGTCATCCAGACGCAGCTTCTGGAAGGAGTTAAATTCCATAACCTGTGTATGTATGGTCATTTTGAACCAAACTCGATGGCTCCGGCTTCTCTGGCCTTTCCACAACAGGTTCAATACAGTGATTGTTGTCACTTCTATTCTAAATACATGAATGCTGAGCGAATATCGCGAGTAAAATTTGACCAAAGTTGGACTCAACTTGAAGCAACACTACGATTTGCTTTGCCAGAGGAAGTGAAGGTTTTATTTGCCCCTTGCTTAGGATAGTTAAAAGTGAAGCAGGAGGCGAAGGTTTGTGTGACCTGTCCCATCCAGTTCATTTTGTTCTATGGGCTGACATAGAAGTAAATAAGGTAAAGGTTAAGATACCCTTTAGATTGGGATATGCATGTCTGCTGTGATGTGGCAGTCAATGTATGTCACTGACGGTCAGCGTAACTGCTCTAAACCCAAACAAAACCCATAAGTGAGGGTTAGAAAAATGACCTTTACTGTTTTTGTCAGTGCAAAAACAAGATGCAGTGAATAAATCCAGACAGTGCCCCTCAGCCATGTGTGTCGTCCTGTCCTGCCCTGTCCTGTAACGGTGGCAGGATGTGACATGTCTGCACACACAGAATATCCACTGCTCTCATTCCACTCCAGCCTCCTTTATCCCCACTTCTTTATGACTCTACCTCCCCCTCTTCCTGCCACTCCATCTTTTACCTACCTTCTTCTAGTAATTCTTCCTGATGCCCTGCTTTCATTCTTCTTCGTTGTTCCTCTGGCTTTTCCTCCATTCGTTCCTCTATCCATCCTCATCTGTCATACGTCCCCCTCACCCACAGTCCCGCCATCCCTCGCTCTTTCCCTGTTTGCCCTTCTGCTTGTTAAAAATCATTGTTGTCTGCCAAAGTTTCAACCTTTAGTCCGAAGACACAGCCACAGGAACAGCTGTAACTGGCGGCTATTTTGACTGGCACAGGACCCACTCCCCTGAATGGGAATGTGGTCTCAGACAGTCTCATAATTGAGCATGCTGTGTGTTATTAATCACCCATAGAACACATAATATTATCACAGCTAATCTATATATACAGATGTGTTTGCATCTGTAACTTAATTAGAGGAAAGTAAGTGTGTGAAAGCAGTTTGCATGTATTTATTATTATTATGCATTTTTGTGCAGATTATTGTTAGTTTTTTCAGTGTGGATTATTCTTACCTATACCGGCAAGGACTTTACAGATGTGCAGGTGCCTTGTAATGCTTCCAAGTGAAACATCTGGAATGTTAAAGTTTAACAGACAGTAGCTTAAAGCTGCACTTTTGCAAACTTATTTACTAAAGCCCTCGCTAAATAAATTCACACAGTGCTCATTCAGTGACAGGGAAATCTTTCTTTTTGCAGAAAACTGGAGAATTACATCTGGTTTCTTTGACAACATTCCTGTACTTAAATTTGAATTAACAGCAGAATAAGAACAATCTTTTTCTTAAAAATGCAAACAGAGCACCAGAGTGGTAAGTAAGAAATACTCACATTGGCTCTACTGTGATATTGAAATGTACATAATCCGGAGTGGGTCAACATGGAAGAAGTGTCGAGTTTGCTTAAACATTAAACTCTAAACAAAAACACAATCACATCAGAAAATAACCAGTGCATCATTAACTCACACTCTGTCCAGTAAAGGTTTGCCAGTGTCATTTCATTTAAACAGAAATTGCGTTTTTTTAAACTAGAAGACAAAATACGCCAGAATGGAGCTCAATTAGTTTCTGTGCAGGTTGCCAAGCCGACCTCCTGTGAAATGCTTTCAGACTTGACTCTGTTTGTCTGGGTTAGCCTGAATTGAGTGTATGTGATTATAATGTAAGTGCATGTATAGGCTTGTCTGTCTTTTATGAATATTCTTTACATGGTACGTGGCAGAATGACTACTCAGGTACATACAACATGAATTATTTGTATGTATTTCTAGAGCTTGTGTGTGTGTGTGCGTGTGCGTGTGCGTGTGTGCGTGCCTGTGCGTGCTTGTGCGCGTGCTTGCGCATTGTTTCAGTCCACATATGAGCAGATTCACTCTGACAGACGTCACAATCTCTTTACCAGAGGCTTCATTCCTCATCCATCTTCCTTATATCCACCTCTGGGTATCAACTTACATCTGAGGCATTGCTTCAGAACACACCACATGAAATGTGACTTCCCTCAGAATATACATCTGACTTTTCACAGTTTTGTGTGAAAAGTCGACTCACAGTTCATGATATTAGCTCTTTAGCCTTCACAGCTTCTGCTCTCTGATATAATCCATCTTTCTTTCTTGCCAATCTGAAGGTTTTTAGCCTTGAGTATCTTTTTTACATTAAACACAGCCCTGGATGAGACAAAAGAGTAAGAGTACACAGTAACAGTACAGAGAAGGGGTATAACAGGTCAGGTAGAGATGAATATTACCTAGAAATCCATTGTTTGCTGCTGACAACTGACATAGACTGTGAATGTATACATGCATGCATATGATGTCTATTGTCTTGAAAGGTCTTGAGTTCAAAGTCACTCTCCCACCCAAAGCACTTCAGCCCTCACTCAATTCTCCCCAAGGGGAAGTCAGAGCTGTTTTTACCATGAAACAGAACTAGAGGGGGAGAAAAAGGGTTGAGAGGAGAAAAAAACGAGGAGCGAAACAGAAAGCTTGAGGGGAGGGGTAATTACTCACTCCACCACTGTGGGTGGGATCTGCAAACTGGCTTTAGCCAATTGACAGCCACAACTTGGTCACATGACTGCCAGAATAATCAGTGAGAGAGAGAGAGAGAGAGAAAAGAGGGAACAAGGGAGAGAGCAGCACATTCAGTTCACCCTCAGCGTGTGATTGAGTTCAGACTGGAGACACAGCACTGAACACACACACGGAGCACAGAGCGCACCTGAGTGACTGGAGAAAAAGGAGCAACAGCACAGAACAACAAAGAGAAGAGGGAGAGAAGGGAAGAGAAGAGGTGAAGATTACCTGCAGACACCTGAGACTGAGACAAAGGCAGACCGTGAAACAAAGAAAGGGCGAGAAAGAGAATAGAAAGAGGGGACAGCATGTCTTCTCTTTCAGATCAGCAGCCTGGCTCTCCTTTCTCAGAGTACAGTGATTTGTGTAAGGTTTCGTCCCTGACACCACTGTGTCAGATCAGAGCTGGGATTGGCAGCACCCCTCAGCCATGGACATGGGCACCCCGAGGAGCTTGGTGGTAGGCGATAGACCTCTGGCACAAACTGGACTCACGGACGAAGACAAGCTGTGCTTCTTCGAACATCCAAGCAGGGGCGGTGTGGACGCAGAGCTGAAGGTGCCTGGGAATGTTGGGGGCATCTCCGGAAGCACTTCGCTGGGTCATGCCTCTCTGGGCAGTGCTGGAGAGAGCCCAGATAGTCCACTATCCTCCTCTCCATTCCCCTCCCCAGCTTCACCAGGTAGGCTACCCTCTGCCCTGCCTTGTAGTGGCATCAGCAGGGCCTCTCTGCCACCGGTTCCTGGATCCCCAGTCAGATGTGTGGAGCTGCTATCACCGAATAATGCAATGGCTCCACACTCAATGGGTGCCTCACCGATGAAGGCATCACCGGTAGATGGACAATGGAACACTTCCAGTTTTGCCGAATCTAGTCCAAAGATTGCTATGCCCCAGGTGGCCCCTAACTACTGTGTTATAGGAGTTGTCAGTGACAACCATTTGGAGATGGGGGGTATAAAAGTCGCTGGAGCCGGGGCAGCTCTAGGGGCTCAACAGTTATGCGAGGGCTCTTCAGGGGACAATAGTGATGAGGACGAGATAGAAGAAGGGGAGGAGTTGGAGCCCTGTTTCATGGGACGGGCTGAGCAGCAGAGGAAGGCCATGCGGAGAGCAATGTCTGAATGTTCCCACTTGTCGGTACCCACCAGTCTAGAGCTGCCTGATAAATACCCAAGTGGAGATGAAGCAGAGCTAGACCAGATGCCATCGCCCATGAGTGGTCCACGTCGATCACCACACTCCATGAAGCGCTCAATGACGGTTGCAGAAGATCAGCCCCAGACCCCACCCCCCACCTCTCCGCAGCGGGCGCCACGCAAATCGACCTGCGCCAGGCCCCGCCTGAACCCCGCCTCTGCCTCTCCCCATTCCCACCACTGAGGGATGGCAATGCTGGTTCCCCTCTCTCACCATTAGATGCCTCAATGGAGGGCTTCAGGGTGGAGAAGGAACCTGGTGGTATTGTGCTTCCAGTGCCCCTCAGCCCCAAGGCGTTCATCGGCATGGACGCCAGCTCTGCTCAGACTGTAGGTGCCAACATGGAAGGAGAAACTGGTATCAAATCTGACATGTTTAAAGATGCTCATTTGGACAGAAAGGAAGTGGATACTAAAGTTAACACTGGTGCGTATGTTGACTTTGGAGCTGGCAACAAATTGACCGTGGCAGGTGGCATAGATGATGACTTCACCATGGGTGGATATACTAACCTTGGCTTGACCTCCAGCACTAACCCCTTCATCACAATGGATGGTAGGTGGAGGTGATGATTTCTGTCTCCCCTTTTTAACTGTCCTTCTGAGAACCAAACATGTCAGTGTGGGAAAATTGAGTTGGTTGATTAACCTCTTACCTCCGACTGTTCTGCCTGCAGGCTCTCGGCACTATGTAGACATTTGACAGGCTGCTAATATTATCAACGTAAACATGTAAATATACAGACATATTTGACCCTTTTTTTGTGGTCGCTGTTGTCAATTTCAAATAAAATGGCCTGTTGTAGAAAATAATCTAAGTGCAACGAAGGAGGAAAATATGCTGTTTTAGTTTTGCGGTGGCAGACCACCTGCAGAACGGTGTTGGATGTCATAGGGTAGCGGCTACAGCAAGCAAGCAATTAGTGTCGTCTGTTGCTTTCTGAGTAGTTGTGCAGTCTGTGGATTAATTACAATGAAGCACATGGAGAAGGGAAGGCTTTTCTGCCAACAATACTAAGGACTCATAGTTCAAATAGCAACCCAGCCTTACCCATATATTGAGGTCTAGTCATGAAAGTAGGGTAGATGTCGGAAGATTGCGGGTGTTTTGGTCTATTGATGAAGATTCTGATTCATTGTTTGACCGTCAGTTTCTAACTGGATTGGATTTTCTGGCACGTGTTTGCAGATGTCTTGAGAATAGCTGTAGTGGCAGAATGAAAGGAGGAGTGTCAGACGGCGAGAGAGACAGAGAGCGAAAGAGAGCGAAAGAGAGAGAATGAAAAGCTGAGAGAAGTCGACAACAACGGAGCAGCCCCCCGCAGGCTACTTGACATTCCATGTTCGTAGTATCTGTTTCATTGTGCGACTCAAACACACAGGACCTATTTTAGATGCAGATTTGTGACTAATTGTACAGTGTGTGTGTGTGTGTGTGTATTATATTATGTTGTTTTAGTTTTTGCATTTTTGGGCACAGGTGGCTGTCTTCAACTGTGACTCAGTGTGTCTGTTCATGTGCATAAGGTTGTGTGCTTCAGCCATGGATGCAACACAATAAGCTTTGACCATTACTACTCAGGCTGACTATCCAGCTGACGTATGGATACAGGGTCAGGACAACACTGCTCATTATTGTTGTGCCTTGTTTCCTGTTTGTCTACAATTCTCCCTCTTTCTAGCCCGTTTTTCTGTCTTTCTGTTACTCTGAATGCTCATTAGATTCCTTGTAAGGACTGACAGAGCCAAAATGGCGGCAAGCAGGTCACATTGAATGAGGATTGCCTTTGAGCCAAAATGGGGTCATTGACCGGGAAGTGTGACCCAGTGTGATGGTGCAATCTATAATAACAACCTTACACTTTGTCTCTTTACGTTGTCTGTATATGTCTCTGTTTTGTCCTCTCTGCTCACACTGTGGTTGTTTTCATCACAAAGCCGAGTGTAGCAGAGGCTGCCAGCCTGGTCACTGACTGTTAAGGGGGCAGTGATATTTATTTTCTGCCCCCTGAAGTCTAAATAGGAGCATGGCAGCGTCATCTAGCCACAGGCTGTGTGCTATGTTTATGCATCTGTTTTCTTTCTTACCGAGGTCATGAAAGAATTTCTGTTGCTCCTGTCATTGTGTGAAAACTATTTATATCTACAGTGAATAATGCTCAAAATACAACTGTTTTCATGATTCCTTTGGGGGAAAAATGATGCTTGGGGATCCATATACAGTGGTATAATGTAGGCAATGCTTGCATGTCTACTATAGCTACTATAGCTTGGTCTTCTCTATCTCTATAGAGGAGGTTTGGGGAATAATGATAAGCAGATTTGAAATGGAGAAAATGAAGAAAGGGGATTGGGTGGGGTAAGAAGAGAAAACAAGAAATAGAGACAAACAAAATGAGGGAGAGATTGAAATGAATGTGTCATGATTGAAAACAGGAAACCTAGAATTTGGTCAACTATACCTGATAGAAGGAGAGAACATGAAGATAAGAGGGAATGAACAATGAAAAGAAGGGGAAATCAGTGTGTTAATGAAATTAAATCCTCCGTAAATCAGCGTTCTCATCAATTTGAAAAGAAGGGATTTAACAAAGTTAAACCCAAAGACACAAAGCAGATCCCACACTAAACATACACCTGAGCCAGTGGGTATATCTACTGTCATGTTAAATCCTTTTTGTTCAGTGATATTTCCTGATTTTGGGGAGTTTTTCAGCTGCATTCACTCAGAGAATCGAGCAGATAATTGTCTCATAATTTTTCGCCATGAAAGAATGAATGGAATCTTCCCACCAGTTATAGTAAATCACTTTTGGACACAGGCATGTGTTTGTTTTTGCTAATGATTGTCAGAGTGCTGAAATGCAGCACTGCCTGCAAATGTGTTTGCATTTGTTTTGTCTTGGTCTTCTTGTATTAAGGTGTGCACTGGGGAAGTAACATTGTCCAGTCAAACACACCTTTTTAAATGTACTTAAAGAGCTGCAAATATTTATATGGGAGAGTATAGACAACATATTGATCCAGTCCTGATTTAAATTGAGGAATCTGTATTTATTTAGTTTTTTCTGATGTTTCTCAAGCTGAATTATCTTTGGATGAACAGTTGTTGACAAAATGGAAAGACATTTCAGCTTGACGGGCACTGAACTAATATTGAGGTGTTCTGTGCTCATACATCAGCACTTTTATTATGTGAGATTTAAGCATTAGCACAATTGATCCTAGCCCAACTCCCCTAATGGCTAAATAAAGATATGTTTGGAACTAATGCAAAGCTAATTTTAGAGTGCAAATGTATTTAAAGATGCATTATAATGTAAAGTGCTTTGAGATAATATATCTTCTCCTTTGGCGCTGTACAAATACAACTGATTTGACGTTAAAGTCAGTTGGAAAATGCAGGTGGACGCAAAAGAGATATATTAATGCATGAGAGATCTTAAAGGTCCCTTTTCAGAGCAGATATTTTAACATGTCATAGCAGGAAAATCCCAGGTGCTGCTGTTACATGATCACCTGTGGGGGTTTGTCTTGGTGTGCAGGGGCATTTAAATCCCCTTCACATGACGTTTGAGCCCCCTTCTTCTGCCCATTATTCTGTGTGGTGACAGCTTTATTAACAAAAACACATTTGATATGTGACATGAATCACAAAGTCATATTGTAAAAATGAATTATTGTCGGCTCTTGGCTGAGCTCCAGGAGTAATGACTGACATCATGCCTAAGCATGTTCTCATAAAATATTTTGTTCACTAATGCTCCATATCATGCTTCATCTACCCTCAAGGCACACACGCTCTGTCCATTACTGAGGCTTCCAATCAGAAGCTGTGTTAATAATTCATGTTTCTCTTCAGAGGACAATGATCGTTTTTTTTTTAATTGCCCAGCTACAGTCGGGTCATTTTGAGCTCATCCCTCCTCTCATTGTTCTGAAGCTTTATCTTTCTGCGTCACCTTTGGTACCTCCACAAAGGAGGTTTGTTTTTATTGCAATTTCTCTGTTTGTTTTTCATCTTTTAGCTGATTACATAAGAACTGTTGAACCAGTTATTCTGAAACTTGGCGCAAGATTGGGTTTGATACAAGAAATAACTCATTAACTTTTAGTACAGATCTGGACCAAAGGGCCAAACCAGGAATTTATCACTTTCTTTAACATTGAGAGTTTTGTTTTTTGGTAATTTTCATTGATTTCCCAGGGAATAATTCATGTATCTCTATAAAAATGAACAGGCATATTTAGGGGACTGATATCTATGAATGTGGTGTTTGTGCAGCTTTATAGAATTTCAGGCCACTGTCTCCCTTGGCTGAGCTAGGTGCTCGACAGAGTGTCATGCTGGCTCAATGTGCTACTGAAAGAACTGAGAAAATCACCAGGTCAGAATGTATTTGGTACGAACTGAAGCAGCAAGATCGGGTGGAAACAGACAGAAAGGGAAAAGAATGAGTGGTGAACAGAGGGGTTTGAATAAGATGAGAACAAAAGGCTGTAGTCACGAGAACACAGGCTGAAGGAGCCGGGGCGAGAGGAAGCTGAGGTGACAGATTGAGAAACAAAGAGGAATAGAAAATTATGGTTTAGGACTAATTCAAACATTTTTATCTGTGGTTCACTTGTTTTTAATGACAGTTCTCTTTGTGCTTTCGCCATTAGTACCTGATGATCTTTCTACAATGTGATAACATCGCTGGCAAGAAAAAGTGGTGGCAGAATAGTTTCACTGAGGACTAACCTTTTGTTGCATGGTGCGTTTTTTTAAGAGATGAGGAAAAGAAAGTCTATAGGGCAAGAAAATCATCACAACAAGGTTCAATTCAAGAAGCTGGTATTTGTTAGAAAGGGATCATCCGCAATGGTTTATGGGATGTGTAGTTCCTTCACTCTTGAGATAAGTATCTACATAGATTTGTAGCCTTGCCTTTTTCTGTTTTCCAATATTTTTTTGCTTGATTCATCACGTAGCTGGTCGGTTTCAGGCGTGAAACTCTCCTTTTTAAAGGATTTTCAATGGAGAAAACGTTACTTTCGGAACCAGAGCCGTTCTAAAAGCGGGCGCTCTATACCAAGGGGCTGTGCACAAAGGGATAGAAGGCCACTGTGGAAAAGAGGAAAGAGTGTGTGTTGTCTTTGTAAGGCGGGTGTCACCTCCTCCTGCTGTTTGCGTAAATGAAGCCATTTTCAGCAGCCTCTCCACAGCTGTGACACGGATCAGATTTCTTCTCTAATTAGAGGATCAAGTTGATCTCTGGAGCCTCTCTGTGTTTTTCACAGTGTAGAAAACCGAGGTTTTTTCACCCTCTCCTTTGTCTTGTCACAGCGTTGACTCGTGTTATTTAGGTCAGTATTTGTTTTCCTCATATACAGTCACCTAGCTGTGTTCACTCTGTTTGCTCTAATGTCTGTCACTGTTTCAGGTGCTGGGTCGCTGTGTGTTATTATGTAAGATAATGTCACTGCCTTCTTGTCAAAGCTTTACACCCCGATTCCGTCATCTTGTTCCTTTCTTTCCTCTCCCTGAGTTGTCCTCCTTGTCTCTCTCTCCTTCATTAACACGTTTATTGACATGATAGCACTTTCTAAAGATGCTAATAAACATAAGTGCTATCATGTCAATAAACTTGTTCAAAATATTGTTCAGATAAAGCTGGGCTCAGACTGCAGTAATTCTGGGGCCGATTTTAAAGCTGATTCCCCACCCCCCAGAATCAGAGGAGAAGTATGGTCTGGAACATTTGTTGTTTAACCCAGATTATCTGGTAGTGTGAGGGGTTGCAGAGCCATTTTGAAACCTCCCAAACTGCCGGCAAAATCATCAGGGCCGCCGTGATAACTATCAAAGACAATGCTATTTTGGAGTCACAATCGGGATGGTTCGAGAGTGCCTTTAGAGCTGAACCAGTGAGAGACTAGTCAAGCTTTGGAGGAGCTTTTGGAGTTGGAGGAAAGGCTTGGCGATATGTGGCTAGAATACGAGTGCCTGTGCAACGTATCTTCTTCATGAGATCATATCGGAGCGGTGACATTAGGTTGTGCGTCCCTAATTATTTTCAAAACTTGTAATGAGTGCATGTTTGAGATGAGAGAATTTCTGAGAAGTTATTTCCAGGTATGTGATGCAACCGCATTTAAAAATCGGCAGGATTTTAAAACTCCTGTAGTCTGAGCCCAGCTTAAGAAAGTGAATATATTAACACTCCCTATCAATTCTCCTGTGCCTACTTAGTGTTTCCTTTATCTCTCTGTCCACCTACTCACCTCTCAACCTGCTAATCACTGTTTCCCACACTGACTCTCAAGCACTGGAATCAAAGGCTACTGCTCTCTTTGTCTTTGTCTTTTCTTTTCTTTGTGGTTGTCCTCGTTCTCAGTAGTTTGATGGAAGTTTTTTCCCTTCTTTGACTTCCAATTAGTCTGCCAGAACCATCCAGAAACAAGTAAGGTCACAGGAGTGATGGTGAGGGAGAATGAAACCTTGGCTTGTTTTCTTTAAAATGAATCTTTAGTGCAGTGTCATCAGTGATCATCCTGTAGTCAGGTCGAGGACGGGTGAAGAGTTCACATACCAGTGACACAAGTAGCACCTCAATTCTGTTGTTCCTGGTTTTTTTGTTGCTTTATTTTTCTCTTGTTAGAGATTGCTATTGCTTTTGTTTGATTATTCAGGCAAATGAATCATGAATAATGAAACCAGATGGAATTGCTGCCACAACCATTTCCAATTACTCCAGAATATGTCAATTTTCATCAGGCCTGATGTGCCCGTGAAGTTGGGTGAGTTTTCGAGTATATTCAAGCCGTCAAATAAACCATCAGCTTTGCTTTGACCTCATTGTAGCTCTCCTGAAGTTGTCTCCAGTCCGTCTGGAAACTCAGCAGAGTCTTCTTAGTTTGGCAGAGCTGGATATTGAGGTCAGCACTGAAACTCTTCTCCTGTACCAGCAATTCAAAGAGCTCCAGATTTAGCAGATTCTCTTGCTCCTGTCTGAGTTCTGATTCCTGCTCACTTGCCTCTAGAATTATAGTGTCATCTGCCACCTTTTTTCTCATTTTCATTGTCGCCACTTCCTCACTGGGCTCCTGATAGTCATCGTACATGATGAACATTTCTTTCATCTTCTGCAGCTCTGCAAGGTACAGCGGAAAATGTATCAGCTGTTGGTCATTCATCTCATGTGCCATTATGGTCTTTTCTTCGATTTACTGCACTGTTGAGTTTAGTTGTTCAGGTGATTACTCTGAATATGTTACGCTGAAAGAATAACACTTGTACATCATTACATTACATTTAGCCAAAGCGACTTACAATTAGTGCATTCATCCTCTACGAGGGGCCATTTAGGGGTTCAGTATCTTGGCCAAGGACACTTCGGCATGCAGATGGGGACTTCTGCTTTTTTGCATTCGTATGCAGATAACTGTTAGATTTGTCATTGTGCGGAGAGACTTTTGGCCTCTGTGATAAAATAAACTAGTCGGAGAGTAAATCGTGTGAAACAGAAGATGGAGTGTGGCCTGGATCTCGGCTGTCTACACCTGAAGGTCCAAAATATTGTATGTTTCCCTCAGAGGTGAATTCATCATCAGACGGATTAGTCACAAATAAACAAATTCATTTGGAGATCTTACAAAATACGGGCTCCAGAAGTTGCACGAGAATCATGTGATTTTATCATTTAGTTCCTCAGTATCAAAGACATCCAGTAATACTGGTCTCTACACTCTAAGTAGGACCTGCTAATTCAGCATTTTTAATGGTGACCCTATGTAAACAGATAAGTCAAAATAGAACATGGAGCTCAGGTTGTAGCCCACAGCATAACTCACTGAAATCACAGCAACATGATACTTCCTGTTTACATCCCCCAAAGCCCCCAGAGCATCGTTGCTTTCAGAATTGAAGCATGACTATCCTCCAAAAGAAGAGAGACAAAGTGTGAGAGATCAAATCTTGTCTTTGTTGACCGTATACTCCTCCTTCACCTGAAAGCAAACCTTTTTTTTTACCACACAATGGATTGTGAAGGCTACACATGATATGTAGCGTCTATCCTCCAAAATCTGTAGAACAGAATCAGTGTGTCCTTAAAGACAGAACAGAATCCATTATGTCATATTCATTTTAAACATGTGGACATCTGAGGATCCGGCCTCTAACGTGGAACATGGCCTGACAAGAGCAAGTAGCTGTGCCTGTGTGCAGCTCACCCCGTTTTTAGGTTATCGTCTCCCGGGGTCAGATGATGCACATTTTTTCATTCAGTGACTCAACAGGAGGGAAATGTTTTGGTTTGGCTTGTTTTTATTGCGTGATGTTTTGGTTTAGTGGGTCAGCAGCATCATCCTGATTCACAAAGCATGGTCTTCAGAACAACAGTAGTGAAATATCTTACATTTACTAAGTTGGCTTCATTTATATAATTTGCTCTGTATTATATTGATCCCATCTGCAGACACCTTGGGATATCAGCAAGTAGATAACTATTTATACTTCCAAAACCAAATTGCTCTTTTCATTGATGAATGTTTCAGGTACAGTTTATTTTGACGGATATTTCAGAGCTGGATTTGTATCCTAGTTCTCTATTTTCTGCCTTTCTCTCCAAACTGCATCTTCACTTGATAGCCTGAGCTGCATCCCAGGAAGACATCAGTTTTCATCATCAGCAATGTCTGCCTTATCAGATGACATGAGACTGTAGAGATTGGTCCAGACTAGTGGTGCACCGATGTATCGGCCGTATATCGGTAGCGGCCGATATTCGCCTCGTTTACTGTTATCGGCGTATCGGTAATAAACTTGACTTTCACCGATAACATTTGCCGATATTCATTGGTATGTTTTCTGCAGCCTGCCAATCTGGCATCCAGATTATGGTACACTGACGCCGGGTTTACACCGGGCGCTGAAGCACCGCGCCGCGCAGCGCCAAGGAAAGCCAGCCCCCCACCCCCCTGTTAAACCTTTGTGCGGTTCACATGGGCTGCGATGCGCCGCGCCGCGCCAGAGCCCTTCACCGATGGTTTCGGCGTGCAAGCGAGCGTATCGCGCCAGGAAACAGACTGAAAAATGATTTTAAACGATATAAATGTAGCCGAGCGTTTTGTTGTCATATATGTCCGGCCTCAGCCAAAGAAAGGACACGAGAGAGGGTCGGGACTCGGGACATCACCCGTTTATTCCCCGTCACATTTCACAACCTCCCTCTTCAAAGAAGCCCTTTCCGCTAAAACCCCCTTTCAAAATAAGAGTCCCAATATACAGTCTATGCAAACAACCCGCTTACAACAGGAACTACACATCAACCCTCAACAATAAAGTCACTAAATAAAATAGCTTACATAAATGACATATTTTATATGATATAAACAACAAGCGGAGAATCGCGGGCTGACCGGTGCGGAGAAATATTTTTATTGGGCTGTTATTTAATTTAACAAATATAATATTTGTATTGGTCTACTCTATGTTACTGTAAGTACAGAAAGTAACATTTTTGTCATTGAGTAGGTAGTTGTATGGCAGGCAGTTTTCATCGAAAAATATTTGTATTTTATTTGTTGTAATCAGAGCTTCCTATTGTGTTGTGTTGCACAGCAGGCTAGTAGTAGCACTGCATCTTGACTTGAATTTATATGGCATTCCCTAAGGGTTTATGCTAGTGTTTTGTAAGGCTGCATTGCAAGCATCTGTTTACAGTTGAGATGATGTCTTGAGTAGGCCTGGTGATACTGTTAAATGTTTGGCTGAATAGGTGTCTATGTCCATCCATGGCATCTAAAGTTACACTTGTCACTTTTTCTGTTTTTCATATTATTCAAGTAATAAACAAATATCGGTATCGGCTATCGGCTAGATTGTTGTTTTAAATATCGGTATCGGTATCGGCCAAGAATTTCCATATCGGTGCATCCCTAGTCCAGACAGATGGGGAGAGGTAGAAGAGATGACTGAGATAGAGGATGACATAAAGGGCTGGTGAATTTCAGCTGTATCAGTCTGTTGCATCGAAAAAAACAGCAGTGCTTTTAAATGTGGGTCATCTAAGAGGAAATATTAAAATAGGCAAAAGGCTTATAATAGAAACACAACACAGGTGGAAGTAACAGCTCAGGGTTCTGGAGGCGTAGATGATGGAGCGGTAAGAAGAGGAGAGGCTGCAGGAATTGATGGAGAACACAACAACAAGATTTTGTACAGCAGAGGGATGATCTGTCAAGGGCAGAGAGGGGAGACAGCCAGGGGAGATTAGACTGTGAGGGAGAAGACAACAACCTTTCCTGTCCGATATTATTGTGTTCTGCGATTGTCTGTACGTGTGTGGTTGAAAGATAAAGATCGACCCCACTAACCGCAGATTCACCGTATATCATCTCCGCCTTATCTGATCCTCTGTTTCTGTTTACCTTGTTACAGTTGTTTGTGTTCCCATACTGAGTCTGATCTGATGCGTGCGCGCGCGTGCGTGCGTGTGCCTGCGTGTTGTGTGAAGCACTTTAAGAAGATGATGAAGAAGAAGATGAATGGATATATAAAAATAATATACATATATATACTTTACCTTGAATATATTCTATATTATTTTGCTTTGTACATTAATTACTTTCAGAGATCTGGTCTGATTTAATATTCAGTTTCAATATTTTCCTATGTGTGTGTAGAGAAATCATATTTAGTCCATGATGGTTATAAGTCATTGATGAGTTCCATGGTTTTAGATTAATTGAACTGTATGTTGCTGTAATGGCACTAAAAGACTGCTTTTGTGTGTTGTTATTTGATAAGAGACCTATTATTGTCATGATTTCAAATTAAAACCTTTATTTTCTATGTTCTCTCCAGTGAAGTCAGACATGATGTCAGAGAAGAAGGAGGAGAATCTGGAGGATAGTGTAAAGAAGATGGGCCACTTTGAACCTCTGAACAAAGCTGACCAACGGGGTGTGAAGGTCGAATACGCAAGCACTGAGACTCCAGGGAAGGAAATGCCGAAAGACACAGAGAAAGAGAAGGAGGTGAAAATTGAGAAGGAGGACGAAAAGGTGAAAGTAATAAAGGAAGAAAAAGTGAAGGCAGCTGACAAGCAGGCAGAAAAGGTGGAGGAGATGAAGAAGGAGACAGAAAAAGAAAAAGAGACAGAGAAAGTGGAGTCAATGCAGCAGAAAGAGGATAAAATGACCAAGGCTGAAGAATCACCGGAAAAATCTGTGAAGATAGAGAAAGTAGAAAAGGTTGAAAAGGTAGAGAACAAAGCTGAGAAAATGGAGAATGTGGAAAAAATTGATAAAAGTGAAAAGGTTAAAGTGGAAGAAAAATCCGAGAACAAAAAGCTTGAGAAGACAGCGATGAAGGACGACAAAGAGCACATTGACAAGGTAGAGAAGACCCCACAGCCACAGTCGACAGCCGTCATGTTCGATACTAGTTATGACAAACTGGAGAAGGAGGCTGACCGAGAGACCAAGGTGACGGTAGTGGTGGAGGAAACCAAGAAAGAGAAGGCTGATGTGGACAAAGCCCAGAAGATGGAGAAAGAGGGCGAGCCGGAGAAACCGTCCGACAAGCCGGCAGAACAACCAGAGCAGAAGAGCGAAAAGCAAGAGAAGCAGGACCAAATACAGGCCGAAAACAAGACTGTAGAGAAAAAGGATGACAAGAAGGACAAGGCAGTAAAGGCAGACGGAGGAGAGAAGGCCAAGAAATTGAAACCTCTAGCCAATGGAAGCAGCACGACACCCAACAAAGACCTGGCAGGTGCAGACAAGAAGACCAAGGTAGGATTTGTTATAATAATAAAAAGAATAAAGTATGTATGTTTTTTCATACCTCAAGGATGCATTTGTATAAAGAGCCCTTGTATTTATGGTATTTTACATTTCTTTTGGAAAGTCGATGGGAGCAAGATAGCAGAAAACATTTAGGGAACTCAGTATAGTTTATACCTCCTCCAAGGCCCAACAGTCACCTTCTTAAATCTCATTTAAATTCAGTAAATCCCTAAATATCAGTCCCCTTTTTTCATCAAGCCCTATTTCATAATAAATAAAAATACTGGATCCGCCCCCTGATCCGGATCCACACCAAATTTTTATGAGTTTGTCTCTGACCCATTCCCCATCCTTGCACCAAGTTTCGTGGTAATCTGTCCAATGGTTTTTACATAATCCTGCTAAAGTAAAAGAGTTTTAGCAACAGAAAGTTCATCATGCATGCTGCTAATGCTTCTGCCACCCATTTGTTTTAGCCCTATGTTTATGTACAGAGCTAATTTAAGGCATACTCTTGTGTTTATAACAGAAGTGATTCTCATTATTATTTTTAGCATGTCATTTTTGATTATATTATTTACAGTCGAACTGCTGCCTGCCTGCTGCCGTTATCCTCCATTATCCTTATTTTTCTTTTTCCATGTCCTCTTTGCTTTCCCTCCTTATTTTGCCTGTCCATCCATCATGTATGGCCTGTTCCTGCATCACAGCCTGGTGCCGGGTTGACCAAACCGAGCGCCGCTGTCAAAATGCGGCCAAGCTCCGCAGCTGCTAGCAGTGGTTCGCTCGCAACCCCTACTAAGCGCCCCACACCCACCTCCACCACCTCCAGCTCAGACAAAAAAGCAACCACAGCCAGGGCAGCATCCACAGCCACCGCAGGCCTAAAGCGGCCCTCTACCGGCCCTGCCAGCCGGCTCTTTTCATCAGCCACAACCACCGCCACACGTGATGTCAAACCCAAGGTGAGTGTCGGCTGTCAGAGCGTCTGTCAGAGGCTGCAGATTGCTCAGTTACATGGAACAGCGCACCTGGATGCACAAAGGATTTACACCCAACAGCACAGTGACAGGTTTATACAAGTCTCCTCTAAGTGCTGTTAATAGTTTTAACCTCTCACCGTAAACCAGAAATGATAAGGTCACATTGACTCAGCTGGTTATATAAGAAAACACACCTGATGGTTTTGGATCAGGTCAAAAAATATCTTACTATTAAATGGATCTGACTTTATTTTAATGGTATTCAAAATCTAAAACGTTTAGCTCTGTTGCTTTTTTTTTCCTCGTAAAAATCAGTTTCCTCCTAGTTGGAGAATTTGGCCATCTGGTCTGTGTGTGTGTTAGCATGCACAGGCTCATAGTACTGAGGAGTACAGCTTCAGGGCTGCCAAGCTTTATATTCAGTAAGTCCAAGCTCAGATATAAGATCTGAATGTTTATCCTTGCTGATGCCGTTTGACCATTTGTCCTGATAGTTTTTCTTTTTCCATGTTGGTTTAAATGTTTAAATGATTCCTGAATCATCATTAAAAGCTCCACAACAGCAACTTTAATGGGATGTGTGGTGCATGAGATGAAGTTCAGAAGTTCGTGATTAAGCTTTCACTGTAAACCTTTCAACCTACATGCATTATAAATCCTTGAAGCTTTTACATCCATACAACCTCTGGGGCCTCATTAGAAAGCAATACTCAGAAATATTATAAAGCACATATTTGTAAATTGTTCACCTTTATGAAATTACTGCAGTGCTCTCACTTGTATTTCTTTTATTCCTGCTGGATGTCTTTTTATGTTCCTCTCCTCCTACGTTTCTTGTCTGTGTGTAAACAAGGTTAAAATTAGCAAAAATAAGTCATCAGTAGAAAAATGATTCATGCTGCAGTTTGAATACTAATGATAAGATCAGTGTCAACTCAAAGACTGATTTCTAAAACTGGACATCTGAGCTAAAATTGTCTTTTGATCCATTCACTGACCTGCACCATGCTTTGGGCCTTAAGCCCTGTCAGCCCTCTCTCCCTCTGTGTGTAACTTAGTGTTACACCACCACCACAGAGTAAGCAGCCACTGTTTAGCTTCTGAGCGCCCAGGGGTGCTGTGTGACTCAGCTCAGTGTAGCCAGCTTGTTGCAGGGAGGCTCAGCTGTATGTGGAGCGTGGCATCATCATATGGGCTGATGGGAGTAAAATATGCTGCTGAATGAAATGTGCGATCCTCATGAAGCGTCATGGACTCCATCTACATACTAAGAGCACTGGAGCAAAATATTTGACCTAAAACTTCACAACAAACATTAGCAGCAGATAATATAAAGTACCCAGTTTTTCATTGATTTCTGTTATAAATAAAAATGTTATCCTTTATTCATCAGTCTCTGGTGATGTCCTCCTGTCCCTCTCTTTGTCTTTCTCTGTTAACATCTGCCTTTTGTGTTTCTCCCTCTTCTTAGACGACCATTGAGAGGCGTCCCCTCGTGCCAAAGGCGAGCACTGCCACCGCAAATCAAACAGGCCCCACCGCTGCCACCAAAAATGGAACGGCTACCACAGCAGCCAGTAAAACCACCACATCAGTGCGCACGTCACTGACTACTCGCACCACCACCACCACTGCAGCCAAAAAGCCTCTGGGTATGGCAGACGTGCATTACTGATAAGATTTTACTTTTTTTTGTCTTGGATTGATTTGTATCATTATAATGGAGTATTAAGTCCATGTTCCAGAAATGATAGTTTGTGAAAAATGTGTAATATTAAGGGAATAATGTGATTTTATGAGAATAGAGTTAACATTTTATGAGAATAAAGTCGAAAATGTATTAGAATAAAGTTGAACATTCATGCTGTCTCCTTTCAGAGGGGGTATATTAACAGATCCGCCTGTTCCCTGTGTTAAAATGAGAAATATGGAGCAGCTCGTTTAGTTGTTTTAGTAAAAGTTTCACATATAACGAGATACTTCTTCTCATCACCACATTATCGAAACCAGGACTTTAAAACATTGTGTAAAAACTGTCTATTCCTAAGAAAGAAAGAAACAGACTTGAAGGAAATCACTGTTTGATCCAAATGTCCATTTTTGTCTCATAATCTCGTGATATTATGACTTTATCCTGGAAGTCTCTGAATAATTTTTCTTCAACATGAATCCATCGTGTATTACTACTAAATCGATTAGCTGGTGTTTCTTCTCTGATGAATAACAGTAGATTAATTCCAAATGATTGAGAATTGAAATGTATTTCCCTGAGCTTTATTCACATTTATTCACACACATTATGTCCTAACAGCTATAAACTGTGTGTTTTAGTTCCGAAGACAAACAGCAAACCAGGAGAAGAGAAGAAGCCCAGCACTCTGAAGACTTCTGCAGGTACCATAGCAACACTCACTTGTTATTATGAGCAGAAACATAAGATACACTTTAAATCTGTTTGTAGTCCCCCCCCCCCGTACAAGCACATACCTGCAGGAAGGGTCAAATACAATCAACCAAATGATAATCGAACACATGGTGCAGGTGAAAGACAAAGCGTTGGATGAGTATTTTTCCGTAGACACCCAGTGTTACTGTTGAGTAATGTTGTGATGTGTCACAATAGCCTTTAGTGGGTACATCTGGCTGTGCCATAAGAAATTTACTGAGCTTTGTGTTGTTGTAGTAACAATCATCTTATTCTGTTTTTAGTACATTTAGAAAACTCCCAGAAAAGTAATAGAAACATCTACAATGAACAGTTGCTTTAATTAAGAAAATTTTAAAAGAATTTCAGTTTATGAGTGATTAGTTGCCATTTTCAAGTGTTCATTTATTTGAGAGGGACAGTTCTCATTAAGCAACAGACAAAATACTGTAAATAGTCCCTAGTAACCAGATTTAATAAAGCAACCTGACATATTATAAAATTACCTAATATAATTACAAATATAGTAGACCCAGCTGATGTGTTTCTTAAAAGTTCAGGTTTTCAATGTTATTATATATAAAGAAGAATCAGAAAGTCAACTAAAAATTTACTGAACTTTTTGCAAAAAGAAATCTAAGAGCAGAAGAAAGACTCAGAGAGCCGACCTTTCACATGCGCACAGAAGCAGTGTAAGCGCGACGAGAAGAGCTGAAGCAGGAAATCTAAGCACAGGCAGAGTATATTCTCAAACTGAAAGACCATGCTCTCGAATAAAGATACAAAAAACCCATAGTGCCATTATTTCCTGCTAGTGTCAGACCCTGTGCTTTTGCTTTCTGCACACTGTTCCCCCCCTTTCTCTTCCCACACAGTTCCCTCTTCCTGTCAACAGATTAGTTTATATTTTGGCATCATGACAACTGTCAGCAGGAGTGTGACAGTGCAACACACACTGGCCGTCCAGCACAATGCTGGGCTGGCTCGTACAGGGCAAGGCTTTATTGCTGAAAGGGCCTGGAGAGTTAAAAACCTTCACGGCAGCAGTTTATGGATTACTGTCCCCTCGCTGTTGACAGGAGTTAGCGGCTCCTGCTGATGCAGCCCGGGGAGGTCTAATCTGCAAGGGCTCGTGTGGCAAGTCAAATTACTCTTTAGAAACACGGAGGCAAGCGGGAGGTTTCCTTCAATTAAACACATCTTATATGAGCAGGAGATATACTGAAGGCTCTCAGGGAGGATCAACAGCAGGGCATGTGGCTCAGCATGCCTCAGCATTTCAGCAAAGAAAGACGTATGTGTGTGAATGTTGCTGTGCCTCTGTGCTGAAGTAAAGGATGCTAAATTGCATTCACTCACACAGGAGGAGATTTAAACATGGACTTTTGCTGCACTCCAATTTTCTTTAACCAAGTTACAGAATAAGGACGGTGTCATTTTATTTATTATTGACTGTTAATTATGGAAAGGTAAGCCATATTCCATTGGTAATGTGTGACATTATGAATTAATGATTGTTTTCTTCAGGCAGCTATGAATAGTAAAGAAAACTCATAGACATACACGTTTTGTTCAGTGAGATATTCTCTCTGATTTACAAAAGCAGGACAGCAGCTGTCAGGCAGATCTTAAAGTTCAACTTTAAAATAGGTCTGAATGAAAGACGATGATCCCTCAGTGCCTGGTTGTTTTTCTCTCTGTCTCCGTCTGCTTTGCTTTCCTGATTCACAGTTCACTGATTCACTGTTTTTCTTCACTTTCTTTATTTGTGTGTTTACTGGCACTTACACCATTTATCTGTCAGGGGTGACAGCCAGTGTCAAACAGACAGTGGTCCTCTGTGGTTTGGCCTTGGTTTTGTGTGTGTGTGTGTGTGTGTGTGTGTGTGTGTGTGTGTGTGTGTGTGTGTGTGTGTGTGTGTGTGTGTGTGTGTGTGTGTGTGTGTGTGTGTGTGTGTGTGTGTGTGTGTGTGTGTGTGTGTGTGTGTGTGTGTGTGTGTGTGTGTGTGTGTGTGTGTGTGTGTGTGTGTGTGTGTGTGTTTTTTTCTTAATGAACCAGTGTCCGTGTCCCTACTTTCATATCATTGTTTAGTCTATGTTGTTGCATTGGACACTGTATATGTACAGGTTTAGCTGTATTTAATGTAGAGAGAGCCAGGTAAGCTTTCTCCCACTATGAAACACATACAACTCTAAATCACACTTGCTTTCTCTCTTTCAGCTGACTCGACCAAGCCCAAGACCACCACCCGCAGCGCTGGTGCCACAACCACCACCGCCGCTGCCTCTCGCATTCGAATTACAGCAGCCAAACCGGCCACACCATCCTCCAGCACCGTGCCAGAGAAAAAGCCCACGGTGCCCCGCGCCCCCCGGGCCGCTTTCTCTACCACAGCTACTGCCACCTCTAAGACTGCGACTCGTCCCGGCACAGCACCAGCCGCGGACACCCGCAACGTCCGCTCCAAGATCGGTTCTACAGACAACATGAAGCACCAGCCTGGAGGAGGGAAGGTAGGTCAACTGGTGGTTTCACCTGCAGCTGTCAGTCCTCTAGACTGCTCTCTATGTTTTTAATAGCTTGTACTTTCTGACTATCATTTAACTAACATGCTTTGTGACTGTAAGACCTAACATGTTACTCTGGGACTTTTCAGTGTGTGAGCATGAAACACAACCTGGTTACTACATTCTCATCAACACCTCCTTAAATATTTGGTTCTGTTGTTTTGGCAAATCCTTCTCAGTCCATGTTCATTTTCAACCATTTCACCCATTCTTCACGCTTTAAACCCTCACAGGATCTTTGTTGGAACATTTGAGGCATAAATTGGGGGGAAAATGGCAGAGGAAGCTTGTGTCTTGGAATAGTTCCCTGGTCTTTCTCTGTGTCTTCTCTTATTTATTTAAGGATAATTCCAATTCATTAAAACTTTGGTCTTATTTTCATGATACATTGATTTAAGACTTATTTTTTATATGTTGACTTACAATAATCTGTACATTTGCGTTTCTCATCCATACTTGTAGCTTTTAGACTGTTACATATATTTATGTATATATTAAATATACTATATATTTCAAGTATAGTCCGCACACCAGTTAAAGCTCGCACAAACGTTTTAATTACCTCCCAGGTAACATTCAGAAGGTTCAGGTTCAACAGGTTCAGTCTGCAAAAGGGCCTGTGCCTGAAACGTTACCTGAAAAGGTTTGTGGGAGCAACAACTGGTGGGCAGACAACAATAGATGATATCATCCCCCATTGTGAATCCCACTGGCAACGTTTTGATTGGTGTGCTTGTTCTCCATCTTGGAAAAAGAGCATAAGAGCAAATCCTGTTGAATTATTTGAGTTCAAAGCAGGGTCCCAACTTTAGGTTCACACACAGGGTCTATCTATATGTATATCAGTAAAATGCACAATACATATTCCCAAATATCAATACATATTCAGAGATGTATTTACAATCTAATATCGCTAACACAGATTGAAATAGCTACAGTTACACACCTCTCCACTCACATTTATAAGACGTTCTGTGAAAATAATGGCCTCAGACCCAAGTTTTAGTGGAATTATCCTTAAAGTTCTTCTGTCAAATCATCTCCCTCTTCTGTATCTGCAACGTTCTCTTCTTTTCTTTCTTGCATCCTCTCTTATCTCATCTCTCCGTGTCCGTTTGTTCTTCCCAATTTTCTCCCTTATCTCATCTTTTAGTTGTGCTTCTAGCCTTCTTATTCTTAACCTGAACCTTAATCCCATAACCATTTTTGCCTTGTGGTCATAATATTTCTCCTCCTCCTCCTCTCCTTGTGTGTTGTTACGGTGTGTGTTGTTGTTGTTGTTGTTGTTGTTGACCCAGGGTGGGCTTGTCTCCCCAGGTGTCATCTGCCTCTCAGATCAGGGCTGTTGCCTCCAAAGACACCAGCCAGGGCAAAGTGAGTTCCCCTCTCTATCCCCACCACCATCACCACATTTTCCTCCTCTTTCCTCCCACTTATTACTTTACTTTATTTTACTATTCAGACATATTTTTGCAATTTTCTTTTTACAGCTTTTCACATTGTTATTTTATTGAATTGAACCACTAACGGGAAAAGACAGTTTGATAATTGTTTTAAGGTGTTTTTAGTAGTAAAAATACCTTTAGTGTCATGTACTGTATTTCTGCTTCTTTATTTTGCTACATTGTTTTGAATGATGTGGTTGTTCTAGCAGGCAACTTGAACACAGTTTAATCGCAATGACAACAGACTGAAACAAATTTCTCATATGAAAGATAATTTGAAAACTAACTGAACAGACTATGATGAGGAAACCTCTTCTCATGACTGATTCATCTTAAAGTTAATGGTTGAATTTAATGTTTTTTTGGGGGATGTGGTTTCAGCTGTAGCAACATGTAGCTGTGCTACATCCATGTGTGGCTCACATATGAAATGTATGGAGTTCCTCTGATAAAGATTTTATTTATACTGTAGGTGCCTTTCACGGCACTCAAGGTCACCTTACAAGGCAGAGATCAAAAAAATAAATAAAATGAACATTGAATAAAACATTATGTAGGTTGGCCAAATGGAAATCAATCAGACTGAATAAGCTGGTTTAAAAAGATGGGTTTTGAGATGGGATTTGAAAGAGAGAGAGAGTCAATGTTACAGATTTCTGGTGGGAGGAAGTTCTAGAGGCGGGGAGCAGAGGGGCTGAATGAAACTGCTGAAGGAAAGGAGTGATGTGATTAATGGGGGGGGGTTCTGGAAATGATGCGACCAGCAGAGTTCTGGACTTGTTGAAGTTTATGAAGGAATTTGTGAGGGAGACCAAAAAGAAGGGAGTAACAGTACTCTCCCAGCTCCAGTAACCCTAACCCTCGGTGTGAGGAACGGGCGGGGGGCGATTAATGTTACGTAGATGGAAATATGTGGAACCAGTAACATTATCTATCTGAGCTTGGAAAGATAGTGTGCTGTCACGGATGTCACCCAGACTCTTAACCTGAGGGGAAGGAGAAACTAAGGAATTATCAATAGTGAAGGAAAAACTGTTTTATCACTGTTGAGTTTGAGAGAATTGAGGGAGAACCAGGATTTGATTTCCTGTAGGCAATCAGAGAAAGAGGTAGGCAGGAAGATGGAGTTAGGCTTGGTGGACAGGTAGAGCTGGGTGTCATCTGCATTGCAATGGAAATGAGTGTTAAATTTACGGAAGATATGGCCAAGAGGAAGTAAATAGATGATAAATAGAAGGGGCCCCAGGACAGAACCATGTGGAACACCAATAGTGACTGGAAATGGCTTCTTCTTCATATAAAATAGATATCTGTGGTGTTCTTTCATGGTGTTGTTACCCTCGAGCCATCCAGATATTTTACAGCAGTCACTGCAAAGAGATTCTCCATTTACAATTGCAACAAATACAGCTTTAACAGTAAATGGCTGATTGGAAAGTTTTAAGGATGTTCTGCATCATATTTTAGTCCTTTTGATTCCAGACATTTCTATGACAGGATATCATTTTTGCAAATTGTTTTTAACATAGTGTTGTCCTGCGAGGTGTTGAACAGTGTTTGACTGTGATGTCAGTCAGAGGGGGTACCTGGTTGGTGGATCGTCCCACTGCTGCAGAGACTCTGGTTCAGTCCTTCATGGCTCGACCTCGGTCAAATAGAACAGGCAGTGTGGGAACCTGGTGAGGGATCATGCTTTTGTCCCTGCTGTAATGAATCCTGCTGGTTGGTGGTCCTGTGTAAAGCAGGCTGTGTGAGAGACAGTGTGAGAATGTTTTATTGAATTTTAAAATGTTGAATTTTTCTTTTCACCATGTTAGGAACAATTCACTTGGGCGTAAAGGTTTTGTCTGATAGCAATATGAGTCTAACCTGCATGTCATAACCCAAATAAAGTTTCTGTCATGTGTTTGTTTAAATGTGCTAAACACATTGTCCTGTGTCTCCATCAAACACATGTTCTGAGACTTCACTGTATTCTCCTCAACAAGGACACATGTTTGCATGTTGTGTTATGTGTGGTGCATGTGTGTGCTTCATAGAATCGATTCTGTGAGGCCTTCACTGGCTCTTGTCTTTGTTTTCTCCACATTTGGATAAAACAATATTTGGATTATTCCCAGTTCTTATTATTGATCGTTTCAGACATCTTATCAGCCCTGCAGTTGATAGCGATGTTATATGAAATAGTTTAAATATCTGCAGCCATATTGTCCAGGTGAACCTTGCTCGCTTCCCCTGTCCTTTCTTTTCTAACCCGACCTGTGACGGTGATTTCTCCTCTACACTCTTCTTTTTATCCTCCTTTCTTCTCTTTTTGTCTTATCACCTCTCTTTTCCTCTCCTGTCACGTCCTCTCCTGTCATCCTCTTCCTCTTCCTCTGCTCTCCTCCTCTTCCCTCTTGCTGCTATGCTGTGTCCATATAGGTTCAGGTAGTCTCCAAAAAGCTGGACTTCAGCCACGTCACCTCACGCTTGGGCTCCAAGGACAATTTGAAGTATGTTCCTGGTGGAGGGAATGTAAGTACTGTCTGGACCACAACCAGCGACTAATTAGTCCAACAATTCGACTCAGTTAAGCAGATGGGAAGAACGGCAGAATCAAAGAAATCTTGTTTTTCCATCCCCTTGTTGCTCCTAAAAAGGGTCAACAGTCCTTAGTACCGGCTTTTCAGCCTTTAGCAGAGTCGAGGCATTCCCTCAAAGTCAAGCTACACACGGCCACAGAATTCGGGTTTTTACAGGACAGCATGCAAGCAAGCCTAACGTACCAGCCCCTTGCCCACAACCTGCTTCACAGCCCCCTGCTCCCTTTATCTCTTCTTGTGTTGTCCTGCCCTGTCACTAACTCACTAAACACCAGTCAGGCAAACAAACACCGCTGCCCTCTGATTGGCTCTGTCCCCGTTCTGAGACGACGGTGGTGTCGCCACACAGATGTGAATGTGGGATTTCTGGTTTTTCTGTCCTGTCCTCAGCTTCTTCTTATGGTGCCTGAAATTTTTTTACCTGCCATCTTTACAGCAAGTGTACCAATTGATGTCACTGCAGTGAGGTATTATAATGTGATTTTGATGAAAGTGTTCATTTCAATGATGGTGAGCCTGAGGAATGTGTTTCGCCAGGACCCTGTCTGAAATCCCAAAGCCCAGCATTCAAATGTGATCGTGAAGTTACGATCTGATTTCTTTGTCAGTTGATTTTTGCCTCAGTATGGAGGAGGTGATACTGTGATCACTGCTTGTCTTATGATGGTGATAATTAAAGGTGTAAATAGGACTTTGATAATATACAGTATATATATTCAAAAATTACAGTATTAGGGCCATATTGAAGTAGAAAATATTCTGAGATTGAGAATAATGTGATATTATAAGAATAAAGTTGTAATTTAATGATACAAAATACATAATATTATGAAAATAAAGAAACAATAAGTCTATGAAATAAGCAGCAAAGTAGAACCCATGCTCACTGCAGTTCTGCTCCTTCTGGATCCAAAATCTCGATCACCAATCTCATTGTTTTTTAAGATACTACGAAACCCTTTTGAATAGCATGCAGATGTACACGACAATTTTAATCTCTTAAAATTATACATTTATTCTCATAAGATTACGACTTTAATCTCATAATATTAAAACTTTATTCTAGTAAAATAACGACTTAATTCTCATAATATTACCAGTTAATTCTCGAAATCTCTGATTTTTTTCCCCTGTATGTGGCCGTCGTACTTCATTGTGCAAAAAAGTGATATGAAACTGAACAACAGGATAGTATCTCTTATGACCTTCCACCCGGCCTGTTTGTTATCACTGTTGATAAAGAAAAGCTTGTGTGACATTTAACAGGTGCAGATACTCAACAAGAAGGTGGATTTGAGTAAGGTGACGTCAAAGTGCGGCTCCAAGGACAACATGAAGTACAAGCCTGGTGAGCTGGAAGATGTTGTTATGACTCTGCTGTAATAGTTATTATAGTGTCTCTGTACACTCAGTAGATCCTACCTACATAAAATGCACTACTTTCAACTGACACTGTTCTAGAGACATGTTGCTACAACTTCAGATCATTGTGGATGGTGCAGTTTGTTGTGCTGTTGAATTGTGTTGTTTTACTGACGTGTCCATTAATATATCAATGATAAATGTTGTAATAGACCACATTGGTTTTAGGTAGGGAAATTCTTGGCCGATACCGATATTTAAAACAACAATCTAGCCGATAGCCGATACCGATATTTGTTTATTACTTGAATAATATGAAAAACAGAAAAAGTGACAAGTGTAACTTTAGATGCCATGGATGGACATAGACACCTATTCAGCCAAACATTTAACAGTATCACCAGGCCTACTCAAGACATCATCTCAACTGTAAACAGATGCTTGCAATGCAGCCTTACAAAACACTAGCATAAACCCTTAGGGAATGCCATATCAATTCAAGTCAAGATGCAGTGCTACTACTAGCCTGCTGGGCAACACAACACAATAGGAGGCTCTGATTACAACAAATAAAATTAAAATATTTTTCGATGAAAACTGCCTGCCATACAACTACACCTACTCAATGACAAAAATGTTACTTTCTGTACTTACAGTAACATAGAGTAGACCAATACAAATATTATATTTGTTAAATTAAATAACAGCCCAATAAAAATATTTCTCCGCGCCGGTCAGCCCGCGATTCTCCGCTTGTTGTTGTATGTAACCCGTTCAATGTCAGGTGTCGGGGGTAAATGACGTATTCTCCAAGCAAGCCTTTAGCCCCCCCTTTAGCCCCCCCCTCTCTCTCTTTGTATCTATATGACTGCTTGTGTGGCTGTAGTGGATGGGCAGAGGGGGACATTTAATTATGTGATTGGGAAAATTGGGAAAATTAAAACTCCAGGACAACAGAAGGGGAATACAAAGTATGGGATGCATATTTGATCATTTATATCATATCAAATATGTCATTTATATCGTTTTAAATCATTTTTCAGTCTGTTTCCTGGCGTGATACGCTCGCTCGCACGCCGAAACCGTGCGAGCGGCGCGGCGCATCGCAGCCCATGTGAACCGCACGAAGGTTTAACAGGGGGGTGGATGGGAGGCGCCTGGCTTTCCTTGGCGCTGCGCGGCGCGGCGCTTCAGCGCCCGGTGTAAACCCGGCGTCAGTGTACCATAATCTGGATGCCAGATTGGCAGGCTGCAGAAAACATACCAATGAATATCGGCAAATGTTATCGGTGAAAGTCAAGTTTATTACCGATACGCCGATAGCAGTAAACGAGGCGGATATACGGCCGATACATCGGTGCACCACTAGTTTTAGGAGTTCAGGAGTTAAATGTGTGCAACCCACCTCAAATGTTGCAGTGACCCTGACACATTGGAATTCAAAGTTACTGAATCAGACTTTTTTAATTTTTGTATTTAATATCTTAAACATCCATGGTCTTAAAAACCTTTAGGGAATGGGAAACATCACTGCTGCTTATAGTAAGCATATATTAGTTAACATAGCAGTATAGCTGGTTTCAGAAGTCCAGCTACAACATTTACAGTGATATGTAAGAAAATCTTTTCTATTTATTTTCTTGATTATGAAGAACAACAGTAGAAACCTCATCGCTTTCCACGTCCTGCTTTAAGTGTGAGGTGTGTGTGTGTGTTCATCACACTGATGATACTCGTGTGTGCTGCAGGTGGCGGGGACGTGAAGATCGGGTCCCACAAGGTGAACTTTAGGGAAAAGGCTCAGTCCAAAGTGGGCTCCACTGACAATCTGAGCCATTCACCTGGTGGAGGGAATATTAAGGTGAGATCATCACACATGAACACAACCTTGTTTTTACCTACTGTTACAGCAGGTCAATCTCGGAAACTGACATATGCGGAAATGTTTCGAATTTTTATGAGCCAGCCCACACAATGAAAATGCAGTTTGAACCGTACATATAGAAATAGTCATTATGAAGTGCATTACAAAGTGTTCAAGATTTGTTTCCATCTCTACCTGCAGTTTTCTGATAGTGGCGACTACTTGATGTAGTCCTGCTGGCAACAAACTATGCATTGCATCACTCGCCTTCCATTATTATTAGATTATTATAACATTAAACATTCATGACTAATTGAGCTATTATTAAATTAAAGAAACACCCCTAAGATATTGTTGTTTACAAAGTGTTTAATGCACAAGACTGTGTTGATGTGTGTTGAGATTTTACACAGCAACCGTGAATTGCCAGAGATGCTGTTGATACCTTTCATTCAAACAGTGTGCCCTGTCCAACTCATTTCGAGGTTTATGGGTTATTTTGTGGGTCACGCTTGCAAACTTGGAGAAAAACTACTACTAGACATGATGTCACCTGTCCCCTCAGCCTACTGCAGTCCATCTGTGTTTCATCATCACAACCTTCACTCTCCCCCTCATCCTCACACACTGTTTGACACACCCAGTCCTCATCTGCACCCTCCAACTCGGTGAAGATTCATAATCACAGGAACAACTAAAAATAGCAGTCAGATAATAGAGACCTTGTGTTAACTGAAGTCTATTTTTAAAAATGATTTACACAACTTTGAAGCTCTTTATACCAACAACAAAGTCTGTAATTTGTCCACTCTTGCTTTTGCTTCATTGTGTTAGGAAGATGCAGTGCTTATCTTGCATACTTATTTATATTCGAAGCCTGAAAGAAAAGAAACAAAGAATGATGTTGATATATGTAAAGCAGTGCAACTTTTATTTTTAAATGATAAGAATGGTCTAAAACCAAATGATCACTGAATCCTAGTACTTAATGTAGCTTATTCCTGTCCATGCACTGTTAATAACACAACACAGAACCATGTGTAACATGTTCATTCGTACCAAGAACACAGAGACGGTAGTTTATTTCAACTCAATCTCATAAACACCATCCAGTTGCAAGAACTGCTCTCTGGAGGAGCAAATGTGGATTAATCCACCGCTGAAATTAGGCGCTACAAAGGTATTACTTCCTTGCGGTTGAGTAACATTTCCTACAAACTGCATTGGCTCACTTTTTTCGGAGCTGGTTGAGAAAGGAAATTTCTGATTTCTTTACTGAAATGTGTATTTACCCGGCTTCACCAGGGTTTTGCTATGATATGTTTTTGCATTTGCCGTTTAACATGTTGTAATTTATTCTTCATTCACTAGAAGAAGAATAACTGATTTCAAGCATTTCTATTGCTATATGATATCATACCGAAGAGTTTGCAGCTCAGGAAAAACATTTCTACACATCTGTCTCGTTTCTATTTGATGTGCTTGACTTTCTTTTCTATCACTGCATTCATGTGTTATTACTTTTTTGTAATTCCATCTTTCCCCACCTGAGCCTGGCTCCAGATCTTTTAAGGTTGTAGCAGCCATGTGCTTCAGTCTTGTAAGCACAAACTAAACTGCTCTTCTATCGTTTTTAAATCAGTTCATGAAGAGCTATAATCAGATTTTTTACAAAGAAACGTTACATATATGTGGTTATATAGATTTGGAGCCAGGTTGTCCCATCCCCACCAATTGACATGGCCTGCTGTGTGTTTCTAGGCTGAGGGGGGCCAGGAGACAACTGAGGGGAATGGGACCCCCCTGAGTGGCACCCAGGCCCCAGCCCCAAGCTTTGAGCCGAGGGAGGCTGGGGACCTCGCTGCCCACGAGAATGGGCTAAAGGACGGGGCTCCATGTGAGAGCGAGAGTCTCCGGGAGCCCCAGGCCCTGGACTCGAGCATCCCAGAGACAAGTAAGTTCATGTTTGTGCCTCATCCACTGTCAGTTTAGGGTTTGTTTTTCAGGAGGAGATGCACCGACCAGTGATATCATGTTGCCAGGAAACATCAGAGACATCACGTGATATAATCAAAGCACTTTTCATCCTCATGTCTTTGTGGCTGCAGTGTAAACCTGTCTCTGTTTGTGCTTAAGTTCATCTTGTCTGCCCCTGATCACACCCCCATCTTTTGACTTCTTATTTTACAGGCATCTAACTCTGCTATCCTTCTGCCCTCCTCATCTCAACCCCCCCACAACATCATCTCCTCCCACTCCCCACCTTTTCTTGTATGTAATTTTTTGTAATCCTTTACCCCGTCCTCCTCTCTCTCTCTCTCTCTCTCCTCTCTCTCTTCTCTCTCTCTCTCTCTCTCTCTCTCTCTCTCTCTCTCTCTCTCTCTCTCTCTCTCTCTCTCTCTCTCTCTTCCAACCTCTCTGCTGCAGATTGAGTCTTTCAAGCTCAACTTCCGCGAGAATGCTCGCTCTCGCACGGACCACGGCGCCGACATCGTCACCTGGCCAGCCCCCCAGGACAACAGCGGACCCCACCCACACAGCTCCTTCTATTCTCTACACCACCACCACCACCACCAAAACCCCCCCCAGACTTGCCGCAGCGTCTCCTTCTTTGAGTCGTTGGCCACCACCGCGTGCTGTGACGGCTCCCCCTCCGCCCCTTCCTTGCTGCATCTCCAGGTGGAGGTCAAGGGGGACAGCAGCAGCTCCTCAATGAGATCTTGACCTTTTCTTTTCCCCCATAAAGCTCTGAAAACCTCCCTCATCTTAAATCTGTTGTTGCAAACTTTTGACTTATCTAATAGTTCTGCTTCATGCCTCTTCTCTCACATCTGAGCTCTTCATTATGCGCCGTCACCCTCATCGTTTCAAACCTTTCCCCCCTCCTGCATTTGGCTGAAGTGACTGTATAGACTAAGCTTGAGCCTCGTTGGGAATATACGTGAAGGGAAATTAGGGGACTGCAAGGTTTCCGTACATTTGTGGCTGCACCTTATTATAGGAATCATTGAGTTTCACTTGGATCCTCTTTACCCACATCCTGGTGGTGGACTCTGACCCTGCATCACCTCTCCTGCACACCTCAGACAGCAGTTTACTTGTCTCCCGAGCAGCATGGAAACCCTTTCAGACTCACCTACGGCTTCTGTCACACACGTACAATAGCTTCGCTTTCCCTCGTGACTGTAGGGGCTGTTTGTTCCCAGTAACCACTTACTCTCTGCTTCAATAACGTCCACAGTAATCCATTGTTCATCTTCATCATCACTCCCTCTCGTCATCGTCACTTACCATAAACAAGCTGAGAAACAAAAAAAAGCTAGACAACAAGTAGGCTGTATGAACATTTTAGGCTGTTTAACTCTTTATTCTCTGTGTTTGTGATAATGTGTTTGAGTGACAAAAGTTGTGTAAAAATGAGCTTTGGTGTTCTGTTCGGTTCTTATTTCTGTCTTCCCTCTTAGGTTTTGATTTTAAAAACAAGTTTTCATTTATTTATTGTACGTTTCTTCCCATATAAGCAATACGGTGTTCGTTATTTTCCTGATAGTACTCCGAACATCTTGGAAACACGCACAGGATTTTTCTCAAACCCCGACTCAGTGAGGAAAGAGGTGGCATGTGGAGGGAGGAAGAAAGTGAGGAGGGAGGTGTTTCTAGAAAGGTGCAGAAACGAAGCATTTGAGGTGTGCTTTTCATGAATGGCAAAATAAGATACGTTTTTGAAATTCGAGAAGCTGTATGTGAGCGTACAGTCCAGCGGGAGATGAGGAAGATGTTGTCGGATAGGTAACGTCTCTGGCGTTAAAGGAGATGTGTGTCTCGTTTGTGCCTCCTGACCTTCATACCTGAAAACTAAAGTTAATGACGAAGATGATAATGAGAGAATATCATAGTTGATAAAACATAAGAAACAACCTGGTATCAGCTGTTTGAAGGAAATTGTGTAAACCAAGCGGTCCTGGTAGCTGTGTAGTCACAAGTTCAGGTGTCTCCATGAGGGTAATAGTAGCATGTTGTTAGGCACGAAACATCTCTAATAGTGTGTGTGTCCTTGGTGGAAGTACTGGCAGCGGAACATGATGGGGCTTTATTCTCTTCTCCTGTAGCAATGTATTTCAACTGTTGCCTCAAATTGCCTTTCAAATGCATGGCCAGATTCTATAATATCTCCCCCCTCCCCCCCGGAGCTGAAAGCCTGTGTACATTATGACTCAAAGTGTTGTGGTTTGGTACCATATGTGTATCTCTGGGGAAATAATCTTAGACGGTCGATGTGCTGCTACTCACATGGTGATTTTTATATGGTGGTGAACAGGGCGAACTTTATGATGGTTGCAGTTTCATCTTTTTGCGACATGATTTAGTTCCAGGTGCCGATTTGTATCCAGCGATTTAATGGCTCAAACAGACAGAAATTAAATACTCATCAGATTTTTAACATTATTACAGGTATCTCTGATACATCAATGACATGCTGCTCATTGTCCACTAATACTTCATCAGTTTAGGTATAGTGCTATAACAAGGGCTGGGTTTCGTTTTCAATTCGAGGAACTTTAATTGACACCAAAACAACCCTAACCCAACTTTTTTTTAAATACAACTTAAATTTATAGGAATGTTCTTCAGTAAAATGAATCTTTCAGTAAATAAATGATTTTATAGAATGATTTTCATGTAATTCTAGAACCATCTGATCAAATATTTACGCATCTAACAGGAAATTTTAACTCATGAACTGACAGATTCATACTTAAAGCTGCGGACACATTTCAGTGAGTTAGATGAAGTTTGATACCCAGCACTTGTTATATTATATATCCATGTATTATTTGACTATGAATAAAAATTAACAGAATTTCACAAAAATGAATGTTAATACTAGAAAAGGCCTTTTCTAGAACATAGCTACACAGGTAACGTCCCAGAGAGATGATATCCGACTACAAAAATTGTCACTTTAATAAAGATTCATAAAACGCTTAGACAAAACTAAATTGCACCTTAATTATTAAATGTATCAAAGAGCTCATTGTGCTGCAGTAATGATGTTTAATTAACAGTTAAATGACTCCTCTTTGAACAAGTAATTAAATTGACCCCTAATTAAAGCAAATGAGCAATAAACTGACGTACACCGCCCTCACCTTTCCTACTCAATCATTCAAAAAATTATTCAGTCATTATTTCGTTCTACATTGGAATGCCTTAAAAAGTGAAAAGCTAACAAGCAAAGATCAAGTTTTTTTAAACAGTAATAGGCAATAAATGTTGATTAAAGTCTTCTGAACCAGGGAATGTTTGAAGTGCAGATGTTCGAGGGCTTTTCTGCCAGCTGAGCGGTACCAGTTGAATTTGTGCCACGCCTGTCACCAAGCTGAAGTTTTCCTTGTGCCTGTCCACAACCACATTTTAGCTTTGCTTTTACCCCAGAGTTTTTACTCACCACTCCTTGTGAGGGCGCATGCGGATGTAAGAAGATATTTTATCCATGCCCTCTTTACGGCCCTAAAAAAAAGAACATCACCGGGGGGTTGGTGGGTGGGAGTTTCGAGGCTGTTCAGAAAAGCTTTTATGTCCATGTACCTTTAATGGTTTTACGGGGAGTATTGCGTTTTATCATGACTATTATGACTATTATTCTCATTATTAGTATGACAAATTGAAAAGGTCTGCCTTTTTCTCTGGAAAGGGGCCACTGAAGTGAAAGAATGTCTTTTGAGATATATTGTACTAAAGACGCAACGCTTTTGTATATGTATTTATCGTTGTGTTTGTGTAGCCTCGTGACGGTTGTGCACTCGCGGATGAAGGGGTTATACTTTTGATTTGTGACAGCCCGTTTCACAAACGACGCCGCGGACTTCCTTTAGGGACGTGAGATCTGAACCCAAATACAACAAACGTAGGAAATCTCATAGAGCCAGATTTTTATTGAAGATGCTGTAAGAGCAGCTTAATTTAGAAACATAGAGCCTAATTATTACAAGAGGCATTTAACAATATTTGTAGTGCACATTTATGAACACACACTAATAAATGATGTCCACAAACTCAGTCTTAAGAGATGATTAGCTCAAAATTCTCGCTTTAAAGATACAGTGACCTCTGTATAGGTTCGTTTGAAAAAAGATGAATGCGACTGAAGCTAACGCACCGGAATCACACGATATTGTTTAACTTAATACACAAAGCACTGAGTTTAGAGGTCAGTGAAAAAGCCTGTAATTTGGGAGTAATGCATATCAATACATATTGGCTTCTACACGTTGCACTCGAGCAGCAACCTGCCCTGAAGAGTCACACACACCGAGACCCTAACACACCCTCCTTTGAGATTTAGGCGACTAATTGTAGCTTCTGGGTTTGGCTTGTGTGATAAGTGCTCCGCAGTAATAATCGATCCAAGGAGCCACGTAGAACTTCATACTGCTACATGTACTCGTACCAGACAAGTGTAACACTCGCTAATAAACACCTGCTACACCTGCAGAGCATGCTGACAAACAATGGGATGCGTTAGGTAGACTTACTATGACATTTGCGGAACCTCCTCATGTCTTTTCGTGTTTTTTCTTTCTTTTTTTTCATTAATTTGAATTTTATTTTTTTGGTTTGGAAAAAAAGTGTTTATTGTGATTACTTGTTAATTAGTGATGTGATTAATAAACATTAAATAAAATGAACTAAAACTCTCATTCGTGTTTGATTTATTGTGTTTTCAGTGGGCTCCATATTGTTTTCTAAAAGAAAGAAAGGATAAAAGTTCAAATTTGTTATCCTAACGAATGTGATGATATTAAGGCCTTGTCTTCAGAGATATAGTTTTCTGAACAGAATTCAGCACATTCTCTGCAAAAGTATGTGTTTTTCTTTAAGAACTGGTTCAAAAACATCCTACTTGTTGTTTGTATTGATATAGAGCTTTTCTAGTCTTGATGACCACTCAAAGCACACAGTACAGTTTGCCAATCACCCATTCACACACACACACACACATTCATACAGTGCATCTATTAGCAGCACTTTTTTTTTTGTTCTATGAGGGGCAATTCGGGGTTCAGCATCTTGCCCAAGGACACTTCGGCATGCAGATGGGCAAGACTGGGTATTGGACTGCCGACCTGGTTGGAGGACTAACGCTCTACCACTCAGCCACAGCCGCCCCTGAAATTAGGTGCAACAAATACTCATACTAAGGAATATTAGAAAATATGCAGTTGATTTTTATACAATTCCTCCTGGAGTTGTTATGCTGCTGAGGGTTGTTGATGTCCCATGGCCGATTCCTCACTTTTATCAAACACTGCTGTTTGTTGATTTTCGCTAACAATGATAGAAATTTTGAGGTTTTATTACCTAAAAGATATTGTGTCTAAAAGAAATGCTCTCCCAGTTTGGTATTCCATCCATTCATTATCTATACCACTGATCCTTTTAATAAGGATGGGACTGGAGCCAATCCCAGATGACATTAGGCGAGAGGCGGGGTCGCCAGTCCATCGCAGGTCCATCACAAGGCCAACATGCAGAGACAAACAACCATCACACTCACACCTACGTTCGATTTACAGTGTCCAATTAACCTTATCACTATCACAAACATATTACTTCAGACTGGGAGGAAGCCAGAGAAAACCGATGCAAACCCGGGGAGAAATTCCAAACTACTCACAAACAGACCCTGACCGGACCTGGGACCTTCTTGCTGTGACGCAGCAGTGCAAACCACTTAACCACCGTGCCGCCCTAGCTGGGAATTGTACAAGAGAGAATGTGCTTTGGAGAAAAGTGTGGTCCATGTAGGCCATGTGGTCCCAAGTACCCAAGTAGCCTTAATTACATATTTTACATACAGAGCCTTCTTGTCTTTGGTTCTCTTCTTCTCTCCCTATTTGTCTGTTCCTCCGGGGAATAGGTTGTTGAAGTTGCGGTACTTGTGTTTTTATGTGTTCAATAGAGTAAGAAAAAGATAATAAATTAAATAAATAAAAAAACCACATCTTATGTCCACACCATATATGGCTTAATATAAGGAGTCAGATTAATTTAAAAGATCAGTTGAAACACTGTGTGTGTTGAAGAGAGCAGAAATTAGAGGAAAATGACAAGGCCACTGAAAACACTCCAAGCTCAGTCTGAGCGCCACCTGGTTTGAAGTCTGTGAGTCACTTTTCAGACTTGACTGTTTTCTGCTTGTGCTGTTTTTAAACTGTGGTTGCAGGATTTAAAGATAAACACTGCAATGCATTCCTCGTGATGTAATTTCCCACTGAAGTTAACTGGGTGTGACTTTTCTAAAAGCATAAACCAAGAGTCTAAGTCTGAATTCATTAGTGTCTGATGTGTAGAAACTAAGACAGACACTGACCTCTAGTGGAGGCAAAAAGAAAATAAATACTACCATAATTTTGTAGACTACATGTGTGTTATTTAACATTTGACCAAATATTAACCTATGATATGAATATGATTTAGGCCAGAATGTGTGATTTAAATGTCACATTTATTTTTTAAATAAGGAAGCCAGTCCACTCTGAACCAGCACATTAATCCTAAAGGCGGTATAACACGTACATCCAAGCTCCAAAGATGTTTGACATGTTACAGTTGGAAAATACACAAGTCTTACAGACAACACTGATGGTGGCTGTGTTCAGTTCAAGTGTCTTATGACAGTATGAGACTGAACCATCTATACAAATATAAACTCCTAAGATAAAAGTGGCTGAATGGGATTCCACCTTCATATATTTTATTGTTTACCTGTGTGTAGTTCCTCCTGTTGCATGTCAACATGTCTGCTGTGATAATTAAATTTATTTTATTTTATACATTTCAGGTCTTCATTGTAAACTGGGTATAACACAAGGGGGAATTGGTCATCACCATGTATTTTAATAGAAATCTATAGATCGTGTATTCTGCTCAATTACTGTATCCAAAACTTCATAGTGTGAGAAGTAAGACTGCAGCCAGAGACGCCAAACATCTGGAGGTGAAGGCAGTTTGTTTAGCATTAGAGAGTGTGACCTCACCAGAAGGTGTAAAACAGGGATGTTCCCTTTCCCTTGTGCTCATTCTCACATCTCATGTATCTGGATGTGTTGTGTGTCCATCTGCACATGTTGAGTTATACCAGAGAAAGACCAACGATGACTTTGCATGTAATACCCTCTGTTGGAGGATGGGGGCAGTAGTGCGCCGTTTAACATCTCGCTCTCCTTCATGTCAGAAGAAGAAGACTGTTACTTAGTTACCGTCAACATCTGAAGTTGCTGCGTTGACCGTGTCACCGTTTGCTGACGTTTTGTTCATTCAGGTAAAATAACTAAACCACCACCTCTGTTGGACAATGTGTAGAGGTGTTTACTGTCTGACTGGAGCAATGACCGAGTTCAGTTTGATATACGAAACACTCGCTAGCTCATCCAAGCTACACTGTGTCCACCAGCTAACGGTAGCTAGTGGTAAACCAAGCTGGACGGCTAACACGTCACTTTAACACGTCGAAGTCCAAACAGTCGAGTTCAGCTGTAGTTAACCAGACTGGGTTTATTACAGACTAGCGCTGTTAGCTAACAAAAAGTTTCTACAGCAATGACAGAACAAGCATTTCCATAGCATATTGTGCTATAAATGTTTTCTGGACACTTAAAGCTACATGGCCGTCAAGCTAAAGTCTTTTACCGGATATGTTATTATTATTGTTTGCGTTAATTCCTCAAAGTTCGTGCTTTTTGCTAATGAGTGACAGCTCATTTCCTCTGTGAGCTTTGCTGGACAAGAAAACAACGTTTTTAAACACAGACACTGCATCTGATCACGCTAATAGAGACGTTGTACAGGTTCTAAGACAAGTGATGATATTATAAGTGATGCGTGAATTATAATCTCACACATCAGGCATTATTCAGTTTCTGAGACAGCTTTCATGTCAACAAGTGTGGATTTAACAGTCCTTAAAACTGTCCTCAATGCGTTACCCCAAAAAAACTACACTAAAAATGTTTAAATCAGGTTATTGAAGCTAGATCAACAGCCCCACGTGTAGGAAACATTGCTCCGCTCCTGTTTGTCAGTGTGCAAACAATTTTCATTACATTGGATTTGCATGGCCGTGACAAAATCAGTCCATCAGTCAATATGTCCATATTGTGTCTGTGCTTCAGGCATCATGACGAGCCAGCGTCCTCCCTCCAGCATGGGTCGTCCAATGAGTCGCACTGGGTCTGTGGCCCCTGGTGCTGGAAGACCCCCAACAGCTGTCCGACCTCCTCCAACAGCTATACGTGTTGCAACTGGGGTAAGTCCACTGCAGTTTGGGTTGCCTTTGAGGCAGGGTTAGGTCGAGGTTAAAAGGCAGCTCTCTAAATGAGGGTTAAGAGGGGCATCATTAAAAACATCCTTGATTGGTTAAAATCTCAAATAAATAAAAGGTTTAAAAGCCGGCAGGCACATGTGGGATAGTGGGAGGAAGTTCTTATTAAAAGACAGGAGACAATTTGAAATAAATATAACTCAAATTAATTCAGAACACCTGACATATCCATATAAACATATACATATGCACCCTGGTAAGTCAAGTGCTTAAAATATCACTGAAAACACAAAAGGCCTTAAAAGTGCAATACAAGTTCACAAGTATGTTTTGTTCTGTTAAAGTTAGATCAACATATCGACTAGATAGATCCAAAAGTCAAAAATAACCCCCAGTTCCCGGACCTCTAATGACATTTATTTATTTATGTTACATATATATATATATGTAACATCAACAGTGGAATCTGTGCAAATTTTCATCTGTTTAACATGTATACCATTGCTTCCAAATTCTAATAATAAATCAATTAGTTCAACTTCAAAACTTAATAATGCGGGTCAGTGTTTATCTGTGTGGGAAAAGCACCAACAAGGAGCTTTATTTGGGGAAATAATTCCTGCTCCTCGCCTTGTATGTACAAATGAGAGATTAATGCAGTGTCATTTTTCTCCATTGTCTTTTTCTTCGATTTCTACTTGACCTTCCTCCTTTGCCGGCTTCCTGATTATTTTACAGTATCCAATGATTTTTTGTTGTCTTCTTCCTTTTCTCCATGTTTGTCATCGTTTGATTTGACATGAAACCCAACGTCTCCTTTCTCATTATAGACTGGGTAACTTTGTTAAACTCCAGTGTCGTATCCTTTTTTCTTTCTTTGTCAATACAGATGGTTCCAGGTACAAGCAGTCATCCTGGTATGAGGGGCGGGATCCCAAGTGCCACCGCTGGAGTCCTGTCAGCACAGATCAAAGTGACTGACAGGCCGGTCACCCAACAGGGGCTCAGTGGGATGAAGACGGGCATGAAAGGTATGAAGTGACATCATTGTACCATTTCCCCATTAGTTTCATGTATTAGCTCAACATTTATGGCTACTGGGAATTATGTCAAAACAGACATTACATCATTATAATTCTCACTTCTCTTTTTCTTGACAACGTCTTTCCTTCTTCAATCCCCAACAGGACCTCAGAGACAGATTCTGGATAAGTCCTACTACTTGGGCCTTCTCAGGTAACACATGCAAACTGTACAATAAATATATGGCACAAATACATAAGGGGAATACAGATCCAATAGAACTATACTACTGTGTTATACTGTAAATGCTTTTAGTTACAGCAGCCTTAGAGAACATAGTAGGGTACATTAGCATTTTCACCACTGAAAGGCTATGTTGCAGTTGTTACCACAAAGAGACTAATTCTTAACCTCCCTGTTGGTACATAATTGTCCAGAGTGAATATTATTGCTTTGCTACAGGAGTAAGATCAATGAGCTGACCACAGAGACGAGCAAACTGCACAAAGAGATTGACAACTACAACCAGGAGAACTCTGTCTACCTCTCCTACGAGAAGAGGTCAGTGGTATTTTTACAAGCTTGTGTTCACACTGTATCAATTATACTTGAATAACAGACCCCCCCCTATGAAAAAGATCCCCAAATGACCAAACCTTTGGGGTTTTCTTTCTTCCTCAGAGCTGAAGGTCTGGCTGCAGAGATTAAGGATCTACAAGGCCAGCTTGCTGACTACAATATGGTAAACAGCTGGAAACTTTATAGATTTTAACCATAGTCAATAACTATTTTCTGTGAGTTGCTGCTCAAAAGTAATTATACCTGCTACATCCTGGAACTTACAAACAAGGGATTGTAAAAGCACATTTTATATTATAGGTAACTGGCTGCTGCAGTTATCCATAATGACTCCCAGTGACTGTAGATCTCAAGTCTGTAAACATCAGCTGATTTTGTGAAACAAATCACAGGCAGTGAAGGAAATCCCGCAGATCATTGGCAATATGTGATGGTAAATGTTTGACTATGGCTGTTGTGTTCTTAAAGCAATAACCAAACCTCAATTAAGAATCAGAAGTATATTTAAGAAGGTGGAAAAATTGTCTGGTATACTGTATATATTATTATACAGGTTTTTTTTAAAGTTTGTGTAAACTCTTGTAATTCCAGCTTGTGGACAAGCTCAACACCAACACAGAGATGGAGGAAATGATGAATGATTACAACATTGTAAGTACTAACCTTTCTGACTGAAACCCTGGAAGTTATAATATGATGAGAATTCCCTCTCATTGCTTCCATGTTCCGTCCTTTCTTCCCAGTTGAAAGCGCAGAACGACAACGGGGCTGAAAGCATCGACAGCATCTTCACCGAGAGGAGGGAGTAAGTATTAAGTCAAAGTTCAATTACTGCTTTAATCATTATTCAAAGCATTTCACAACTTCTAAACAAGACTAAGAAGCTAAAATGACCAGGGCAAACCTAATTAACCTGACCGCATAATCTTGCAAGTCAGCAAAAATATAATGTGTTTTACACTTTTCACTGAGAAAGCATGCAGAGATCTCCATTCTCTATAGACTGCTAAACTACCTTCACTGGTGCTGTCGTACATACTATATCCTACCATACACTGTCGATCATATTGATCTAATAATGATCCTTCAAGTAAATTAGATTCTACATCTATTCATGTCTGTCTACAGCTGAGTTTTATTCTGAGAATTTAAAATACATTCTTCTTGACTACTGGATTGTTTGTATACAACCTCAAATGTGCATCTTGCAGGAGATCATTTACTAGGGTGTGGGCCACTGGAGTGTTGTACAGAATTATTACATACCTTTGTGTGGTGTTCACGTCTCAATAGGACTGGATCGTGTATATTAGGTTTGATTTGTTAGTTAGGAATAGGGAAGACTTCGGTTAGAAAGAGCTTTAATGTTCACATCTGTATGTTTTTGCATTATCTTTGTGATGTCACAGAGTAACACAAAATCAATACAAAAAGCAGAAATGGCTTGAATCACCAACAGTACAACAAACTCACAGTAACTGTCAGACTGATAGTATTTAGCAATGCTAATAAATAAGTAAGTGAAATAATTGTATCTATTTTGTTTTTGATATGACATCTAGAAGTTCACCAAAGTTGAACTGCATGCGAAGCCATGCTGCGATTTGCCTCGTAAGCAATTGTTTTATTCGCCCCCATGCTGGCACAGATAGGAAGTGAATGGGAAGTGAAGGTTCACCACTGCTACATTCGCGTATGTGTGACCGGGCCCTAAAGCTGCTCTGTGTTCCTTCATGGTTCTGACAAATTCCCTTCTTCAGCAAGTCACTCTTCCCTCTTGATGTATGGATCCTCAAAATACCCATCCTCGTCCTCCTCCTCCTGTCCTCGCCCGTTCTGTGTCTCAAAGGTGAAGGTCTGATGGTTGTGGTATCTTCCTATCTCCGAGAAGACCGTTGAGGCAAAGTTGTCCTCGTCATCCTCCTGTGGGTCTAGCCGCCGATGACGGTAGTTGTGGAAGAGCTTGTACCAGGAAGGCCCCTTGATGGCACATAAAATGAGCATGGAGGTGGTTAGTGCCAGGGCTACGACACATGCTGTGAACTTCCATGTGTTGCCGAGCACAGGAGTCTGGTCTGGTGGAGGTTGGAGGGAGAGGACAGAGATGAGAGACCGTTAAGCTTGTCATGTTCTGTTTGTTCATCTACATATATAAGAAGATTTATATCTATGCCTGTCTTTCTCCTACCATTGTTTAAGCTGTGGTTCTGGCTGGATGACAGTGTGGTCTTCGGTGTAGTGGTTGAAGCCCAGGACTGTTGAAAGGTGACCGGTGTTGTTGTTTCTTGTGGGTCAGCATTATTTGCGAGTAATGGTGATGGGTAACACACAGCTGCAGCCTCTAAAAGATGTTTTCCAGCCTGTATATCTGGAGAATCACAGGTGACTCCAGGTTCCCCTGTGGAGACATTTCACATAGAAGTCATTCAATTAATGAACATTCACTTGAGTAGTTTAAAAGTCCCCTAGGACAAGCCCATGGTTTTTAAATACTGTTTTTTTAAAAAGGTCTAATTCAGGTTTTGGTGAGTTCATCTACACAGACAGACACATGTAGTGTGAACTTGAACAGGCTCTGCTCTTCTCTCTACCCCCACCATGTTCAGGCGACTCGTATTCATTGCAAACAACAAATATGTTAGATTCAAACTCAAGACCACAGGACCAGCTGTAGACATCACAGCTCATTGATTTTAAATAAATAAGCTCCCATATTTCCAAGCACTAAAGTATATTATTTTCATATACTTGGATTTTTGTATATATTACTTAAGTAAATAAGTGTATGATAAATATTTTTACCAATGGTAATGTTTGCTGCTGTGATCTCTCCAATGGTGCTTAGCAGTGGACAGGAACAATTCCAGGGGTTTCCCTGTAGGTTCAGCTTCTAATGGAACCAGATAAGATCAGGCATTTGTAAGTCAAAATAATACCCTGGTTAACATACTGTAAGTAGTGTTCTGATGAAGGGATTACAGTATGTGTTGTATTGTGTTTCTTTTGAATGAAAAGTCCCTGGCTCAGTGATGAGGGACAAACTTTCACTGAAATATACCATCTTTTGCCATTCAAAAGTTATCAGTAAGCTATGACTTCCCAACTTGGGAGAAGAAAAAATTCACAATCTCATGTGTTAACTCTCAAGTCAATGAACGGTTAAATCATCAATATGATTAAATTGACTAATTTCCAGTGTCACTCAAATTAATCTGAACTGTGTGTAAATGCTAAAAGGCTAGATGATACACACTGGAAATATTGCTTGTGTCGTTGGATTTACTAGAATATCTTCCTAGATTGTTGTTGCATTATACCTTAAGGTTGTTTATCCCTCTGAGTAGTTGTGTGGGGAGACTTGTCAGCAGATTGTGGGACAGGTCCAGCTCTGTCAGGACATCCAGGCCAAAGAAAGCCTCAGGATCCAGGCTATAACAACAGCCACAATTCTAATCAGTTGTAGTGATCACTGTAAGTAATACTTTACTTAAAAGTCTGTAACACTTCTAAGGTGCATCATCAAATAGGAAAATAGTTTCCACAAAGATTCAATTTTAACAAATAACTATGTGTACATCCTTAGATTTTTGAGAGTACATTATTTTGACATGTCACTGTGTTCACACAACATACCTAAGATCTATTCAAGTTAGTATTTAATACTATCCAATACAGATTTCAACATTTTTATGTGCTTTCTTATTCACCATTGGATACTGTTCCTGGACAGAGATAGCACTCTGAGGTGTGGAACCACAGAGAAGTACTTGGCTGGTACAGCAGTCACCAGGTTACCATCCAAGTGGAGTTCTGCCAGTGTGGGATAAGAGGCCAGGGCTTGTTGGTCCGTCTCATTTAGAGTGATCTGGTTCCCCTGGACCAGCAGTTTAGTAACGTTGGAGCTGTTGTCATTATGAGGAATGACCTGCAGTGTCAAGTTCTTCACATGCTGATGGATGAATGGATAGTTATTACTAACAATCTGAATGAACACGTACAATCACAGAAGAGGAAACATAAAAAACGTTTAAAAAAAGAGTAATAAAATGTTAAAGAACTTTTCATACCAGAGCATCCTCTCCTGCAGCCTCAGCAACTTTCCCCAGGATATTCAAGACCAGCACTGCAGTCAAACCCAGCAGCAGGAGAGGTTGCTGGCACCTCAGCATCATGCTAACAAATGGGAAACACAGTTGGTAACTTATGCTTCACACAGAAAATAGACTAATATGATTTAACTGAGAAAACACACAACAAGAGCTTTGTTTTCCCCACTGGTCAGTTTTGAGCTCTGACTCTCAGTCTCTCATTAAAACAGACTATTCTGTAGCTGTATCTTTGCAGGTGATGCAGGGTTTTCCTCCATTTGATTTGAGCTTAATGGGTTAAACTGCTTTGCTACACCACAGGTTCTCTCTGATTAATATCGGTGTGCACATTAATTGTCAAGTTGGTTCAAGTTGATTATATTATTTATTGGTGTGCAAAAAGACATTTTCGTAACTTTAAACAAATATTATAAGTAATAAGTAATATCATTTCTCCTTTTAGGGCAGCAGGAAACAATAGTTTTGTCTGTAATATAGCAGAACATAATGAAAAATGCTAGAGTTGAATGATTATCAAAAGAATTGCAGATTCATATTCTGGTGATCACTTGATGGTTTAATTGAAGTACAATGTATACCATCTGTTAAATTACTTTATTATTACACAATGATCACTGTAAGTAGTGAGCTTTAGGATACAGTGTTCTTGAAGTAAATGTACATGTACTATGAACTGTGCACTGCCTTGCATTACTTGGACACTAACTTGGTATAAAACCTAGTGTGTTAACCTGTATAGGTTTGAATGGAAAATACACAGAACCATGTCTTTATCAACCGATTAACCTTAATCTGAATAATCATGTTAACCATGATGCATATTTCTTTCCACGCTGAAATATTAACACAAAATACTGTACAATGGATCGTCAATTCATGTGTTTCAGCGTATCTGTCCCTATTATGTATTAATTTACAGTAACTGAAGACACTTACCTGCACGTCTACTAGCACCAAGATAAAGCTTTATTCACCTGTCACCCTGACGCAGCCAGCACAGCAAACGACCTTTGTTCCTTGTAAAACACAAAGGCTGACATACCCTGTTCCTGTTAGCTAACGATTTATGACTGATGAAATGTCTGTCCTCACTTCCTCCTGTCTGTCTTACTTTGGTTAGAAGTATCTTTAAACTTTTTGTTGGAAATGCTTTTTATTTAAAGTGTAGATAATACAGGACATAAATAAATGGGAATAATGACAAAAGCCTGTACTTCCAGGGAAGTACAGAAAGTAGTTGAAGACTGAGGGGAGGGAGTAAAGAAAGCAAGGGGTAAGAATATTACAGTAATGGTAGGGAGGTGAGAGGAAGGTCCAAAGCATGTTTGAGTTAGGTGGCGGAAATGAGAGGAGGAGGAATGATGGAAAGAAGATAGGACAATTTGGAGAGAAGAGAAGAGAAAAGAAGCAGATGAGTTTTAGATGGAAGGAAATGAAAATGAGACGGATAAGTAGTTTAAAGAGAAGGAAAGGAAGGCATCTGTAAGTCTTTAGACACGTTTCCTCACTTTATCCCTTCCACCCTTTGACCCTTGTATCCTTCCCTGTTGTGCGTTTGCTCCCCAGACGAGAGGAGGCGATCAGGGGGATTGAGGAGGAGATCAGGAGGGAGAGGCAGGTCGCTGATGAAGTCGTCCAATCAATGTCTGCTGCAAAACAAGAGAAGTATTTCACTATGGCTTCAGCCAATGAGGAACTGTTACAGGTATGAATGTAGTTTATATCGAGAATACGGAATATAATACTGCTCTTAAAGTTGTATTAGTATAACAGGCATACTGTCAGGATGCTATTGTAGTATATCCATGGCACTGCAATGACAATACTTAAAGTTACAGCCCAGGAGCTTAGTACTTCCCCTTAAACTCTTCTTTGTTCCTCAAACTTACAAATCCAAAAGGTTTGTTATGAAAAACATAGGATCACGACCTTAAAATGGCTAAAATGTAACTCTTCACCTTCAGTCCTTATTCCGTGACTGAGATCTATGAATAAGCTAATATGGCCCCGCCCCTGCTCCCAGTCTCCCCACCCTCAAAGCGGCTCCTGCAGTTGAGGAGCCTTTTCCAGCTACTGAGCCCCACCCACCAGTTGACAGGATTGGTTTCTTATGTTTCATCATCATAAACCCTGGCTGTCTGTTTTTTTTCAGACTGTCCCTTCTTTACTCCAGTGTTAAGGTGGAAATACTGGACTGCTTATTTCACTCAAAATATTTCTTTCATCATCTAAGAGGAACAAGGGCAACATGTTTAGAAACTTGATTTTAACTAGAGGGAGACTCATACTGTAGTTTAACACTGTCACCATCTTTATGTCCTTATCCTATTTACCATCTTGCCTCTGTTCTCAGTGCCTCAGTGTTTTGTTTGTTTTGCAGGAGCTCACTGTTCTGCAGGAGGAGCTGGACCTTCTGGTGACCAGGAAGGAGGACTATGAAGCAGTGAGTTGGGTCTAAGAGCGGGGGGGGGGGGGGGGGGGGGGGGGGGGTTCAAGTTCAATCCAAGACATTGTTTGGACATTTTAATACTGTATAGAATGCATTAACATACCTGCTACACAGTCATACCAGCAAATATGCACAAGATATCAGTAAACCCAGCATGGATGATAACATCTCCAGTGAAATATGTTTCTGTCATTACTTCCCAACATTCCTGATAATAAAAAAAGTTACTCATTAAACACAACCTGAACCCAGATGAAGATTAGAACAAAAATAAATTATATCAGCATGAATTTTACATAACGTCAGAGGTCTGAAACATATGTTAAATGTGGAATTTGATTGTGTGCAGGAGCTGGCCCACTCGCAAATAAAACAGGAAGTGGTGCGTCTTCATGAGACTCTGTCAACGCTGGAGGCGAAGCGTGACGCCATGGAGGCTGAGCACAAGAGTCTGGGTTCCCCCCAGGAGGAGAGAGAGAAGCTATTCAAACAGGTCGGCTCCACAAAGAAAGAGCCAACAAAAGAAACAAGTCAACAAAATCCGACATGAAGCAAAAGATAAACTTGTGTTAACACCAAATAACCTTTAATTCAACAGTGATATTTATATAGTCCTATTTTATATTGACCTCAAGGTACAATCACTGGCTTTTTCTAGAGCTTTTAACTGCAGCTCACAATCCTCCATTAGGACCATGAGCTCTGGTTTGAACTAGTTTTAATTGAGGTCAACTCAACATAGCGACTCAATAAAGATTTTCTGATTTCCAGGTGAAGGAAGACAACCAGGAAATTGCCAGCATGGAGAGACAGTAAGTTTTCATATAATCAGTTCCTTATAGATTTGACATTTTTTGGGTGTCCTTGTAGTGACGTGTGTGTGTGTGTGTGTGTGTGTGTGTGTGTGTGTGTGTGTGTGTGTGTGTGTGTGTGTGTGTGTGTGTGTGTGTGTGTGTGTGTGTGTGTGTGTGTGTGTGTGTGTGTGTGTGTGTGTGTGTGTGTGTGTGTGTGTGTGTGTGTGTGTGTGTGTGTGTCCGTGTGTGTGTGTGTGTCCAGGCTCACAGAGACCAGAGACCGGACCACACAAATCAAAGAGCAGATCCAACAGCTGGAGCAGGACTCAGAGGAAGCTCAGGGTAAATCACAAAAACAAAAATTTGAATTCATATTCTATTTTCAATTGAGCATCTCAAACTTTTGATACAACTTCACATTTAATTCATAGTTTTTTCTTGATATATTTCACAGCTACGGTGACATTTTTCCAGTTTTGTGCCCTTAAAGTGCCCTTATTGCATTAACAGACTCAATCTCTTTATAAATGTGCTCTGTACGAGACGATGTGATTAGTTCCAGTTCATGAAGTTCTCATACCTTTTTTAATCCAAATGATGTTTGATGGAGGATTTGAACCCCAAAAATGTAGTATGCTTGATGTTCATACTGGAACTACAGCCCGATGGACCACCTTTGGTCGAACTTCTTTAAGGGCATCAGTCAGTGTTTCCTTTGTAAAACTTTTTAATTGTAAATTGTATCAAAGACTGAATCCCTTCAGACATTTTCAGTTCATCTTCACTTTGACATTTACAACAGCTCCTACAGTCAAAGGATGCATTAATTTTTCCATATAAAGTATGAATGTGATATAATAATAATATGACATCTCTTATCATGCTTTTTCCATCAGGAGAGGTTCAACAGAAATACAAGGAGTTGAAGAGGAAAGAGGAGGAAATTGACCGTAAGTAACAAATTTGAGGAGAACTAGACAATATCAAATGTCATATTATGTACTGAATTATATAAATACACATCTGCTATTCTATTATTGCATTGTAACTGATGATGCACCGTTTGTATGATCAGTTATGTGTCATCATGTTTGAATTCTAGGCTCCTTGGATCTTCTGTTGTCTGTAAAAAAAAAGTTGTTTGAACTACTCCATGTATCTAAAATTATGTAAGAATGCACTGCACTTTTTGGAGGAAGCCACCAGGAGTCGCCAGAGTCAGAATATCTCTCAATCTTTAAGACCTCACTGTATAATAACATGCAGCCAGTCGTAAGTGGCAGTAATTTCCTTCCTTTGTGTCAGGCTTCCTGGAGTCATTTGAGGAGTCCAGGTCTCAGGTGCAGGAGAAGATGACACAGAGCCAGGAGGACACTGTCTCCCTCCTGGAGCACAGCAGCAGGGTGAGGAGGAGGGGGAGGTGGTAAAGTAGAGTGTGGACAGAAGGCAAAGGATAGTAAGAAAGAAACAAATGAGACAGAAAAGTGATGGAAAGCCTATGATTGTGTTTGTGTGTGTGTGTAGAACATGTTGCGGCTGCGTCAGGTGGATACAGTGACGGCCAGTGAGCTGAGGAGCATGCAGGAGGTGCTGGTCAGCAAGGAGACTGAGGTGGTCCAATCAGCGAGCACCGCCAAGGGACTGACAACAGGTAATGTGCACACACACACACACACACACACACACACACACACACACACACACACACACACACACACACACACACACACACACACACACACACACACACACACACACACACACACACACACACACACAAACACAGAAGATCCCTACAATGAAAAACATGCAAATTGTTCCTGTTTAACTTTCCCTTCCACCTCCCAGAGTCGCAGCGTCTGCAGCAGGACCTGGAGAAGGTGCAGCAGCTGGAGGGGAAGATCACAGGAGAGCTCAGCAGCCTGAAGGAGCGTGTCAGCACCATGGAGACTGAGCTGCACACCTACCGAGACCTGGACACCCTGAGACACACAGCAGAGGACAAGAAGAAGGTAACACGGGTCATGCTGGAGACCTGGATAATCATAAAGTACACATTTAGAAATAGACAGAGCTTCGCAAATCTGTTGTACACATTGTACACAATGAACTGTAGGTATACTTATGGCTGTATCTGTTTGTAGTTGGAGGTATGAGCTTCATCAGATTGATCAAGAACAACCCTATAATCTGTTTCCAGTTCAGACATTAAACTTAAGGACCACCATGTGTTTGTTCGTGTGTTGCAGAGGCTGCAGGACGACCGAGTTTCACTGACTCAGCGTCGAGATTCATTCAAACAGCTGCTGGACGAGATGAACCAGAAATATGAAGCTCTGAAAACCAAACTGCAAGAAAACGAGACTCACGCTCAGGTTACATTTTACACTTAACATTTTCTCTGTGAACTTTTTATGTCTTCTTATGTTTTTGTCATGTTTTGTCTTTTAAGATGTCAGTTAGTGATTTTGTTGATTCACTAAAGGTTTTTGAGAACATTAGATCAACCTCTCATTCACTTCCATTCTGTGCAAGCTAGGGGGCTAATAAAACATTGGCTTCCTTTGCAATCTATCAATCACATTTTATTTGTGTAGCCCATATTCACAAATCAAAGTTAGTCTCATAGGGCTTAACAAGGTGTTGTCTGCCATAAACAGGAGGAAGGAAAAAACTGGTAGAAGCCTCAGAGAGAGCCTAAGTGAGGGATCCCTCTCCCAGGACAGACAGAAGTGCAATAGATGCTGCGAGTGGCAGCGCACATCAATAAAATAACAATATTTACAACATTGTTGAGAGAAGATGAAATAAGATGAAGAGAGCAGTAATGACAGCTGTAATGATAGAGGTGCTGTAGGATCACAATCCATTAAGATCATGATCCACAATCACGATGTGGCCACAGCAGCGATCCTGCGAAGCAAATCCGCAGCGTGGCTTAACATGGAGTTCAACCTTGGTGAACTTTGACTGGAGACATCACAGCCTCAACCAGGCTTTGGTGTGTGTGATTGACCCCCACTTGGCGTCATTGTCACATGTTCCTGCTGCCTGCTACAACCTGCTTGATACATAATCTGCATACGTGTGACTGTGCCCTAAGAGTGAACCTGAGAAATGGACAAACTGTAATAAGGCACTGACACCTCCTCTTTCCAGTCCTTTCTTTTCTCTGTGAAGATCAAATTAACTCATTCTGACTACAACATGAGTGTGAGGGTTTGTGTTAATACAGTAGTGAGCTGATGGGCACTGTTGAGGTGCCCTTGAGCAAAGCACTTCAACATTTGATGTTATTACAAACGTGTGATGCTCTGCACATGCTAATCTCATGTGTGGTCCCTTTGTGTCTGTGCTTTATTTCGTAGCTGGCTAACCTGGAGAGGAAGTGGCAGCACTTGGAGCAGAACAACTTTGTGATGAAAGAGTGTATCCTCTATCTGTGGCTGTGTGTGTTGGCTGAGTGCTGCTACTCAGCCTCTCCACAGAAAACGGCTCAGTGAGACGTGTCTCTGGTAAAGCCCTTTCATTTGCTCCACCAGTGATTTTTCCTTAACTGCAGCACCAGTCATCGCTTCGAAATCCCAGGAGAGCGACTACGCCTCGGTGGCCAAGAACGTCTCTCAACAAGTGGCCGAGTACAACAAGTGTCTCATCGAGTCGCTACAGAGCAACAGGAGCTGAACACACAGGAGCAGAATGTGTACTGTTTACACAGCGTGACTGGTTGGTTATCACATCCAGTGAGACTGGTTAGGACAGAAGATATGCTATCAAATATTTATGGTTAACTGTCAATGATACTGACATTACGCTGCTCCTAGTTACCTTCACACATGTGTCAGTAAGACAGTCATCTTAAAGGGATAGTTCACCCAAAAATTCACTCATCTACTCACCATTATGTCGATGGAGGGATGGGTGAGTCTCAGGGGTAAACAGTGTTGCAACCGAATCAATTGAAGTAAATGGTGACCGAGAGTTCAAACGATGTAAATGACTCTGTTTCGAGTGGAATTTGAATGTCTGGGCTTAGGGACACCTGGATGACTCCACACGAGCAGTATGGAGACATTTTGTATTTTTCTTCTGATGTTTTTTTACGTTTTAAGAATCGGTCACCATTTACTTTACATTAACACCCACCCACCCCCCTTCGGCATAGTGGTAAAATAACGAGTGAATTTTCATTTTTGGGCGAACTATCCCTTTAAAACTGCAGTTCTTCTCACAGTTGATAGAGGATGTTAGTTTGTCAAAGTGGCTCTCATTCCTCTCTAGCAGCTGCTGAACCAGTTTGTTTGATTGAATTTGATACGTAATTATCTAAAATGTTATTAGGTTTCGCTATTGCACAGCTACGATATTTTTTCAGATGTTTAAAAAAAATATGCTGAATGTCGTTACAGCTGTAACGGCAAGAAATAAAAAGGCCCATTTTTCAAAGATGATTTGCTGCAGTTTCTTTTGGCAAAACTCAGTGAAGTTTACAACAAACACATCCTGTTGTTCTGAAAGACATTCTGCTGTGTGTTGGTGGGTTGAACGTAGTACTTGTGCTTCTGCAAGGTTTAACTAATTTATTGGCAATAATGTACACAAATTATGAATGCTCAGGATGACATTTCCATTTTTGTACATTCCAGGCTGGCAGTAATAAAAATTAATTTAGCACAAAATGCTAAATCAACAAGTCTTCTTCTTAGTTTTCAGTGCAGAACTTTTATGTCCCCCGTTCATACCAAAAATATTCTAAGCTACGTGTCAAAATGTTTAGAAAATGATAGAATTTCACTGTAAAACTAAATTAAATTATTCACGTTAGTAATGTGGTCCAAACCTTCGGAGAGACAGATGTGGATGTGACATGTTCATCACAATAAATCTTACTTCACTTTTGTATTTATTGCTTTTAATTACAGGACAAAAAACAGATCAACAGTTTGCATAAAATCCAAATTCTGCTCTAGAAATATATTTGACCTTTCCAGTACATAGATATCAAAGAGTAAACATTTTAGGTGAGGGTGGCAGCAGACTGATCCCTTGCAAATGTACAGTACAGCATTTTTTTTGTATTTTATTTCAAACTATCCAGGTCAAACAGAAGTACAGATGGGTTGTGAGGTGCGTCCTCAGTATATATATATATATATATACACATAAATATATATATATACATACATATATATATATATACACACACACTGGACTTCAGTCTGACTGGTCCCCATCTGATGGTGATCTGATCAGCAGGGTCGCCTGATCCACTTCAATGCACGGATGATTTGAATTCAGCGATTGAATGAGAGTAAGAACTTTGTGGGACAGTTTGGGGCATAAATAATCTTCAGAGTCAAACTGGAGTCAGTTTGATCTTTCAGGCTGTTCCTCCTTTTACAGATTTACGTTCACTGTCTCCGTCTCAACCAGCGGCAGCTTCTAGCACCCGCTTTAAGATTCAGGACAAACAACTGTGTTTATGCATAGATTCAGATTCACCTTGTGCACGGACAGTAGTTTGAGAGTTAATGGTTATAAAAAAAAACAGAGACAAGCACGTCCACAAGGCCTGAAAGAACCAATGAGCAGCCTGAGAGTTTCTCTCTCACACACACACTCACATTAATACAAACACAACACACACTTGATTTGCAGAAACTGTAGTTATTCTAAAAACTTAAAGCGCATCACTAAGAAATGGCTCCTTATAAAAAATTTGTATTGTTCAATTAAAAAATAAAGGCCAACATATGTTCGATGTTATTTAATCATCCTGCAGTTATTTTGTAATGAGAACCGTTAAGTACTGTTACACAGTATGGAGCCCTAAAGTGCTCAATATTAAATAAATAGAATATAATTTGAAAAAAGCCAAATATGATTTAGTTATTGTTATAATAAAGGAGTTTTATTGAACGTTTAGAAATCCCCTTTTTCAAAGAGAACCTCTTCCGTTAGCAAGCTCCATAGCTGCTGCTGCTACATGTAGCATGTTAGCTCCTGTTGGTTAAAGCAACAGTGTCAGAGTAATTCAGAAACAACTGTGGTGTTGATGTTTAAGAGCTACACAAATGAGACACTACTTTCTGTATTTATTCTAATAGTTGAATAAATATATAGTTAATAGTTGAATAAATTAAATGTTGTGCTAACCGGCAGCAGTTGTTATTATATTAAAGTAGACTTGAAAAAGGACCCCAAAAAAAAAAATCACGAGTTGAGTTCGAGTAGTTTTAATGAATTATTTCACAAAATATTGTTGAACGTATTATCTATTTATGCACTATTGAATATTTTAGGGCTCCATGTTCTCCCATTCTATCCTTGAGCAGCTTCAGGAAACTCAAATCAAATACTGGATCAGCAATTAAAACCATAAATCTTTTCATGAAATCACAGAGTGCAGAAAAAGTTGGATATTTCCTTCTTCAGTGTGCAGCACAACATGGACTTATAACCAACAAGGCGTCTCAATATTACATCTTCTAGACGCGATCCGACATAGAAATAAAACCGTCCAATAACAATACACCTACTTAACATTCTGCTCCGTTTGTCAGTTCGTAGGTTAAGGGCAAGAAACAATGAGAATTCAGCGACGATCAAGCTATACAAGTCAAACCTGAAACCAAAGTGCCCACTGCTCCATCTGGAAGGCAACGGCTGAAATATTTGCTCAACATTAAAAAACATTCATAAAATAAAAGCTGGATGCTGTAAATCCTCTGTCGAGAGCATAAGAGGCTGCACCCAGCACCACCTAACTGTTCTTTTAGTGTCATTATCCATCATCACACCGTCTGTTTGGACTCTCTACAGATCATCAAGGTGGCGTCTCACTCAGCACTGGCCACCAAGACCACACACTGACTTTTCCCATTTAGTAGGTGGGAGTTAAACAAGTATATGTGACTGCTGGAAAAAAAATAAAAAAAATAGCCCTTTCTTCATCTATTGGTTAAAAAAAGAATTTAAGAGAAATAAAATTCACTTTTACACAGGGACCGAACCTGCTGCTACAGTGTTGGTTTGTATTACGACCTGCAGCATATTTCCTGCTAGTTAGAAAACTGTGTAATTACAGGGTCAGTTCACTGACTTCATGACTCTTTACTCTGCTGTATATTTAACATCATGTTAAGTCACAATTCAGCAAACAGTTATAGTCTTGTTCTTATGAATGGGAAGCACAGCTAGCTTCCTACAGCCATAAATAATCATGTCGAGAACTTTGCGTCAAGCAAGATGAGATGATTTACACAGCTGTCATTCAGTTGACTTACACAGCCAATGTGAATTAAAGGGATCGAATGATGGTTGAATTTAAGGCAAAAAAAGGATCTCGTAGAGTTGAGTGACGTGGGAGGAAGCTGTGACGATAGGATGTTCACTCTGCCTCGGAGTCGAAAAGGGTCAAAACAGGTTTTTGCCTTAGGACACGACGCAAATTGAGGTTAGAGTTCTCCAAGTAGTGGTTGTCTCCAGTAATGAGTGTCCAATCAGAACGACTTCATCTTCAGGAGAGCATGAATCTACCCAAAGGATTAAGATCTACAAGTGTTATTGATGATGTTGAGTTCACTCGGCTTGTTCCAGGGTAGAATGATATTCATCTACAGTGGCTGTACGTCTTCATTAAGAACACAGATCTCCCTCTAAAGTGTTAACCAGTTCAAAAAGAAGGTTTCACACCTGTAATACTACATTATACCAAAACCCTCACAATGCCGTATTTTCTGATAAGTTTGCTACTTCATGTGGATTTTCATCTTAAAAATGAATGAATCCTTACAACATGTTTGCAGTGAGAACTGTTTTAGTGCACTTGAGTTCCTGCTTCACTATTTCACCAAGTAAAACAATAAAAAAATAAAACAGAACAAACACAAAGCAGCAAGTTTACCTTCCAATCAAACACAGATCAAGTAACAGAAATGCATGAGATCCATACATGTCCATACACTCGGATTCCTTAAATGAGAAGGTGTACATTCAGAAAACATGAGCAAAATTGAAAATTAGAACGAATATAAAATCCATTTAGCTTACATTACTTTTTTTGATTCTTGTTTTTAATCTTTGAAAACTACTATACACTTCTGTCAGACATAAAATCCCAGGTAACCAGTAATAATGAGGAAAAACTGCATAAATACATTATTTTTTAGAAAGAAGTGTAAAAGAACCATTTTTCAGTCGAGACTACTCTCCACTTTTATGTAAAAACAAAACTTCCTAATAATTATGTAATAAGTTAATCTTTTCCAACCCTCAGTGCAAAAATATCAAAAACAAACTGAAAGGGAAGGGACTAGGAGCCACTGATGGTGTGCATGAGACAGTGTATCATCTCCACGGAAACAAGACTTTCTCAGGCACAAGTACTTAGACTTTGTCCACCGAGCCCTTGGCAGGTTGAGATTTTTTTTTTTTTCCTGAAGTACACAGATGCTTTAGTGCACCGCTCACACACTGCCTGGGGGGACAACAGAAGACTGTCACCGTGGCAACGAGACCAGAGGAACTCTTCGTCTTTCTTCTTCTTCTTCTTCTTCAGTCCGCATTGTCGAATGCTTCTGAAATGTGGGAGGCTGCGTACTTTAACCGGAAGCCACCTGCAATGGAAGCACACAGGCAGCCACATGGACACACACAGATGTATCCAAACACACAGAGGATACACAGTCAGTGGACAGCTGAGGAAATGATCATCTGAACATTACAGAAGGTCAATGAACTTAGACCTTACGCTGTTTCTGTGTATCCCTGTGTATAGATACAGTATTTTTTACTGAGCTTTTCAAAAGAGAAAACACTGCTCTAAACACTTTTCAGCTACTATGCTTTAGTTGGCCCACATACTTTCCATTGGAAATCTAAGGGAAGCAACCATACACTGCTCTTTACCAATGGTGGGAAGGTGAACTAGATGTTTGTTCACCAAACCAACCAGATAATCTTATGCCTACGGGTTTTTCCTCTTGTTTGCACTTTTGTATTCAAGATCATTGTGGTGTGCAGAACATTTGGTAAGTGTATATACACCCCCCTGAATGTTTCTATGGTAACCATGAGAATTGAATTAAATTGAGACAGTCCTACACCAAGGTTAGGTGATTATATTGTGTAGTATATGGTAATAAAAACCAGTGTAAACAGTCGCAGTTGAATTCTTCTTTTGAAAACCCCCCAGAAACATACACAGAACAGCTGCTGCAAAGAAAACCTCTCGTAACATTCTCAGCCAGCAGGGGGCCCAGTGGTTTATCTCTTCAGTTATTACAAGAACTGTCAATAGAAGGTGATGTTGACATTTCTACATGTGTGGGTCTAAACCACTGGTGCTAAAATCGTTCCTACAAGTGGTTGAAATAGAGCAGCTGGTTTTAACACTGACTTAACAGTTAAACACTTTGGGTTAAGGGTTAGCTGATTTAATTCCAGGTAAGAACACTGACAGTTTGACTCCTACCACACTGTCACAGTCTTGGTTTTTCAAGCATCATACTGGTGCCAAAAATACCTGGTGAGAATGAGCTCTAACTTGTGTAACTGGTCTAGACTAATTTCTGGACTTTTGTTTGGGCTTCTGGGAAAAGAAAACTAATGGCTCCTCTGTTTCTCCCTGCTTTGCGTAGCTGCATTACCTTGCTGTGTGGAGTCTATGGAGGGCTGGTTGCAGTCCTGAGCGTAGTGGCCACTGACTCCACAGTTAAAACAGGACACATTGCCGCTCTTCTTATTGACTCCGCCACCTCCCAGAGGTGCAGTGGGCAGCATCCCCAGAGGATTCGGGTACACGTGCTGGTAGACCCGCTGGCAGAAAGATGCCGCCGGCGCCATCTGCTGCTGGAGGTTGTAGGTTGCGGCTGCGGCGACCACCTGGGCCTGGGTGCCCAGCATATGTGATGGCACGTCTGCGTGGCTGTGGGAGTGAGTGTGGAGGGGGCCGTAGGGGGACGGGTGTGCAGGAGGTGGAGCAGTGGTGAAGAAGGGCGACAGGGTGGCAGCACCATTGGCCTGGTGAGGAGGCTGGGCCTGGGTGAGGTAGCTGTTACTGCACAGGCTTGTTAGCTGGAAGAGAGGTGGAGGAACGCTGAACACCTGACGAGCGGCGGCTGCTGCCATTTGGTGGGCGGGGAAGAATAAGGGTGCCTGGCAACTGGGGGGACCGCTGACACTGCTGCTGTTGCTGCTTCGCCCGCCACAGTTGTTATGACAACCACACGTACCACAGCCCATTGGTTGCTGCTGCTGCTGCTGTTGATGTTGTTGCTGCTGCTGTTGCTGCTGCTGTTGTTGTTGATGCTGCTGCTGCTGCTGATGTTGTTGTTGTTGATGTTGTTGTTGTTGATGATGATGTTGTTGCTGCTGCTGTTGTTGCTGCTGCTGTTGTTGTTGTTGCTGCTGTTGTTGCGGTGTCAGCTGCTGTGGAGTCACTTGTTGGGTTTGCTGAAGGGTAATAGGGATGCCAGGGGCAATGGCAGCACTTCCACAGGAAGAACCACTGTTGCTGTAGGATGTACATTCACTGTGTGCCGTGCTGTGAGTAAGTGCTGGACTGGGGCTGGGGGCGGGTCCAGGGGTGTGGGTGGGCACAGCTGGGGGAACAGCAGCTTGTACATGTCCAGAAGATGAAGCCACTCCAGTGGCTGCAGGTGCTCCTGCAGCAGGCATCACAGATGAGGGGATAGGGGGCAGGGTGTAGGGAGAAGGCAGGCCAGATGGTAAAGTTAAGCCAGGGTGCTTGGCGTGTGAAGGCTCCACATGTGGCAGAGAGGAGGCCAGACCTGAGCTGACACTGGCCGGGTCTTGGCAGGGCTGCTGAGGAGGAGAGGAGAAGGACGTGGGGCCAGGAGGCATGACACTCATGGCTCTGACTGGGGCCTGATGTGAAGCCTGTGGCATGGCAACAGTAGAACCACTTCCTGAAGCTCCATTAGATCCACCCAGAACGGTTTTGAACCTCTGAACAAAAGGCTGCACAGACAGACTTCCTTGAGGTCGGAGGCCAATCCCAAAGGTTGGGAGCACGTCCCTCTTCTCTGGGTCTCCCACAATTCCTGGGCCTGGAATGGCTGGAGGCACTAAGGGCATCTGCATCATCATTGTCCCAGATGAGGACTTCCCATCAGGGGCGATGCTTTGGCTGGGAGGTGGCAGAGAATGCATGAAGGAGAGAGGAGGAAACTCTGTGCTGCTCTCTGGGCACAGGGGATCCATCTGGGGCCGGTGGTTGAGGGAAGACAGAGAATGGACAGAGGAGACGTCCCCCACCACAGCTGGAACAGTCTGATGTGTGAAGAACATGTCAGGACCAGGACCTTTACTGGAGTCATCAGAGTGGCTGTCTGTGTCTAACAGAGAAACAAGAACAGGTAAGAACAGATTGAGTCCACGTTACACCAACTTCTTTCATTACAGAAACTGTAATTCTTTAACATACATAGTGTGATATTTTACCTTTGTTGTTGTCATCCTCACTGTCGAGGCTCTCTGGTCCTCTGTGTTGAGGGCTGGATGGTGAGCTGTAGCTTTCTGATGATGTTTCACCAAACGTATCTGGACCAGAACCCCCATCTGCAACAACATCTGTGTTAAACAAACATCTGGCTACTGTATGTATCTGTCCAACAGTATGGTTGTTTGCATTGAGCAGATCTACTGTTGTGCATGTGCGTTGTGTAAACAGTATGGAGCTGAGTGGAACAGGGTCTGAAACCACTGTGAGTTGTAACAGCCTGCAGAGGAGAGTTGTGTTCAGCGTCACAATATGTTTGTTTTTTTATCTTACAACCGGTGGACTTTTAATAGTAATATTAATTAATATTTGTTTCGTCTGTCTATATTAATGGTTTTGCTTATCTAATCAAATAACTCTTCCACAGAACTAATCAAAGTACTTTATTAAGAAACTTTCTGAGGGGGATTCTACAGTGTCACAGTTTGTCACACAGGGGAAGCATTTAACAGAAGCCTTTATCCCTTGGACCCCATTTTTTGAGCCAATATTATGTAATAGTATTATATATTTGCACAAAAAAATGGTGGTTATTAATTAGTTCTTAGCAGTTCCTGTTTGCAATAGAGGTAGATCCTGTTTGCAATGTGCAATTGGAGTACTGAGTGATAAGGATATATGTATTTAGGATTATGAGGATTTATTCATGGTGGACACTAGCGATAATGTCATCCTTTGAAACAGTGCAGCTGCGCTGAATCTAAATAAACTGTATGTGCATCATATTTGTGTTCTGATTTGACTAAGTTATAGGAGGAAGTGTCTTTCCTTCACTCAAAGGGAGTTGCTAGTCATTTCATATCTGTTTCACTCATTCACAACCTTCCTGGAACTACACGTTCCCTTTCTTCTGTTGGTCTTTTACATCCAAACGTCACGACAGCCATCCAGACACTCACCTTTCCTCTGAGACGACAGAGCTGGCACCAAACTACCATTGGTCACAAAGGCAGCTCCTTTCCCCTTCACCTTGTCCCTGAAGCAGGCAGAGGAGTAGGAACATCAGCAGATAAATACAGTAACAAGAGATAGAGATGTGGAGTCAGTGGCAGATTATATATACTATAGACACCTAAACATGTCAGTTCTTTGTTCTGCTATGGTGCTGTCAAATACTCAGTCACATGTCCATATAGATTACACATCTGATCAAATCTTAAAATGCAAAGGTGTTTACTTTAAAAAAAAATCCACTGCTATTGGCTTTAATGTGAACTATAAACTTTAGGATTTTAGAGATCACACGTCTGGATTTTAAGTTATCGGAGAAACAAGCTGAGCAAATAAATGACATGAATAGCTGGGCTACCTGTCAGAGGGCAGGACTCTACTCTTGGTTTTCGTGACTGGGTGGCTTCTCTTCTCAGTGTCCTGGTGCTGTGAGGAAGAAAAAAAAGTCAGAACATCAGCAGTCAGTTTTCAAAGAGCACCGCTCACATTTAGGTGATTCTCTGTCATTACGGAGTCACTACAAAGTTAGACAGTAATTACTATAACAGAACTACTGTGCTTGGTTTCTCACAAAGGAGAAGATGATGGTGTAACATAAGCGCAGACACACACACACTTTCCCCACAACGAACATCACGTTAAGTTTTTAAGATTTTAGTTGGACAATCAAAACGTGTATTACTCTTTCATGAATTGTTTGGCCCAAAGTAGTGCTTTTACATTTAAGCACTTTTTATGTAATTCTGCTGACAAATAAACAAAAAAAACAAGGATGTTTCTGAGAAATTATACCGGAAGGACTCTTCAACTTCTAAGAAACCTAATAGTTTCAATTCATGATGATAACTGGGTGAAGTTGAAATTATTTTAAGTAATAATTAGTACAATCACAGAAAAGAATAAGCAGAGTCGTGATGAAGAGGGTCAGACATTTACTGCGCGTTAAGTCTCTGTTATGCAAGTAACTGGAAGAGAGAGAGATATGTTGAGAGAGAGAGAGAGAGGATGTGCTTTGTCAGCATTGTGCTTTCTCTCCCCCACTCACACATGCATGCAGTCTTGACCTATATCAGTGAGATTAGCGGTGCGTACTCCCATTCACGTGGTATTGTGTAATACATTCTCACACCACACACACACACACCCACACACACACACACACCACACACAGTTTGATCATACTTGTGGATATTTACTCATGATGGACATTAAAGGTTCAGTATGTAGAATTTAGTGACATCTAGTGCTGAAGTTGCATGTTGCCAGCTGAATACCCCTCACCTCACCCTCCCCTTTCAAAGATGAAAGAGAACCTGTGGTAGCCTTCAGTTGTCATTAAAAACTCAAAAGGTGTTTAGTTGGCTGGTTTGGGCTACTGTAAAAAAACATGGCGGCCTCCGTAGAGTGAACCTGCTCCTGATGTAAATATAAAGTATTTAACTATAAAGGGCTTATTCTAGGGTAAAGAAAACCATAATTTTACACTTTAGATGAAACACACTAGTGAAAACATCCCCAAAATCATTTTATATTCAATTTCTGCTTATAGATCCCTGTCACCTAAATCTTACACACTGAACATTTAAATGTCATCACACACTCTGAAATTGTCACCCACATTGAATCTAAAACTATGTGCAATGTTTCTGCTCACATTTGTGACATTTTTGACACAGGTTGCAGCAAGGTAATTTCCTCAGTGTCTGTGTTACAGCCACTGCTGCAGCTCCAACTGTTGTCAGTGTTTGAGTCGGCCAAATCCCTAAAACAAACTCCATTGACTATGTATTCAGAACACTGATAAGCCCTCGTCCCTTTGAACTTATTCAGTATCATTTCCCTTACATCCCGCCCACTGCTCCTCCACTCTCTCTCTCTCCTGAGCCCCCACTGAGGAGGCAGCCCTCACACATAGAAAACCTCTGATCTAAAGAGAACAGCTTCACTACCAATGTATCATGATCCTTTTTAAATCAGTCCCAATGCTACATGCATCTTTTTACTGTTTCGAATCACACTCACGCATCATTTTCAGAGCCACACGCACATAACTCTTACAGACCTTCGTGAATCTACCGTGTATAATGATTAACTACTGTTCGTGGAGTTGTCCTTAACTGTGAACTGTGCTGCTGAAGTTTACAGTTAAGTTAATGATAAACACAGCCACGAACCTCGGACGGACTTGCATGTGAGCAAAGAAAAACATCTTGAACCAGAGAGGCCTCCAGCCCAACAATCATCCCCGACATAAAGCTAAAATGTACAGTATTTCATATTTAGTAGTGAGCTGTTTTTTTATCTGTGATTTTCATTTGTACAAGAAGCTGATTTTGAACACTGATCTGTGGAAAAACGACATTTCTCATCCACGGGAGAAGATAATGTTCCTCTTCTCATTTTGAAGATAACCCCTGGATAGGTGACACAAGAGGTTCCCCACTCACAATCTGAGATTGTTGAAAGTTATAAACCACCACTAATCTCTTACTTCAATTGAGTAATCCCTAAACAACTAAAAACATGTTTCTTGTTAAGGAATAATCCATTCATTATTCCACTCTGTAGTATAATAGTCTACTAGTAGTGTAAGTGTAATTTAAAGGCTATAGAAAAGTTACAGCAGAAACACTAGCTGCTGCGGTGGATTTTCCTTGTAGGATTGAATTTCAGAGATATATTGCAATTAAGCTACCTTTGTTTGTCGCTTGTCCTGGCACTCAGTTTCTAAATGGACCTACAAGTCTGACTATTGACTTCACCTATTGAAAATAATATGTAGGCAGCTGCAACAGTACTGTAGACAATACAAAGCAGGCAGCAGTACCTTCACCTGCTCCGCCTCCTGACTGCTCCTCAGTGCACAGCTCTTCTTCCTCCTCTCAGCAGGACCATTGACCTCTGCCGTGTGCCCCCCCCTCCAACTGTCTCCCTGAGAGGCTTTGGCACTAGAGAGACTGATACAGAGGAGTCATTTAATGTGATGTCCTTTCACTTGTATATTCTCATTAATATTGAATTATAAAAGTATGCATTGATCCATATTTTTTCCATTCCCTCCTGTATACAATTGTAACATTCACATCAACTGCTGGGCATATACACTTTGTATACAGTAAATATGACCATTTATTTCTACTAATCCACTGTTGTTTTTACACAGTGATATTACATTTCTAGATGTTATCATTTTCTCATAGGGATGAAAACATTTCTAAAAAACAGATCGGACCATAGAGGCTCTACTCACCCTTGACTTGGGCTCTTGGTCCCATGCTTTTTCTTGTGTCCCTGAACATACGACTCTAAATCTGAGAGACAAATCAAGAAAACGTCATTACAACAGCTTCTCATCAAGAATCCAGGTACAGTGTGTGATGTTGTCGTATGTGCTTTGACAAGAAAAATCATCAGGACTTAATTTTAACATGAACGCCGGCAAATTTGAACATATATGAACAGATCACAGATCACTGCCAACTATACTTGTAGCAAGGCCTCATAAAGTAGGGTTCACTTTATGAATAGACCATGTTATCCAAGTAAAGAACATTATGCAGTAGTGCTCACATAAAATTCTCAATTTGCTTTTTATATTGACAAGTTTTAGTCAAATGCTTGTTTAAAGGTTAAGGAAACGGAATGCAATTATATTATATTTCCTTATCCCACACAAGCAGTACTGGTAATGAGTATAAACACAAGACACAGCTAAATGATATGTAATGTAACAAGCATGGACTGAGCACGGACTTATTGTGAAGTTTGAGCTGTGACTGCTGGCGCTGAACTCAGTCCTGCACATGAGCAGGCAAATATAGCTTTGAAATATGAGGATTTGAAACACAATCAGCCTTTCTAAGCAACCTCCAAAAATAAATGCTGGTCAGCTTGGTGGGGCTGTTCGTTTGTAAACACACTCAGGTCTCACTCACTGTTTATACAGTGCATTTATTTCACACTGCTCTTGCTCTGCCAATACTGCTCCACACAGAGGAAAACACAGAGGAAATAAGCTGTGATGGAATTTCACTTCCTCTCACCTTCCTCCTGACTGGAGGCATCGGAGCAGTCTCCTTGGTAGACTTTGCCCAGCTGGCAGTTGCCTATAAAGAAAAAGATTTCTTGGATTTTTGACACCGGTGCTTCATTGTTTGACATGTAAGTCGAGATCTAAATATATCATAAACGACAAATAATGACGAACCATGTTGATTATTTTTTATGTAAGATGTATTTTTGATGTAATTATGTAAGAATTTGAAAGAACACACCAGTAGATTTCACAGCCGTGTCAAGGCAAACAATTAATAACACTACTATGTGTATTCTGACTGTAAAAAAACATTTTTTATCTCAATGCCCAGGCACATATCAAGAACTATTCAAGTCATGATGAAAGCCAGTTTAATAATTGTGGAGTGAAAAAACAGTGACACTACTATTTTTAGATTTAAACAGAGCCTTTAGTGCACATGTCTGATGCAAGACTGCAGTAATGTTCTTGCTCCTTTTAATACCATGAGTGCAATTAAAAAAACTATTCACTGAACATAAACAAAAATGGATCAAAGTAAATTGTTTCCAGCTTGCTCAAGAAGAAGAGAAAAGTGAGCCTGTTGTACAGGAGGACACAAGTTTGAAAAAAAAAACAAAAAAAACATTGTGAGGAGATCAGATGACCGAGACTGAAAAGAACAGATTCAACGTTAACCCATTCCAAAGGCATCATGTTATTCTTAGTTTGATACTCACATCTGCAAGAAGTGGGTTTAGCAGAATAAGTGGAGTCACAGTTGAAGAAGCTGCAGACCTTTCTGGTTTGTCTGAAGACTGGAGGAGCAGACAGGAACTTTTCCCTGGAAACACAAAGTGACACACTTCCTTATTCACATATATTTAATTCTACATCTATAAGAAGGAATGAATTCTATGAAAAGACACAGTTCCATACTTCAATCACTGTGTGGCTATGATCAAACCATAACACCAGACTGCAGTGCCTTACTGATAAAACAACAAACATTTGCAACCATCTGTGGAGCTGTCTTGTAATGACAATTTGTTGCGGTTATACTAACATACTGTAGTTAAAATAATAAAACAAAAAGCTTTCCCCTGTCAACGGTGGAGCCAAGACCCATAAAAGGCGAGAGACTTGCAAATACAAGCAGCAACAATGTTTGCAATGCAGCTGGATTTGGGGGCCGAGTTACTGATGAAAAGCCTGAGCTCTAAGTTTCCTTTCACACAAAATGAAACTGATGGACACAATGCCCTGTGTGTGTGTGTGTGTGTGTGTGTGTGTGTGTGTGTGTGTGTGTGTGTGTGTGTGTGTGTGTGTGTGTGTGTGTGTGTGTGTGTGTGTGTGTGTGTGTGTCTCTCTGAAAATGATGCCTGAGTGTGATTCGACAACAGTAAAAAGATGCATGTAGCATTGGGACTGATTTAAAAAGGATCATGATACATTGGTAGTGAAGCTGTTCTCTTTAGATCAGAGGTTTTCTATGTGTGAGGGCTGCCTCCTCAGTGGGGGAGAGTGGAGGAGCAGTGGGCGGGATGTAAGGGAAATGATACTGAATAAGTTCAAAGGGACGAGGGCTTATCAGTGTTCTGAATACATAGTCAATGGAGTTTGTTTTAGGGATTTGGCCGACTCAAACACTAACAACAGTTGGAGCTGCAGCAGTGGCTGTAACACAGACACTGAGGAAATTACCTTGCTGCAACCTGTGTCAAAAATGTCACAAATGTGAGCAGAAACATTGCACATAGTTTTAGATTCAATGTGGGTGACAATTTCAGAGTGTGTGATGACATTTAAATGTTCAGTGTGTAAGATTTAGGTGACAGGGATCTATAAGCAGAAATTGAATATAAAATGATTTGGGGGATGTTTTCACTAGTGTGTTTCATCTAAAGTGTACAAATTATGGTTTTCTTTACCCTAGAATAAGCCCTTTATAGTTAAATACTTTAAATACAGGAGCAGGTTCACTCTACGGAGGCCGCCATGTTTTTTTACAGTAGCCCAAACCAGCCAACTAAACACCTTTTGAGTTTTTAATGACAACTGAAGGCTACCACAGGTTCTCTTTCATCTTTGAAAGGGGAGGGTGAGGTGAGGGGTATTCAGCTGCAACATGCAACTTCAGCACTAGATGTCACTAAATTCTACACACTGAACCTTTAATGTCCATCATGAGTAAATATCCACAAATATGATCAAACCAGTGATACTCGTCTGTATATCCATGGTTTACACTACAAACAAGAAATACTAACACACAAGAGGTTGTCAAAATATGACAGCCCAGCAGTAGCTTAAATTCAATCAAGCAGCACCAAATTGCACACACTTATAGATACTAGATCCCTAAAAATGTTTTTTCATCGAGATCCATGAATTATTCCCTGGGAAAACGATTACAATTTTAAAAATGGCATATTTCACAATGTTCAAGAAAGTGAAATAAAAATTCCTGCATCCACACCAAAGTTTTATGGGCTCTACCATGACTCATACCACATCTGTCTCATGGAAATTTGTTCAGTTATCTTTGTGTGATGTTGTTTCAAAACAAACAAACACAAAACATACAAGCCATTCACAAACAAGCTGACAGGGGTGAAAACATAACCTCCTTGGCGGAGATAAAAAACAGTTATAGGCCGCAGCTGAATGGCACCGAAACTCAACTGCACTTAATTGATTGACACTTTGACATAGGCTCAAATTTGATGGTTCTTACATAGCTGGAACACTAACATGCTTCTCTGTCCATTCATATTGAACACATGGTAAAGTATGACGAGCAGATGGACTGCTGAAAAAGATGCATCTGGGGAGGGTGTGAATTTGGATCATGTTGCTGAGATGAGGGATGCAGCCGTCTTGACTCACTTTTGATTCTGAATAACAACCACAGACTGTAGAGCTTCGCCATTTACAAGAAGTTATGTCATGTGACAACCAACAGCTCTTTCACATAAATGGTTATTGAATACCTATAGATGTGACTTAACATCTTTAATTTGGATTTCTACAGGTGAGAATAACAACAATTTAAATTCCGACAGCGTGGGTGGTAGTTCTCTCTTTACTGCACTCTGACACAGATTGAGATTGTTTTCCAGATTTATTACACACAGGAAATGACCCTGAGACAGACACTGACCATTTTCTACTTGCAGGACTCAGACTGCAGCCTTGTCTTCGGTCATTTTCATGTGGCAGAAATAATTGAAATGATATCTATCATGAACATTTGCAACATTGCAGATACTGATTCTCACTAAAGGAAACCATTGCGGTAACAGTCATTTTAAGAATGCTCAAACCACTAAAGCTGATTATGTTAATATTGATCAGTAATAGGTAATAATACATTATTATTTGACACATCGTGTGTGTATCTGGGATAAGTGTAATGTACCTGAGGTTCTTCTCCACCTCTCTGCTCTCATACTGGTCCCCCTGGTTCAGAAGCCTCAGGATGCTCTTTTCAAAAGACTCAGTGCACTGATCCTTCGGAAGCTGCAGAGAGAGAAGAAAGGTAAACAACAGGCAAGATTCACTGAGAAACAGGTTTGTGCAAATAAAGAAATAATCACCTGCATGTTAACAACTGCAAGTCGTCTGTGTATAAACATGTCTTATCTGCTATCAAATGCAGGCATAAAGTGGAGAAACTGCTGAGGTTGTATTACTTGTTTACTTACAAGTAATTCATCTCGTAGAATCATGTTATTCTGTGTCTGAAAGTTACGTTTGTAGAAAATGTTGACATCACCCTCTCGTTCCACACTATAGGCTCACTTAAGGCTCTTAAGTCATTGCTAGTGAAGTGTGGCTGGCAAAGAACTGGAGTTTTCCATTTTTGCAGGACTCATAACTTGGTAATTTTGTTATGGCAATTGATGGGTGTTAAAAAAACTGTATCTTCAACAAAAGTGCATATCTCACCTTAAGAAGGAAGTTTTCCAGTTCCAGGTGGGTTTTGGTCACACTGGTAGAAGAAGAGTCTGACCACTTCACCTGAAACACAGCAGAGAACGACCTCCATCACTACATTTGTCTATGGTGAGAAAATTGACAAAAACAACGTCAACAAATTCTAACTAAGTAGATTACAATTACATCAAACGTGTTTACATGATCCATATTTGGGATTACATCGTTTAAGACTAAAAATAAAGTTGGTAAAAATACAAACTGGTCACATTCACTACCTATGGTAGTTTTTCCTTACTCTTGTTGAGGGTTAAGGACAAAGAATGCCCTATAAGACAAATCGTAATTTGTAAATATGGGCTAGACAAATAAAATTTGATTTATTGATTAACGCACACTCATGGTGTGACCAATGTCCGAAGCTCCGACAGACACACTGTTTGACAGGTATGAATCAAAGTGACAGAGGTCAGCACATGAGCAGTGCCTGTCTGTGCCCTGTAAATCTTATCCAACTGAGAAAAAGAGGCCGAGAGGCTGCAGTTCTTCTGTAGGGGCTGGGGGGCTGCCCACAGTGTGGGTGTGGGACAGTGCCAGATAAGCCACCAGGGCCAGTTCCATAGACGGTAATTGGTAGTTTGCTAAAAATAGACACATTACTGTCTCAACACCAGCTGGCTATATTTTCTTATGACAAGTCAACACATAAAAATATTTTATCTGGTGAGAATATCTTTACTAGACTGGATTTGTTTTGATTATTTTAATGTAGATAATTAACTCAGTTCCGTTTAATGACCTCAGAACCACAGACAGTGAAAGTTTGATTTGGAATTCCGTACAGTGTGGTAACAGAGTAAGACTAATGGTCTGTTGGCTGATACTGATAATCAGTGTTCCCAGGAAAACAGCACATCAATTTAAGATAAGTGTGTAGATGTTGACTACAGAGCAAATATAAATCCATAACTTGGAAAATATGGATAACACACTGACATAAAGTGAAAGTAATTTACTGTGTCTCTCTTAACAGAAGCTTTTGCAGAATGTTCAAGCATAGGAAAGACTTTGACTAAGTTTATGATCAGTACTAGTGAGGCTGTACAGTGCAACATATACGTCACACGTGCTACAACGTGCATTGAATGTATTTACTGCCGTAGCACCCCTGTGATACACTTGATACAAATGTTTGCGTGTGTTTGAAACAAAGCTGCTTATGTGTGTGGACTGTGATATGAGGCTTTGAGTACTAGTTTGTGTTTGAGGGGATTTGATGAAGCATTGCTGTTCTACTTGGTAGTTCTAGAAAATAGTCCATACTCTACACAGATACTACCGCATATTCCCTTTATTTCTTAGCCCAGCCAGTTACCTAGCTCAGACAAAGATGTAACAATTTGGTAAATTAACTTTAATTAGGGAAAATTAAGCAAGATTTTCACGTCATGAATCAAACTCCCAACAAACAAACCCACAACCCTCTTTTCTCAGAGGGTTAGTGGGTGATACACACATACACACATACATCACACAGACACGTACACATGTCAGAAGCATGCATCTACTTAATAGAGATCAAAAGGCCTCAGATAGACATTACCACTTGACAGTTATTCAAAAACGTTCATATCTGTAATGTTTATTAATTATGCTACTTGATGAAAACAGTGCATGCCTATTTAGCTCATGGTTGCAGATATGAAGACATGTGAGAATGAGTGTGATGGGTCTTTGCGTGTGTATCAGTGGTCTGTGTCCAGATGGAGAGCTGAATGCTGCTGGCTTCACTATCAAAGCTCAGTCAAGCCAACAGGACGGTTAGTGGCTCATCTCCATCTGTCTTACTGAATTTTGATTTCTGTAAATGAGCGCTAAATATGCCTATTAAATAATGTGAATTTGTGTTGAGATAAAATTCATTTTTGAACCAACAAGGTCAACAGTAGTGATGAGCTGCCACAAGATTGGCACAACACTGAGGCACTGTAGAATTTGAAACTTGGATTAGCTGAGTTCCACTGCCAACTGGGGCAAAACAACACAGGATACAAAGAAAATGTGTAATCAATAATATGGACACACGCAGAACCACATGGTCAAGTGTGATTTGGCTGCTACAAAATACATGGCAGCCACCTTCTGCTCAACCTATCTAAAAATGGTACCACAATGGAGATTTTAAAGAACAAGTAACCAGCGCAACACAACAAAAAGAGAAAGTGATGCCAAAGAATGAGAGTAGACAATCACCAGTCAGAAGGACACCTCATGTTCAAACTAGTATATGGTGTTTTCTGACCCATCAGTGAGGACATAGCAGAAGTATGAATTGTTGTCAAGTAAATAACAAATCCTGACTCACGCTCCTCATTTTGTAAAAAACTACTGCTAACAAACAATGACTAATCATTTTGAAATAGGGCAGGAGCAAGTGTCGTACTTGGATACTGTGCATCCATTGTGCATCAATACTTCTTCAATGGGCTGTTTGAGGTTTAAGACTTGCTTTTAGGGTTAAGGTTAGAAGTTTAGGGTAGCGTTAGAGTTATGCATCTAGTTGTGAAGATTGAGGTTAGGGGCTACGAAATGTATTATGCCAATGAGTTTTCTCAATAAGATACAAGATGTGTGTGTGTGTGTGTGTGTGTGTGTGTGTGTGTGAGCACTACAGGAAACACTAGACATAACTACAATAATCAGGACCAAGTCTTACTGAACTTGAGATTACATACGTTGTAGATAAAAATGTCAAATCACACTTAGACAAGACATTTTAAGCTGTAGCAGAACATTATCCGTGTGTGTGTGTATATATTCGTAGTGGTGTTACCTACCTCAAAGTTGTATTCCTTGTCTATTCTGGTCCGAGAGATGCCCCTGAGCACAATCCCCTCTATATGCACCGCTGCAACAACAACAACAGAAATCACAAATGAACTATGAAGAGTTTGTGATGGGATTTCTTACTGGGATAAGGTAACTACTGACAAACACTGGTGTGTGTCTACTGAAAGCCTATTCAAATATTTAGGCCCATACAATTATCTGTGTTATTATAGTGCATGCTATGAATTAATCAGTACTTTCCACTGTGTATGTCCACCTACAAAACCTAACCTAGAAACCAGACCAATCATATTCACTCTTGTAGATGGGTCTGGTCGTCCTCCCCATCAGATAATTTCCCTCAATACTGAAACTGGTCAGGCCAATCACAAACATTATAAGGCAACTAAAACCACTTTAGATAGTAGAATCCAGCCCCTAATAAAATGCATCTGGTTTCTGTCAGAGCAGTACTGCAAGATTATTTTTGTTAACAACCAAGATGGCTGCTGCTGATGGGGAGAAGTCTGTTGAATCTGCTATACCACAGTATTAACTGAACTGGTATAATCATGATACTTTTCTCAAAGAGCAGAACAAACAGCTGCAGGTAAGGTGTTTCCAGACATTTGTCTGTTCCTCTGTGCTTTGTCACACATCTCATTGCTCTTCTTGGTTTGAGGTTTTAGGTCCATTGCAATCAGAGGCATTTTGGTCTGCGAGACTTTGAGCTGCGAAGTTTCAGACGCATTCACAAATGTGAATTTGTTTGGCATCACCAGATATTTACAGAAAAACCTGAAGGGGGCTCTACTGTCACTGTTCAAACTGCCAATATCAACAAAAACATAAAGAACAATACAGGGCCAAATAAATGAGATGGACAAAGATTTTCATTATTATACAATAGTTAGAAATGTCCATGTTTCATTAAGTTATTTGACCCTTGTTCAAAATATATTTGGGCAGATTAAATCAAGAAGGCTGAAGAAACTGGAAGCACAAATTAAGTTATGTGTTATACCTGTATCAGATTAGTAATGATTGTTATATATGCACTGTTTCAATTCACCTTCTCTTTGTGTCACCCAGCGGCTGGAGCGCCGGCTCTGACACGGAGGATGTGAAGCGGTACACTCTCCCAAACCCAGCGCTGGGGGGGGCAGGAAATCCACTTTCTGACCTGTGAGCTCCTAGTAAAACAACAAAAAAAAAAGCCTCGTACTGGTTTGTTCACAATGTCATGCTATATTTTCAACTTATAACCAGTAGTTTTCTTTTAGCTTATGTAAATATGAAACTACTGGGTTCATGTTTATGTAGTTACTCATGAAACACACTCACAAAAGGCCTGAGGTAAATAATTTACGTTCAAGTTAAATAGTTTGATGTTTAAATAACAAAGCCCTGATAGGTGAGTCAGTGCCTGTAAAATCATGTTAGACAGAGAGAAACAGAATAGAGTCAATCAGGAGTTTGTTCTGGTGTATACACTGACTAAAAGCTAAATTTAAACCCCATAAATTCCGCTGAAAATATCTATAAAAACTTAAATGTTTAATAGCTTAAAGACCGTGAACAACAACATGTGTGCAACACAAACACAATAGAAATATATGCAAGTGATAACAGCCAAGCTCCATCATCCATATAAACATAAACACATAACCTGTGGGATTTCAAAAAGGCAACTAAAGCAGAGTCTAAAAAATCAAAAGGGATGGAGCAGACATTATGTCAGCACACTGACCACACACCGGTTAGCAGTGTTTGTTTCTAACCCTTCACTTACTCACTGCCCCTCTCCCCCCTCTGTGTTTCAATAAATCTGACAGTGCCACAGTCCAGACACAGTGCAGCCCTCTAAAAATGGAGAGGGTTATTTTATTAAGAGGCGAGCATCTTCACCAGGCAGGGACCTGACTCAGGGTAATGATGTCAACCTCACAGAGTCGTCTAGAACAGACAGCCTCACTGACTTGATTAAAGGTACGCTCGTTGTGTAGAAGCAGCACTCCACTGGTTTAGCACTGCACTGCAACACTGACGGACTAACCAAAGAAAAAAAACATTCTATTTGATATAGTCTTGTTTATTTTAGCATCTAGACCCGCCCTCACAGTTTAGTGTGTTATGTTAGTAGTGCTAATGTAGCATAGAGCCTCAAGCAGAGATGAGGGGCAGGATACAGAGGCTCACTTCTTCTATTTTTAGCATGTCTTCAGCCACAACCGACCCTGACTTGAGTGACATCGCTTCAGACCATTTAAGCCGCTCCCTCTGGAGCAACAAAAACTTTAAACCATATGCCGTAGTTGTCCTCTACACCTGAAACAAACTCTGATGAGGAAAATAGGTGAAGCTCCTCTTTTATTCGCACTTAACAAAAATGGTAAAGGTAGTCGGTCTGGCACTTTCTTATTTCTGGTTATATTTAAACAATATCATGTGTGGTGCCGCCACACACAAGGAAAAACTGCTTCTGACACCTGATCAGTGGACATCAAGCATAAATGATTTATTAGGCAGAAACAACAATCTCTAATTGACTTAACTTTTTTTTATCGTTGCTTTTTTTCTGTGAGACCACTGATAGACTTATTTATAAACAGATACTAACAATTCATTTCCAGTCATTGCTTAGCTGATAAGAACATCCCTAATGTAAACTGCCACCAGCACCATAAGTGTGGATTAGACAGCAAGACACTCGCACAAATTAAGATTATTATGGTGGTCAAACCACAGGTTTTTCATAGGCTGATGGGAAACACTGTCACTTGAGAGCAGTTTTCCATGACTAACATGACTTCGGATTAGGGATTTTTCCTTTTATATGTATACATACAGTCATGTTAAGTACAGCCCATGGAAATTTACTTTTTTAAAGGTTTGTTGAAAATTTAAACCACTCTTCCATGCAAAGTTCCATCAGATGCGAGATCTATGAGGGGTTTCATGCAAGTACTGCCCATCTTAACAGGATTCACCTATTGGTTTCTGTTGGGATAAGTTTCACTTCCTGAGAAACTGTATTTGCCCTGCAGCTAATACGCCTCCTACAACTCTAACTGTCATTCATCTGTCCAGAGCACATTGTTCCATAAGGCTGGGTCTTTCTCCAATATTCTTCTTGGATAAAAAAGGCTTTTATCCTGGGGCCTCCCATACAGGTCAAATTTGTGCAATCTCATTAAAATTAGATGCATGTACTTTGACACTAACAGTTAGAAGAGTTACATACACACACACACACACACACATATATATATATATATATATATATATAATCACACAAGTTTGGGTTCTTAGAGACTTCACTAAGCATCTAATTGTCTACTTTTGGGCTGAATTATCCAGGGTGGCCGGTACTGGACAAATTGGCAGTTGTTTGAAATCTATGCCAGTTGTAGTTACAGTGGAATGATTTGAAATTCAAATAATTTGAAGATCTATTTTACTTCCTTTGCCAGACTCACAGGCATCCACAACAGTTTTTTTTCGTTTCGGCCCTGGAGAGCATTTCAGATCTTGGCATGACGACACAGCACACTTCGAAAAGCAAAGAGAACACCTGGGTCTAGATGTCAGAGGAATAAGACACGTTCCACCTGCCCTCCCTGAAGAGATGGTTATCATTGGTACCTAATCTTGGAGACCTGATGTGGTAAATGTCAATACATTTTATTCTTATATTATATTTGTTTGACAACCCGTATTTAAAAGGCTCTAAATCAAAAAGGATAGTTAATAGATAAATATATTGAGAAAGTCAACAATTTCCATAGGGTGAAATTATGCTGAAACAATTCACCAATCAACAGAGCTTTAACCATTATTATTAGACAGTCTCTGGTCAGAAAGCCTGAGCTCTCTGTGGTCAGAGGCCCTACTGACTCATGCAATAAGACACCACTGACTAAAAGTCATATACAGTACCTTGGTGTTTATGATTTCACACTGTACTGTATGCTTCCACAGCCTGGAGGGTTAAATTTCAAGCAAGCAAGACAGTGGTTCTTTCCCCTGTTAAATCGCCCCAGCCCAGGGGGAAGAAAGTTTAAATTAGTTTGGAACCAGATGGAATGAAAACCAGCTCACTGCTGACCTGTGTGGATAATGGTGCATGACTCAAAGGAATGCAGAGGTTGACTGATCGAGACAGAGAGAAATATTGCATAGAAACTGCCCTTATTGTCTTATTGAGAAACCCTGCTTTACACAACATCCACACTCATCATTATTATTATCGTTATTCTTATTGGTGCTGCTATCACTAATTATTAATATATTGTTATTACAGTGCTTGAAAACAACTATATGTACAGCTGTCCCTGTCTATCTCTCTCCCTCTCGTTTCTCTTCTCTCAAACCGACCGCTTGAGGCGGACAGCCCCCCCACCCTCAGTCCACGTCTGTCTGACGTATATTTTTCTCTTCACTGTCAACAGGTGCTTGTTCACGGTGGGATCTGTTGGGTTTTCTGTATATTGTAAGATCTTCACCTCATTCCGACAAATGCCTTGAGGTAATATATGTTTTGATATAGTGCTATGTAAAGAAAAACTGAACTTAACTGGGTTGAAACAGTAGGTTGATCTGCAAGGTGAGGCCTTCGGAAGTGGTTGCCTATTACACATCAGAGGGATGACTGCCGTGGTTATGTAAATAAAGTCACACATGTGCTCCAGGTCTCAGGCATGTGCTCTGCTTTTTGGATTCATTGAAGGCTCTAATGGTGCCCTGCAGTTTAAGTGACAAAATGGTAGCTGTGTAAAATGTAGACAAAAGCTCTGTTAACTTTGGTACTCAACATTTTACCTCCGCCTAGGAGGTTGTGTTTTCACCCCTGTCTGCTTTCTTTGTTGGTTGGTTTGTAAGACAGATAATGCAAAAACATCTTCACAGTGCAGCACAAAACTTGGTGGAAGGAAAGAATCAGGGAAGAACCCACTAAATTGTAGTGTGGATCCAGAAATGCTTTATCCCATTGCTTAAGAGGGACATTTTCATTGATTTCTCAGAAAACATGAAATGGTTCTTGATTAAATGAATCAGGCATATTTAGGGTTTGTATTTCTCAGAGGTTGCTGCTTGATTGGATTTAAGGGGACCATGGGCCTTGGTCAAGGTGTCTGCTCTACGGGGTTAGGGTTAGGGGTGTGTGCCATGCTACTTTCTAACAAACTTAAAAGAACTGTAAGGATCACTCTAAAGTGCCAAGATAGAAACCAGCTAAGTTATGTGACATAACTTCCACTGCAGACATGGTGAGAAAGATGAGCTGCTGTCCTGTTTGGTTGGAGTGAAAACCTACAGACACCCGGTGTCAGGTTCAAAAGCTACAAGTGAAACAGAACCACGTCATACACCCACTGTGGCTCAGTTACAGCACAGGTCGGCTGTGGAGAAACAATCTGGAGTAACTGGATAACGAATGATAGCAATGATAATAATAATAATAGTAGTGGTATTATCAGTAAAGCACTTGGCATTTGATCTGGATACAGCTGTAATGGGGACAGTGCTTTGCTTCCAGGGAGCTTGTTAATGACTTTAACTACAGGGGGCATTTAAAAAGGTAACAGCACCAAGTATTGATCCACAGCCCAGACACATAGGAAGCTACATAATGGCTCCGAGGCAAAGGAGCTATACCCCATGTATGTGAACATGGCTGGGGTCAGTGGTTGGAACCACATAGCTACTACCAGCTTATACAGTATATGTTAGCTAAATCATTTAGCATGGACCCCAGCTCATGCTAAGAAAGACGTTCCCGAAGGCAGTACTTAGCATTAGCTATCATTATCTAATTAGCTATAAGTGTATAATTTACTTATAATTCCTCCCATAGACAGCTATACTAAAAACAAACTCTTGCGAAAGGTACAACGCAGAAGTTAAAAAACGTTAAGCTAGCTCAGCGTTGGAAACTACAGTGTTGGTGGAGTTACCGTTGTCTGGGCGTTTATCCGGAGCTGAAACCGGCGTCTCTCCTCTATAGCCAGCTCGATTTTGTCCAGCTGGCCCCGGACGGTCTCCCGCTGGTGGAAATGGAAAGCTGGGTGCAGGGAGGCCATGGTGAAGAGCAGCGCCAACTGCTCCAGAGGTCCCGCCGCCGTCTCGCTCGCGGAGAAGCCGCAGGTCTGCTCCGAGCGCCCGTACACGCTCCCGTCCTGACAGGGCGGGTGGACCGGGTGGTGGCGGTGGAGCTGGTGGGGACCCCTGAACGGAAGGAGGGAGTAGTCGTAGTGTTTGTAGAACAGGGCCGGGTCTACATGGCTCAGAATCCCGAAGAGTATTCCAGCACATTCCCTGCTGTCGGACCCGAGGAGGGACAGGCAGACCAGGAGTTTGGAGCGAACCACCGGGTCAACCACGTCCGTCAGAACGCCCAGATCGCCCGGACTGTTGGCCCGAAACTCGAAGTCCCGTAAAACATGATAATCTTTCCTGGCGAGGTCCTCCAGATAAGATCCCAAAAAGCGGAGCTCCAGGGGTTGGCACATATGTAGGAGCCCGCACATGAACTCGACGCGCTTGGCCGGGTTTAAATGTAGGCCGAACCACTCGAAGACGGTCTCCTTGTCCAGCTGGGACGGAGACTCCTCCAGCCCGTAGGACACCGGGGAGGGAGATGCAGTCCCGGGAATCCGTTGGTGCGCCGACCGATCCAATGAATCGTCCTCGACCGCCTCGTCCTCCCCTTCCTCGCCCGTTTTCATCGGTAATTTCATTTTCAGCATTATCAGCGGTGCGGGAGAAGCTTTAAAGAGTGAATAACGGATGAATATTCATCATTCACAACTTACACGGTTCGGTAACGCCGGAGAGAGACGCGGACTGTCGGTGGTTTAACGGGGTTTTCACGGTTTACTGATCAACTGACGCGGCGACGCTGCTGGAGCTGCTTTCCTCTGAGTCACGTTCTTCTTCTACTCCTCATTTCCGGCAGAGTGGATATGCACGGTTAGCGCTTTACCGCCATCGTGTGGCTGTTGGTGGATTTTCTGAAACCTAGAGTGGGCTTTTTCAGATCAGAATCAGAAATTATTTATTGCCAAGTAGGTTTACACCTACCTGGAATTTGCCTTGGCATGGCATATGGTGCATACAATGAACATAAAAACATAAAACACAATAAGTACTTCAAAAAAAACAAATATAAAATAAAAAGATATAAAAGATATAAAAAGTAAGTAAAATGCAAAAACAGGAGTGCAATGTAAGGGATGCAATGAAACCAATTAAGATGCAGGATGCAGGATCCAAATATTTGTATCGGTGATTGTTGGTCTAAGACTGCTTCATATACAATTCACATTTTCTACCAATACTGACAATAACTCCTCAATTCATTTGTCATTGCTGCTCCCTTCATCTCTATCAGACACTTTCTTATGCACAAACACTTTAAACATTGACACACTTTTCCATTATGTTACAAACTGTTTCTTCGAATCAATGTTGTAAATACTGTTATTTTGCTGATGTTCTCAGTTACACACGGCATCTATTGCACTTCTGTCCGTCCTGGGAGAGGGATCCTTTACATGTGGCTCTCTCTGAGGTTTCTATTTTTGTTTGTAGTCTTTCCTTACTCTTGTTAAAGGTTAAGGACAGAGGATGTCACACCTTGTTAAGCCCTATGAGACAAATTGTGATTTGTGAATATGGGCTATACAAGTCAAATTTGATGGATTGTTTAATTGATGTAAAGACAGATAATTGGCGACTGCTACTGAAGGCTATATTTTTCACCTTGACATCCAATCACTTTAACATCAGTTTCTTTTTTCGTTTTTGTTTATGATATTTTCCAAGTGATACAATTTTTTGTCTCTCTAATCTCAGTGGTTTTTGTCTTTTTCTATCCAAGATGCACAGATTAACCTGTTGCATGGGTCCAAGGCTGCTGTGCCTACATTTCCCACAGCAGCATTGTGTAGACCGTTAACCCACTTCTTCTTCTTCCAGTTCTTCCTATGTACAGTACACACACAGCAGTTTACACATGGCAGCTTTGTCATATGCCATGAGGGGCCTGCTGAAGGAGTTCCAGCATGGCCCCAGGTTTCCTGTGTCAGTTGGTCATGGATAATATGATTGAACACAGGGTACTGTTGAGAAGCACTCTAAAGCGCATCATATTTATGATACATAATTACTCATGAACACTGGCACCCCTCAAGGATATGTACTCAGTCCCATACTTTACACACTCTACACACATGACTGTGCAGCCTCACATGAAAACACCACAATCCTGAAACTTGCTGATGACACAACAGTCCTGGGTCTCATCAGTAACAACGATGAATCAGCCTATCGTAGGGAGGTGGAGGACCTGGTGCTGTGGTGTCAAAACAACAACCGGACGCTCAGTGTCAGCAAAACAATGGAGGTGATAGTGGACCTGAGGAAAGGGAGGAGTCAACACACACCATTACACATTACTGAGGTGGAAAGGGTCGACACCTTCAAGTTCCTCGGCATCCACATCAGTGAAGACTTCACCTGGACCCACCACATCCCTCAGCTGATGAGGAAGGCACAGCAGAGGCTGTACTTCCTGAGGAGGCTCAGGAAATTCAAGTTGCCATCAGGACTCCTCTGCAACTTCTACCGGTGCACCATATAGTCCATTCTGACCAGCAGCATTACAGCATGGTATGGCAACAGCACACAAACAGACCACAATCGTCTGCAGAGAGTGGTAAAATCAGCCCAGTACATCACTGGAACGACCCTCCCACCTCTGCAGGACATCTATCATCAGAGGGTCCTCAGAAGAGCCCGGAACACCATCAGAGATCCCACACCCCCCCAGCACCACCTCTTCACACTCCTTCCATCTGGCAGACGGTATAGTAGTGTGAAGTGCAGGACCTCAAGGCTCAAGAACAGTTTCTACCCATAAGATTGATGAAAATCTCCAATCGCCATTGCCCCCCCCTACTGTCTTTTACTGTTTTTAGCACACCTAAATCACCTTATCTACCTCAGCTGGTATTTATCTCGTATCGCTTTTATTTATGATAATAAACTTAAGTTTCCAGTATGTATATGTATATATATTTAAATGTTTCTAAGAACTAAGAATTACATTGCATTGATAACTTGTTTATTTCTGCATATGACAATAGAACCTTTGAACCTTGAACCTTTGATATGGGTTTCTTATAAATGAAAACCATATAGACTGATAAATCTTTTAAAACAAGATTTTCACACATGCAATTTCTACAACACAGTTATTAATGCAGGACCTGCCATAGTTTATATCATACTTAAGTAAATTCCCTTACAAATTTGCAGCTGGCAGAGTTTTGATGTGGAGTATAATGGAAATGCAACAAACAGAAATGATATTTAGAAGAAAGAATTATTGAGTCTTATTCTGCATCTTCAGGCAGTAGAGTGTTTGTAGAACTAGAGCAGCTTGCAGAGCTTGAGTTAAAGCAGTCTAATCTTCTGGTGGCCACCAGACTTATAACCTTAACATCTGGGGTTGATGCAATTACTGTGGATCCAGCAGGAGGAGTCGGAGGAAGAGGTGGAGATGTTTTCACAGCAGAGTCTGAGGTTTCTGAGGTAGGTGCAGGCTGCTCGGCTGCTTTAACCTGGCACAGGGATAAATCCTCCTGGATGGCAGTGATAGCAGGTTCATTAGCACAGAGCACACATGGCGGGGCCCCAGGAGAGTCTGTTTCCCTGGTTGGCTTTTCGACAACATCGTCACCATCAAAGACTGATGTAGTGACGACATCAGGAGGCAGAGTCAGAGAAGGTGGTGAAGCTGGAGATGGAAGAGTCTGTGGGCAGGGTGTAAACCGTCCACTTCTTCAGTATGGCAAAAATGACTTTGATGTTGCAGCTGGTAAAGTTGTGGCTAATAGGGCTGGGTAACTTGTAAATTGTTTCTTGGGGAACAATAAAGATGATTTATTTATTTATTTACTAAGATATTGAAGGGATTGGAGATATGAATGAAAGGGGGAGCGAGAGCCAGGAAGATGCCCTCTATTAAAGCCAGGAAGATGCCCTCTATTAATTTATAATTGTACAATTTGTTGGTGACTATTTGCAAAATAACTAATCACTAAAATATCAAACAAATGAAGTTCAGTAAAAGATAACAATAGTTTTTTCTAAATTGAAATGGAATCCTAAAGTGTTTAAATCAAGTAAAAATACCTAAGTACATTACTTCAGTTCATGTATTTAGCTCTTTTCCACCACTGGGTTCTGAGGAAGATAATGAATAAAATTGAGTTGGTTTTTCACTGACTCTCGTTGAGGCAATACCACCCCCTGATGGAAAAATGTGACAATTACAAGTAGACATAAGGCAGAGTGGGTAAATGAGGCTGTTCTGAGATGTAAAGTTGTGTCACTCAGTCATAGTTGCTTCTCCAGTGTCTGTCTGGACTGGATCTGAACAGTCAAAACAGCTTCCCTCTTTTTCTGACTAGATTTCCTGCATTGTATCAAAAAACTTGAGGTCAGGAGGTCAGGTACACACAGGCAGGAGAAGACAACCAGACTGCTGAGATAATCCCCCTGAACCAACCCTGTGAGAAGTAAATACACAGCAGTGGATTTCAAACAGAGGAAAATACACTCGATCTATTTTTCAGCCCTTCAGATATGACAATCACAGAAGTCATTTGCTTGTTTGGTTTTAATTAATTTTTATGATTCTGTCTGAAGCTGTAACTTCGCCTAGTAAAAAACAAAAGAGCAAATTTTACAACACTGTGCCTGAGAAATTATGCCAAATGTTTAAATCTTTCCGTTCCATCCAGTGTTTTTTTCTAATCCAGTGCTTTCTTGAATAAATTGGAAAAGCCCTGTGCATGAGATCATAGAATTAAAAAGAAAATGTTGCATTGGATCTGCGTCATTTTTCACCACATATATTTCCCCTTGAATAAAGCTTGGTTCAGTAATCTGGAAGGACTATTCAGATTTTATATACAGTGATTCAACCACAGCTCGTGACCTTCAGTGACATTCTGAAATGGTTGAATGTCAGCCTGCATATAGTGTAGAGTAGATTTTTTAATATTTAGATGCAAAAAAGGTGCCTATCCTTCCCTGTTCTCTCTACATACAGCAGGTCTAGTCTAGTCACCCAAAACTGAATCATATATCATTGCAGTAACCACAGACTTGGAGCTCATCCTAGTCCCCTGTGTCGTCCAGCCTCGTGTGGTCTGCCTGGAGAGGAAGCAAATCCACATATTTGAGCTTTTATTTTTGGAACCATGTTTTTTTTCTGTACATTCTTTTCAATTTTTTGTATTTTCTCAGCTTGGAAAGAACTGGCAACTGCAGAGCTTTTAACCAGAGGTAGGGAAGTAGCAACCCTGATCAGAGAGTGTCTCTGAGAACAAGCTCCCCGTGTGTCCCCAACAGGGGGCGATAGCAGTTCAGGCTTCTTGTCCTTGGAGAAGCACAATGCTAAAAACACTGAGGTCTGAGTGTGTCTGTGTTGAGATGCCAAATCAATGTTACATTTCACTTAGAGCCTTTTTATGTGGGATCATTGGAAGAGTTTTTTGTTCTTGCGCAGTAACACATTCATATATCCACACATTCACAAAAGGAGAATCTCTGAAGTACTTTTGGATCATAATCTGCTGAACAGCCCCTTTGGGGAAGCAATAATCAGCTACTTACAGGAAAATAGACTATAGATATTGGAGGATTGCTCGTTATTCCTCTCAATCCCCTCTTTCAGTATCTTCAGTTTGATTATTGATGGTATGTCATAAGCCTGTTATAAACCATACATTATTTTGATCTTTAAAGCTGTTTGAATCTGTTTTGGGGGCTGTTTATAGGATTATGCTTCTAAATTCTATATTTTGTAATGAAAAGACCAAAAAGACACTAAAGGTTCAGTGTGTAAGATTCAGTTGAAAGGGTATATTGGCAGAAATAGAATATAAACATGTATAATCATCTTAATTGTGCAAATGGTTGTTTTCTTTACCCTAGAATGGGCAATTTATATTTAAATACTTTATATTTACATAATACTACAGGTTCTTTTTCATGTTTGGAAGGAGAGGGTGAGGTGAGGGGTATTCAGCTGCAGCATGAAACTTCACCACTAGATGTCACTACATTCCACACACTGAACCTTTCAGGGAACAATGACTAAAGAGTCCCTTGATTCTAGAATAGCTGCCGTGATTTGGACAAAATCACATGTGGAGCACAAAACGTTATTCTTACATTGAATAAAACATTTCCCTCAAATAAAAATGTGGAGAAGCCTTGAAGGACTCACATGATACCTTGAACCTTGTGTGTAAAACTTCAAATTGCTTACTTTTCTTAATTTTTCAAGACAGAACCCTATGAGAAACGTATTTAAAAAAGGAAATACAGTTCACTGAGTTCAAGTTGTTACATGTCACCTCTGATTACCTCTGTATTAATTCAGCAATTTTCTGAAACACTTGCTTTTAGGAAACAGAACTCAAACTACAAACCCCCCCACCAAGGCCCAACAGTCCCCTAATGAAACCACATTTAAAGTCACTTGATCAAGACTTTTTTGGGGGGGATATACACCAAATTTCACATACTCATAGTCATACTAATATTTTTTATCAAGATCCTCAAATTAATCTTTGAGAAAGCAAGTAAAATGTTGAAAAATGCCCTATTTTGTGAAAAAATACCTTGATCCACACGCTGATCCAGATCCACACCAAAATTGAATGGGTTCTTCCCTGTCCCATACTGTAATCTCCCACTAAATATCGTGATCAAGTAGTTTTTGCTTAAGCCTGTTTACTACAAACAAACCAACCAACAAACAGACAGGGGTGAAAACATAAACTCCTTGGTGGAGGCAACACAGGACTATTTACAGCTGTAGTTTATCCATACCCACCAACTGAATGATAAGGCTTTAATTAAAATTCTCACAATAAAATGTCGAACAAAGAAACCTGTAGTTAAATCATTATTTTGTCACAGTGTTTCGCTGTGTGCTTTGTCATCACTTGCACCTTGCAGTGCATCGCTAACCTGCACTGTAATTACACTCCTGAATAGCTGCAGTAAAAACACGCTGACCACAGTGGTGCCCCAGTTTACAGTGTGACATGACTGCAGATTACGATTCAAACTCTTCATATGAGGCCTTCATTTCAACATAAAACCATGACGTTGGATTAGCTGGATTAGTTAGAAGTTGACAAGCTTTAAGCCTTTGGTGTTAGCAGTGATTTAATATGGTAATAACTGTAATTGAGATGCTTAAACACACAAACACGGATGCATTGCCATACTGGGGTCAGTCCACACACCCTGTCTTGACTGTGAGTGTGTGTATGAGAGTGTAAATCCTTGCTGGATCCAGATTTGCCCCTGTAGTGTCATATTCTGTGGTGAAGCAGGCCATGATTTATACAGTAAAGGCTGCCCTGACACTCCTACCACTCCCTCTGCCAACCAGAGGGAGGACTGTCACCACAGAGTCAGGACTTCACTCTCTTCACTCTCTCTCCTCGCACAGTGGCGTTCCATCAGTGTCTACTCGCAGCTGGAGGAGAAAGGTAAGGCCCATGTCATCCTCTTTACGGCACGTGTTGTTATGTGGAGGGTACACCTGAATTATCGGAGAACTCAGCCTGGGATCATATTTCTTGATGTATTTACTGTATATTGCACTAATCAAACTCTGATTAGTGGTGTCAGTTAACTGGAGACCATGTTAGAAAAGTTTGCATTAGTTATTTTGAGAGGATATGAGTTTTCTCTGTTCATGATGGTGGTTGTTTGTCATTCTGCTGGTTGTACTTTCATTTACCAGTTACAGTATCTGCAGCATATGGTATCTATGTGTTTATACAGTCATCAACACTGTTCTTAAGGAATCTCTCCCGAACTTGTTATGCAAACATGTATTTGGTTTGGCCATGAGTGACCAGCCAACAGGACAATGAGAAGACAAGCTAAATATACAGTCTAACTGCATACAGTAAATCAGCCTCTGTGATTATGGGTCAGCGAGGTCCTCTGCTTTAGCACAGGCACCAGTCGCTCTCTCTTTCTCTGTCTTTCTGTCTCTTGGCATGTCAGAGTTATGCTGTTCCTCGAGTCTGAAGACTGAAATAGCTTTGTCTTCCTTTCTAATTACCATACGTACAAGTGCAGAATGAAGTGAAAATGATGGAGAAGGTGTGTGGGCTGGTTTTTAAGATAGTCCAGGGATCAGACACCAGTTTCTGGTTTGGGACATATAGTTTTATCTTGTAAAGGTCACTACATTGCTGAATGTCAGAAAAATATAGTCTTCAGTAGCAGGCACCAATTATCTGTCTTTACATGGCCGTTAAAATACTTTGGTCATGTTATTTTTACTCTGGGTTATTCATGTCATCGCTGAACTTAAAGCACTATTTTTGAAGGAAGAAATAGCACGAAGGAAAAGTACCGTTCATAGGCAATAATATACATATTTGCTCAATTGTCTCAGTGTTGTAAATACTGTTATTTCGCTGATGTTCTCAGTTACACGCAGCATCTACTGCACTTCTGTCCATCCTGAGAGAGGGATCCCTCACGTGTGGTTCTCTCTGAGGTTTCTACATTATGTTTTTTATAGATATTATTAACAATGAGACACTTATCTAAACAAGGTTACAAATTGATTTACAAATACCTGGGAATACACCAACATGGAACAAAACAAGAAAAACATAAGAAAGATAAACAAACAACATCAGTTAAAACGATGGTTAATTGTTAATGTGCTGACAGGTCACCCTTATTTACGAGCCCTGACTTAGGAACTACTATCAACTTTGGTTGCAAGGTTATGGCCTGAAGCAGGGAGTTAGTAGCTGCATATTATAACTGGGGGTTTAGACTGTGCTGAGCTTTTAAAGTCATTAAAAGAATCTTAAAATGAATCCTAAATTTAGCTGGCAGCTAATGAATGGAGGGTAGAATTGAAGAGATATGGGTCCCAACGCTTGAGAGGCAGCGTTCTGCACTACAGCTGAAGCCGAGACACGGAGGAATGACTGGAACATGTAAACAGTGCACTGCAGGTGTGAGAAGACAAACGCGTGAATAAGCTTTTCAGGAAAAGACAGAGCTATTTCATTTTGGTTATATGTCTTACATAAAAGTAACATGATTTAATAACGTTATTGACATGGGCTTCAAATTATTTAAAAAAAAAATACTGATGTGAAACTGAGGTTACTGAGCGAGTTCTCAGACTTTTCTTTACTTGAGCTGTCTTTAGGCTTTAACTCCATCCTTTAATTGTCGGCAGAAGTTACATAATCTCACTTAATCCTTAAATCTAAAGAACGATATCTGTTTTTTCCTTCCTCCGTGTGTACCTTAGCATTTAGATTTCTTTACAAGTTGCAAGCCACTGCAAATAGATTCTAATACCATAGTGCAATGAATTAAAATAATGACTGGAATGTTGTGAAATTGCATTAAAATATATTAAACACACTAATAAAATAATATCCTAACCCCACAACTCATAATTTATTACAATGACCAAAATAAATTCTCAGCTATCAGTCAGAATATGAGCTTGTAAGGGACAAGAGCCTGTTTACTGGAATTTCTAACTACAGTCAACAAGTCAAGGCTCCGAGCTATTCCAACATCTGCGCACAAGGAATGTTCTGTGATGCTCGAGCCAATGGAGGCGGCTGATGTGGTTGGTTCGCTGCACTTCTGGTTTGCCAAATGTAGAGTGAGGTTTGGAGGAATTCAAGTTCAGGGCCCACCTATCAACATACAGTGTCTGTAATGACTAATGCGCTTTAAAATGAAAGAGAGAGGCAGCGAGGAGAGGATGTATAGATGGATCTGAGTATCTGAGGAAGGATAGAATATGAAGTATATGCAGGTTTTTTTTAGGATCCTAGAGACACATTTAGAAATAGAGAAACACACGAACCATTCTCCTGTGGCGCACTGTCAGTGTTTAATGTTATTCACTGAGGCCTCACCGATCTAACTTTTGACTCCTGGTCCTTCTTGTGTTGAAATTGACTCCCATGCTCTCCTGGGATCTATCTGCTAATGCAACTGATAGATTTGTTCTAAAAACAAACATCTGTTTGCACTGATTCTGACCATGATGCACCACTTAAAATGTCAGATGATAAATCAGAGAATGACATTTTGAGATAACCTGCATAAACCGATTGACTGGGCTCGTGAAGCTTATAAACAAAAATACCTGCAGAACATATCTACATATGATTGATCCCCACAGGGATCCTCCGGACTTTCTCTGCAGGGGCTGTATGTTGAATGCAAAAGTCAGAGTGAGAGTGGACTTTCTCTGTCTGGCCTCCTCATATAAAGTCTGCAGAAAGTCCTGAGGAGCTCATGGAAAAAAACCCAAAAACAAATCAGTGACGTACAAGAGCAGACAAAGATGTCAAAAGAGATTGTGTGATAAGGGCCAACGCAGGTGGCGATGTGCTCTAAACAAAAAACTTGTGATTTCCGCAGCAGCATTGAAAGATTGCATCCTGCCTCCTGTATGCTGCACCCCCCCTCACCTGAACACGTCTGAGCGGAGAATCTCCTGTGTTGTGCATGTGTGAAAGGACTCATCCGCAGAGAGTCCAGACCCAAATTATCAGGCTCAAATGTGGCCATTAAAAGACCTATGCTGGTCGACCACTACTAATTACAAAGCATTTCTATTGCATGTCCTTTTCAAGAACAAATGTCAGTATTGTAAGTCTGATCTGCATCAGGACAACACAAACAGTGTTTTCAGTTAGCTGATTGTTTCCTGATCTGTCACCACTATGGTTAAACTACCTGGTTAGTGTTCGTGTTCGTGGTTAAATGAAACCAAAACTGACTGTTGGTAAGAAACCGGAATTAAACAGTGGTCTCCCTCATCAAAGTCATTCTTTGTTGAACCATCTGACCACCCTGTCCGCCTCCTGCTGAGGTTTTGTTCTCACAGATAAGTGAAAGCATCATTTATATTGATGAAAAGAAGGGGTTAACCCATTTTCCATTTTCTTTTTTTACAAAAGCTATGTGTGTGTGTATGTGTGGTCCAGTTATTACACACCCTAACCCTAAATCTGTCTGCATAGTCACATCATGGGGACTTGTCTTCCTTATGGGGACAAAAGTTAGACTCAATTACATAAGACATTACATTTTAAGATGAGGACATGTTTGACAGTTAGGTTAAGAGTTAGGGTTGGGAAGTAGTAACTATGGTTTAGGTTAGGGTAAGTCTCCAGGAAATCAATGTTAAGTCAATGTAATGTCCTCTGAAGTCATGGACAGTGTGTGTGTGTGTGTGTGTGTGTGTGTGTGTGTGTGTGTGTGTGTGTGTGTGTGTGTGTGTGTGTGTGTGTGTGTGTGTGTGTGTGTGTGTGTGATTAACCAGAAAACCAAACTTACTTTTTCTCTTGGCTGGTGTCCTACATGGTTGTCCAGGCTAAGCCAGAGCTGCACGTTCAACCTGTAACGGCTCCATGACAGCTCTCTGAATGTTCCCTAAAGTTATTTGAAGTTAACATATCTCACATTTCTTTATTAGAATTAGGAGAGGTTTAAATCCTCTTGGTGTCCTCGACCCTGTACATCCAGCCAAAGGTTTTCTGCTGAGGTTGAAACTGGGCAGAGTCAAGCAGCCAACGTACAAACAAGCACAGGATTACCTTTCAAATCATGAGATTTATTTTACCCAGAACAGTAGAAGAAAACTGTAACCAACAGAATAGGTCAACCAAGCAGAACTCTACTAAAACAACACTGCCAGCAATAAAGGACATTGATTCCACCAATCCCTCTGTGCTAATTCAGTTCTTGGTCTGGTCCATTTATCGGGACTCTGCCGTTAAGCAGGCTCCACCCTCAGCCACCTCTTTTGACCTAAAACCAGGATGGAGGACTGAGGTAGCAGATACTGTTACTCCAACACAAAGAAAAGAGAATTAATACAAATGACAATGACAGAACAGTGTCAACCAAATGTGCTTGCCTCATATAGAGTCAAAATGTGCAGTCAAGAAAATTGTGAAACCAAAAATCAGATACAGAGAGAGAGTTGTATGAAACTCTAAATCTATCTTTTAGATTTCTATAATGAGCGTGGGGATAAACTTCTCTGTATTTCAGTTGTGTGACTGTGGATGGGACCATCACTCTGAGCTATGATAGAATTCTCTGAGGTCACCAAATACATGAAGAAGCCCCACCACACAGCCCAACAAAACTAGTAGGAGGATCAGATAAATGTAATTTAGGAAACACTCCCATGAACACATCCCGCAGTCTAGGATGTAGATGTAGAGGTCTAATCAGGTTAGACCATAGACTGCATGTAAAAAGGGTTAGACCAGTTATCACACTTGTAAAAAAGACAGAGAAAGGCAAAATGAATAGGGAGGGAAACAAATTCAAGTATATTAACAGCAGTTTTAGCTCAGTTAAAAGGTAACAACAGGGCACTGTTTGTAGAAAGTTATTTAGATACATTTCAGCAAGCTACATTAATTTAAAGATATTTAATTTAAAGACCCACTTGCTTCAAGCTGTTAGCTACTGCAGAGGATCATGGGGTCCTTTCTGAATCTCTTTGCAGTAAGGGCTGGTGCACACTACAGGATAATCGGGCAATTTTCGACCTGATTTGCCCATTCCGACAATCGTGGGACCTTTCTAATTAGAGGCCAGTCGGAGTCGATTATCTGCACAAATAATCCTGAAGTGTGAGGGGTTTATAAAATAATTTGAATGCTGCCAATTTGGTCGTAGCCTCACAAATCTCGAATCGTAAATGTCAAACTCAAAATGTTTGTTATTTATGATAATCTTATGATAATACTGAGCATAAACTGAGCTATAGCCAATGAGAGCAAGCTGAACGGGAAAAATCATCAATCGGATGTTGCGTATTTGTCTAGCTAACTATAACAACAACGAATTTCCAACTTACCTCCCGCTTGCACTGCAAGATGTATAAGCCAAGTTTATTTCACCTTCTCAGCCATGACTTCATCCATAGTTTGTCTTTTGTTGAAAAACAGAACACACGCAATTGCAGCTAGCTGATGACATTGGTCCTCCTCTGTGTTTTTTTGTTTTTCTGAAGTCACATTTGACCAAACAGCAAGTGTGTGGTCTTACAATCTTTCCAAATGTCCCTGTTGTGTATTCTTATATTTTAATATTCAAAATTGGTTAAATCTGTCATCACGTCTGTGGTCTCCAACATTTTTAAAATCAGTTAAGAGTTGAAAATCCTCTATGTGCACCAGGCCTAACTCACTTGACTGACTAGACTTGGATCAGTTGATGTAATGTTTTAAAATGAATGATGTCACCAGTGACAGAGTTTCCAAGTCACTGTTACAGTAACTGTTTGCCCAGTTTAAAACCACTGCTATCAAAAGGGACCCTTTTAAAAGAAAAAATCCCTTTCCCCACATGGAACCCACAGTCAGCCCAGATGGGCTCATGTTATTGAACACATATGGGTCTCACACAGTCCACATTTAGCCACATTTATGGAGCACTTAGTTAACCCATTTCAAGTGCATGGCACTTGTTACCCATGTTGTCCACATTTATCCATATGGATTGCACATGTGCATGTTGACTGGGAATGATGTCTTCATTCAGTAACTTGGTGCTTTAAATCAATTCCTTTTATGGGGGCACAAATAAAAATGGCTACTGGCTATAAATGTGCTATTGGTATGGTGATAGTTACCATGAGCAGGATGGAACTGTGCTAAACAGATCAATTTACCAGTTTATATTGTTGTTTTCAATATACTCTATATTCACACTGTGAGAAAAATGTAAGTCCATTGTTAAAATATGATTCCGTCAGCCCAACACAGAGAGGATAAGGGTAAGAGGAGCTGGGAGGAGACTTTGTAAAACAGAGGTTGTGGCAGCTGTACTCTCTTCAGCTCACTGATCCTCCCCTGTCTTTAAAGCTGCTGCCAACACACTGTAGCCCTCACTGCCGTGTTTATATTCCTGTTTTCCCAGCACAGCACAGCGCTCACGTAGTTATTTTCTCTGGCCCAGCCTTGTGGTCAGTGGAACCGTGTTTGCGCTGTAAAACGAACACAGAACACAGCAGTGCCATGTGCCCTGTTGCATGGCACAACACGAACACTTGCAAAAATTGTTTTATAGGTAAGAGGAGACAGTGGGGACAGTGGAGAAAAAAAGAGGGAGATGTGGTAAATTCACAAGGCGGTCGAATCTCATCCTTGAGCCATGTATTATATATGTACCCTGAGCTGGACTGTTAAAAATATGTCAAACAGACAAACAGTTCTCCAGCACTGACACAGCTCTGTGGAGACACTATGGACGACAGCACAATTTGTTGCAGACGGCACTCAGCACTGTTCTTCACTGCACTGGAAATGTTGATCCCCACAGTGTGGATATTCTAGGGTAGGCCAGGAACTATAGCTGATGAAATGAGAATTTGGAATTTAGACTATTTGTGGACACAGGCTATAAGTCTAGTGACACCTTGAGGATGGGATATTTATTACATTCCACAACATCACTGTGTTGCTATTTGAGCCCTACTACATGTGGAGATACATTATATACACTGATATAGAGTCAAAATAATAGATCTTCTTGCTATGATTCATATGCCTAAGCATTTCATAGGACATCTTTAGTTCAGTGTGGACATTTTCACTTGTGGTTGTAGGGGTGTCCATAAAGGTAAAAAGAACATCCTCTGAATGTACCTAACAAATGAGAACCTTTAGTTTGATGGGGAGAGAAAAGGGGAAAAGTTCAGGGGTCATCAGAATTAATAGGAGCCATCCTGTGAGGAGAGTGAATTACCTTATTACATAATTTGTGGCATTTTTGGTCACATGCAGTAAACATTTTGTTCAAAGTTTGTTAAATATAGTCATCTTAGCACATAATGGAAATTGCAAGAGTTCACAAATAATATGACACAGGGCAGTTTCCGGATGTCTCTTTGTTTTGCTGTATGTCCATGAATTGCTTCCTCCAGAGTTATCAAACAGCAAATGAAAATGGCGAAGTAAAATCTGAATTTTCATGTGTTTCAGCTCAGAATTAGCCACCTCTGTCTGGAATGAGGCCGCTCTCCTACAGAGACATGTTGCTTTGGTCGTTATGGAGTGCGATATTACTACTGACCCCACTGGAGGCTGCAGAGGAGGAAGATGTGCGAGCAGGTCGGAATGTCACTTTTGGCTGCACTTTCAGTGAAATGTGGATGAAATATTCACAACAGAATTTTTATATTTACAGTTACATTGATACAATTGTTTTTGTTGATTGTGTGAGTATGTGTGTTTGTGTGTAGGCTGCAGCACAGCTGTGAATGACCTGGTGTATATTGTTGATGGATCATGGAGTGTCGGAGTCCCTGACTTTGAAATGGCCAAGCAGTGGCTTATCAACATCACCAGCCAGTTTGACATCAGTTCGCACTACACACAGGTACTTTAAACTGTATTATACTGTATGTACTTCATACTTCACACATTCATTTCAGGGTACAAACTTTACCTGTACACATTTAATTTACCTGCCAACTGAGATTGTCATTTTCATTTCAAACACATTTAACTGCAATTGTACTTGGAACACTACCGTATTAGATTTTTAAAGGTCTTTATGGCTAATCTCTTAGTTATCATCTAAATATTTTCTCCAGTATAATCAATGACATTTTTTACTGTATGGTAAATGGTCTGTATTTATATAACAGCTTTTCTAGTCTTGACGACCATTTAAAACTGCACAGTACAGTTTTACCATTCACCCTTTCACACACACATTTATACAGTGCATCTATCTGCAGCACTCTCTCTCTATCAATTCAGTTAAATTTAACTCAATTTAATTGATATAGCACCCAATCATAAAACATGAAATATCACACTTACTAATACAATGAGACAATTGGTTCGGTATCTTGCCCAAGGACACTTAGGCATGCAGAATGGGGAAGATTAGGATTGAACCGCTGACCTTCTGCACCTTGTCCTGCTGTATCTGTATCTGTAGCTGGCTGTGATCCAGTACAGTGACACACCTCGATTGGAGATCTCTCTGGGGACACACCAGGGCGGAGCAGAGCTCATTGAGGCCATACAGAGCATCACCTACCTGGGAGGAAACACACAGGTGGGACAGCACGTTTTCTCTTTGCACCTTAGCTATCACCAGCACCAGCAGGTAACTTAGATCTGATCGGTGCATTAAACAAAAGCAGATTGTGCATTTGAAGCTATGGATCAGACACTATGGGATGTCCTCAGATCGGCTGTCTCTGTGGATGCCTTCAAAAATAAGCAAAACACTCATTTATTCACACTTGCCTGGTTTTCCTTTTTTATAAGAGCAAAAACCTTGTCTGCTTCATTTATCATTTCCTTTTTTTTTTAAAGTTCTATTGTGAAGCACCATGTGACTTCCTCTGTGACAGGTACTATTTGAAATAAACTTTACTTACTTACTTGATTACCTCTAACAGTCATAATATACATGTGCAATATAAAATACTATGTGTGCTCTTATCATAAACTGTGTTAACACTGAAAAATGTCTTGTGCATTCACATTACATGTATCCTGATGACAGAATCACCCAACTGGGACTGTAATGACTTTGAACTAGAAATTGTGCCACCTGGCAGCTTTCATTGGGGGGGGGGGGGGGGGGAGCCCCTGAGGGTTGCTGACTTGGTTTTCTCTTAACTGGTTTTCTGGGGCACCTGCATGCAGAAGTGTGGTGGGAGAATAAAACATATTTTACTCTCAAAATATGCTGTAAAATATCCTATAAAAATGTTCACTACATCCAGAACTCTCGATCCAAAAAGAAACTAATAAAGATAAGTGCTCTGAGGCTGGTTATGGAGAGGCAGGCTACACTTAAGTGCGGTCCATGATTGCCAGCATTCGCTTGCAGCAGGTGCAACAAGACCACACAGCAACACCACAAGCATAGAAATACTCAACAAACAAACAGACAGGCTGAATTTGCTTTATGGAACATGCTCTTTGAAAAATACGACACTGACCTTCTGCTCATGTTGTGATCTGCTTCCAAGTGGATTTTAAAAAGCTTTTTTATGTGTGTGTATATAATTTCATTTGCACTCTGCGATGTAGCGGTCAGTGGCTGAGAACTGATGAACAGACAAGTTCACACATGCAATCCCTCACAGCATCATGGGGTTTTTCATTCACTGTTTTCTGAATGTCTTGCAGACTGGAAGGGCCATTAAGTTTGCTGTGGACCACGTTTTCGCCGCATCTCAGCGAGCCAGCCAAGTGAAGAACCGCATTGCCGTGGTGGTCACTGATGGAAAATCTCAGGACGATGTGGTAAATACTGTGTATAAAAGCTGATGGCTGAAATGCTGCAATATGTATTGACTTTTAGTGATGTGTTGCCTAAATGGAAAAGCCTCTTTCTCAACCATTGGAGGCTCATTTGTTGTTTCTTCAGGTAGATGCCAGTATGGAGGCACGAGCTCAGGGCATTACAGTATTTGCAGTCGGGGTCGGCAGTGAGATCACCACCTCAGAGCTGGTATCCATCTCCAATAAACCATCATCCACCTACGTCCTGTATGCAGAGGATTACACCAACATTGACCGTATCCGAGACTCCATGGAGCAGAAGCTATGTGAAGGTCAGAATTTTGAGTCGGTGTGTTTTTGTTTTGTTTCATCTCCAACTCCGGCCATGATCCTGAGTGAGCCTTAGGTTTGATTATGTTTAGAGATTTGGATCAGATTTGGTCAGAGGTTACCCATCACATAAAACAATATGCTGGGGTTCGAGATTAAATCAGGTTCAGTCTCACTCATCAAAACAGCCACAACTACAAATACAACAATAGCCATAACCACAGCAATACACAAAAGCTACAGCTATGTCCCTATTACAGCTGTAGCCAAAGTCACAATCAACAGACTGCATTAATATGAATTATCCTCTGTAGTTATTGTAAAATTGTAATGATAGTGCCTTCTCAATGAACATACATAACACCATAACACCAAGTTATGTTCAATTTTACATTTATCATTCTCAAGCTCAAGTGGAAAATAGATATTTGCTAATATTAAATAATGTTACATCAAAACACTGCAACATCACTATCTAGCTATAAGCACAGGGCTTACCGCAGGGGTAAGACAAACTACAGTTATTACATGATACAAATACACGCCAAGCAATGAATGCAGTTATTTTTCAGCACCTAACCTGCGCTCACTCACTACTCACTTTGTTGTAACAGCCAGTGCAGACAGATGTGTCTCCTCCCTGCTGTTATAGCTGCAGTTTATCTTTTCTTATGTTGTCTCAAGAAATGACCCTTTTTCTTTCCAGAGTCTGTTTGTCCCACAAGAATCCCAGTGGCCTCTCGTGATGAGAAAGGCTTTGAGCTGATGCTGGGCCTGAACATTCCGATGAAGGCCAAGAAGATCCCCGGCTCTCTGGTTTCTGAGATAGCATACGCCCTGACTGCAACCACAGACATTACTGAGAATACCAGGTAGCAAGAGTGTGATCAAGTCCTTAACAATTTGTTACGTTTCATAATTTCTGCTATTTGTGCATCAATTATTGTTCATATTTCATTATTTTTGCTTCATTTTCACACCAGAGAAATTTTCCCAGAAGGCCTCCCTCCATCTTATGTGTTTGTAGCCACCCTGCGTCTCCAGGGGTCTGCTTCAAAGCTGACCTTTGACCTTTGGCGGGTGCTGTCAAAGGATAACGAGATGCAAGCGGCAGTGACACTAAGTGGAAAGGACAAAACTGTCACCTTCACCGCCACGAGACTAAACGAAGAGGAGCAAACTCTCATCTTTAAATCTGGATTTCAGGTTAGTATAAGGATTGAGTTTCATATCTATACCAGATCAATATGTGAATCATTTTTCACCTCGCTACTTCCCTTTTGTTTGTGCTATGAAGGAAAGAAAATGCTCTTTTTACTATTTCTTCATAGTTTTGATTACATTTGCTCAAATACCTGATCTCTCCCTCTGTTGGTTACTCAGTATTAAGTCGCTCAACAACTGCGCGTTAGCCTCTAAACACAGTTCCAAAGACTATGAGCCAGAATTAAAAACAACACAACATGTACACGCATCTTACACAAAAGTATTAACCACATTATTGTGGCTCAGGGGAGAGACCAGTCATCCTCATACCAGAAGGTCGGCAGCACGATCCCAGTCTTTCCCACTCTACATGCTGAAGTGTCCTTGGGCAAGATACTGACCCCAAGAATGGCCCCTTCTCATACAACAAGTGCTGCACGTAGATGCACTGTGAATGGGTGAATGGCAAGAAACCGAACTGTAAAGTGCTTTGCGTGGTCATCAAGAGTAGAAAAGACGTCCTGTCTATTTACAAGCCAAAGATCTTTAGTTGCACAACTTGGAACTGGTATTGTTCCTCGGATTTTTCTGGGTTCGCTTGTAAAAATTCAGAAAAACCAAAAATGTATCGGTGAAAAGTGAATGTCATTTAATATATTGCACATTATTATTTTAAAGTTTCAGTTTTCCATGAAATGGTTTAACAAAATGCTGAAATATGTGCAAATGAAAACAAGTCAACTAGTATTTGTTATGATTTCTCATATATAGCACATGCATGGTCTCTCAGCAATTTCTGTATTTTGCTGTAAACTTGAATGTCTGGAAAGCTGATTATCAAAGTTACTCAAATGGTTTTATATGCATGTATACTTATGTGCTGATGTATAGGCCTGGCCAATAATTTGTCTGCTTCTACTTTTAAGTTGATGCAGGCATACATTTTTACCACAACAGCGTAGGTGTATTGTTTAATATAAAGAGTGTCGTGTTCCGTGGTATTTTCCTGCAGTGCCACTAAAAGGATGTATTGTGCGGTGAGTTTGTCTCTTCCAATCTTGAGTTTCCCTTCGTGTTGGTCGCTGTGAATGAACCTGACTTGCGGAGAGCCAAGCTAGTAGTAGTTTAAGCATCATCGCCTGTTGAGTTCAATTTACAGCCGGCCCGGTGAAGATGTAATGTGATGGAAGCCAGGAGGAGCCTCAAAGAAAACGTTTCCTGTGCTAAACCGCTGTATTTACCTCGTGGAAACTAGTTGGCAGGTGTGTAGTACTTGGAGAACATGCCCCTGTTTCCATGGCAGCACAAGCTTATAATACATCCTGTTGGACACGTCAAGTTGTTTTTCCCGAAAGGCAGCCTCCATCCTTACACACACCTAGACTGCAGGGAGGAGAGGGTTGTAATTATGTTCAGGTTGTGTTTGCATGTGTTTGATTTGATTTGTTTTGATGTGGCACGAGGTGTAAGCCTGTGATTTGTCGTTTTAGAGATGATGGCTGGTGTCGTAGCCCCCGATGAAACAATAGCTGCTCTGTCTCTTCTCTCTGTCTCTATATGGTGTATGACTTTAGGAGAAAAAAGGTGATGGAAAAAGAGCTCTTGGTCGAAATAACTCTGCGGTCATAACTATTTGTGGAGCATTTAAATTGACACACATTTTCAACAGAATTAGTTGAGATGAAACACATGCATACATACAACTGCCAACAGAAATGGGAGGCTGTGTTTAAGATTTGACAAGTTGATAGCTACGTTCACCTTTGCTCATGAATGGAAGCTGTTTCAGTCTCGAAAATGAATAAACCCTCTGTTAATGTATCTTTATATTTGAGATATTTGTTCCTTCTTTCAGAATCTGTATGATGGAAAATGGCACCAGCTCAAACTTCTAGTGAGGCCACGCCAGGTCACCGGTTTCCTTGACGATGAGCTGATCCAGGAAGTCATGTTGGAACCGATGGAGCCCATTTACATCAACGGGGAGACGCAGGTGGCTAAGAGGAGAGGAACAGACATCACTGTGCCGGTGAGTACACAAATCATACCTCTAAATAAAGCTGCAGCTGAAAGGTCCAAGTGCTCTGAATTTATTTATTAACAAGGGCAGGTGATCCTTTGTGAAAGTACATTTAAATGGGTTTTAACAGTCGCCACGAGATGAATGTCAGGTTTAAAGCACTCAATGGTAAAAAAAAGGGTAGAAAAACTCAAAATGTTGTTTGAACCTATTGTTGACGTTTGCCATATGATGATATTTTTCCAATTTTTTTTATTCAGGTGGAGATTCAGAAGCTGCGTCTGTACTGTGATCCTCACCAGAGTGAGAGAGAAACTGCTTGTGAGATCTACTCTGTGGTAAGATCTCCACTGTCACCAACCTGAATCTACACAGGTCACATGTCGAACTTAAAATTCAGTGTGTTGCTGCGTGTATGAGGTTACAATGATAACATCAATATTTTGTCCCGTCTTTCTGATGCTGCACAGGATGATGAAAGGGTGAGTGCAGTTTCCTGTTTCTCTCACATTTTTTATCCGACTTTGCTCACTTAGCCACAGCAGTAATGCAAAAGTAGAGAACCTCATGAGATATGAGTGGAACTCACTGGCAGTGATAATTACTGAAGTGTGACCTTTTTTTTTAAGTGTGAGAAAACATTTAAATCAAAATAATGTGTTTTTAAATGTGTTTTATGAATCCTAATGAAGAAAGCACTGACGGTTTGTGTGTCTTTTCTCAGTGTCCTCTGAACCGCACTGCCCCAGAGGAGGAGGACGACTGCAGTAACTGTGCACTCGGACCCCCAGGGCAGCGTGGCCCACCAGGCCGCATGGTAACGCATGCACACGTGCACACACACACACACACACACACCTACGCACTTGACTAACCAAAACCTCCGTAAAACATGTCTTCACCTTTTTGTCCACATGTTGTTTTGCAGTAATGCATCTGCTCCAACAGAAGTCGGAGGTTATTACACTGTACAGACTTTTTTATCACAATGGATTATGTAATTTACAAACGGAGGAAAGACAACAACTTGAACTCGAGAACTAGAAAACTGCTAATACATACGTTTCTTCTGTCCAATTTCTTCTTCCAATGATCTTTAATGACCTAATAATTCAATATGTCTTCAGTAGGTATTTGATGATAAATCAAATAGACATTGGACAAAATTGATACTTGAGAGGAAAGAGTCAAAGGATCATCAAAGATACTGCATTTCACTGTGAGGGGAACATGGATGTCCGTACCAAATGGAGCGACGCCTACGAGCTAGTTCAGGCAGCCAACTCGAGCTGCGCTGCTCCAATCATGTGACATACATCATGTGACATACCTCACTCTCCAGTTGGGGGTTACAAGTATTTGCTCATCACTCCCATCATTCCTGTGTAATCATATGGGGGAGTGATTAAGTTGGAGCCTAGACGCCAAACACTAAACCTGTTCTAATGCTGCAATAAATGTCTGAACGTGAGTTGTCTGACTGAACTGCCATTGCAGTTCACATGATCGTTGTCAAGACATTTCACCCATTGCTACAAATGTCAGCCTCGTGGTACTTAATGAAAAGTCAGTTAATCACAAAAGTCATTCTGATTTTATGGAAGCCCAAATATCTGTATATCAAATTTTAGAGCTATTCATCCAATAATTGTTGAAATATGTCATTCTAGGCAGACTTACTGAACAGACTGTCAGACCATAGTTCCGTTCCACCAGCGTGGCTATTGAAATGTACGTGTGTTCTCATAATTCCACAGGGTTTCAGAGGACAGAAAGGAAGGGAAGGACCACCGGGACCTGATGGTAAGCCTGTAAGTGCTGACCAGTTCCTTCTACTGTACCTTTTCACCTCTTCATACTGTCGCCACCAGTATGAAATACATGCTCATGTTGGAAGTCGTTTCTGTCTCCAGGGAAAGGACGGGAATCCTGGGGCTCATGGCCCTTCTGGATTAACAGGGTTGAAGGTAACACGCCTACACATTTCCTTTCAACAGCTACCAGCTATTCACAATTTCTACTTGGATTCAGCTGCTCCATATATCATATTTTCATTTCCCTAATTAGTTTGTTGAAGCACCAATGTGAGTGTCAGTAGACCAGCGCTTGAAGACTCCTTAACCTTCGGTTTTACAGTTGATGTTTGATTCCTGGTTTAACTTTGAAAAATATTTTACGTCAGTTATTGAGCTTTGCCATTTGTAAATGCTAAACAAACATCAATCTGTGTGTCTTCATGTCATGACCATTGAAATGCACTGAAAACCAAAATGCTACTTAACACTTAGCTCAAAATTCTGTTGCACAATTAGGACCTCCCAGGGTTTCCATGTTACCCCAGTGAACTCTTAGTTTACACCATGTGTCTGGCAATTTTAGCTCTGGATTCATAATATTTCTAAAAGTTTTAAGACTTTACAAAACCTGGCTCCTGCACAAAATATCAGTGCTTTTCAGTTTCTCTTCAGGTTTCCTATATTTTGTTCCTCAAGGCCCCTCGAGCCATTAGAACAAGGTTTCTTGGTTGTGTCCCTCACAAATATTGATTATTTTCATCTTCTTTAGCACGGTAAATCCTCTCAATCATTAAATCAATCAATCAAATTTTCTTATTTGTATAGCCCATATTCACAAATCATAATTTGTCTCATAGAGCTTTAAGAAGGTTTGACTTCCTCTGTCCTTAATCCTCAACTAAAGTAAGGAAAGACTACCAAAAAAAACAACTATTAACAGGGGGAAAAACGTAGAAACCTCAGAGAGAGCCACATGTGAGGATCCCTCTCCCAGGACGGACAGAAGTGCAATAGATGAGCGTGTAACTGAATGCATCAACAACATGGTCCCATCCTCTGCGCTAATTCATTCTCATTGAGTGATTTGTTCAGTATTGTAATTTTGTAAATTACACACACATCTAAGCTCAGCCATTTGGTAATTTATGGAATGATGCTTCAAATTTCCATTATCATATTTTCTAAACCTTATAATTGATTTTTAAAGTGATAACACCGCTTGTTCAATTAAGTGAACACTCTTCTGACTTTGGATTTGAGTTCTTACCGATTGTCTTGACTTGGCTTGGCAGGGTGAAGGGGGCCCAGATGGACTGAGAGGGGAGCTTGGTCTAAAAGGGGACAAGGTAAATCCTTAAAGCAGCAGTTGTATCTGTACCGTGGCTTTTCTGATCTGCAGCCGGTACTGACAGTCACCCTATGCTACTGATGTTTCTCAGGGAGACAGAGGGCAGCCAGGCTTACTCGGAGAACCAGGACTCCCTGGATCCAAGGTGAGATTACAACTTGTAGACTATGAACTGCTGCCTGTGTTCCTCAGGTAGGAACCCTCCTTTCTGATACTCAAGGAAACCAATCCTTTATTGTTCGAGTCCTGTCCGTACCTGAAGAATTTGGGTTGAGTGACGCTTTTAAATCCTTAAAACCTGCTTCTAGTAAATCTGTTGCGTTTTTATTGAAACTGTTTTATCATATCATATAATATCTCTATACTGGTAGCTGCTGCTAAATCTGGTTAAAACAGCAAATTTTCCCACTGAACAAAACTGAACTTATAGCTCCCGCACTTGCAACTAGACTTTATTGTGAAGGACAGTCAGTTTCTTTAAAAAAAATGATTATTATTATTATTATTTGAACATATAAATGATTATATTCAATACATATAGGAACCCAAATTGTAAATTCATGAAAATCCTACGTATTCGATCCTTACTCTACAATCTGCAAAGCGTGAGCGGTCCAGGTTTAATTTACTCCAACTGTAGGTGTGGTACTTGTTGATATCCCTGTCAGTTTAGTGATGAGCATTGTGCGTATTTGACAATATTATGTCTTGTCAGCTACTTACTACTTTCAATTTTATGCTTATGTTTGACATAGGGTCTTCCTGGAGAGACGGGTGAGGCAGGACCTCCGGGAGAGGCTGGATCAATGGTAAGATCGAGTTCTGTTTACCAGTCAAAGTGAAAAACCTAAACACGTTTAGGCAGATAATACAATAAATAATTTAAATTAGGTAAAGCGAACAGAACCGAATTCCAATTCTGGTGTTTTGGCTCCCAAGTTAGTCATATACAAAAATGGTATGATAGTGTTGGATTTGGCTCTGAGTGTGTGTTGGTTCTCCAAACAGGGGAGACAGGACTACCAGGCACCGGTGGACTGGTCGGGTCACCAGGAACAAAGGTCAGTGTGGACTCTGGGGGATCAGGTCACACCTAACACTCAATGTTGGACATCTTGGGCAAAAAACACAGAAATCAATACTCTGCTGCTCTAACAGCCTCCACTCTTCTTCATATGCTTTCATCAACATTTACTGAACCTGGACCAAAAAGAGATGTGGGCTTAACCATTAAAACAGCCCCAGACCAAAAGCACATAAAGGTTGTGCATACATGGATACCCACATATAGGGTTCTTGATGTTTACTTCTCAAACATTGGTGGCTGTTCATTTCACCTTAGCATCAAAATAGACTTTTACAAAAATGAAATGACACCTCAATGCTTGTTTGATTATAAAATAATCTGAAATTGAAAACAAAAGAAAAATTGGTTAGTTTCTGTAAATGGAGTATAGTATACAATGAAGTACAACTATAAAATGAGAGAAGTTCTAGTTTTCAAACACCACCCGTTAATTCTCTGACTGTGCTATATTTTTTTTACGAACAATAGCCTTAAAAGCTACACAGGAATTTTAAAGCTGTGCCTTTGTGATATCCACTGCTTTTCTTTGCTCACTGGTACCACAGAGGGAAAGTGAGCAGCTTCCTGTGTGTGAAAGGGAAACTAGCCCGCCAACATCCTTTCCCATGTCAGACATAAAAGTATCAACCTCAGTGTAATGGCTCACAGTAAATCTGAATACTCTCTCCTCTTGTCAGTTAATGGCACTGACACCACTGCAGGAGTATGTGGGCCATCTACAGTTATATGGGACGTCCCCAGTGTGGTGACTTGAAAAGAACAAGTGGCTAAATGAAAGAGCACTCGCTCACATGTGCAGGCAGGCGAGCACGCCCACCAACTACAAGTGTGTGATGCTATTTTAAGTCTCCTCTGAAGTCTTCTGAGCGCTCCAGCAGTTTGACTCGCAGCCGCACTGCTCAGTAATTTAGGACTCTTCCTGTTATCATAATAAACTGCTTTCCCCGAGAGTCTGGAAGTGTTCTACACCAAGTGGAGGGTGGTGGTACACAGGGAGTAGGAACAGTTGGTGTCCATGTGTGGACTTGTCAGAGGGTTGCTGGGGGTGGTGGTGCAGGGGGTGTGTGTGTGGGGAAAGCCAGTGAGCAGCTATGACTGTTGTGTTGCTTTTGAACGACAAAAACACAAACCGAATGCTAATCAACTTCAATGTGTTTACCAACAAGTTTAATCAATTCAATCGATCAGGAGACTTCTTTTCATTACTTTTATTATTTCATATTTCTAGTGGACAATAATCGAACAAGGATAACATATTGAATATGGTACCAATCCCCTCGTTTAATTCTCCATCATGACATGAATAAGCATGCCTTCCCCAAATATTGACCTTTTATATCAAATTTATCACCCAGATTATTTACTGAACAAATATATCTACAATACTAAAATTCACATTAATTTCACAATTCCACATGAGCTCATCCCACTGATAATGAAGTGGGTTGTATGCTCTCTGCCGTCAAAACCCTGACGTCCCGGAGCTATATGAACCTCACACGACTTCCAGCATTAGAACATAATGTTACGGCTGGAAGTGTATAAATTGCTGGTAGAAATGAGTTGTGTATAAACCCCAGAGATAAGGTTGTTCGACCGTAATTAAAGGATGGTGAAAATTATTGTCTTTATGCAGGATGCTAATTGCCATGGATACAGTCGTCTTCCAGGGCTTTCCCTTGCTTTCCTAACATGAACTGCTTATGGAACCAGTCAGAGACGGAAAGAAACAAAGAATATTTCCTCATGTTCTAGTACAAAGTAAACTCAAACTTAGCTACATATCAAACGTACATATTGCTGGACTACAGTTACTGACGGTTTAAGATATGAATGATCTCACAGATTAATATTTCAAAAATAAAATAGATGATCCCTTAATAATATTTGATATGTTCAATATTTTTGAATAAAGAAAATGTACATAAGGTTGGCTCTGTCCTATTTAGCTCCAACATTAAAACTCAGCTTATTTTATTATCAATAGTAATCCAATAGTATAAAATATATGCATATAATCGAATGAAGGACTTCTAATTGCAAAACGAACAGATGTGAAGCATTGTGCACTTTGATAAAAGACCCTAATACCTATAGATACAACCAAAAAAATTGTTTTGCATATATCTATATGAATTTGGAGCTGTCCATTTTATCATGTCTTTGTTAATAACTAGTTAAATGTCTTGGCTGTGTCGAGCCACTGTCCTGCTGCTAGCGGCTTTCTCTCATACGCAGCTGAACACAAATGCTTGTGAGACTGACAGGACCACCGGATGATCGACTTTCCTGGAACAAGCTGGTGTTGATCAGACCTGAGTGGCATCACAGACGCCGCAAGACCAACAAACAGACCGAATTTCTTCCCGCAACAATGTCAGGGAACATTAAGCGTCTTAATGATTTACAGGAAACCGTCTGATGTTTACAGAACACAGGGACGTGTGCTGTAAGGGCTAATTGGTTGTTGGGTATAATGTTGGGGGTTAAAAGGGCACAGTTTAAATGCAGAGTTTTGCCCAGATTGTCAGACTGAAGGCTGTTAGATGAAGTGGCCTCCGTGGCTGCTGCAGTTTTTGGTGAATTCTGGGTTTCAGTGCGTTGTTATACACACAAAGGACCCTTTCGACACTTCATAGCATGATTTAATCTCCTGAGAGGTTTCTTCCCACACTGACTTCTTTCTCTTGCTCTCTCCTACTTCTCCTGTTATGACACTTAAAATCATCATTCGGTATCGGATGTTTTCGGGGACTCAAACTTTCCGATGCGTGAACCAAACTGGCCCGTTATGAATAGCTGCAGCAAACTTATAAAATATTTTGGTCGGAATTATTTGAGGTACTTTGGGTACATGTTAGTTTTTCTTCTAATATTTGTTGAAGTCTAACAAGGACATTTACCTTGGAGCAGTGTGAGTATAAATACACCAGAGGTGAGCTGAAAGCATGGCACGTCTAACAGGGTCTCAGTTCAGCTCCAGCATGAAAAGTCAACTGAGCAGAGACATGATTCTTTCTCAAGCTGCAGTGAAGAGATTCCGGAGCATGTGAGGCTGAGTGAGTGTGATCACAGCTTCATCAGAGAAAACTGTTGGACAAATAGTCATGTTACAAACCATGTCAGCCTTTTCTGTTGCTTGTGACCAGGCTCAGGACTAAGAGCATTGTTTTTGACTGATATTAGTATTCACTGTTTCATTTTTTAACAAAACAGCAGAGCCCTGCAAAAGTAGCTTCAGTTGTTTTTTTCGTCTTCTGTTATTTACCCAGTAGAATTATTTCATAATAGTCCCATATAAAATGAATTACCTGCTCAGTGTTTGGCCGTTTTGGGTTCCAACTAAGGATTTCTATAGGGCATAAAGAGACAGAGTGGGTCATCCACTAACCAGAAGGTTGGTGGTGTGATTCCCGGCTCCTCCGGTCCACATGTCAGGATACTGAACCCCAACCCTGACAGCTGTGTGAATGGTTGGTGATTGACGCAGTGCAGCATATAGCGCTGTATGAATGTTTGTGTGAATAAATACAGGCCCTTTTATTCAAGGAATCATTTACTTATAAACTCCTCAATGTAAATCCAACACCCCACCCCAGATACTGAAGTCCTCCAACCTGTTCACTAACATTTTTCTCAACTTTATATGTGAAAGAGTTATGTTATGATATGGTTGACTGGGCTTGGTTGGCATGAAGCATGTGGCTCAAATTATTTCACATCATTAAAGACAAATTGAAAATCAAGCATTTGGAAATGACTGAATGCTCTCTAGTGCTTATGACGATTGTGATGTAGGTGATGTTGGTTTGTTTGATTAGTTTAAAAAGCTGTTGAGAGAAACCTAAGGCATAAATACATGAAACCTAACTGTGCATGGATGTATTCTTGACCTATGGGAGCAAAATATGTTGAAGTGGATCTAAGGTCATAGGGCTACTTGTTAATAATTTGGAGATTTCAACTGTTTCTTGTGGTCTGATCGGACAGTTCTTCACCCATATGCTTTGCTCGCTGACTTTACATTCACCTATGACCTTTATTATAAACGTATGTCTCCTGTAAATCAGGACCAGCGCTGCACAAAGGCCACATCCTCTGTGGAGAACTGGGAGATTTTAATGATCCAAGGAGGAGTTTACATTATAAACTTATCACATGGTAAATTTTTTTTTATCCCTATACCACAATTGTCTCATCAGAATAGGGCCACTTCCTACACAACTACCAAGGAGTAGACACTCAGTGAGAGTACAGTGGTAAAAAAATAAATATACAGTATATGATAGATACTGTATGTGGGTGCGTGTGTGTGTCTAAAAACAGTTGTGATCTGCGCAGAACCAAATTACCCACCAGTGTGGTCACCGCCTGAGGAAAACATTTTCCATCGACTGTAAGGAATTTACGTGTACCCATCCATGACAGCTCCATTGAATGTTAATGAGGCCTAAACTTTGATATAGTGTACAAGGCCTCAGGCTAACGGCAACATGGTCTTTAATCACACACACACACACACTAACATACAAAAAACTGCTATCTTTCAGGAACATTGGATTTGATGTTTCCCACTCGAGTGAAGAAAGTTATCTGCTTTATGGTGGTCGTAGGTCTCTTATTATCTAGTATAGAGATTTCTACACCCAAAATTATGGATTTTCAGATGTAGCTGTGTGAGGTTTTAATGTCACGGAGATAAAGATAGTGTCTGTCATACGCTCTTTCCCTGTAATTAAACAGTACACGTGTAATCTGTAAGGAGACGTTTGGAAAATGTTTCAGCGATCGAAATGTAAATTCTCTTTTATATGTTCTTTACAAAAATAATTAACAACAGTAGCAGAACTTTGTTTCCAAGTGATAGTGGGATGCTTTAAATGATGTTGCTTAAACAAGCAAACCCATGACAATAGTCTTTGTATAGACACTACAGAGAAGCCCATGTGGGTTTAAACCGGGCTTATTTTAAACTGCTATGCTTGTAATTTAGCAGCAGGTTCAGAGACCTGCTAATGAAAGTTACAGCCTCTGCATCCCTCAGGCTGTTAGAGGTCCAAATCATCAGTTGTTCACCACAAGTACAGATTACAGAGCCACGGGGTCACATGGTTAAAAAAGAAAACTCTGATGTGGTTAATTATAAACTGAATACTCAAAAATGGATGCAACAGAAGTACAAAGTATTTCTAACTCGACTTTAATCGCTGTTTACCTAGGGAATTAGTTAGTTAGAATTAGGACCTTGATTCAAAAACAGTAGGTGCAGAATGTGAACATTTCTTTTTTTTGGCATATTATAGTAAAAGACATACAAGTTTGTATTTACCAAACAAACAAAATGTTGCCTATTCGATTAAAATCTGAAGCATAGGGTCTTTAAGTTACGTTTGTTGTTATGGATGTTGTCAGTGAATCTGTGCTTCCTTGCGTTTGTATTTCCTAAACATGTGCTGCTGAATAGAGCTGAAACGTGGGAGAAATCCTTGTTTCCAATTGTGTTTTCCGCATTCTTTTGTTTACTAAATGCTCCCTAACAAACAAACATCTGTTTCTGGATAATGTAGTAATGTAATTATTTGTTATTGTTATTATGCAAAATAAGTTCTTCGACATGACTCATTTTTAGAATTGGTAACAAAATAACAGCATACCATCAGGGTCATATCTATTTAACAACCTACAGCAAGTAAATAAATAAATTCAATATTTAATTCCTGGCAACAGAGGAGGATCTGATACAAAACATTTAAGATTTTCTGTAAAATGGAAAGAACCATGTAGCCCATCACGGTTTGTCTTTGACTTTTAATCAAAGGACTGATTATTTCCTAACATTGTTGATCCACTTTTATTCTGCTGATTTATTAATTCAAGAATTTCATCTCCATAAACCTCAAAGTGGTCCAACTGTCAATCAGCAGACCTTCTGTCTAAGTAGGAAATGAGAAACTTTGACTTTCAGAGCCCTGTTTGCTATAAAAGAAAAGAAAACTCCCACTTGGCTCCTCAATAGAATATCACCAGAGGAATACATTATCCTGTAACAATGTAAAAGCTGTAGCATCACACATTAAACTTTTTGTAATGAGGTGATTAATCATGGTGATTATGGAGGCACATTAGTTTGCAGTTTTACTCATGCGAATGCACAGAGTGAGGTAAATGAGGCACATCCCTTGACACATACTGACCTCCCACCCCGAAACGCACACAGCACATGCTGTTTATAATGGTAGAGTGCACAGACAGGCCTCCTGGAGTAAAGTGACATCATGTGAGGTTAGAATTAATCAGCCAGTCCTGCGCTCGCTGACAGTCGGCTTCCCTTTAGATCTATATTCGTCCCGGTGGACTGACGGTCCTGTGGCCATTGGCAAGATTCTATAGAGCATGGGAGGAGCATGGTAAAACGAGGTTGGGGTAGAAAAATATAAGGTATATTTAGTCTGTTGATATCTGCTTTTAATTTACATTTCAGTCAGAGAGACTTATGTCAAGACACTTTCCATGACACTGTGGGACGTACTCTGGCAAAATGAGCGAAACTCTCATTACATAATTTTACCAGTGCAAAGACCAAAGTGTCATGGAAAGGCTAAAAGCAGAAGCTAAATAATGAGTCAGCAAAATCGTATGGCTAACAGGAAAAGGGAAAGCAGCAGGGAAGTGGAAGTCCAAATGGGAAAAATATAAATATATGTATATATTCTTATTATGGAAGTCCATTTAGCTTCTTTTGCTCCTCCCAAACGAGCCAGAGCACTGTGGCCAACAAATGATTGTAGTTACCTGATGTTCAACCTGAACGTGCCAAGCAACCATAGGGCATGTTCAACATATCCAGTATCCCTCAGTGTGAAGTAGTTGATACAGCTTTAAAGATTTTCCAGAAATCCCAGAGCATCCCAAGGCTTCCCCAGGCCAGATGGGATGTATAATCCCTCCAGCATGTTCTGGGTCTTCTCTGGGGTCTCCTCCCAGTTGGTTGCACCCAGAAAAACCACTAATGGGAGGCCAGGAGTAATCCCTATCAGATCCTTAACCACTTCAACTAGATCCTTTTCCACGGGCTTTCTGTAAAGCAAACTCATTTCACCTGCTTGTGTATGCTATTTCTTTCTTTCGGTCTCTCCTCAAATCTCATGGCCTTTAGTGAGGGTTGGAACATAGACTGAACGGTAACTCAAAAGCTTCAAGAGCTTGTTTCTCCTTACCACAGTCGTCAGGTACATTTCCTGAATATCGGCTGAAGCTGCACAATCAGCCTGTCAATCCCACATTCTGTCTTACCCCCCACTCGTGAGCCAGCCCTGAGATACTTAAACTACTTGACTAGCGGCAGCTACTGACTCTCAGCCCAGAGTGAGCGAGCTGCTGCATATTTCTCCTCTGTTATAAAAATGTCTGGTCAGTCACACACTCTATTGTGTATTCTTGTATTTCTCTGCTTGGTGTCTTTATCTTTTATTGACGTTTTTTCCAGATCTTCAATTTGAACTAATCTAAGCAGAGTTCAGACGTCAAGCGGTTACAGTCTCGTCAGTCTTTAACAATATGCGGCAAGCTGAAGTGGCAGATTCGTCTGCTTACATGAAAGGACAGTGTCAGAGCACTTGTCTATTTTCTCTTGTTCTAGACCTTGAGAGATTTATGCCATCTTGTCGTTTATTGGACTGTGGTGGGCGTCTTGGCTGTGTAATTATGAGGTCTGCTACTCTTACGGGTTTATGTGCGCAGTGTGGCGAGACGCTTCAAAGGAAAACAGACGCAGTGGAGAGCTAATTCAGTTGTTTCCTCGCTGCTAACATTCAGAAATCTGCACTTAAAATACATGTTGGTGAGACCTGGTACCCTCAGTGTCTGCAGAGGCTCAAACAGAGGGAAAGTGCTTCATACCTGCATGGCGTCATACTTGAAGAGCTGCGCTGAACCAGGGCTAAAGTTAGATAATAGAGGAGCTCAGCTTAACAGGATCAGATAGAGCAGATGAAAAAGGAATCAACAATTAGTCATCTTCATGTGTTTCCACCACAGGAACTTTCCCCCAGTAAGTAGGAACCTTTACGGGAACTCTGTTTGATTCCACCTCAGGATCCATGGCATAGATTAAGAACAGGTGAAATATTTTTACCCCCCAAGATTCCCTGCTTGGGGGTAGTACTTTACAAAAGTACAGAGACCTTTGGGTTGGGTATTGCAGCGCTGCATACTGAGTACTTTAGGGTTTTACTTCATTTGGTCAATGTGGGTGGTTTGTGTGTTGAACAGCAACACTATGAATCTTCTCCACGTTTGCTGTTGTTATAATGATTTATATAGCATGTGTTACATTCAGTGATGATTTGTATAGCATCATCGTTACTGTGTAGTCTTCTGGTGGACCGTGTTAAGGAATTTCTGAGCATCCTCACACAGCACATCTGCTATTTATTAACCATTGCGAGAATAGAACCCATCTCATTCTACAAATACTCCCTTTCCCTCCTAGCAATACCCGAGGCCAGGTTAGAGATAAAGGGAAAACTAGGGGTAAATTCTACACTCAAGGATTTTTTTATATCTAAATCAGAGGGCTCCAAGGACACAACATACGGACACAACATGAATTAGATATGTTTGCTTGAGGTTTAAGTATACATAAGATGCAAATATACACACATGCAGCATAGAAAGTGACAGCATCTCTAGCTTTTTATGGCTTTATATTGCCTCACAGGATTTAGTATGAGATGAACCAAAGAGAAGAGATTTTAGGACCAAACACACAGACAGGCAGGTTTGAATTTTCCTGCATACTTGTCATACTTACATCATTTTGAGAATAAACCAAATTGTTTAATAGACCATGTTAAGTTATTTTATCTTTGTATTTTATATCAACACTATTTATATACTTAGTTAAATATTTAATTTATCCTCAAAATAAGTGGACCTTTAAGTAGGTTCAGTGCACAAGAGCAGAAGATTTGCAGAATCCGAGAGCATACGTTTAGCAAGGACGCGGAAACAACCTTAACACGAGGAGAAGGACTCAAACTGGAGCTGATGAACTTTGTGCAGAAACAGCACATCTGAGTGCAGACAAACAGTTCTGAGCGGTGTGAGGGTTATGTTGATGCCATCTGGCTGAGAAATCTTAAAACTGCAAGCTGAGCCTTTACAACCCTGAATGAAACCTTACAGCTGGGGCTGCAATGTGGATGACCTACAATTCCCTACAATGAGCATCATTATCGTTCCTCGGCCATGTTTGTCTAATATTAAGTCTCAGACTTTAATTTAGGAGTAATGTTCTATTTGCACCATTCTTGTTTCCCATCAACTGATGAGGACTGGGCCATTACATCTGCTGCATGCTGAAATTCATTTCTTTTCATAAATTGCCGATCTTGAAAAGGTAATTCATGCTTGAATTTGCTCCTGATCCTGATCCTTAACAAATGGACTATTTCCTCATGTTTGAGTAACGATTGATAAAACCTACAGTGACCATCTGTTTTATGAATTGAGAATTTTAAGTAAAATTACAGACTTGTGATCCTTTTGAAATATACAAGGCTTTAGTAGGAAACAATGGGTAATGCTACAAACACACAAAAATAAAGCCCCCAAAAAAAATTGTTGACAGGAAATCCCAATGTGGAATATTGCCAGTTGTACCCTTCAACCACCTCATGACAGTACACCTCAAGGATATTTGTTGTATGTGATCTATTGTTTTTGATATTTATTTGGAGCGGCTGAGGCTCAGGGAGTGGAGAGGGTCGTCCACGAACCAGAAGGCTATGGTTCAATGCCAAGGTCCTCCAGCCTCCATTCAAAAGTGCCCTTGGGCAAGATAACGAACCCCAAAATAGCTGTGTAAATAAGTGCTGTATGAACGTGTGCATGCATGGATGAATACGACATTTAAAGCACTTCGAGTGGAGACTGGAAAAGAACTGATTCAATCCATTTACCATTTAGAAGGACACATACCATTAACTCGGATATATCCAAGAGATATGAACATGTTAGAGTCATGAGAGACAGAGAGATATGTAGAAGTGAGATTACTTCCAACATTATCCCAAGATATAGAAATGCACGACAAACACAAAACATGTATCATAGCTAATGCAATACAGACCTAAAAGCTCATCTAAATCATAACCATCTCATCCTGTTTACTGAGCTGGTAACATATATCCTGGGACAAATGTCATATTTATTCAAGAGTAAATCTTGTTAACAGAGTATATATATATATACATATATATATGTTTATGTACAGCAAAAGTGCCATTGCATTTTCCCCCAACCCCTAACAAAAAAGTAATTGCCCCCACGCCAAACCTCTGGTTCCACAGGACTCACAGAACAGAGGAACTATGAAATGCTGACCATGTTGAGTGGAAATCAAGGGACACTTGTGTATGTGTCGAGTAGACAGAGGAGTCAGAGCTTTACAGGAGGCATCATGTACAAATGAATGGTCTTCAGTGTATAACATGTGTTTTACAGCTTGTTTCACATGGTCATTGCCAGTGCCAGTGTATTATGGTGGTACACACTGGAACCAGGTCACATACCACAGACATCGTAACACATATAACACACATACTTAAACAGCGCAGAGAGGTCTTGCTGGAGGTTTCAAGTTTATTTGCATGTTGTGTTGTGGCTTAAAATGTGTTTGTTTGTTGCCGTTCATTTTTATTTAAAAAAGCTGCCGCCTCTCTGTGAGACGTCTGCCCACAGGACTCGCCACACCACAAGCTGCCCCATGCGTCAGTGCTGTGCCACAAGCAGAGACTCATTAAATGCTTAATCCAAACATTCCCTTTATATTCAAACTGCACTAGTTCTATAGACATTCACAGAGTCAAGCAACAATATCGAATCTTCACTTTTTCTTGGCGTTATACACAGGAGGCCAAAGGTTTATGTCTGATCATTTGAATTCTGGAAGTGGAACAGCCCATCTCATTTCAATGTGGAAGTTCATTCTTGACCCTTGGATCAACAAGAGACAAGGAAATCGCCCTCAAAAGTTGACTTACTGGCTTTTTCAGAGCTTCCAACCACATTTCTATTTGTTAGTCAGTAAATACAAATACTTAGATGAGAAAAAGCACCTTCTTCATTCAAATCTTTATTTTACACCAATAATGCTAGGCAACACAGTGGTGGTTGCAGGCCGATAGGATCACAGTAATAATGCTAACATGCTGATGTTTCCTACATGCTTACCATCTTAGTGCAGTGTGTTAGCATACTAAGATTTGCCATTGAGCAATACATGAATAGAAGCTGATGAGAATTTCGTTGTAAATCAATGTATTGGCCACTATCAAATATTTTAAGAATCACCAAAGTTATCAGAATTTAAATTCATCCTGAGGGCTCATGAAGGTCTGTTAGTCATAGTCAGAAATGACAACCTCCTGCTGGAGGAAGTACAAAGTAAAAAGGATGAACCGTCTGTGAACCATGCATGTCTGTACAAAGTGTGTCAATCCATCTGACAGTTGTGAGATATGAGCTAAGCTGCTATAACGGCTAGGAAGGGTCTTTCTTTATTAACTGCATATAAATAGTACTATTTATAAATTTACAATAATAGTGTTTAGTCCTACTTAAAGACACTAACAGGTTTTACCTTTTAAAAGAGATTCCTTTTCAAGATGTCACACTGTTTTATCTATATTATCGTGGATACAGAATAAAGCAGCACAAAATCCCCATTTATTCATGAGTTCTTTCTCTCGTGCATTCATCCATTTGTTCACAAAGACACTGATTCACCTTTGCTTTTTCGGTGCTGCTCAATGACTGTAAGTGGATCTAGTGTGTTTTATACATGTATTCCTCTAATGTCATCTTGTCTTCTTCAGCAATATCTGGTTAAATGATGAGGATCCGATGACAGATGCTAGACAACTGATTCTACCATGTGGAACTTATTGATAGCAGCAGTAAAGTGAAAGGCTCTGACATGTCTGTTGTGTCCTCAGGGACAGAAGGGGGGTCCTGGATTGGCCGGTGCTGCTGGAGCTCAAGGTGCCCTGGTAAGTTGCTGTACTTGCTATATGTATTACAAAAGGCTGCATGAGGGGATTTTAGATTGTAAGCATCACATACCTGTCAAATGTCAAAGTGGCCAAGTTATTTGTCAATAAATGTTGTAATAATTTGTGATGAGACTGCTCACGAAACACATTTCCTGTGGATTCTGTGGATAGAACAAGCAGCTAGCTTTTAACTGGTCCCATAAAGATTTGAAGGGAGGAATAATCAGGACGTAAACATGAGAGCTGAGATTCATTGCTGCTTTTACACACTGCTGCAAGCTAGTAAACCCAGTGCGCAGGCACACACACACACACACACACACACACACACACACACACACCGGCCTTAATGCAAATGCACCCAGAGCAGACACCGAGCTGTCCTCAGCCTTTGTGTCTGAACGTGGGCAGTGAGCATCAGCAGAAAGTTCAATTAACTGTTGAATACATCTATATGGTAATAACTAATACAAACCATCAGGAAGAAAAAGCTGATAAATCTACTTGTGTCAAGCCCAAGTCACTATTTTTCCTCTGAGGTGAAAAGGCTCTTTAACTCTTGAATGTTATGCCCTTTTTATTTACTTTCTTTATTATCCTATGTCTGCATGAGTCAGACTGCTAAACTCATCACTGTCACACCCCACACCCGCACTTCATCTGGGCCAGAATGTAAAGCAAAGCACAAATAGAGAGAGATCTTAATGTGTGCGTGCAGAGCAGCTTCCCACTGCATCCCCAAACAAAACCCTCCCTTCCTAATCAGGCTGATGTTTGCACAGTGAGCAAAAAAAACTATGAATGCAGCTTTTATTATTGTAAATTGCTTGGTAACATGCAATGTCTTACACTTAATGAATCTGGGTCAGCAGCAAACTACCCTGCTTCTGAAACTATCTGCAGAATAGTTGTGTCGAGTCTATTCAATTAAATATTCTGTCAGTTTACTGTGCATCAAGTTTTCAGTTTTCTCACGTGCTCATGACGTCACATGAAATCATACAATTTCAGAGCCCATTGGCTATCATCTGATGACCAATTAGCCTCTTGGGGCAACTGTAAATATTTTGGGGTTCCCAAGCCTCCATCTTTTGTTGGCTGTACACCATTTACAGTGCGACTATATTTTAATCACGCAGGTGAAATGTATCTCCACAGAAAACATTTGACTTTTTGTAGGTTTTTGTTAGATCCAGACCACACTTTGTGTAATCTCTATAACAGCTATCTGCATATGAATGCAGATAAATTAAAAAGCTGATATCCACTGTTTTTCAGTCAGAGGCATCCACCTCTTCTGCTGCTCAAACGTGATTGGTCAAACTAGAAACGAAAACCTGAATGCTGCCGGCCCCAAAATCCTGTCCCTCATCAATTTTTGTCTTATCATGACACTTAATGGAAGGATGCATTATGGGACAGGAATGAAGCTTTTATATTTGAATATGGATCCAGATCAGGGGGTGGATCCAGGAATTTTTTTGGTAACTTTTTTTCAAAATTTTTCCGCATTTTAGTTAATTTCTCAGAAAATAGTTCACAGATCTTAATGGTAAAAATCCGGCATGTTTCAGGGAGTGTGTGCAATTTGGTGCAGATCTGAATAAAAATCCAGATATTAAGTTCATTTAAATGTGAAGCCGATTGTATGATTGTGTGTAAGAGTGAACGTCTTTAGCATGACGGGCATTTTTCTTATTTTGATCCGTCCCAAACAGACTCACTGCTGTTGTTTGTTCTAAAATATCAAAGTTAGATAAATCCTTTAGTCCTCTTTGTGATTGTCTCCTCTCCGTGCCCCATGTGGCCTCTCTCTTCATCTGTCATCCCAGCCTCCTCTTCTCACCTCAGGTACGATCATGTGTCGATAACCACAATCTGCTAAAGACAGATCAGATGTCCTCATCTAGCCTCAGACCTGCTGGTACGCTGCTGAGAGATGGATGAGTTCAGACAAATGTTGTTATGCAGGGCCCGCTTCACTTAAATTATGTTTGTGAGTTGTTTTCTAGGGGGAGAACTTGCTGTCACCCTCATCCGTGCTCATGTTATTTCCACAAAAGCTGATGTATCTTATTTTGTATCTCAAATTTAATTCCACATATCCTTCTGTCACAATCTGACAAACTATTGAAATTAAATTTGAATCTTTTCGTCTGATCCGACACTGAAATATGACATTGACTAAATCTTTCTCACACAGACAGAATAAGCAGAGAGAACACACAGAGGTCTACACAATGTTTTCCAGATGCTAAGTCAGCCCTGTTGTTAACCACAGTTAAACCCCAGAGATTACATTTGTTGATATCAACCATCAGCCCCATCAAACCCACAACTACACTAGTACTACACACACACACACACCACACACACACACACACCACCACACACACACACACACACACACACACACCACACACAACAACACACACACACACACACACACACACACACACACACACAAGCACACACACACACACACACACACACACACACACAAAGCACACACAAAGCACACACTTATCTACAGTGGAATCATCAGTGCAGGTTCACATAGTCTGAATGCAAAGCACTCTGATCCCCTGGTGAGAGTCTATGCTTCAGTGAAGCTTCCAAGCTGATGTCTGACAGTGCATGACGTGACAAGACACTGTACAATGTAACCCCTCTCCATGTTTAATTGATGAAGTTACATCAGGACGATCTTTTACTTTTTTACTTTTACTTGACAGTTTCCAAACACTTAGACACAAAATATTAACAACCATACGTTTTTCTATAAAAGTGTGTTTTCATGCAAATTGTCAATTTGCGCATGAAAATAGGAAAATACCAGGAAAAAAAGCTTAATTCAATCCAAATCTAAAATTGAATCTATACTAAATATTTATTAAATTTCAAATACAATGATTATGTTGTGAAATTTGATTGGGCTCTCTACTTTCAGGGTTTCATTTTTGCAGGACCCAAATGCAGATGATAGTCACTGTGCGGGTAGACTGCTGTGTGAATGTTTAGTGAAGTTTTTTATACCTTATATAGTGCACTAATTGCTTCCCACAATGCATTGTAAAAATAAGTAGTAAGAGTCCTAGCGACAAGAAGAGAGAGGGCAGCAGGAACAGCCTGACCTGAGTGGAGCAGCACATCACATCACAAACAGTGGCAAACATGTTTATCTCTACATTTAAAGATGGTCAGTCAACATATTTTTTACCAAAAAGTATTAAAACTTAAGTGTAAAATAAACATTTAAAATTTATTATGGGTTTTCCATTGGCCGTCCATTGTTGTTGTACGTTATATTGTTGTTGTACGTTATAAACATGTGAAAATTACTTTATTACTGGCGCAGAGAAAATGTGTAGACTAGACTAGAATAGACTGGGATAGAATAGAATAGAATAAATTATAATGGCTCTTGTATAGCTGTTTATTGTCATTGCTAAAACAAGGAAAGTCTGTTTAGCAGCTCTTCAAGGAGTGGGCAGTACAAAAAGAAACATTAACATAAATAACAGCAAAACCATATATAAACAATACATATTCATCAACACAGATTGAAGGTACATAAAATGGTGCAAAGACACAAACGGTACACAGGCACAGGTGTGTGTGTGTGTGTGTGTGTGTGTGTGTGTGTGTGTCTGTTTGTTCTGGATTTGTCTTGTATCTTTCCTCAGAGGCGTCAGTCTGTTTAGAGGCTGAACTGAAACCAGTTCTGCTGCTGCTGCGTACCCTGCTGCAGCCGTTCATGGCAGAATAATGGCTGAAGCTACAGCAGCTGATTCACATGAGACTAAACATTCATGTCAGTGTCAGAATATGACTTTTTAAACAGCATTATGAGCACTTCACCACACCACAGCGCAGAGTGCAGCGTGGATGCTGGTCTGAGGTCAGTGCATCAGAGAACTGTGCAGAAACTGGGCTTACACAGTATAAAGTCTGTGTTGTGTTACAGCTAATACATTGAGCATGAACTAGGCACAGTGCTGGATTAAGAGCTGCACATTCATTTTTCCTATGTTTCACTGACATTGGTTTTATAATCAGACATATGACCTGAATTTCAGTGTTGCTCTTTTCATTTTCAGTTTTATTATCTGAAAGGAAAAACAGACTTTTAGAAGTTGAATAGAAACAGTTATATTGTTTAGTCTAGACTCTGTGACTATTCTTTCACACAGCTAATTTGAATTTGGGGGTTTGCTGGATGTCTCTGGCGTTTCATTAGTATTCCCTCAAAGGAGTTGCTCAATTTGTTCTCACTTTTTAAACCTAACTCATTCTCCTCAAACTGGCATGGGAGCAGAGGGTAGAGAGTTATTAGTTACATACTGAAAATGTTTTTCTTGCCATGCACAGTGCCGTGGGAAACAAGCATAGAATACAGCCACAAAAACAAACCTTCAAGCTAGTGTGAGGGGACACACCTCAGGCTCTGCAGGCCTGGCCCCTGTGCAGCTGCACACACCACCGCGATGCCAGCAGGACGACAGGCACCTCAGTCTACAGCTGTCTCACTGCAAGTCTCATCCGGCCAAGCCAGGTGTAAGAAACCTGACACAGTGAGAAACTTGTTAAAGAATACACAGACGGCACAAATGATGAGGCAAAGAGAACTGGAGGAGCAAGAGGAACAGAGAACAAAAAAAGACAAGAGCAGCTTATAAGTTAATCAATTTTCACTGTTCCTCATTTAGTTTTCAGGGTTTTTTTATGTTGTTGAGTTTATTCAGGTCTTGTTTTCTGGTGTCCTCATTTTGATCAATGTGTTTACTTCTATCAGAAGAAAAAGTCTTTCCAATTAAAATAAATTAACAATAAAAGACATCATGAATTATTCTGTTGAACAAAGGATGCGTGACAAGTTAACAGAAACTTTCCATTTCCGACACAATACAAAATACAACACAATAAAGAACAGGCTGCATACTCCTGTTCCTTCAACAGTTGAGCTGCTGCTGAAACTATTTTCACTGATGTAAAAACTATTGGCTTCTCTGAAGTGAAGTTCTCATTACTCCGACGAGCCGGAGCGCGGTGTCTGCTGAAACACTCACGGATTGTATTCCTTCATGTTTGTCTGAAAGGGGTCATGAAGGGATTTGTTGTTTGATACATCATCACATAAGTAAACAGCCCGGTGGAGTTAAGAAGTCATTCTATGCTTTAGAATGCGGGTGTCATGTAAAAACAGCAAATAAATCTATCTGAGAGTGAGCATTGTAACTTTGTTTGTCCGTCTCTCTTGTCTGCAGGGTGTTCAGGGACCTTCCGGTGAAGTCGGCCCAGCTGGAGCTCCGGTAAGATCTGACCTCATGTTAACATGTCAGTGCTGCTCTTAAATCCACCTGCATCAGTTTACTTTATGAGTTTTTCAATGTCTTTTTTAGGGAGACACAGGGTTGCCTGGGCAACAGGGACTCGCAGGAACGAAGGTAACATCAATGCTTTTTTCAGCTTGAAATAATCCTGTTCATGTCAACATTCAGCATGAAAACAGTCACTTATGATGATCAAAATATGGTATTTTGTGTGTTTTTCTATTTATCACATGGGTCCATGACTCTCTCAGTGACCCTCATGTCTGCACATATGGGCCTGGACATACTGTACTTAGATGAGTTGGGTTGGATATTGTTATTTTGATGATCTGCTCTGCTACTCACGGCATCTATTGCACTTCTGTCCTTCCTGGGAGAGGGATCCCTCACATGTGGCTCTCTGAGGTCTCTACGTTTAGTTATTTTCCCTGTTAATAGGGTTTTTATGGTAGTTTTCCCTTACTCTTCTAGAGGGTTAAGGGCAGAGGATGCTGCCCCTTGTTAAGCCATATGAGACAAACTGTGATTTGTGAATATGGGCTATACAAATACAATTTGGTTGATTGATTGGTTGATTGATTGATATATATTTTAGTTTTTTGCTTGTCCCATCTTCCCATAGAATTGCAATGTTGCCAGGGACTGTACTAGAAGACTAGAAGATGTCAACAAAGCACAAAGCACCACTGCAGTAGTAGTTCCCTTATTTTGTATCAGAAATCTGTATTGTTTGCTTTCATTTTTACTGCTTTTGTGCTTCCAACTGATTTGTGAGGGTGGTGGGTTGAACGTTTTTGCTTACAGCTACATCCATCACATTTCACATGTTCAGCTGAACACCATGAATGCCTAATGGGGAGAAACTACCCAAAATGTTTACTCTATTTGCACAATTCAAAGTGTTCATGAGACACAGAATTCCTGGAGAGAGTTAGGGGAGCCAGTGGGATACAGTCAGAGGAAGACTCTGATGACAGGCCTGCTGCCTCACCTTCATATGGGACTACACAGAACAGCTCCAAACACTTTTGCCCTTCAACGCACTGAGACGTCCTACAACTTGTTCAAAGCACACTGGTCCTTATTCCCTCATCCTGAAGCTCTGTGCTGGCAGGTGACAGGAAGCAGCTGGCAGCATGGAGGTGGCACATATCTCACCACAGCCTCCCCAGGCCGTCAGTACAGTCGACAATAACAATGACTGCAGTGCATATGGCATTGACTAGCGGGAGGAAGGAAAGAAAATCCCTGTCCAAAGGAAAAGAAAAAAAAAAAACTTGAATAATTAAAGGCTATTGTCCCAACAGGCAGATGAGGAGGGGCAGATTTACCATGTCCACAACAAACTAAAACAGGGCCCAAACAGTCCACACTGACTTTCCACAAGGCTGATCCGAAAGCCTATTCCCAACAGTTACCTGTGTAATGTAACAAGTGGGCGACCGGCTCTATCGGTTTCTTCATTTGTCTTTGAGCACTGCGGCACATAAAGCTGCTCACTGTCCCGTCCCTGCAGTGGGCTCCTAATGAGATCATTAATTTGGCGCAGGCACCATATGAGTCCATTTGATTTATTTAGCAATGCCATTAAGGTGGTGAGTGGTTGTTAATTTAGCGCCAGAGTCAGACGAGTGTGCGCGGGGTTACGGCTTCACACACAGTGAGGGCACCCCCCCTCTGGTAAACAAGATTACACACAGTCAAATGGAATTACAGCAGAGCATTGTGAATACTGAGGCCTCCGTGGTGATGGCTGGACACTGCCGTCGTTGCTCTGCCACCCTCTTGTGGTCACATAGAGGCAGTACAGATATGTGGAGTGAGGAATAGGTTCAGTGAATCAATAGGAGGCTTTTAAGTGGATCACGTGAATGAGGATGTGCATTGCATAGCCTGTTGAGATGAAGTGGTGAAAGGTCACTGATCAACGTATAAAACAGAACATATTTCGATATCTTTTCTGGATCCAGGTGTAACACACATGTAATATAAAAATAGATAAAAAAATGCATACATTGAAATTTTGCATTTGGCTCATTCTCTCTTTGTTATATAAAGCCTTGTTAATATGAGCTAAAAGCTGCTGCAGCCACCTGAACACTTCCAAGTTCAGAGAGGTCATCTTTCCACAACCACAGGCTTCTTCTTTTAGCCTTCATGCTCAGTAGAAAAGAGGACTGCTGTGACGACATGCCTGCAGTGAGCCTCGGACTTATGTGACACACTTATACAAACACATACACCCAGAGCCTGAAGGAGGAGGTATAGGATGAGCCACCGCTCGTATCCAGGCAACCACATGCAATCATGTGACGATAAATATACATAGGAGTCTAATTAAATGTCAGCCAATCCAAACAACACCAATCAAGTCTGGCATTACAAATGTTCGTACTTAGCTCCTTTTAATCAATAGACACACAGTGGTTTGTTTCTTATTGCTAGAAATTATGTATTTCATAAATCTGTACTGTCGCAATCACCGTGTTCCCAGAACAAACCAGAACATTTCATAATGGGTTTTAAAAACATTGAATACTTCATTAACTAAAAATGAAGGAAAATACATGTGCAAATGTCTACTTGACTCCAGAACCTTTAAGGTTGGATAAACTTTAGCTTTTAAATTGTGTATGTCATGGCTGAAGACAAAGGGCTTGCACACTCTTATGCAAAAAAGGATTTATAGCTATAGTGTTTTGATTTGTGACCACGAAGATCCATCACACTTCATTTGATTTGATCCAGATGTGATCCTGAGCTCTTCCATTATCGTGTACACATCAAACTGTTAGCGACATAAAACTCCACTTTAATCCAATTTAAATCAATGAGGAGCAATGCAATACCTCAGAATGCAAGTTCCTCTGATTAAAGTGATGTTACAAATATAACAAATATAATTAATCAGTCTGACGAAGACAATTTATAGTCGTGTGTGATTACAAACACAATTTACTGTACAATAAACCATTCCCCAAACAATGGTTTACCCATTATAGCCCAGCAGCTGTAGGCTTGTCAATCTGTAAATTTCCCCATGTTTACTGGTGTCTGCAGAAAGAATCATTGCACAAAATAAAACAACCAACAATGAAAGCATAAGGATTGTATTGAACACGGTTTATTTCTAACATACTGTAAGATAACATAAGTAGTTATGCACTTATGAGTTACTTCCATAGCTAAGGAGCATATCCTTAACTAACTACAGACATTTTTAACATTACCAGTTTGCCTTTCACACATGAATATCTCAGCAGGAGAGACATGTTCACGACAAAACAGAAATCTGTGGTGCATGCAGATGGGGATGGCGCAGCATGCAGAGGAAGGAAGTATAAATTCAGCTGATCATGTAGTTTTGTTTACAGCACATCAACACATCGGCCCCTATCATCAAAAGCTCTCTTGACATCTCAGACGGTGTCTTCTACGTGTGTGTGGCACTGCTTTTTCATCCTGAGATATTTGTATTCTTTTGTTTAAGTCAGTTTTGCACCTGAAGTGTGTTGGAAACATCAACAACACACTCACTAGCTCGCGGTGAATCCCGTGGAGGGTCTCCTGCTGCGTTCTCAAAAGGGCTCATTCTGAGAGTCTGAGAGAGTCCAGAGCCTCTCACTTGGACATTCTCACGTACATCTCCTCCGAGGCTGTCTGAGATTATCTCGAGTTCAGTGCATGTCTGAAAGAAGCTCATGAGGATCAGAGCTCATTCACGTAGGAACTCACTCAGGTGGTTTCAGTCCTAACAGATAGGAGTTTCTCTGTAACCCTGGGTAATTATTCCTCTGAGACAGCCTCACTTACCTGTGGTGTCCCTCAAGGTTCTGTTCTGTGCCCCATCCTATTCTCTTTATATACAGTAAACTGTCCCTGGAGTCAATTTATGTGAAATATGATGTCTCTTTCCACTGTTTTGTGGATGATGTACAAATCTACTTGCCCTTAAATCTAAAAACTAAGGGTTCACTGCAGCCCCTGCTTTATTGTGTTAAATGACACTAAATAATGGATCTGCGTAAACTTCCTCAACCTAAATGAAAACAAGACTGAGTGTTTGGACACCCTGAACTGCTGATGTGGTCGTCCTTGGCCCTCTAGTCCCTAATATTCACTCCTCTGTGAAGAGTCTTTGTGTTTATTTTGACAGTGTTTTCAAATCTGAGATGTTAGGTTTGGCTTCTTTCAGTTGAGACTTCTAGCCACGGTAAAGGCCTATCTTCCCCCTAAAGATCTAGAGAGGGTGATCCATGCCCTCATAACCTCTCAACTTGACTACTATGATTCTTTGTATGTGGGCTTAGACCAGTCATGCATTCATAATGCTGCTGCTCAAACAAAGTGCTGGAATGCTGAACTCAAAAGGTATCAAGATGAACTGGTAAAACTAAAGAGAAACTCTGGCCTCTCAGGTGCGTGTATTCAGGAGAATAGGCAGCACAGGACGATCAGAAAGTGACATGACAATGAGATCGAGACGAAAACAGGAAACAAGGCAACATGTAGAATAGAAATTAAAGCTGAGATTTGACACTTTTCATGGTTCATTAACTGGACAGGATGTTGGCTCAGTCTATAAGCAGCCATCAAGTCATGAACCCTGTATACCCTGTAAAAGTCAGCCAGAGAAAACTTTTTCAACCAACTCATGAAGCTAACATCAGCTTCTTTGGCTAGAAAGCTAGGTTTGGTACAATCTGTCTGAATATAAAAAGCTCGTTTTTTGTGCCTCTGTCTAAAAATAAGGATTATTATAAAGAATTTAGAGTTGAATCTGCCACTGTTACTACTGTAAACAAGCTTGACAGGCAGCTGCCCTCTAAATCTTTTTGGGGGATTACCTTTTCAGAATGTGGTTGCTTTTTTCCCTAACATTGTCTTTGCCTTTTTGCTGACACATCCAGAGAAATATTATGCATACTGTGTTCCAGCGCATTTAGTGACAAATTTCTATTCACGCATCCATCCCTTATCCTTCGCCGTTCAGAGAGGACTGGTCCAATCCCAGCTGACATCGGGCTACACCCTGGACAGCTTGACAGTTGGGCACACGGTTGCCATATAGACAAACAACAATTCATGCTCACACTCACACCTACAGGCGAATTAGAGTCGTCCACAAACCTGCATGTCTTTGGACTGTGGGAGGAGGAAACCAATAAAAATCCATACACAAATATTTATGACGTAACATATTTAGAATTTGGATCAATCAGTAATCATATAAGGAACTAGAACCTGAATCAACAAATACAGAACAATAATATCAAATTCATGATTGCTATTCATATTTATTTTGCATTCATAACCTTCTTCTTCTGAAAAAAATGTTGTGCTTGTTTCTCCCTTACAGACAGAAACTGTGACGGTAAAATGATTGAATGAATGAATGGTTATGAGTCAGTCAGTCATATTAGACCGTAGACTACAGTCAGTGAAACTATGAGATAGTAGATTTATATGTGTGTATTTTCTCTGTGGTGAAGGTATGTGGGAAGATAAAGTGATTCAAGCTGTGCTCTGGATACAGCAGAATGCTTTGTTGAATATGCAAACTCAGTGTGTGTGTTTGTTTACAAGTGTGCATATGTGGTGAACATTTGTGTGTGTGTGTGTGTGTGTGTGTGTGTATGTGTGTGTGTGTGTGTGTGTGTGTGTGTGTGTGTGTGTGTGGACCTGAGCCATCTCATTTCTCCCTCAGTGCCTCCTGACTAAGCCGTCATGCACTCTGTCACATTCAGCCCAAAGCAGTGTGTCCGTCTCTTTCATCTCATTCTCTCTCTCCCTCCCTCATTTCCTTCCTCTCTCGCCCCTTCCCCTCTCCTCCCCACTACTTTTCTGTCTCTCCTCCAAAACCTCTCCCTCTCTCTCTCTGTCCAGGGAATCCAGGGGGCCCCGGGGCCGCCCGGACTGATCGGCCAAGATGGTCCCAAGGTCTGTTCGTTGAACGTTATAATTAGTTATTATGCTAATGGCCTGCTTCTCCCTAACCGCTCGGCTATTCTCGTCCTGTTCTGATGTTGTACCCTCCCTGTTCTCTTGATGTTCCCGTGGAGAAAACTGCCGAGCGGGAGTCGGCTCGTTTGGAGTAAAATTGTAGGTGTTTCTAAACATGCGATAAATGCCACTCTGCCAAGGACACTTCATACTGGGACTGCTGGTGTCTGGTTGCATGTATTTCTCTCCTTCAGAGAATTAGTTTAGCTCTCTTATCTTTACAGACTTTTATGCAAACGGAGGTTTTGTTAATTAGAGGACTAGTAACAGATTGAAGAGCCCCTCTACTGATTTGTTACTGCACGTCTGTACAGTTGCATGATTTGAATGATAACTTTAATCAATTTCGGTCTAAATCAAAGTACCAGTGACTGTGATATTGTGACTTTGAAAAGCAGCAAAACTGATTTTAAACTCACCTTTATGGGTAAAATCAGTGTAGAGCCCAAAGGCTTCTGCTTTTGTCTTTTCAAAAAGACTAGCGCAAGGGGGACAGGGACACATTCCTCTTTCTCTGACCTTGGATTGCACATCTCCTGTCTCGTTGCAATTTGTATACTCGGCACAGCATGCACAGAACAAAGATGGAAAGAGAGGCAGGGGTGGAAGATCAGAGTTTTATATATAAAGAAGTGAAAATGGGCTCTTTGATGCCGGGCTGACACCCAGGACCGGCCTGTTTTCAGCAGGACAATGTTGGATTTGCCTGTTCCATCAGTGACCCCTTACAATTCAAAAAACACGAAACATCAATAAACACTGCCACTTATAAACATGATTAGTGAATTCATTATTTCAATTATATATTTATCATTTAGGAAAAATCATTGAATTTGGACTTAAACATCTGTTGTGTCCTCACCTGCTTTTACACTTGTGTATCAGCTCCCTATCAGCTCATTAACACCCCACAGAGGTCTGAAGGACGTGTGTTCCATCTGCAGCCGCTAATTGCAGATGGAACACAGACCATGTTAAAAGCACTGTTACACACACAGTGATCCGCCGCTGTTTCACTTAAGTTATTAGTAACAAATACCAAGCTGCTGTAAAGCAAACACACAAACCGCTGTGTTTCTGTTCACTTATAATTTGAAACCCTAAGCGCACAGTTCACAGTTCTCGCACAAACACCGGAGAGCAGGGGGGGAACAAGTCAGAGAAATAAATAAATAATACTGTGTCTCAATTCAAATACTTTCTTATCCTTAGTACACTTAGATGTAGTACATTATGTTTATACTGGCGTAGGATGCAAAGGTCGACAGGGTATTTTCATCTCAAATCAAACATGGCCGTTGTACACTTACCATAAATGACAATCACATTTGATTGCACTGGTCCTCTGCCAAAATATCCGTCTCACCTTATTTAAATTTGTGGCTGTATCTGAAATCACACACTCCTTCACTACCCTACACTCACTATGATGGACCTCTATGTAGAGGTCTATATAGTGGACTCTTTAGCAAAAGAAAAAGAACACTTTCAGTTTCATTGTCACGGCATTATGATGGAAAATCCCATCATAATTTTAAAATGATTATTTTGCCCATAATTATATCAAGTATTAATACTTGTAGGTACAAAAACAAACACGTTCCATGATGTTTGAATGTAGAAATAATCTTGATTGTCACAGTTGTGATGCTGTGATGCACTGCTCGGCTCTTATTACATATTTCACTCCCACATCTCAGATTTATCCTGCCGGTTATACAAAAACAAACTGCGCCATCTGAAATATTAGGTACGCTGAAACAGGATGTTTTATCCGTCTGTGAAAATGCCAATACATATAAACCTGTTTGTCTCTGCCCTCACGATAACTCCAATATTTTGGATGAGAATTAGAAGGAGTAGAGTCGCCAGGGAGAGAGAAGGCTGAGACGTGCTGCGCTCCCTCCTCTCAACTCTCCACCGTACAGGGTATACAAACATTTCACTAAACAGACGAGTAGAACTACAAAATGGTGAGATCTCTCTACAGTGGACTACATAGTGATTAGTGAGTGATTTCGGACACAGCAAATTTTTACGCGTGTTTTTATCGGCCCTTGTTTCACATGATGTGGAAATTATGCTGCCACTGGCGCGGTTGATGCCTCCTTGCTTGACCGTCATTTTCTCTAGTTCCTCCCTGCTGCATAACCAAGATGTTTGAGCATTACGAGCACACCATCCTGGGACTAATAGTGCTCTGCATGTTGCCATATTATTTTTACACTTTGGTATTGCTACCTTTACTTAATTAAAAAAAACACATGTTCCCCTTGGTTGCACTAATGTCATCGTAGCCTACAACACACTTTTATTGTGTAATATCTACTTATTAATGAATACTATCTTACTTATTAAAAACCTGTTTCATGCTCTGGGAATGTGGCAGGACTGGTCTTTGGGCCACTTTTGCCTGTTTAACAGGGAGGAGACCAATAATGTGACTGGCTGAGAGGATAATGATTACACATCACACACTCTGATTTATATTCCTCTGCACTTCACCTCTTTGTGCATGGCAGCCGGCACCTATATGAATGCAAATAGCAGCTACTCTCTGATGTGTCCTCAGTGACCTGTGTGCTGGTCTCTATGATCGCTGAATACAGCCCCGAGACTTGTTAAAGATTAGATTGAGGAAGGCATGCTGTAAAGAGGGGGCTCTCACGGTCATCTCCAGACAAATGCAGTGTGCGTGTGTGTGTGTGTGATTTATTTAGGGAAAGTGTGGAGATCCAGGAGTCGCTGGTTCTTTCGGTCCTGCAGGCCAGAAGGTGAGTGCAGCAGCCCATCATCGAGCAGATTCTGTTGTTTCCTTTAACCCCTGTCCTCTCTTCACCTCCTTTTCTTTAGTCTGTGCTTTCTGCTTTTTCTCCTCCGTCCACCCTTCTGACTCGCTGTCTTTTATTTATTCACACAGAGATTCACATCCTACTGCTATAGTGTCTGGTTTTCAAGTGCATTCTTATGGTAGACATGTGATGTCAAAGTCATCGTTGAAGATATTCTCTCATAAGCTCCTGGCAAAAGCAGAACTAATGTCCACCAGCCAGTAAAAATAATCCCCGCCTTTTGCTGCGGTATCAAAAAAGACCTGATTCATGATGGCGATGATAAACCCTGAGTGTAAAAAGTACAGTAAAATCGACATTTATTTCTTCTCTACTCGTGGCAGATTATCCAAATCAATATAATCTTTGTAATAATTAACCACAAAAAATGATGGCATGACCGTCAGAGGCTGCTCTTTATGTAAATAACAATTAATCATTTGTCGCCCAGTGGAAGCCAAAGGATGTGGATCCATTAAGCAATGGTCTGCTATTTATTTAACCAATATGTTTCGCCACAGGGCTCCTTCATGGTGCATTACAGAGTGGATAAGAGAGCCACCCATATACAGTGCACACTACATTATGGTGTGGAAGCAAGACAATAAGATGCTGCAAAGCCCTGGGCACACACTTAAAAATAAAAGTAAACAAGAAAATGGGAGCAGGTAAAATCACTATAGATACTGCATCATCACAAAGATAAACATTCACATTGAATGAATCTTAAAAACTGCTAATACAGTGCACAAAGGTCCTCTTTTATTCATAAATATTCATCTCAATCGTGCGTTTAATGGAGAATCTATGTTGAACTATCCCATCTTTTAGTGCGTACTCTGTTTCAACTACACTGTTGCAGGGACATGTACACTCAACGAAAGTATGAGTGCAACACTTTCGTCTTGGCTCCCCTTTTTTCATGAATTGAAAGTAAAAGATTTAAGATTTCCTCTATGCAAACAAAAGGCTTATTTCTCTCAAATCTTGCTCTCCAATTTGTTGTTTGCCATGGACTGGTCACAGTAAAAGGCCACTCTAAAATGTGAAGTTTATATTGAAGAAAGACTTTTATTAGGACACAGCTTCTGACTGTTTGTGCAGAAATCCTGTGGTTGTGCAAACAGCTGTCTGGGTGGCTGATCTCAGACAATCTCTCAGATGTACACGCAGAATATGGCCGTCCTGGGCTGGCAGGGTTGCACGTGGTTTGCTGTTGTGAGGCCGGTTGGATGTACTGCCAAATTCTCAGAAATAACGTTGGAGGCGGCTAATGGTAGTGAAATCAATATTCAGTTCATGGGCAGCAGCTCTATTCCTACCAATTGCACGCTCCCTCAACACTTGTGGCATGTGTGCCATTGTGTTGCATGAAAGAACTGCACATTTTAGAGTGGCCATTTATCGCGACCGGTTCAAGGCCCACCTGTTCAATAATAATAGTCTTTAATCAGGGTCTTGATGTGCCTCACCTACTAGGTGGATGGATTATTTTAGCAAAGGTGAAGTGCTCAGGAAAATAGATTTTTAACAAATATGTTTTTTTCAAAGGGGTCTTGTAGTTTCATTCCCTTGCCAATTGCATTTTACACTATTTGCACTATTTATTCCCCAGTTTAAGCAAATCTGCTTGGCGCCCCTGTGAGTTTGAGAGAATTCAACATGGTGGTAGGATTAATAGGGGCTCTACTAATTCCCCCCGAAGGGATCAGGGTGTGATCAGGGTGACAGCTTTCGCCTTTTCTTTTTTTCTGAACCAACCTCATTCTCAGTCGCTTCCCTTCCATCCTCAGAGACACTTTTTTTTTATTTCACCAGCCTGCAGTTCAAATCCTGCTGATGTGTGACAGCTACACTGTTAATGCCACTTGTTTGTTAATTGACACGTTTCTCGGCAATTACGCCCATAAATGTCAACCATTGTGATGTTAAATAGACTCTGAGTTGTCTCTGTTCTGTCACTTAATTACAGGTAATTGGTTATATGAAGGTGTCATCCTTCAAAGCAAATCTTGCTCTAGTTTTTTTTCCCTGGAAATCAGGATTTTAATGGAGGAAAGTTTTCACTCAATCATCTTATAATATTTATTTAACATTTACTTAACCTTGATTTTTTTTTCTTCCAGTGCAACAGTCTGGAAATTTATTGCAGTCGACCCGATTGCTTGTCACACATCATAGACTATAAAGATGGATGGGGCATCTCCACTTTCCAGATATGAAGCAAAAATGTCCCTAAAAAAGTCTGCGCAGTAGTGATTCGGGGGATGGAGCTGCAAACAATCATCAGTCTCGGCTATCAATCACGGCTTTTCACCCCGTTTTAATTAGATCAAAAAGCGAATGAAAATCAAATATACCTGTGAGAAAAAAATTATCTGTCATGCACGTTCTAATTTGGTCCATGTCCCATCTATTAACATGGAGGAGGTACGTTTTATAACCTATACAATTGGCAATTGAGACGCTTTGGCTTCGCTTTTGGGGAGCAGTCATGTCGCCCATCTTTATATAGAGTCGTCACACACATAATTTGACCACTTTTTAAAACATATTTTAGTACTTATTCATTATGCAGCTCTTGTTATCTGATATCAAACATAAACATAACAATTATGGTTACTATGGTTTTCCATAACACTTTTCGTTAAATGTTTACTTTTTAACGCTGATTCCCAAAGATCAATAACCTTTGACCTTTCCAGGGTTCAACGGGGGAGGCTGGATTTCCAGGGCAGCCAGGTGGCATGGGGCTGCCGGGGTTCAAAGGTCACAAGGTCAGGAAGCCAATAAGGAATCAATCAAATAAAAAGACATGACTTGCCTCATTTTGTTTTCACTAATCGACGTCCACATTTGGACATGAAGGCTCCACTTCATGAATGATTAATGGCGTTAGCTGTGAGGAGCTTACATAATTTACATGTTGTACTGCAGAAGTGTTGACAGCTTAACATTATACATACTTGTTAATGCATTATTTATTTTTCGGCTCAGATGACATGATTCATTTTAATGATGCTGAAGGTCGTCCTTCACACATCAAACGCAGTACGCCCTAACACAAATACAGTACAAACAATCCTAATCCGGATCAGTCGCTTTAACGTGCTGTGTTTGTTTTCTGTACAGTATTATGTAAACAGAATACTGATGCTATTTTTCTAGTATTAACTCCTCAAACAGCATATTATTTTATTAAGATGTCAAACTGTCGGTTTTTCAGTGTTCTAATGTTCTGTGTTGTATTTTTAGGGGGAGAGAGGAGAGGCTGGCTCTAAAGGAAACCAGGTATTTGTTTTCACACAACTCCTGCATTCAAATGTAAAACTTTATTGAGCATGTTTTAGTCTTTCTGACTGTATCGTTTCTGGTGAAGCAGACTGACCACGTGGAAAGTCTCACAAGCTCATTTGTAGCGATCAATAAACGTGTGTGAGTCATATGTGTAAACATCATACCACCTCTCAAATTAGAAAAAAAGTCAATCATTCTGAAAATGTGAACCTATACAGGGTTTCTACAGGGTCTTAAACAGTATAGAATTAAATAATTAGAATTTAAGGCCTTGAAAAGTCTTAAATATGTTAAAATATTACATACTAGTCTTATTATTATGTTTACTTTAATTCAATACTACTTCCGTTATGCTTTTAAGTGAATATATGTTTTGATGACATGCATAGTTTGTAGTCTTGGGAGATAATGTGCAGTATCAAGCATTATTCTCTACTAATCTGCTTCACCTTATCTTCAATTATTAGGACGTGTAAGTAATTCTGATGAATTTAAGGCCTATGTCAAGTACGACAGATATGAGGAACGTCAGAGTCCCATTTACTGTTGTCTTACAAATCTGAAAGGTCTTAAGTCTTAAGAAACCCTGCCAAACAGCAAATACCTTTTTTTAAAGATTTATGAACACAACTTTATTACAAAATTGGACTCATTGGTATATTCAGACCACTTTGCAATGACATCTGGAATTTCTAATAGACTTTATCATATTATAACAGAACATATTCATTCAGTACTGTCTTAATAGCAGATTCAATAGACCTTTGCACATCGGCCATAAACAGTTTTTAACGGAAAATATAGTGCTACCATTGGATACCTCTCTGTCAGTCATGGTATCAAACCAGCAACATTTAAGATAAATGTTTGGGAGGCTGACTGACCGGTTTCAGGACAGATGGAAATTGTTCCGAATAAATCCCAGAGGTGAATCCAGACAATTTAAATTGACCATACTTGAAACTGACAAAATCTGATTACACAAGGTTTTTGATTAAAGAGGATCTGGTTTAATTAATTTGATTATAGGATTGTAATGTGCTGATCTTAGTCGAGTAGAGTTCCCTTGTGGCTGGTGCGACAACAATCTGCTCTGCTCATTACGGGAACTCTGAAAGTCTAAAAGTGTCATGTTGCACTGATTTACATCAGCCACTCTACTTCTAGCATTGTGAACACAGCATCAATCACAAAGTGAACAATCACAGCATGTGATGAATGCTCAGATTCACTTGCTCCCTTGTACACGCGCTAATGGAAAACAGTGTGAAGGCCCAGCGGAGCAGAGAGAGGAGAGCAGTGTGTTACAGTGCTGCAGGATGCAGTTGGAAAGCCACACACAAGATAAAAAGTCAGGTTTGTTAAAGGTCACTGTTAGCCATTTCCTATTCCCTCTCTCCCTGGGTTTCTCTTATTGGCTGCTAGTGGTAATCATGACCTTTTCTACTGCTCACACACTCACAGAATGAAGATAGGGACCAGCAGACAGTGGCACACACACATAACTACATTGACACACTGTTGTTGCACGTATTCACTCTCATCCTCGCACATGCATGCACGCACTATCTTAGTGAGGACATTCATTGTCATAATACATTCCCTAGCCCCTTACCTTAACCATCCAAACTCAATGTATAATGCTTACCCTAACCTAAACCAAATTCTAACTCTAACCATAAAACCCAGTCTTAACCCTCAAACAGCCGAATGAAAACCAGTCAAGATGTCCTCACTTTCAAAAAATGTCCTTACTCTGTAGGGTCTATGCTTAAAATGGTCCTCACAAAGAGATATAAGTAAAATAACACACACACACACACACAGACACAGACACACACGACACACACACACACACACACAGTGTATGGAAGCTTATTCACACAAACCTTCAGTTAATCATGATGTATGTCTTTGCAGGGGGAGAGAAGCAGAGATGGAGAACCTGGAACTCCTGGTGTGCCTGTAAGTGTAGATTCGTTTTACTTCCACTGGGTGGCAGCGAAGATTATGAGATTGGTTGAGCAGAGACACTGTGTTTTAAATGTATCTTTGTGGTCACAAATGTCCCCTCAAGGGCATTAGAGGAAAAGATAATTCTTAAATACAAAAAGCACTTGAAATATGATTTAACATTTTTTTTTCTGCATTAACAAAAAATGACATAACATTTTAAACTAACTTGCAGTTAATTTGGACTTTTATAATATCCTTTGTGGGCCAAATTAAATAACTAAACACAAATTTCACACTGACCTCTAATGACAAGGGATCTGATGTCACATGGTAGTGATGATGATGTTACTCACATTCGGTTGTACAGGATCGGGTCAGTAGGTCTTGAGCGGCTCTGCACTAGCTTTGCTAACAGCAGAATGCTGCCTCATACTCAGATTCAAGAATAGAAAACTTGAGCAGAGGGAGGTTGTTGTACTGAACTTTGAGCTTGTTGTTGCTTGGCAAATCGATTATTTTAATATTGGGTGGACAGGCAAATCTGTTCCACATTTCATGTCCTGAAGCATCTCACAAAATGCCATTAAAAATAAAAAAGCCCAGGTTTTTATTTCTGCACAGTGCTGGCACAAAATGTTCAACTTTGTCCGTTGCTAGCAGTGACACAGCAGCAACAAGGCACTCCACAAATTCTCCTTCTGAATGAGGTTTCAACTTCTCAGCTATTAGCTCTCTCTCCACAAAACTTGCCTGTGTAACACTGTCTGTGTCAGAATGCGATTATGTGGAAGCTGGTTATTGGGAACCGAAATTCCGCCAAAGAGCATTAACTTCATTCAAGTGCATTTGTCCTTGCAGCTCATCCAGTTCAGCTGCTGTATTTTCAGTTTTTCATCACTGTGACCACATCCCTGCAAACCAGGCACAGTGACTTGTCCTTTACTCATTCGTTTCTCTTAGAAATGGCACATTCCTCAGCTACTTTTCTTTTCTCGACACTCACCGTTATGATTGTAAGTTATGACACTTTACAGCTACATGCATTGTCAAGGTTTTGAAATAAATTCCAAAACAGATACAAAATATGAAATATTTGGTCAGAAATCCTGTAATGCAAGTCACAAATAAAAACTTCAACACAAAATACATTTAAGAAACTCAAATTATATTTTTTTAAAGTCTGAAACTGACTTTACAATGTACTACACAGGATTCAAATTCAACAGCATGTAGAAAGATAAAAAATACAATAAAAGGCCAAACAAAAATCAGTGCAAGTGAACAGCTGTACAGAGCAAGACAAATAAAAGAAAAAGCAGATTACAGAAGAGACAAGACGAAAACAAAATTGAAAGAACAAATTGATCCAAGCTCCATAGAATAATATAAAATCATAAAATCAAATAAAATGTAGTCTGCGAAACAAAACTTTCAGAAGCAATGAGGTAAGAGACTTGGCTACTAGGAACATTGTCCTGCAATCTCAGGCCCCTCATTTTAAAGCCACTGCCTGCGTTAGGTTCAACCTCAGACCAATAAGAGGATTGTGGTGTCACAGTTCAGATTCTTGACAATGGTAAGATGCTAAGTCAGTGCAGGTTGAATTACGGTCAACTGAAAATCAATGGTCACTTTGCAGTCGGGCAAATTTTAAGCAGTCTGTGCTGGCAAACTCTTCTGATGCAGTGAAGGCAGGACGGTGTGTTAGAGAGAGTGCGGCCACACCATCAATTAAAACAGTGACATTCTGCAGCAAAACTGATTCATTTCAGTAGAATCACCATGACCAGTGGATTTGCTCAGAGGCAAAGAAAATCCATGCAAATCTGTTGCCTCTAGTTTCACTCGGACACACTCATCTACACTGTTAACTTATACCAAAGTCATTGCAATGAGTTTTTTGTATGATTGTGTCATATTTGTTGTGCTTCTTCATCTACATTTTTAGTAGTGTGTCAACTGCTCTCCTCTAAAGAGACATGGACATTCGAAAGTTAACACATAGACATATGCAAATGTTTCTCTTGAATAAAGCGTCGTATAAATGCTGTCCCATTGAGCTAATGAGCTTATTCTAGCTGATTTTAACGGATACTTTTCTAAGCTTCGAGAGCTCTTATGACAATGATAGACCTTTTTAACAGAAGACATTATGACCAGTTACTGCACTAACGATGACTTTGCTCTGTTTGAGTGTCCCAGTAAACCATGACAGCACCAGAACAGTGTCTTCTGTGAAAAAGCTTATTGTGTCTGATGAGGACTAGCATGTTCCCAGCCGATTAGCAGATAAAAAGATCTGTCTCTGTCAATATACAAATACAAATGTAGTATATATATATATATTTAATGATATATTTGCTTACGCTAACGCTGAAGCTAAGATGCAATTCCATCTAAAATAATTTTTAAATCTGAGCAGTGAGGAATGATTTGATGTTGGCAACAAGATGAAATGAGGTTTCATTCGGTGAAAGAAGCAGAACAGTACAACTGATTTAACATGTTTATCTATACTGAGATTATCATCATCATCAATAATTGCTAATGAACAAAAATAGTGATATAAAGTGCTGTGCTATCTGCAGCGATTTTGAGCCTTCAAGCCTTGCATTCTTAATTGATACATTTTGGGAACAACAGCAAATGAATAGAATCGATCAGTGAGTATCAATTACGAGGCATCGATCTCTATTGTAGAAAGAATTCAGTCAGAGGCGTGTGTGTGTGTGTGTGTGTGTGTGTGTGTGTGTGTGTGTGTGTGTGTGTGTGTGTTTGCAAGTGTGCGTGTGCGTGTGCGTGTGAGTGTGTGTGCGCAGCAGGATCTATATTGCAGAATTGTGTTTTTTTTGCCTGTGCCACTTGAGACAGATAAAACGATTGTATTTCTCAGTGTGCAGCTTAACGTGCACACAGTGTAGCCCAACTTCCATGTGACACGCCCTCAAGGCTAAAAGCATCAGCCGTGAATCACAAGTGTGTCACCCCCAGAAATGAATATGACATATTTTTGCCTTCAGACAGACTTCCTAATTCCTGCAGGATAAAACTGCACTGCAGGAGAAGAGAGGGTGTGCTCTGTTTCAGTTATTTCCTTCCTCACTTCCAATCGTCCGCCAAGTAATGTGGCATTACGATTTAGGGCAAAAAGCGAGGCTCTTCTGCACAGTGATTAGCGGAGCTCCGGCTCAATAAATTAGACGTTTTGGGTTCAGGGCGACCAGGAATAAAAAGATACTAATTAGACAATGATAGTTCCCCTATTGCCTTTTTCTTGTGAAGGTAACACAACACGGAGGAAGCGAGTAAAGAATGGGAGGAAAGTGAATGAGGTGTGGAGGCAGAGTTGAACAGAGATTCAAGATTCAAGATTCAAGAGTTTAATGTCAAATGCACAACAATTACATTAAGCAGTCGCTGGCAATGAAATGCTTGGGTCACAGGCTCTCTTATTGCAATGCTCCGAATATTTACAAGCAAAAAATATTGAATAAAATAATATAAAATAGAATATCAAAAGTTTAAAATAGAAAATAAAATATATATATATACACCTAGAGAAAAAAGAAAAAGAAAAACAATGGTGCAATTATGTGCAATAGTGCAAATATGCTAAGGTGCTGGTTTGGAGGAGTTTAAAAGTCTTATGGCCTGGGGGATGAAACTGTCTCTGAGCCTGGTGGTGCGGGCCCGGATGCTGCGGTACCGTGGACAGTTGTTTGTTTAGAGCATCCTAAGACATCCATCACAGATAACATGACCCTTACTCCACCTTCACTGCATCTTCTATACAACCTTACACATTGGAGTGAAAGCTGGTTCGTGTTAATCATAATAAAAGTGTGTCCATGTGGGTTTATGTGGGTCAGTACCGTAGAAGTGTCTCTGAAACTTGAGGTTACTGTTCACCGTTGGAATATAAATATCTTTTATGCTGTGATAACCCCTAGTGTTACGATTTGGTTAGTTTTAGAAATAATCATGACGCAATTCAATGATGTTGTTATGCTTTCAAATGAAAAATGTTGACTGTAAGATTGAAACGGGAAATGAACGATCATTTCCTGTTAACCCATCCATCTCCCTGCAGATACTTTGTTGCTTTATAATGACACAAACCCAAACCCAACTCGCAAAACTTTGCAGGTGCTCACAAATAAATACCCGACAGCTGATTGGATGAACCATCCGTCATAACTATGTATCACAGTTGCCAAAGCCGGTTGGTAGAAGAGGAAAAACATCAGTTAAAAACACATCATTTCTAGCATAGGCCATAATTACAAATGGACAATGACCCCCCCCAAAAAGTAAATCCAAAGGATCTTGATCTCCCCGTAGTGGCTGGTAGTAAATGGATCATAAACCTCACATCCAATTCAATTCAATTTGCTTCAATTTAATTCAATTTGTTTTACTTTTGACTTAACTGTTACTTCACAACATACATTATCTGAAGTTTTAGACATTACAAAAATTAAAGCTACTTGATGATAATTATAGGTTGTTCTTATCACATTGATGTATCACAAAGTGTTAACTTTTCCTGTAAGTTTGGTTTTAATAAGTTATTTGATGCTATGAAAACAAGAGTTAGGGTCTTGATTGAGATCGATCGAGTGTTTTTATCATCGGGACCTCGCTATTGTGGTCCCATCCCGCGATTCCTACTGCACAGACTGTGGCTCTAAATCTAATATGACAGCGTTTGTATTTAGGATATTTTGGCTTTACTTCTGGACAGGTGAAGGAAGTGGAGACACGTTGTCCATCTTTTACAGTCGGTCATTTCTACAGTAACATCTCAAGGAGCTGCCAGTGTTGTTAACAAATAGTCGCTTCTCACCGCCATGTGACTTCCTCCCGGCTTTTACGTCTTCATTTCTACAGCAGCTTGAAGGTGCTACCAATGTAAACATTAGTCTTTTTGAGAGTGTGGTTTCCTTCTGTCAGATGTGGGATTGACAAACTGAAACTGGAGCAGTGGAAGGCCCAGATGAACTGTGGTAAAGACAAAGGATATGAGCACTAAAATAGAAACAGGCAGACGTGACTGCTGTTTGTAATCAGTGTGGATCATGTAGAGCATTAGACTGTTATTTTGTCATGTTGCCATTACCAAGGCATGACAGTTTAATTTATTTCCTGTGTGAGGTTGTTTCAAGTGTTGAATTTCTTATTCAAGTCCCAATAGCTCTTAAAAGTTCCATTGTAGATGAATTAGGAATCCTTCATCCTTGAAATGAGCACGAGTGTTGTTTCCATCAAGTCATCTGCACAAAGTTACCTTTGAAACTTAGGTAGGTGACAGGAGCATGGCTTTTAAGTTAATTAATAAATACATTTATGTGAATTAATGAAGAACAGATAAATAGGGACCTGTCTCCAGGGTTTGAATGCACACTTTACATCACTGGAGAATGCTAGCGGAAAAAGCAGTGTTTATGTTCTCTGATATGATATTTTATTTTTCTATGATTAAGCTTCCTAACAGCCGACCAAGCTACTTGTGTCATACAGCATTGAGATGGCTGAAATCAGTCACCTCTAGAGGAAATGAGGAAGGATTTTAAGGGAAACAGAGCACATCATGAGCCTCAGATTCATGTCCTGGTTCTTCATTTGAAACAAAAGCCTCACAGAAATGGTGTTACCACCGCAGGGTGTTATTTAAGGACCACTGTCTGCATTTTTCATCACATAAGAACAAGTTGTACATAAGAAAAAAACTTTAGATAATGCATTATAATAACCAATCTAAAACGATTGGTAAACCATCAGCTTTGACAGAAAGGAGAACACTCCTGCATCAGCCATGCAGAGCAGCGAGCATATCTCCTCTGACATACTGTCTCAGCCTTTGATATGGAAGCAGAAGTTTCTAACTGTCTCTCTCCATTTCTTCCTCTTCTCCTCCCTTCTTGCTCTCTTTTCTTTCTTCCATCAGGGCGAAGTGGGACCCAGGGGAAGCAAAGGAGAGGTTTGTCGAATTAGACTTTGCGGTATTAGATATAATCCATTCTGTCTTATTCTTCACCGCGGCGAGAAGCCCTGTCAAGCCTGCACGGCTGCTATAGAAGACTTACAGAGCCAATACCTCCAGGCTCGGGGAAATCTGGCCCCCCGGGCAAAAATATACATCACAAATGCACTCCTTTCCAAAGGCGCACACATCTTAAATATCAAACACTTACTGTACTGTCTGCAGAATCACAAGTTATGTAGCCTCTCTCCGTTGTGCCAGTGCTGTACGATTTGGAAGATATAATTGAATATACACTATGTTATGCTTTTTGATCACTAATAAAATCTAGTGAAGTAGAAAACATTAGAATGCTGTATATATACCTGTAACTGCTATACTATAATAAGTCCTGCTTCTGTTCTTGCACAGATCAGTTTCACCACAGTGGCACATGTACCACTTGAAATTCTTCTAGAAAATAATTCTATTTAAACAATGGTTCCTTGATTTCAGACAGAGGTCGGCAAAACCAGGCTTCTCTTTTCTATCTAGAGGACGTTGATTTTGTGAGTCAAAAACGACAACTGTCCATGGCAGATATCATCAGTTGTAGCTGATATTATCAACCAGGCTATCAGCTCGCTAATTATCCCTCCGCGAGCTGTCTCCGGCTGACTTTTAGTGCTTCAAGCTGACTTGTTTACAAATCAGAGCGATGCTAAAGGGTCTTAAAAGAGACTGAAACTGCATATCCAAGGCAAACAGCATCCTCACCGGCTGATCCATGTGATCCAGTGTAGGGCTAGTCAGTTATTCTATTAGAAAGATGTAAGAGCAGACTGTTATTTTGGTCTGACATAACCCTTTTATAGTGTTTATTTCTTACACACAGACCCACCACAACATTAAAAGTGGGTTCAAATGTTCTGCTTGCTTAAGCGTGCTCATGTTGACATCTAGTTTATTTTAATTTGACAAGAGAAAAGGGTTTTAGGATGAGGGCTAACTCTCTGATCTTGGCTGGGTTACATTTCCCTAAATTCCCCAAATCCATTAAGAGCAGGACAGAGCTCCTAAGCTTCCTAAACTCTTTGATAATCCGTTTTTTTTACATAACATGTAAGCACTAATGCAACTAACTAAACTAATGTAATCTAGTTAGTTAATGGACTGCAATTTAGCCTTGGTACTAAAAGGAAATAGTTGCTATTTTTGATAACTAATTAACCAGACACGCTAATGATTGCAGCTAATGTTGGGGAGCTTATGTAATAACTCACTGTTTATATCAGTGCTTGTGCTTTTGCTCTTTTATTGGTGGCCAGCCGTGCCCTATATTTGGACAATATTTAGGGGCGGCACTTAGCGAACATTCAATTAATCTACAGCACAATTTGGAAAATTACTGCAAACAGTATCAGGCCCCAGTTTCTTGTCCCTGTGATGTTAGATTTTCTCTCTCTCCTCCTGCTTTTTCAGAAAGGTGTGACAGGTGACATGGGCCAGAGGGGTCCTGAAGCAAAGAAAGGTGACGTGGGCCACATGGGTGCTGTTGGTCCCAGGGGAAATCCGGGTGAGGATGGGTTGCCAGGCCAACCGGGCCAGCCAGGATATCCAGGGAAACCTGTGAGTGAACCAAGAGAGAAATAATTGGGCTGAAAGATACAATCAGTGATTTCCTGTCTGGACTAGGGGAGTTATGTTTGGGAGTAATGGGGTGCAACTATCAGTGTGTGTGGGCTACTGAATGTGAAGACAAAGAGTGGAGCGTTGTCATCCTGTAAATCTGCAGGCATAGTCAATCACAGGATGAGTCCGCTTTCCTAGTCACTGAGTGGATTCAGCTAAAGAAAGGTGTAATTGTGTGTTGCAGGGCAAACCTCCCTCAGATGAACATCTTATCAAGCTCTGCACTGACGTTCTGCGAAGTAAGTGTCTGTTTTTCTGTCGCCCAGAGGGGAAAACCACTGTTTCCCTTGGTTCAGTCTGAATAAGTTGTCTCAAATTGAAAGCTGCACATTTCACATAATTCCTTTGATTGATTCTCATTAATTAAAACAAACTGGGGTTAATCAGGTTAATCTGCTCATTTGCTTTCGTGGAGTGGCGCTACGTTAAATAACACAAAACATATTGGATGGTTTTCATTATTTAGCGTTATTGACATGAATGTAAATAATCAAACACTCCCTAACTGTGTAAATGCCTTTGCCATGTTTACCCTTTATTTAAAAGCAACTCAAGCATGAGATGCCTCCCATTTAGCTTCTACGCCTCCTTGACTCGTTAAGTCACATATTAGCTCCTAATAACAAAGACTAACAGAGATGCAAGAGATGTAAACGTGAAGGAATCCAATCCACTGAATGGATACTTCTTGCTCTCTTCAGCATTGCTTCTTTCTTTTGCAACCTTGAGTTTGGAGTAAATAATCTTTAAAAGGTAAAAATAATAAGTTAGTATTGTTGGGGGATTGACTACCAGTTCCAATGTAGTGGTGCCTAACAGTAGAAACCCTAAGAAGGTTGGAACCCTGTATATTATATAGACCTCCGGACTTTGAAATGACAAATTCAATTGAACAACACTAATAGTACTTTCTGGCTGTGGCCAACAGATCAACTCCCAGCACTGCTCCAGACCTTGGCCCCCCCAGCAAGGTGTGAACCCTGCGAGAACATCAAGGGACCCCCGGGCGAGCCAGGAGCACCAGGTACCAAAGGCTCCATGGGAACTCCAGGCTACCCTGGCAGGAGCGGCTCTCCAGGCTACCCAGGGCCAACTGGACGTCAGGGTCCTGCAGGCATCAAAGGTGATATGACCCATAATGTATGAATTTGTTAAGGTACTCGTCAACACCTTATGAAAGTTCATGCTCTCTGTAGGCAGTGCTTCCTTACAGACGGTGTCTGATTCACTGTCTGAAAGTGGGACAACAATCTCTTATTACCCCGAAGACAACAAAAGCAGCACATCTCCATGAACAAGAGTGCAGGCAAAATTTACTGTTTCTTTTATCAACTATTAAAATCAAAACAGTGTCAATGCCTAACAAATTGGATGCGTTGATGTTCACTGTACCCCATAAAACAAGATCATTAAACAAGTGAACATCACTGAATGCCAGCAGAGCAAAAGACAACAAATACTGAATGCATCCCAATAAGCTGTCTGTGATTTATCACCACTTCAAGACAGGGAATGGCTAATCAGCTGTGAAAGATGCCAAACTGTACCACTCTACTCCTGTGGACTATTTCAGTTTGCTAGTTCAGGAGAAGAGCAACACCAGGTGTGAGGTTTGGTTAGAAACCCTGAGGGAACAGATTGAAGGCTGAATGCAGTGAGAAAAGGGATTAAATGTCCTGAATGACATTTTATTCACATAGCATCTTAAAAGGTAATTGCACTCATGCCATTTGTAGATGGACCTGTCTCTATTGCTCAGTTAAAGGGGCAGTCTGCAGGTTTTACTCATTAAAAACCGTTGCATAATGCCTATCTCTCTGGCACTGTTTTGTTATGTCACACAAGTACAATTCTAGATCACTGGAGTATGTCTTTAAAGCCATTTTCAGACATGAACTCTGGAAAATGTCCTCACAATGGTGCCTGGACTTTTGGGTTTGGGATGTTTGCCTTTCACACATTTGTGTTCCCACATACAGCCCCTGCTGATTATTTCAGGAGATTATCTTGGGTTCATGTGCATGTCTGAAAGAAGCTTAACTTTTATTTTAGTTATCTTTGTTCACATAGAGATCAAGGATAAAAATGATGAGTTTGAGCCAAGGTTGGCCTAAGATGATTCGTTCTCTTTGTCTCTGTGAATTATGTGTCTACAAAGATTCACTGGGGGGTATGAACATTGCGTGTGCTGTAATTGATGAGAACTTTGTAGAGTCAGGCTTCAACAGAATGTTTAAAGGAGCTAAATGAAAGAATAATACATTTTTCAGCTGTATTACTTACGCTCAGCCATCTGGAGGGACAGATTTTCCCCAAGAGATTCCTCCAGAATCCTGGGGAGTGGTGCTACGCAAACAGCATCCTGCTGGCAACTGCATTCAGAGGCTTTTTACCCACACAAGTGGCACAGCTCTGAAGACGACAACATTGATTAGTCTGCCCGTCAGTGCACCACTTTGGTTCACACAGAAACTCTATCACTGATTAAAAGGAAACTTTGAACAAATACCCCTGTGGCCCAGAGACTGAATCCCACTAGTGATCACCAAACTTTTTTATCTTGAGCCACTAAGAGGTTGACATTTTTTTTAAGTGAAATGTCTCACCCACTAGTGGACTGCCATTACATTTACTATGGGTATTCATCTTTCCCACAGGATAGATTTTAATAATGTTCATCCACTGAGTTTTCATCTCACACATCATCAGGTCCAAATCTTATGTTGTCCAATATATAAACGTGGTATTTCGTGGTAATTAGCAAATGTTAGCATGCTCACATGAAAATTATGATGACGAATAGATTACTATATTAGCATCATGTTAAATGATGCATGCTGACATTTAACATTTAGCTTGAAGCACTGTTGTGCCTAAATACAGCCTCACAGAGATGTCAGCTCTTAGACTTGTCGCCCTGCAGAGATTTTTCTGAGGTTTCACACTTTAAAAATCTGCAGACATTTCTCTTACTCCAACTTGTTTAGGTAACAATGATTGGTTAAACTTGTTTAAATCCTGTCTGATGATAGTGAGGTGTTCCAGTGTCCACATGGACCACTGAAACTGTTCAATAAGATAATTTGGTTCAATAAGAGTAAGGTTGTAAAAAAACAAATAATGTTGCTGTATTGTTACATTTTAATGAAAGCCTGCAGACTCGGCACAAGTCTGGACACTGTTAACAGAAACACACCTTTTACTTTGTTCTGAACCTGACAGCTCATTTACAGATACTCAAATTGTATTTTTTTTAAAGCAGATATATTGTGTCCCCAGGTGACATGGGATCCAGAGGTCTCAAGGGCAGCAAAGGAGAAGGTTACCGTGGACCTCCAGGACCACCTGGACATCCAGGTATGTAAAAAGTGCACCTATCTGCACGCTCTTCTAAAACGACTCATCCATTATTCCATTTTGTGAAGTAACAGCTATTTTAGCAACCGCAGTGTTCTGACATCTGAGCTTTCAGATCTGTGCACGAATGCACTTTTGACAAAAAAGGCATCTGGGCTGTTTGTAGTTTTACATTTTTAATACGTTCGTGGGTGGATCCTGTTTGTACTTCTCAATGAGCACTATTAGTGACAGCATGGTTGGTTTGGTGAGGGAGATGTGACGGCAAGATACAGACAGTAAGTGCAGTATTTTCATCACATACGAGTAGATGTAATTTATGATCCAAATGATGCTATTTTTAGTTAGAATGATGACTCAAATTAACTGGAACCTTAGATGTTATTTTACATAAATGACGCAGAAATACCGCTCATACAAAATTCTGTTTTATCTTTCTTTATCCCTGCAGGAATTCAGGGTCCCCGGGGATTTGATGGAATTGGCCATCCAGGCAATCAGGGAATTCCTGGAAAACAAGGACCTCAGGGAGACCCTGGTAAACGGGGAAGCTCAGGGCCTCCAGGAGTGTGTGATATTTCAATGTGTTATCAGACCTACAACCTCAGGGAACATTACAGCAAAGGACCCAACGTCTGAGGACATGGCAGTGTGGGAGAGGCTGCTTTTATGGAAGTGATTTACTGTATTAGAGATTTACAGAAATGTGTGTGACTGTGGACTCCTTTATGAGAGTATGTGGGAAAACAGCTGCACCGGAGGCAGACATACCCCCATGATTATGGATTTCATGATCAAAGATGGTCAGCAGGCTTGCAGTAACTTACTGAGATACCAGGCTGACATGGCTAATTCAAACTTTAAACTTGCAAAGTCTGACAGCAGGTTTAAATGGTGGTTTCTTATCCTGAGTTAGTCTGATAAGCACCGAAATGGCTGTAACTGAGACATGTTTTTTTTGTGTAACTATTGTGAATTTCATGTTTGGGAAAACACAACAGAATAGCTACCTCCTCTTTTACCCGAGTCACTCTTTCAGTTAATGATACAGAAGGCTTTGCTAACAAGGCCAACAGACAAGCATCACCAGCAGTCCGCACAAATATCCACACACATTCACAAAAACAGACAAATCTACTTAATAAAGAACCTTTATATATAATTAATAAGAAATCCCCTATAAAGCCAGATAAAACTTTGGTCTTTCCATATGTGGAATAATGTGGCAAAAGATCCCATTTTGACAACCTAACAAAACTGATCCCAAATGAATAATTTATATTTTCTAATTAGTTCATTATATAAGTTCATTCTGCTAAAATTGCATATTAATGGAAGTGGGCATTACTTATCTCTCGTGCTTTGTTTGAAAGCTGTGGTTCCTTTGGCTTCACCAGTTGAGATTTATATCGACCTGTGAAGTTAAATCTACCCTCAGCGCAGCTCTGTTCCAGAGAGAATGATTGTATCAGCAAAGGATGTTAAAAGTACAGTACATTCCTTGATGTTACATTGGGATATGTCACAATGGAGGAATGGAGCACATCCTTTTCACACTTTTCACCTCTTGTGAAAGACAAACAATTAACAAGATAAGAACCTAAAAAAGAGTTCATGAATGCGGAAGATAAAACCTGCAGATGGCAAGCACAAGATTCTTCTTTTTATTTTACAGTCAGCCTGCTTTAGAGACTGTATATGTGAAAGAAACATTACTATCACCAGGGGCAGCGCTAATCAATCACTGTGGCAGACAGAGCTCTAAAGGATCCATTCTATTCTGTCTATTTTTAGCCATCATCCTTTCTTTTTGCTTATCAATTTTATATTGACTTATTTTGCATCGCATTTTGGTTTGCATGGAATGCCAATAAGTCTCAAGAAAGTGCCTCAACTGCAGATTCATACAGACGTTTATTATTGATAGACATTTATTTCTGTTTGCCCCGTTTTATATTTATATCCTCTCATGTTTTAGGGGAAGAAGACTCACCGTTTCTGTATACGTCCACATTACTGTCAGTTCTAACTCAAAACCTCCTCCATGTTTTCTGTTGTCTTGATAGATTTCGCAAAGATGCATCTCCACAACACTAATTTCATCAGTGCCACAACAACATATTGTCTAACTTACAACTTTGTTCATTAATGAACTACTGTTTATATTTATCATCCAGTCACTTTCATTTTCCATTTCTTGCACTGGATTGAGTAACCATTAATTGAACAATAACAATACCTACATCACTGGTTCACTTTACAGCCTCCCTGTGGCTCATAGGGCCATCCCATTTCTGGTGAAGTAAAATGATGTACAACTGTTAGAAATAATGTATTAATTAAAATGCTAAGTTTTTTATGAAGTAAAAAGAAAAACTCAGAGTATTATCATTTGAAATGTCCTGGTTTACCAATCATAATGACAATCCCAAATAAGAAAGTCAGCAAAAAAACACATCTATGTTGTAACTAGCAAAGATGGCTATATTACTTTTGTGTTGGATCTGAAAAGGTATGCCTGTGTGCCACTGTAGTAAGGCCTAGTCACATCAGCATTTAAACCTTTCATAGCAAAATTTATGAAATTCATATCAGCTGTTTGGTTGCTAGCTTTTCTTTTTTTAACTGTATCCCCGGCCTTTGACCAGGCCTTTTGTCTGGCCTGTGCTCTGTAGCTTTGAACACTCTGATAGCATACATACAACATTCATGGATAGCAGCGCAGTTCCACACTCCAAAAACTATCAACCCCACGCTTAAGACGCTTTTGTTGGCTTCCTTTTTCGCTTTAGCACCTGCTATCCCTACATGTGTTGTTAGCTATTTAAAAAAAGACAGATCTGGGTAAAGATTTAGCATCACTTAGCTTAAGACAACATATTAGTTTTGGGATATGACAAGACATAAAATGTGTATCCGGCCCCCCAAAATTCAGACAACTGTTGTTTGAAATATTGAAATTGAAATATTGGTCAGAGAGAGTGAATTTCATGGAATGCTGAACGGGTTCATCATCCGAGGAGCATGAATGTGATCATTAAAGTTCATAAAAATCTGTTTACCTAAAATATCTTATTTATATACCATTTATTTGCAGGATATAGTGAACTTTAGATCAGTTTAAAAAAAAAAATCTTATTTGTAAACAAATTACACAGGCTTTCCCTAAATAGCTAAAGCAGATTTTAAGTTGTTATGGTTTCATTCTTGCAAGCTCAAAACACTTGAGCTTGCATAGACTTTGAGTTCCATTTAACCAAGTGTTTTACAAGCCTTAACTCTAACAATACATGCTACACACTAATGTGAGTCACGATGTTAAAAGTGAGTCGTCCGACACACTTACCTCTGCACTGTATCACTTGTCTGTGGACTAACAGAAAAGAGGTAGAGAAGAGGCTCCAGCATCACAGTCACATGCTTTTCTACACCCACTCCAGCCTGCTACCTAAAGCTTTTTGTAGCAGTACATCAATGTCACGCTACTTCCGCTTTTGCTACTGACTAAGCTCCCGTCTCTCTGCTGGGTACAGTCTCACATTTAATGTTGTGAGTCTGAAAGGTGCAGCAGTGGTTGGTTTGAACACATTATCTTCTGTATCATGAAAAGCTCTCTTTTTCTATCTTATATATAATCTGTCATTCCTGAGTGCTGACACCTACTTAAAGGGTCAGCCTTTTCTGAAACAATCTTCGCTGTCGAAACAATTTTTCCAGTGCAGATGGTGACATGATTGTTACATGTGGCATTTTGAGTTGAGTTTTGCTATCATGTCAGAAAACAAGGGTTAAACAAGATCTTTAACCAGGTTCTCATAGGACTTCTTTGCATTTCAAGCTTCTGTAATTGAAACATATTCTACGAAACATTGATTTGTTTATATTTTTCAAACTTAATATGATGTTTAATATCCCTGAATGCTGGAATGATATTTTTGTACCTTTTATTAACAACATATGAAAAAACATGGCATTATTATGTTTGTTGTAAAGTTTTTTTATATTGAAATAAACTTTAATTATGTAACATTGACTTTTTACTGACTTTACTGCAATTTTTAAGTATATTTCAGTCAGGACAGATTTTGGATGAATCTAATTCAAAAGGATCCATCCTGTTTATTGGCTACATGATGGTGATATTGACTGATCTTTGGTCAGTAATATGTAGTGAGAGCAACACTGACTGCACTATGATCCTGTCAGCATACACATCATTAAGACCAATGCCCGAAAACTCCAAAGGTCAGATCTGTGCTGATTGGTGAACCCAGCTCTTAAGATGCTTTCACAACTGTTTGGTTTGTTTAAACAAGTGAAAGGAAACCGACCAACCACAGTGTTACATAGACAGTTGTTTTGGATAGTCAGACCTATCTCAGCAGTGCTGTGTCCCAGCAGTAATTACCATACTGCTTTATAGGCTGTGGGCCAAAGGCTGCTATCTGCCTAATGGGGTCAGACTATGATATATTTTAGATGGTCACTGTGTCAGATTAGGGTCATTAAAGAGTCATAAATTCTGACATGACAGTCAGAACATTGCTTCCCGACCAATCACACTTGCCATCTTTTACAATGTGGATGACGTCATTAGAAAGCACTTGTGACTGACTGACCAGGGTCTCTCTTTTTTATTGTGTCATGATCATCCCTTGAGGAAATGTCCAAAAGTTAGAGGTGTGGTTACCGCAGCTCAACAAACCTTTCCTTTGTTTCAAAGTTACAACTTGGGACACAAACATCATTACTCTTTCGCTTTTCACATGTATGAATTTGTGCGCAGATTCCCTTATTATGAAGAATCAGACAAGCCTGTCTTTCTGTCAGGATGTCGAGGGGCATCTGAGATGCTGTGTCTGTGGTCATCCATTGTCTACACACAACACTAGACCAATATATCAATTGTTGCGCCAGTTGCCCATTGAATGTTTCTGAACCCACAGCCATACGTGTTCCAGGTCAGGCAATAATTTAGCTGATACCCCTTTTGTTTTTAAATGATCATCAGTTCCAAATAAATGTTTCTGATTGTTGGAAGCTTCAAGTCGATGTTATAAAAGCACAAAATATAAAAAATAAATTGAAGTTCCACAAAAGTAGGCAACTGTAGAAAGTACTATGTTGCAAACCATTCAAAACACATTCTAACAAACTCTTTTACACCAAAATTAGCATTAACACACACAAATAGGCCATTGACTAATTTCCCTTTACCAGTATTTGAAAACCATTTCGTCAGAAACCTTTTTGTCCTGCATCTTGAATGATATGTAGAAACAGATCACTGTTACACTTCACAAAGTTTCTTAAATGTAAAAAACAATAACAGTCATAGCTATTTGAGTGCCAGTAACTGGAAGGGAAAGGTGTAGCTACAAAAACAAAGAAGTAGACATTCAACCAGCACTGCCGATCAGAGCTGATAAAAACCTGTGTCTACTGCAGCATCATTTAGACAAGATAAGATAAGCTTTATTTGTCACATACGCAATTATACATGGTACAATGTGCAGTGAAATGTAAAATAAAAGACAAAATATAAAAATAGCACACAATATTATTACAAGGTAAAATATACAAATACTATAATAAATACATGTAAAGTGAGGAACTGTGCAAGTATGCAAGTTTTCAGAGTCCGGTTTACTGTACAGATTGTACCCTGTCATACTGTAGACAAAAGCAGGATGTTAGTGTTTCTTTTAACCGGTGGAAAAAGGGCTAAACAGAACGACAGACACTCAGAAGCTGAGGATACTGCTGTCAGGTAAGTTGTTTAATTATGTCCGCAGGTTTGTTTTCAACCATGTGCAGGTGTTTATTTGTTGTCAGCAGAATAACACAAAAACTATTGGACAGATTTAGAAAAAACACAAGAAAAAAATATATATATATTTTGGTGCATCTGGAAAAAGGGGCTGATCTAGGAATATTTTTTTCTCTCTCTTTTTTCAACATTGAAAGATTTTGGCTTTTTTTTTTTTACATTTTCACTGATCTCCCAGGAAATAATCTTCATTTCAAATTGATCTACTCTTTTTCATAATAATAATAATAATAATAATAGTAGTTAATACATTGCTGAATGTTTGATGCAGTAAATATTGGCAACCTATTAAATTGAATGTCATCCCACTGGTTGTAGTCATTGGACTTAATCTAAGGACAAGTTTATCGAAATGAATAGATTTAGATGAAAGGGATCTATTGGCAGAAATTGAATGTAAAATAATCCTAGTGATGTTTTCACTAGTGTGTTTCATCTAAATTGTATGAATTGTTGTTCCTTATCCTAGAATGGGCCCTTTATATTTAAATACTTTATATTTACATTGGGAGCTGGTCCTCTTTACTGAAGCCATCATGTTTTTTACAGTAGCCCAAACTGGACAAACTAAACACCTTTTGAGTTTTCATGACAACTGAACGTTTCCACAGGTTCTCTTTCATGTTTGGAAGGGGAGGGTGAGGTGAGGGGTATTCAGCTGCAACATGACACATCACCACTAGATGTCACTAAAGTCTACACACTGAACCTTTAAGCTAAATTTGACGAGAGCAGACAGAGAATGAAATTAAAGAGACACCATTTATTACAGAGGTTGTATCTGCAGATGACCTAATATGTCAATATTTTTTCATTAGCATAAAAACTATTGTACTTAATTTGATCATCTTTCTGTCCTTGGACAGTTACCTCCATTTTAGTTTCCTTAAAATAAACATCTGTACTCCTAGGCCTTGTTTAAAATGTTTTCACAGTGAATGGCCTGTTCAGTGTTTGTGTGGGTGTGTGTGTGTGTGGATCTTGTTGACTACACACTGTGTCTTTATTTTACAGTAGCAGCACAGCAAGATGCTGACTGGGGTCGTGGGGGAAGTGTCATCCAGTCAATCACAAAGAAGTCTCCCTTAATCTTCCAACAGTGGGCCACTGGCAGGGGTCTGTCTGGATGACTCTGCAGGCACCTTTGGATGAATGCTACTTTGCCCGCTGAGTGTGCTTATGTAAGGAAACCCTGTTTGGTGCTAGACGTCTGTCTGTGCACTTTCCACTCCTGAACATTCAACATCTTGCATAATTTACACCACTACACCCGTTTAGGTCGGACAGGGCACAGGTAAATGCTTCAGTTGCTCTGTACAGCTCTGCTGTCAGGTGAAAAAGCTCTTCCACTTCTTTTTGTGAACGATGTTGGCAGTGGTTAGATCTCAGGCTCAGATCCATGTCCCAATGTCAGAGCAATGTCTTCAATTTTGATCTGTCCTGAACTTGTACCATGTCTCAAAAAGACATATGGTTATTATCACAGGACAAGAACTTAGACCATTGCTTTGGCCTGTTGTTGTTCCTCCATCTCCATCTGCATTCTTTATACTATTAGTTTGTATTTGTCAGCACTTGAGATATATTCACTTAAGCTGCATTGATCATGTATGTTATTCTACTTAAGTAAAAGTATGAATATACAAAAATGTATTCAAGTACTTAAATATATCTAGTACTCTCAAAATGTAGCTGGTTTCCTGATCCAACACTCTACTTCATCCTTAACTGTGCCAACTGTATATTTTATTTAACACAAGAATAGTACAGACTCTGTCATATTAATAAAGAATGATGATGCAGATGATGCTACTTATAACACTTCCATTGTCATATTTATTAATTAAAGACTGAGTCATCTTAGGTGTTTCTTACTCTCTCAATCCCCCTCTTGTTGATTACTTCAAAAATGTATGTGAACATGTGACACATTATACATATGTAGTGGAGTAGAACAATCTACTTAAGTACCGGAATGAAGTAAATGCACTCTGTTACCCACCACTGATATTAGTACATATTCCAAATGTATTTTGGGGTTTCATGGCCTATATTAGTGCTTTTGAATCACACACCCCTGTTGAGCTATCGGGGATTCCAACTGTGGCTGGTGGATTTACTGATTCTTCCACAAAGTGCATTAAATTTGTTTTGTCCACGTTCACAATCATCAATGTTCACAACTGCTACAGGAAAAAGCCCCAGACCACAGACCAGAAGTTCCCACATGTCTTTCTTCTTTCACTGCCCTAAACAGGACAAGCCTCACAGAGAGATCTCTTCTTCTCTGGGGGCTCTGCCTCTCACTTTGGATACATTTATTTTGAGTCATCGCTGATGTTACTCTCTCCCAGACCTGACCTGATGTAAAACGCTAAAGCTTCTCTTGCACCTTTGTCCGTCCTGAGAGAGTGATACATCACATGACGCCCTCTAGGATGTCACACCTTGTTAAGCCCTATGAGGCAAATGGTGAGTTGTGAATACAGGCTATACAAATACAATTTGATTGATTGATTTTTCCAGTGTTGATTTGCATGGTTGACAGAATATTCTGAATATCTCTTTCATCCTGTTTCTTTCTCTCTCTTTTTTTTTTAACCATCTAGCTCCCTATTCTGCGTTGTTGACCTGCCCTGTGATGGCTGCTCTATCAAGGTGCGTCACAGTCCATCTGTGGACTGCACCTTTGTTCAAAGAAAAACTTGTGAGTACACCTTCTGTCTTTCAGTCCCTGTTTGGCCCATCTGCTCTATATCCTTACTGGACATTGTCTGAACAGATAGTATACATTTGGAGCCTATAAAGAAGTCAATGTATGACGGTCAATAGCAAATATTTACTTTCAGTTTGATATTATTTATTGTTATTTTAACAGTTTAGGCAAATTACTTTTGTAGAATCAGTCTGAAAACTGACACATTTTAAGCACCCGTAAAACTAATGTGTTTAGACATCTCAGATTATATTTTAAAATTAGACTTTATTTCTTCTTTCATTCCAACAACTGCAATGACGAACAACAACCAACCTAATGTATCATACTGCTATCAGTTCAAAGTCCAATCTGGCACTTTGCATTCAGAAGTCGTTGTTCCCTGTAGTGGTAGCTGAGGGGATACTAAAAAAGGGTCCCAGTAGAGAAAAGCACATAAAACTATGGTCTGTTTCCTTGGTCTGAGCCAAGTGAACCGACCTACAGTGACCTCAAAATTCATTACATTCAATAATTGAATGAGCAATCTTTTCATTTTTCCATTCATCTGTTCACAATAACATTTAGTAAAAATACACTTTTACCATTCATAACACTTAAAACCTGCTTTATCTTTACCACTGCAAAGGAGGTTATGTTTTTTGCCGCTGTACTTTTTTGTCAGCAGGGTTACACAAAAACTGTTTTCCCAGAAACCTGGGACATCTGGCCTTATCTTTTGACATTTTCACAGATTTTCCTAGAATGATTCATGGATCTTGACGAAATACATCTGGCAAATTTACGAGACTGATATCTTTGGTGTGTGTAATGTGTTGTGCTTTGTCTGACTTTAAGGAGACTATTGGGAATGGGCGGGGGTATGCGCTCTACTGAGTGCTATTCTAGTTTATACATCAACTGAAAAAATAGCCACTAACCGAACATTAAATAACAACTGATAGTGCAATGAAGATCAGCCTGTGATTGAAAAAATATAATCGTCCATGTGGTTTTTAGCACTGAGTGTTTGTATGAACTATAGTGTAGCTATAAACGGCAGTGGACAGTGCACTATATTTCATAGCCGTAACTGTTTTGTATAAACAGGAGATAGCTGAGCACAGCTACACATCAATTCACTTTGGAACAGACAGCAGTGTTTTTTTTTATTTTTATAAATTACAAGCCACTGTAATGTGGATGAGTGATGATGGAAGCTCCACAGAGAAAAGTGAGCATGATGGCATTTTAAAGTGTCATATATTTTGTCATTTGTGTCACTGTGAGAATGCACTATTTCTGGAAATGTATACAAATCCTGGCATACACACTGGGGGGGTGTTGTTTAAAAGACATGGGCCTGTCTACCTCACAGGTGAATAAAGATAATTGAATATGCGACTGAGCTGAACTGTAGGAAGTGGAGGATCCAGTGATTTGGTGCTCAACCTCAGTTGCTTTGATTTTGACTTTTATAAAGGATTTCTTTTGAAAAATCCACTTTAATTTTTGAATTGCAAATGATCCAGGCTTACTTGATTAAAAGGCAGAAACAACAAATGACGCTGAGGTACACAACAGATGATGTGTCCCTTAACATCTGCTGGTGATTGGCAAACTAGTGCAGAAGACTTTCAAACGTTAAGGGATGTTAACTGTCTTGTTTTGTTTTCCAGCAGAAAACAGGAAAAGCTGAGCATCAGTTTCAGTACAAACACCAGTCAGGAAGTTGGTCCTAGTGTATTCAGTTGGATAATGTTGTGTAGATCAGGTTTTTGTTTGTCAATCGCACAATTAATTAAGATAAAAAAATTCCATCAATAACAATGCAATCCTTATTTTTAAACCAACACAGATGGTTCAGATGGACACACAGGCATTTGTTATTTAAACAACGTGGTCACTGGACCGGAAAATGACGACAGCGTAAATGTGAAACTAACAAAGACTCGGCACCACTTTGCGGCGGATGAAATAATGAGGTCTCTGAAAGTGCCAATTTCACAGCAGCTCAGTTAAAGCACAATCACTAGCTTCTTATATCAGTGTGTCTTCAGGAAAGAGGAATGCTAATAACACTCATCGGGGAGGCATTCAGGTTTAATCTGCTCTGCCTCCAAGTGTCATTGTTCTGTCCATGGGGACAAATTAGTATCCGTCTGCTACTTTTGACACAACGTTGAAAAAAAGAAATCCTCTGACTTACAAACTTTGACTATAACATCTCTTCAGACAGTTTTAGAGCTTCACCGCGGAGACACAATAAGGATTAGATGAAAATTACAATCTACTGATTGCAAAATTGACATTTGCCACTGTTTCACCCCATGAACGGACTGACTGCTGACTGTTGATCACGTCTGAGATCTGTACGTGCTCGGTTCTTTACCTCTTGTAGTGGCAATTTCTGTGAATCAAACAATTGTCTTTCGGTAAGTTTAATCCAACATCTACAGATGGACTCAAAGTACACATCACCTGAATGACATGTACAATGAGCAAAGAACAGGCACTGCCCCCTCCCATTGGGTATCTTATTACCCTCTTTGATGTTTTATTAGGGTGGGAGACATTCTCTCTTCATTTCTGGACAAGACCCCTCGAGTGAACCATTTGTGAGATCCAAACCACTTTCTCAGAAACACCATGAACCTCAGGCTTCAAGAGGCCATCAATTTAAAGTCCCTGAGCAATAATCACAAACCGAAAGTTAAAGTTAAACAATCTGGTCAATCTTCTACATACACGTCTGTTCATCCAATCATCACATACAAAATGCAAAATTTCCATTACACTCTTCAGAGGTGGTGAACAGATTTCCTGTCCAAACCAATGTGTGACTTCCTTCCTTTCGGGAAACAGAATTTTATTTTGACAAATCATGCATGGTATATATGTGACATATTTTTGAAGCTAGCAAGTGGATGCCTGTTCTGTGCAACTGAAATCACAAGGCAGTTTGCAGGATGCACACGACCTTGAGACATCACACTGTGTTTTATTTCCAATGAAACTTACACCAAAATAATGTTTCCCTGTCGAGGTCAACAAGTCTGCCAACCTAAAAGAGGTTGTTCATCACAACCCGTGGAAACAACAGTAGAGCTGCGGCCAATTATTTGCATTATTAATTAATCTGTTTGCTGTTAAAACCCCAGGGACTGGTTTATACATACTCTTCCATTATTCATCCTTAATTACATACGTTTTATTCGTCAGTGCCTCAGTTTAGTGACAGGCCCTATTATTTTCAACTGCATATAAACAAACCAATCATTTTCCCACACAGTTATTTTCAGATGCTCAAAAGACAAATCATCTCCCTCATATCCACTCTGCTCTGATGATAGGAACACTGTCAGTTCCAAAAAACTGATCCTCAAAGACTGGACGACAACAATCCCAACTTTTCTCCAAAGATAGATAGAAGAGCAAATTGAACGGATTTCTATAACAGCTTCGCTTGTCAGTCCACATGATGGAAATCACGGCCACCTCTTCTACGATATCTCAAGACACAGTCAAAGGACATGGTGAAGTACAAGTCTGGTCATGTTCTATGTTTCTCGCTTTGTCCACAAATCAAAAGTGCAGAACAATGTGTGTGTGTGTGTGTGTGTATCCAAAGCCCGATAGATCTACCTCCTCCACCTCCTCATTGATCCGAGGGGAGACACACTGTTTCACTGGCCGGCATGTTCCTTTAATACTATGACTTTATCCCACACACCCACACACCCACACACGCACACACACTCACACACACGCACACACACGCACACACACGCACACACACGCAAGGACACACTGTCCTGCTGCAGATTGATGCACTAATGTGTTAATTATCTGGCCTTCACTGCTCACACTGGCAAGTGGGGGTAGTCTATGCATAATGGTAGCCAACACTGGACACACTGGTGCTGGGTCGTTTAGATTCACCGCAACAAATCAAGAATGTAATATTTCCTTTGGTTGGATAACATTTTTCAATGATCAGCTGTAAAAGGAAATTATTGATGCTTTTCCCTTGGGATCAATAAAGTATCTGTCTGTCTGTCTGTCTGTCCGTCCGTCCGTCCGTCCGTGCTGCTGAATTTATGATGTATACTACGTTACAAATTTAAAAATATTTATTCTGCATGCTCAGTGAGGTCAAATGGTCTGTTTTTTCCTGATTTCCTTCCCCTGCTCTTATATAAATGTGTATAATTATGCCAATAAATGTTGAATATTTATAGTATTTAATGTTGTAGTATGTTCATGTACGTTTTCTAACATGTGTACCACGTCTGCTGAGTTTGAGCTGAGTCTGATATTTATATATAAAAGCGCATGCACGTGACGTTTTGGTCTTGTTGCTTGCTGTGGCAATTATCTCTCTGATGAACAGTTCATCACTGAAGCCCAGTGCATCCTGGGATAGGTATGGCCTGTGAAAGATCCACCAGTTGGAGCCTTCGTTGCTCAGGGATGAAACATTTGTCGGGTGCATTTGAAGAAGCCTTTGAAATGGGACAGCCGAGTCGCACCGCTGTGATGCAATCGGTCTTTGAGTTGAGCCTCTAAAGGATTACGGGCCCTGAATTGAGACAGCATCAGTTTGTCACTGTTGGACGTGGTGATGAGCTTCTCAACAGAGGTTCATAACTTTTATTAGGATTTTTGTATAAGCTGTAACTGAGCCATCACTTAACTGCACCACACTTATACTCCACATAATAGCTGACAGTAACTTATATATCAACCGCTACATGTGAAATAGTGGGAGGACTGGGAACACCCTTTACTTCAACCAGTGAATAAGTGAAGCGGAAATCTGTGATTTACCATCACACACACACACACACACACACACACACACACACACACACACACACACACGCACACACGACACACACACACACACACACACACAGTACAATGCCACTGCGACTGTGATGCACACTGAACTGGGTGCATGGACTGAATGATAAATATTCTGCTGACAGGGTGACATTATTATGACTTTTTTATCTTGAGAGAGAAATGTAATAAGCCTCAACAGCAGCAGGCGGACACACTTCTATACGACTCATACCTTGGCCAAAATGAAATTTGAAACCATATTCAGGGAAAATACCAAATAAAGTATGAATTATATTTGATTATAAAGTTTTAGGAAATATTATACTGAAAAGGTTTGACATAGTGAAGAGGCGTACATTTAATACTGAGTTTGAGAAAACTAATGGTGAACACCTTACATTTATAATTGTATATTTTAAATATATGCAATTCTGTGAAAGTCTGTTTAACCTCCCCCACTGTGGGTAAAGCAGTATTAGAAAAAGATGCACTTTAACTTGCAAATGGTTGTAATATTTCCACCCAGCATAATGCTTATGTTCGACCAGTGCTTTCAAGAGAACAAGAGTTGCTCTTATTTATTTTATTTCATGCTCTATGGATAATGGACAGTGATACAGTTTATTAGCTGTGATAATAAATTGCAATATCATTCTGAATGTAGTGTTATTAAAGCGTGTCAGTGTGGTGGATGTGTCCCATGAGACTTTCTGGCAGGGGGCTGAGGTTCCATCCTGTTTGAGTTGCTGAAAACACATTTCCTTATCTTTAACCACACCACGTGCAGATACTGTAGAAGGTGAGAATTTAAAATTTGAGGTCTAAAAGAATTCTGTCTAAATCATGCAATATATTTTTGTCTGTTAGGTTATTAAAAAGACTGATGTTATAAATACATGTTAGTTGCCATTGCACATTCCTGGTAGATTGCTATGTAGTCAATTGTTTATCTGGCACACTTCAGGATCGGCCATGTTAGCTGCCAGAGTTCTAAACTCCCGTCCTCCTCCTTGTATTATAAACAGCCGTGTTGGGATTTTGGCACCTGAAAACTCCCTCATGGAGCAGTACTGCTAACTGGCCTTTCTATATTTCATATCTTATTGTCTCATTGTGCTGAAGCAACACAGCAGTTGTTGGTGGGAACCATAGACTGTATATAAAGATGGATGACATGACGGCTCCCAAAAGTGAAGCCAAAACATCTGCACAGCCCCCTGACCTGCAGTAGAGGTCATACTCACTACACAGTGACCTCCATGTTAGTGAATGGGACATGGGCCAAGTACACATCAACTATTTTTTTTCTCAAAGACGGTTTCTGTCATTTTAGGTAGATCTTAAAACACTGATGTATGTTCAAGTGTTCATGTTTCTGATGAGTGTGGTTTTAATTAGTTATTTGATGCTAAAACAACAAAGTGAAACGTCATGATTGACAGCTGAGACTGACTCATGATTTTTTTACAATCTCTGGTCTGAACACCTTTTAGGCCAAGTTGAAGCTATATCATTGTTTTAGGAAACTTGTGTTCGCAGTATCTTTGTCACTTTGCTATGTTCGCTCCTGGGGGGCACATGGGTCTTGCCTTTCACCTAACATGCTTGCTAAATTTCTTCACGTTGTGGACTTCAATAAATTCTGGACATTTACAACGATCACAGCGAATTGTTTGCACAAATGTTCTCAGCCTGTCTCTGTAACCACAGCCTCTGAATCTGTTCCAAACAATCCGAGGAGGGTGATCCAGAGAGTGTGTAGCAATGTTGTGCTCTCAGCAGATCCCTCCCCTTACACACACACACACACACACACACACACACACACACACACACACACACACACACACACACACACACACACACACACACACACACACACACACACACACACACACACACACAACACAACAACACACACACACACACACACACACACACAAACACACACAAACACACACACATCTCACAAACACAGTTCTGTGGAACTTCCTCACCCTGGCTGCCTGACTTATCATGAAGTGACTTGAAGTTATTGTGAGTCAGACAGCTCGGGCCTTCTTTGTCAGACAACGAGCAGAAGCGTCTCCGCTGGCCAGGCGGTAAGTCATCTCAGTTCAGCACGAACATCTGCTTTTATGTTCCTGGGCTTCTTTTTAGTTTAACACATTGTATTGGAGCTCCTATTTCCTTGAGTCTCGGGAGCACATATGCAGAATTTAATCGCTCTCACATGACTGAAAACAATTCTTAAGGATTGATCATTTTATCATTTCAAACACAGCATGGTTTGATGGCTGCATGTGTTTTTCTGACAGATTCTCCTGCAAACATTTGAGATGGAAACTCCAGGATACGATGACATGGAAAATTACACCTTATGTGAGGGGGACGATCCCAACAGTCTGGGGGCTCGTCTATCCATCCTGTACTACTTTATGTTTCTCTTCAGTCTCTGTGGAACTGTGCTGGTTCTGGTCATCATCTATCGGTAAGTGGACTACTAACTAAAAAAACATTGCTCAGCTTGAATGAAAACACAGAATACATAGTGCAAGCATAATTTAAAAGATTCCAGAGTAAACAATGTCTTAGTTTAGCAGTTTAATGCAGTATCCATGATCCCATTTGAACAGTTTTTACGGTGGGTCAGTTTAAATTACTGTATGATTTAGTGTTTAGAATACATACACCCAGAATTAGGGTATAATTCAGATTTTATAGTAGGTGTACATTAGAGTCGTATACCCCAGTTGATTTGGCAACATCTGCGTTTACTGTTGTGACTGCAAGTGTGGTATTAAAGTAGGGGAAACGGTTAATGAGCAGCTATTTAGTCAGAAACACAACAAAAGACCAACTGGTGGATCTGTTTCCACTGCAACTAAACAAGCCATGTTGTTTTATAAAGAAATCTGACAATCACCGGCCTTTTTTCTTCATTTAACGCGTAGCCCTATGACCTGTGATCTAATTTTATGGGACAAATGGCACAGAGAGAAATCATAAACATGAATTATGTGAAGCAGCAGCTAGAGGAAATGTTTACATCATCAGTAACTTAGCTCCAGTACGGTTTGAGAAGGAGGGCCTACTTCAAAATTAGGTTGATATCGCTTACATCATGACCTTATATGCAACTATGTTTGTCTACGAGTCGTGTGCATATTTTAAATGTAGAATTGTGGATTCACCCACTAACTATCATATACAGCATTGATTACAGAATATACTGAATGGCTTTGCTGGAGTTTTTCTGAGCATAAACATTGTCAAATTGGGGTTGATGCGTGAGGATTGTAACTTTAAATAGCATAAAGCAACACTATGCGAGTAAGTGCCGTGCCTGTTCTAAACACGTTTGTCTGGAATGGGCTGTTTACATGGCCTGTGGTGATGCTGGTTGCAGCTTTTATTCTGAAACTGGGAAAGGGACCTGCAGCAACTGAACTGTGGCAAGTAAAGAGCGATTGCATGACTCAGTCCACAGAACCTGAAGCTGCTCCATCACTGCCGCACAAAGAAGTGTTCACCTGTTTATTCAAGGTTAGGGTTAGGGTTAGGGTTGCAGTGTCAAATTGCACAGAATTTGACACTGGAATAAGGAGAAAGGTGCCATTTTCATTTCCTCTCCTCACCCTGAACACCAGTTCTCACTCCATGTAACTTTAGTACAATCTCCTATGAGGAGTAAGTAACTGTCAGATAGTTGCAGATTACATTACATTACATGCCATTTGGCGGACACTTTTATCCAAAGCAATTTACCATTAGTGTATTCAACATCTGGGGCCATTTAGGGATTCAGTATCTTGACAGAGGACACTACGGCAGATGGGGAAAACCGGGGATCAAACAGCCGACCTTCTGGTTGGAGGAGGGCCGCTCTACCACTTACTCACAGCCACCCTTAGCCAGATTAAATAGCCAGAGTCCGGCCAAGAAAGTTCTAGAGTCATGCTGAGATTAGAAGACTATTGGTTTATCTCCAATAGTCAATGAGGAAACGTTGAAAATATCAGGAATTCTTAATAGAGTGTGATTTGGGATTTCAGTGTGAATCAAAGCCAATTTTACTTCAATATTTTAACCACCCTCACATGTATGAATGACTGGACAAAATATCAGAAACACTCTGTGTAATGCAATACAATTGAACAGAACCGAATACTCCAAGGAGACCATGAAGATGAATCAAGGTCTCTTTAAGTGGGACTTTCTCACATTTGAGAGGCAAAGAGGACGGGACAAAAGACTCTGCCTGGGCGAGTATAAATTGAAGTCATTACAGGAGCCCAGACAGAGAGGAATACAGTAACCAACAATAACTATCAGTAACTCTTCAGAGGTAAAGTTCCTCTCAGCGTCACTTTAAAGTTACTTCTGCTGTCCGGCATCTCTTCTTTCCCTGGCCTCCACTACCGATTTCTAACTTTGTGAGCAAACCAAATATTCCCTCTGGTCATAATCTGACTGGGCTTTGAGCTGAAAGGAATATTTAGAGCGCAGTGTATTATAGATGGCTGAAGAGATGCTGGCAGGGTAAGTAAAGACACACTTTCTATGGATCCATTCAGGCACAGCAAATACAAGTGAAATCTCACTCCCTCATTTTCTTCTTTCAACAACCTTGATTATAAATATTTTTTTCTAACATTAGAAAATTTAATGAACAAAACACTATTCAGTACTGCGGTTGATCTGTGGGCATATTTTAATCAATTAAATCAATATAATTTTTAGTCCTTGATGCATTGACTCGACTGAGGTAGATGCTTACAGCGTTCATCATTGAAGCTGGGAATGCTTAACACCATCTTTTCATATCCCTCCTGAAGAAGGTAATTTTTTCCATTTCTCTTTGGTTTGTCCATAATATTTTAATTCAACTCATGGTACAAAATAAAATAAGCATGTTTCCAATATTTCTAAGTAAGTAAGTAAAAAACTATACAATATTTATACCTTTCATAACTTTTACCGAATATAACCATAAAAACCTCAATCATCCTTCAGTATCCACAAAGTTTTATCGAAAGGAAAATAAACATTTAATTGTCTGTATCCAACTGGTTGTAATCAGATCCTCATATGTTCAGGCTTTGGGTGGATTCATATCATGTTAGTGAAAGTTTCTTGCCTAATAAGTCAATTCACATTCATGTTTATTGCAGTAGCAGGACATGTTAGTGTTTGATGTCTAGGTTCCGACTTCATCACATAATATATAATGGGAGTGATGAGCAAACTATAAAAAAAAAACATCAGAGCGGACAGGTGCATGCTGGGTTGGTGGAGGAGCTGAATCAATCAGCAGCACTACTGGCACAGCAGCACGGGGGGCAAGCAAAGTGGGTGATGGGAAATCTTTGCGGTTTAAATAGAACGCCAAATTGGGAGGGTGTGTATTTTAGAGGATTGTCGAGAGTGGGGCATGACATGTGATTGCAGCAGCACAGCTCAAGTTGCCTGCCTGAACTAGCTAGCAAGCTTTGCTCAATTTATCTGAGATGGGTATAAAACTCCCAATTTGGTCCCATCTTGAGTATTTGCATCACATTATAAAACTTATCGGCCATTTCCACAACAGGTAGAATGCAGAAATTGTAACTATAGGAGGAGAATGGGCGAATATCCGTAGGTTGTGTTTAAACGTGTTGCTTGAGCGTTTATCGTGATTAAATCATCCTGCGGCCAAACAAGCGCAAGTAACGCAACATTTTGCATTACATTACATCTATTATACAACTGATCATTTATGCCATATATAAAAGCAAAGTCGAACCTATAACAATATGCCAATGTACTGGACCTTGGGACTTTACATGAAAAGAAACACAAACTAGATCTGTTTTTACCAGGATTATCTCTACAAAGACATAAGCCATCAGAATATTTTTTTAATCAAAAGGAACCCTTAGTCATAAAGGAAACAAATATGGCTCTTACTGTTTCATATCAAATAGTAGCTTCTATTATCACTTGGATAATATGTTCTTTCCTTGGATGTGGATTTCTCAAAGGTTGTTGAGGTTATGCTGTAGTATCATGATTAAATGTGAGCACATGGCCACTAACTGACTGATTTATAGGGAGTGCTACAAGTCACCTCCAACCACACAGCAACAAAACAGAACAGACAGAATCTTATTCATTTGAATGAGCTAAAACCAAAACTTCCCTGTCTAGACTCTTCAACTTTATTTATATAGCACTTTAAACATAACGTTGTTGATCCAAAGTGCTTTACGACACACATTTGAAATCAATTTAAAATAAAAAAACAAGACGAAATATTGTCATTACAATTATCACTACCATCATGAATAACACTAATCACAATAATAACAACAAAAATAATACTAACAACACAACAACTTAGGCAGATCGAAAGGCTAATGAACAAAAATTAGTTTTCAGATGACTTAAAATTTCTATTGAGGGAGATAATCATATGATGGGAGGGAGAGAGTTCCAGAGTTTTGGGGCAGCGATGGAAAAGGCCCTGTCCCCAAAACCCTTGATCTTGGGACAGACAGCAGACTCGCCAATCTGAATATGCGCTTTCTGTGGGAACCCAGATCATGTCACATAAAACCAACTCAAAATGAAATGTCAGTGTCAAACATTTTTGACCCATCTGGACTGTTGTTCTTCCTAGGTTTGAGAAGCTAACCACTGTGACCAACATCCTGCTGCTGAACCTGGTGTTGTCGTCCCTGATCTTCATGAGCAGCCTTCCCTTCATAGGGGTGTACATGCAGCTCTCATACTGGATCTTCGGCGAGGCTATGTGCAAGATTGTGTGCAGCGTCTACTATCTGGGTTTCTCCAGTTCTGTCCTGTTTCTTACTCTTCTGACCTTCGACCGACACCTCGCTGTCGTCTACTCCTTGGAGGCACCGCGAGTGAGGAACCAAGGTTACGCGGTCATCTCCTGCACTGTGGTGTGGCTGATCAGCAGCCTGGCGTGCATCAAGCCGATGATGTTCCAAAACCTTTTACAGAATAATATGAATAACAAAACCTACTGCGAGGAGTGGGAAAATGATTTATCCGATACTATGGTTGACCATCTGAAAAAAGCTGAATTTTACATTCAGCTTATCCTTTTCTTGATCTTCCCTCTCGTGGTAATTATCTACTGTTACCTTAGGATCGCAATCACTGTTCTCTCATCCAGGATAATCGGCAAGTTCAAGACTGTCAGGCTCATATTCATCATCGTCCTGCTGTTTTTCCTGTGCTGGACTCCATTCAACATTGTATTGCTGACGAGCGCTGATGGCTGTGAGCAAGAAAAGAGAAGGGCTTATGCACTACACATCACCCGTAACATTGCTTATATTTACTTTTGCTTCAGTCCTATCCTCTACACATTTGTGGGGAAAAAGTTCCAAAACTACTTTAGGCAGATTGTGGTGAAACGCTTCCCAGGGTTAAAGAGGCACATCTATAGCCATCAAAACAGCAGCAGAAACACTATGTCCACAAAAACTACACCCAATTGTCTTTAGGTGTAGGGTGCCCTTTATTCCTCAGCACTGGTTTGTGTTCTTCAAAGCATGGGTTTTAAAACAACTGAAAGAAGTCCGTAGACCCCTGTCAGACCTGGTGTTAACATCTGTCCTGAGTGATGTGATCACAAGTGGACAACTCCAAGCACAGGTCAGAGCACACTGAGGATGCATCACTTAACTGATTCACACTCACATTCGAAGTTGGTCTGGGACATGTGAGGGATCACCTACTCAGCTGACGTCTCTGACCCACTACAGTTTCATAATGAACTGAAAATATTTTTTGCACTTCTTAATGTTTCACATACATTTTATTATTTGTGACCAAAGCTCCAATATTAACATTGGTCTATATATATATATATATATATACTCACACCGACAGTGACACACACACACAAACAGTTGTGTCTTAGACTTGTGCTAACCATAGCATTATCAGTTGTCTAACTCTTACTTTAATTAAACCTAACCTTAAAACACGTCATCAGCATAAAATTTATTTTTACTCTTTGGTTGCATTTTGTAAATAACACATGTCCCTGGGTATAACAAGGGAATAAAACACTTGAACAACAGGTAACCAGACTTTTATTGTAACTTGGCGGTGATGGTTATGATAATGATTTAATCGTGCACCTCCTTGTGCACTGGTAAATGTGAGAGAATTTCAATTCATCAGGCCGATGTGCGTGATTGAATCTTTTAACCATCATATTTAAGATTTCTGTGTCCCCTTTGTTTGACAGAAATTCAAAGTTGGACAAAGTTAAGAAGGAAACCAGCCAAGTCTCTTAATTCCTTTCTGCAAACCTAAAAAAGAAAAAAATCATACACACGCATTTTCCAGAGATTTTATATGTGGCTTTCAACCTGCAAATTCATGCTTGTGTTTTTTGTGTTATACTGTGTGTTGATAATGAGTCATTGACATTTCGCAAAAGGTGATTATGTAAGTTTTGTATATATAACAGTTCAAATGGAAAATAACACTGAGCTGTGACTCAAACAGTTTATAAAAGGAGTAACAAGCTTGATCGATTTAGCTCTTGTGTTTGTTAGTGTAAAGCTTTTTGATTAATTCAAACCTTTCCATCAATAACATGCATGTTTTGGTTATCTCAACCTGCCAGAATAAATGACTGTTCAAAGAATTGCTTCTACTCACTCCCTTTATTTTAGACTGTACGAGGGTTTCAGTCAAAGTTAAATTTCAAAGTTGGTTTAAAATTGGTTATTCATGAATAGAACAAGATCACATGATTGCGTTACAGTCAGCTTTTACAAAAACTATACACTTTCCCATACTTGTAGTTGTAATGCATGTCGCAGAGAGTTTGGGATTTTCCTAAATGTTGAGGTCTCTGTGTATTCTGTCGATTATCCACAGGAATACAACAGATTTGTTTACACGGACACTAATATTAAAACACCAAATAAGACAATAGTCTGAATAAGACACTGCCATGTAAACAGCATTTTATGATCATCTTAATCCGAATAAGGTCATATTCCAACTGCTGACAGGAAGAGACTGGGCAGACTGATTAGGAGGGCCAGCTCGGTCCTGGGAGACCCGCTTGACCCAGTGGAGGTGGTGGGACAGAGGAGGATGATGGCGAAGCTGTCTTCTCTGATGGACAACCAGTCCCACCCCCTGCAGGACACCATCACAGCACCGGGCCACTCCTTCAGTGACAAGTGTCTGAAGGAGAGGGCATGGCAGGTCGTTCCTTCTTGCAGCAGTGAGACTGTAAAACCAGCTCTGCTCCTAGTCAAAACTACATGCACATTGACTGATGCAGCTGACCCATGCTCGTATGCATTTTTATACTTTCATCTCCATTATATGCTGCAGACACATGTATGGTGCGTTTAACGGAAAATCGAGAAAAAGTGTGAAACAAGAAAAAAAAACTACATGCACCGCCATTATGGACTGCACTTTGACACTTTAACTCATAACTGTGCAATAATCACTGTGCTATATTAATCTGTCTGTGCAATATCAACGGTTCTGGTGCAATCCCCCCTCCCCACTTAAGGTGAATCCAGTGGGGGATCCCCTGCTGTGTTCACACATCGACTTCTCCTGGACATTATAGGAGGCCAGGCGGATAAAGTCCGTAGAAACTATTGAGCGTCTCACTCTGACATTTGCGTTCACATATGCACCTCCTCTGGAGAAATTACGGAGGAACTGCGGAGTCCAGTATATGTCTGAAAGTAGCTTACAGTGGGGCAAAAAAGTATTTAGTCAGCCACCAATTGTGCAAGTTCTCCCACTTAAAAAGATGAGAGAGGCCTGTAATTTTCATCATAGGTACACTTCAACTATGAGAGACAGAATGAGAAAAAAATCCAGAAAATCACATTGTCTGATTTTTAAAGAATTTATTTGCAAATTATGGTGGAAAATAAGTATTTGGTCAATAACAAAAGTTCATCTCAATACTTTGTTATATACCCTTTGTTGGCAATGACAGAGGTCAAACGTTTTCTGTAAGTCTTCACAAGCTTTTCACACACTGTTGCTGGTATTTTGGCTCATTCCTCCATGCAGATCTCCTCTAGAGCAGTGATGTTTTGGGGCTGTCGCTGGTCAACACGGACTTTCAACTCCCTCCACAGATTTTCTATGGGGTTGAGATCTGGAGACTGGCTAGGCCACTCCAGGACCTTGAAATGCTTCTTACGAAGCCACTCCTTCGTTGCCCGGGCGGTGTGTTTGGGATAATTGTCATGCTGAAAGACCCAGCCACGTTTCATCTTCAATGCCCTTGCTGATGGAAGGAGGTTTTCACTCAAAATCTCACGATACATGGCCCCATTCATTCTTTCCTTTACACGGATCAGTCATCCTGGTCCCTGCAGAAAAACAGCCCCAAAGCATGATGTTTCCACCCCCATGCTTCACAGTAGGTATGGTGTTCTTTGGATGCAACTCGGCATTCTTTCTCCTCCAAACACGACGAGTTGAGTTTTTACCAAAAAGTTCTATTTTGGTTTCATTTGACCATATGACATTCTCCCAATCCTCTTCTGGATCATCCAAATGCTTTCTAGCAAACTTCAGACGGGCCTGGACATGTACTGGCTTAAGCAGGGGGACACGTCTGGCACTGCAGGATTTGAGTCCCTGGCGGCGTAGTGTGTTACTGATGGTAGCCTTTGTTACTTTGGTCCCAGCTCTCTGCAGGTCATTCACTAGGTCCCCCCGTGTGGTTCTGGGATTTTTGTTCACCGTTCTTGTGATCATTTTGACCCCACGGGGTGAGATCTTGCGTGGAGCCCCAGATCGAGGGAGATTATCAGTGGTCTTGTATGTCTTCCATTTTCTAATAATTGCTCCCACAGTTGATTTCTTCACACCAAGCTGCTTACCTATTGCAGATTCAGTCTTCCCAGCCTGGTGCAGGTCTACAGTTTAGTTTGTGTCCTTTGACAGCTCTTTGGTCTCGGCCATAGTGGAGTTTGGATTGTGACTGTTTGAGGTTGTGGACAGGTGTCTTTTATACTGATAACGAGTTCAAACAGGTGTCATTAATACAGGTACCAAGTGGAGGACAGAGGAGCCTCTTGAAGAAGTTACAGGTCTGTGAGAGACACACATCTTGCTTGTTTGTAGGTGACCAAATACTGATTTTACCGAGGAATTTACCAATTAATTCATTAAAAATCCTACAATGTGATTTCCTGGATTATTTCCCCCCATTCTGTCTCTCATAGTTGAAGTGTACCTATGATGAAAATTACAGGCATTTCTCATCTTTTTAAGTGGGAGAACTTGCACAATTGGTGGCTGACTAAATACTTTTTTGCCCCACTGTATGTGAAGCACTTTCTCCATCACACATCACTCCTACACAGCTGTCAGTGGCAATTTGGGGTTCAGTGTCTTCCCCAAGGACACTTCAGGAAACTGGTATCGAACCACCGACCCTCTCGGTAGTGGATGACGTTATAATGTTGGCGTTTTCTCAGCATTTTTGCACAGTTACTAACTGCTGGATGATTAATCCCCTGGGTTTGAGTATGTGCCGTCGGACACGCAACGTAGTGGATGTGATGTTGATCTGAGTCATAATCAGACTATGCTCTGTAACATGTAGTCCTGTAAATTAGACAGTGGTGGAACCAGTCGGGGGGGGGACAATCACACAGATGGTAATCACACAATGAGAGGAAGTGAAGTACCTGGAAACAGTGAAGAGACACACGTTCAAATGCTGATGCCTCATCTGAGGTGTGCTCATCATAAATTTGGAAATATAGTGGCACAGGAACAACTGAATGATATTTGATTTATGTTTCATTGTCACCACAGGGACAAGAGCGAGAGTACTTACGGAACCAGACACAGATAAATGGTAAATAGGTAAATAGTCTGTATTTATAAAGATCTTTTCCAGTCTGGATGACCATTCAAAGCACTTTACAGTACAGTTTTGCCCTTCACCCATTAAAACACACATCCATACAGTGCGTCTATGGGCAGCACTTTCTCTATTGTACATCACTCATACAATAGTGGCACAGTCATCAGGGGCAATTTGGGGCTCAGTATCTTGCCCAAGGACACCCCATGCAGAATAGGGGAGACGGGGATCTAATCGCCGACAGTCTGGTAAGTGGAAAACCCGCTCTACTTCCTGAACCACAGGCGGGTCAAAGGGGCATCATAGATTGCATTCATAGAGGCATTTTTTCTCTAATTCATTCATTTAAAGTAATATGTTATTTTGATGAGCCAAATATTGGTGCATATATATTTATAAGTTTCGTCCCAATACTTGCTCTATTTAAAGCGCTGGCAAATCACCTGCCAAACCACCCTTACTGCCAAATTATACCCTGCATGCTGCTCACTGATAAATGGTAACCCAAGATTAAATTTCCAGCATTCTTTCAAATGGCGGAGAGAGGGTAGAAAAAAGCCGTCAAGAATGAAAAGGGGCTTCAGCAGATAGTGATGCTTTTAGATAAGACGTCTCTCCATCCATTTTTCCCTGGTATGTCAGGAGCAAAGTCAAGACTGGGGAAATGTTAGAGGAAGCCGATATTATTGCACTTGAAAATTACTACAATAAACATGTTTTGCAAATGGGGAGGAAAGAAGAATTGGAGTATTGTGCAACAGCACTCTAGTAGCAGCTGGAGGAGGTATGAGGGATTTTATAATAATGAGAAACACAGTGACGCACCCATGTCGGAATGTCAGCCTTTAAACTGCACTATAACTAAATATGGATATTCATGGCAGGGCCATCGTGGGAATCATGTGAACTCAAGTGAAAAATGGATATATTTACAAATGAACTAATTACTGTTTAGAAGCACATTCAAATTCAATGACCTGATCGTATCTTTGGACTAACCCTCTAAATCACAAGCTCCAAGTTTCCTCCGCTGCCCAAACTATCTCATGTTCAGAAGTTGATTTAGATGTTTGTGAGGTTTCGCTGCAGTTCCTAAGAATTATCTGACATTCAGTGACGTTCCCAGTCTATAAATCATGTCATCCGGTGTCACTGGTTCTGGGAAGAGACCAATTTAGGGACTAAATTCATCCACAACCTGCTGAAAATTTGCAGCAATATACTGGCGGAATACTGCCATTTCTAACAAGAATTATCAGGAGAGGACATATCCCACAAAACATGAAAGAGCAGACCATTTGGTCCCACAGTTACTTGACGTCATAACATTCCTCTCATGAAACCCCAAATACCAAGACACCATCACTACATCATCAGCCAGATAGTAAAGTCTCATGTAAAAAAATTGGAAATGAGTTTTGCCACAGATGGACATATGCATGGACGGACGGATGGATGGACAAACTGATCACTATATCCCCCTGTATTATATCCCAGGGGATAATTAAAAAAGCTAAGGGAGTGTTGTATTATCAACTGCTGTTGGATGTAGCTGTAGCGCTAATGCCATTTTCAGTCAAATTTCATGTTTCTGTAAGACATGTGGAATGCATATCTCGAGAACCATTCATCTAACCAGCTTCACACGTGGCAGGTGTATTGATAAGGGCTCAAGAAAGTGCAGTGTCGAAATTTAGTGCGATTTGGACCCCTCAAATCACGACAACAGCGTGTTCACGACGACTGTTTCTCCAGTTTGGGTTCTGCGTACTGAGTCCAGCTTCACTGAACTTCTCTCACGTCTCAATTACTGCAGGTCACTTTTAGAGTTATAGAAAGAAAGGCTGCAGCCAGCATTACCCCAGGCCAAGCAAACAGCCCATTCCAAACAAGCAGGTTTAGAGCAGGCAATGCACTAGTATGAACTAAATAAAGAGTTAACTCCCTGTAATAATCTTACGTAAAGATCATTCTCCTCAAAAGCTAAATCCAGAACAATATTTCCGTGAACAAGTGAGGGAAACCAAGTTGTGTATTACTTGCTCTACAGCAGATCACAGGAAACACTCGCTGCAGTAAAACTAGCAGGAGGGAGAGAGAGAGAGTGAGAGTGGTTCTCCTCAAACAGCAAATGACAAGAAGATTTACTGAGGACAATGAGTGTGTTGTATCACTGCAGAGCACAGTGACATGAACACTGTGTGTGTGTGTGTGTGTGTGTGTGTGTGTGTGTGTGTGTGTGTGTGTGAGAGAGAGAGAGACAACAAGAAACTACACGTATAACCAAGGTAACGGCAAACATCGAGGAGGAGGTAGCTGTTGCCTTAAAGGTAAAAAAAATGCAACACAAACATGAGTGTACAGCTAATACACATTTTCATCAAGAATTAGAGTAAGATGCAATCAAAATCAAGTGTCAAAATGAACACTGATGAAGCAGCGTTTCTCAATTGATTTAAACCTGCACGTTTATTGTTCTACGCTCAATGTGGCATCACAACGGGTGATTCTTCCTGGGACCGATTGTCCAATGTGTTGGCCCAAGAGCTCTGGTCCTGGATGTGTGTGTGTGTGACTTGTCTTGCAGGTCCTTGATTGGGCCCAGCAGGCTGCACCCAGCCTGTGGTTTGCTTCTCTTCTGTGTTTGAGTCTTTTTTCATTTCAACAACACACCCACACTCCCCACTACATCCCATGTTAACTACTGACATAAAAAAACAATGAATTCCAGTTATTAAACAGATGTTCGAGTGCATCACCCTCCTTTGGTTGCGGACTATGAGCCGGTCGTAACACTTGAGTTGTGATCTTATTAGTTTTTTACAAGTTTGATTAGGAAGACACCTACTGTATTTAGAAATAAAACTCAGAAGCACCAAAATCTTAAATGTCTTCTTCAACATTCTTTGTGATTTTATGAGAGAACAGGAAACAAATGAAGGAAAAGAAAACATTGTATATGCTCTAACTTGAACAGATATATCACTGAATGTAAGTACAATTGTGCTGTGATAGCCTGGCTCACTCATTATGTTGCTTTGACATAAAAAATGAATGAAGATTGGATTAATGAATGAACCCATAACCATCATGTTTATATGACTTAGTAAACTCCTAACCTACAAAGGTATTACAGGTTTCAGAGAGGTGTGTCTGTGCGCTGGAGAAAACAGGAGAAAGTCTTTTCCAGCTCTGAATTATTAAACGTTTATCAAATGCACAGTCATTGTCTAATTTCACATATTTCCACAATGATCCCAATTCTGTTATCCATGTTTAAAACGTGTCATGCGTCAGAAAGTCCAAATGTGGACAGCATGTGTGATCTCCTCATAAAGTGGTCTCTTGATCCATTAGTCTCTTGAATATCTGGATGTGTGTAGAAATTGTTGCATTAATTAACAAGGAGAGGGAAAAAAAAAAGAACTCCCCTGATGCAAACTGGCTTATGTTATGAATACGAGCCCCACATGAGAACAAGAGAACAGAAATGAACATCTCCCCACTTGCCAAAAGAATGTTGTAAAAGTTTGCTCTCCATAGAAATGGACAGAAGAAAGAGATCTCTCTTTTCTTCACCTTCATGCTGTGTTTCATTTTTACTTTTTAATGGAAGTGTCAAGAAGCTCTCAAGGGTCATCTGCTTGTGGGGAATGAGAATTAATTGGAGGATTAGAGCTACATGCACCCTGCACCCTGTCTTGACTTATAACATGGCTGTAGGGTCTGCACTACTGCCTCCTCTGATGCTGACTGTCTGTGTGTGTGTGTGTGATTCAATATACGAGAGAGAGAAAGAAAAAAAAAGCATTCATTAGTTCATGCACATTAGTGAGTCTTAACAATGGAAATCTTTATTAATGGGCTCTCCTGAGAAATAAACAAACAGAATAAATAATCGACCACATGTATTAACATGTAAGTAATGGATTCCGTGACCTTTCCCTTAGCGCCATACTCAGTCCAAGCTTGACATTAGAAACAAATCGTCTACTTGCTTTTTGTCCCGTCCTCCGATTTATACTGATGGAATGAAAATGGGCTGTTTTCCTTGTTCTGGTATTTTCGTGAACATTCCGATATTTGTCATGTTTATCACATGAGCAGTGAAAGGTGGGAAAAAGAAAGCACGACTGTTGAATGAGCTGGCCATTAGAATGAGTTGATTACAGATTATTAACACAGTGAGAGGCAAATTTCACCTCAGTCGTCCGTCTTGTGTTAGAAATTCATGATGCTCATGATGATTTTGTAGCTGCACATAAAAACAAGTCATCTCAGTGGGGAGATACTGTGTAACAGGTGAGATGGCCGATACTTATTTTGATTAAGAATCTTTTAATCCCATCGCTGTATTTGCTCGTGTATATAAGTGTCGTGATATGTCGGAGTTCCCTTTTGTTGATTAAAGTCGTTGCAAAAACAATTCATTTCATAGTTATTTCTGTGGACGTTTTAATTTCAGTGCTCTGCAGTTACATTCCCAGCCATATTTTTTTAGCCTCAGATAGCAATTTGTGTCCATCACTGAAATTCACGCGGCCTGATTTGATCTGCTTTGGAAATCACAGACTGTTTTGACAATTCGGCATTGAACAGCAAAGATTTGTTTCTTGTTCTTCAGTCGTCCCTGAGAGGCAGAAACAATTACTCCCACTGGTTTTCTTTGTCCTATTTCATGGGACACCTCCCTTGAAGCCTCCATTTCAAGTCCAAATAAATCAGAACAAGGCAACAGGACTGTTTGATTACAGAACCTCCATCACATGTAAGGGAAGCTGAATTCAAGTTTAAAAGACAAGCAATTGAACAGTTGATGCCTTCAAGTATCTCTGGGTCGGGATCTAGTTTTAAATAAAAGAGGTAAAAAATCGTTATACTTTTTTGTTATCGCAAACAGAACCTCCCAGGAGGGAACTTCCAAGCTGCTTCATTGGTTTCTTTAGTATTGGAGTTGGCTGGCATGTTCAGTTTGCATACAAATCTTTAACTCTAAATTCTGAAGATGGACTGAAAAAGTAATTAATAACAATTGATTCATAAATTATGAATTCATTGATTAGTAGTCAGAAAAAATATATGTGTATATACATTAATTAATATACTTATTTCTACATTATTCATGAACTCATTATTTTTTTATTTCTTTCACCCTTTATTTAGATAGATTTGTATTTCAAATATATTTAAATAAGTGTAGAAATAAAGACACGAATAAATACATACATGTTGAAATGGAGAGATGCATAAATACAGAAATAAATAAAAGATTAATGCAGAAATAAATAAATACATGTAGAATTACAGAAATTGCTTTTTTCATCACACACAGTATTTCTTTATTTACGTATTCATATTTTCTGTATTTATTTATTTATATAATTTTCTTGTCTGTCATAACTTTACACAAAACTGAATGCGAAAGCTCCAACTGGCAGGAGGCTGAACAGCCTACTTTACTGAGGACAGTCAAATATGCCCAAAATTACTAAAATCATGTTGGCACACATCCAAAAGTTGAAATAGAGAAGAAAAAAGGAAGTGAATATATGCTAGGGTCAATGCATGGTGACCTTCAAACTAGTGTGTGCTTTGCATTCTTCTGATCATGCTTCTTCCTCTCCCCACTCCTCCATCCTCTGATGTCGAGGCTGCATGATTTGACAAGCTGTAGATCAGATTACAGGACGTTCTCTAGCTTCACTCTGCACCATAGACTGTTTTGATAAAAAGCTCTGAATACAACATCCAGCACTCAAACAATAAAAATCGACAGCTGTGGCTGAGGGGCAGAGCGCTCGTCCTCCAACCAGAAGGTCGGCAGTTTGATCCCAGTCTTTCCCAAGTGTCCTTGTGCAAGATGCTGAACACTGAATTGCCCCTCATAGAAAAATAAGAGCTGCTAATAGATGCACTGGATGATGAATGTGTGGGTGAATGGCAAACTGTACTGTAAAGCGCTTTGAGTGGTCATCAAGACTAGAAAAGCTCTGTATAAATACAAACCATTTTAACCATTTATATTGTGGAACTGTTTGAGGAGGACTCGCTAATGACAAGGAATAATTCGGAAGTAGCTCCAGAGCACAGACCAAGAGAACAGACAAGTTTCGAATGGGCACAGCAGTAGGTAATTTTAATACTGATAAGTAAACATTTGATGTGTGTCTTATGACTCATAAGAATCATGAAAACTCTGTTACTTTGTTTGTTTTTTCCTCATAAGCCTTCATAAGGTCTTTCTGCTTTTCCCCTTTCCATCTTTTCATTTCAAGTGCATCTTGGCTCATTCGAGGTATATGCACTCTTACAGTCCCATATGGTCACACAGTCATAGATCTTTAATATCATCCTCAGACACGCTGTTGCCCTAGACTAATCATAGATATATTATCATGAGAATTCTTACATCCATGTACCATTGCCTGTTGTTCATTGCTTTTTCTTGTGGTGTACTGTCTATTTGTTTTGTCTGAGGGAGGCTGCAATCATCAGGTCTTTTCCACATACAACTGCTCAAAAGAATGAACGGAACACTTAATGGTCAGAGTATAAAACCAAGTCAGGGATATCAATCTGTCCACTCGGGAAGCACAAATGATTGAGAATCGAATTTTACCAGCTTTGGTGCAAATGAAAGTGGCAAAAGCAAGACAACCACCAAAAAGGAAATGGTTTTACATGTGCTGGCCACAGACAGTTGCTCTCTTCTTATCCTTCCTGACTGATTCTTCTCTAGTGTCCTTGTCCCCACTGGTAGCATGAGGCGGTACCTGCAGCCCAATCCGGGTTGCACAGGTGGTCCAGCTCCTCCAGGACACATCCATACGTGCGGCCGCAAGAAGGGTTCTTATTACTCCCAGCACAGTCTCAAGAGCTTGGAGGAGATACCAGGAGACCGGCCGTTACACAAGGAGAGCTGGACAGGGAATCTCTAGAAGGGCATCAACCCAGCACAGGACCAGTACCTGCTCCTTTGTGCCAGGAGGAACAGGAGGAGCGCTGCCAGAGCCCTACAAAATGACCTCCAGCAGGTTACTGGTGTGCATGTTTGTGACCAACTGTAGAAAACTGGCATTCGACAGAGAACACTAGTCGTGTACAATTTTTACTGCTAAATCATTATTGATGTTGCAATATGGTTGCATGTGAATTTGATTAAGTGCACTAATGACAACAATGTGTCTGTCTCTGTTTGCTTCTTTGTCTTTGTTTCATCACTGCAGAGAAATGCTTGTGAAATGAGTTTCTGTTGACTTACTCCACGTCTCCTCTATCACTCTGGGTGCAGCAACTCCCGGCAAATCCTACATTTGTGTGAAATGAAAAACAATTTATGTTCCTTCCTGGATATATTTCAGGCCCTGGCAGTTATACTGTTGACTCGCTGAAGAATACAGTCCCATTTTCTGTATTTTATGGAAGTTACCTTGAAATTCTGTTCTTTCTAATGAGTGATTTCACTGGATATGGAGAGTACATGTGTAACACCTGGACCTTGCAGAGGCCTTCCCTTAATATAGCATTATAAACCACAAAGCACTTCATTCTGATTAGCATTTAAACTGGAGTGCACAGTGAAACTGTATCTTGTGACAAGCCCCTCCACCCTCACCTGGACACTATGGGCCTGATCTACTAAAGGTTTGCACATTTTAAAATGTGTGTGCAAACTTAATTTCACTCGCAACCAACATGCACACTGAGGACTGCGCGCAAAATAAAATGCTTTGGTTGTTCTTTTTGTTTTACCCAGAGCATTTACTTTCTAACAGATACTCGTGTCTCTTTGAGTTATATTATTATTAATATTGCTTTGTGTTGCTCAACAACATGTTTGATTGCCTCTTCCACTAACGCTTCCAATTCCATGGAATTAAACTTTGCTTTGCGCTTGCGGCCACTCTGCTCTCCGTAACGCCCCATGGCAGAAACCAGTAAACCTCATTTCAATTCTACTGCCTCTACCATGTTTGCACCGGTTATCATTTACGCAATTATCTTTAGTAGATCACCCACAATCCAAACATGCAATCTGTTTTAATGCACAAGCAATTTAGCACTCTTTATTTGGGATCTTAGTACATCAGGCCCTAGGTGTCCTAGTGCTTTATTCCTCTGAGCTCTAGGTGGAAGTGACGTCAGCTGCATCAGTGCACACCTGTGCCCGTACATGCTTTACAATACTGACTAACCGATTCCTACACGTGTGTTGATTGTATTGTGTTTCTGTTCAAATAAATGTCTGTATTTGTAGCAGTCAACTCGGGTCATCTCCCTCCTTGTCTCAGTCTTTGAGCCGGGCTGTTACAATCTACGTATGCATCTACAAGTCAATAGGAACAGTCCAAAAACTATTATAAGAAAACATTAGAAATAAGAAATAAGACAAAGATGAAAACGGTTTCCAATTACTGACAATTACTGGATGTAGTGACAAATGTATCTGTCCGTCTGTCCACATATCTCAAGAACTGCTCATCCTATTGCCTCCATATGATATTGATGAGGGCTCAACAGTGCAGTGTTGAATTTGGTGTGATTTGGACTTGCAATACATTCAATATTAATAAAAAGTTGAATAAACAGGCAAACAGCTCCTTGGACTCAGTTGGGGGTGGAACATAGTTGAAAGTATCTTAGTCTAGGTCAGGGGTGCCCACACTTTATAGGTTTGTGAGCTACTCTTGAAATGACCAGCTCCACAAGATCTACCGACCAAACCGCCCCCCCGCCCCGTACTGAAATTTACTGAAATAACAACAAGTGAATGCTTTCACCTTTCAGTCAGTGTCGTAGTTTTTGTGGACCGTCCGAAAATGCCGCGACTGTACCTCAATGGGCGCGACGGTAAATTAACTCTGAGAGCGCCGGAGCGTCCACGTGATTGACTCATGACCAATCGTGCATGCGTGACGCGATCGACCCGCACTACCTTCGCGATCGACCGGTCGATCGCGATCGACGTATTGGGCACCCCTGGTCTAGGTCCTCTGGGAACCTACAGCAGACTCAGACATTTGTTTTGCGGGTGCTGATATCCGTCCTGGCAACAGCCTTCATAGAAGCACTTCCTCTTCTGCAAATTCTCCTTAAAGTAAAAGCACAGCACTCATTTTGATGCTGCAATGCTCTATATTGAGCTTTTATTTTTTTAAGGTTGTAAACTTTACAAGTTTGTGTCGATTGCTTAACCGACCTCAGATAGCAATCTACAGTATGTCTATTACTGATATTTGTGCAGAGTGGCCTGATTTGAACAGGCGCGTTCACGACAACAGCAACCAGTTCTCTAGTCGAAGGTTCTGAGTACTGAGTCGAGCTTTACCGAACTTTGAATAAACAGGTGAACAGCTCTTTGTGTAGCAGCGGTGGCTTCAGAGTGAAAGCTGGAACCAGCATTACTACAGGCCAAGGAAAAGGTTTTTGTGCACATGCACTTCACGAGATGCAACGTGACGCACACAGCCAGGACATCAGGGTTAAAGTGACCTGAACGATCCGGATTTGTGATCCGACACCATCGATTAATAACTAAATAAAGGGGATTGTTTGTGTAAAGAGAGACAGAGACCAACAGACACACACACACTCTCCTGCAGACAATAATCGTCCATTAATTGTAATCAAGATAAAAGTTTGAAATAATCGTGATGTACTGATTTAAAATCCTATCACCCAGCCAGAGGTGTAGTAGTAATTCTGAAAACTCTAAAGTTAAAACAGGTGATAATGCATCAAAATTAAAAGTACGCTTTCTGCTCCACTCTCCTTGTTGGAATATCTTTATCTATGCCTCATATCTTTCTCTATCCGAGAGACACAATGTTAACAGTCCTTAAATAACAAAACAGAATAATATGCAGGCTTTCCTCATCTGCTGCCACAAATAATCTCACTGTATAAACTGTGAATCTTTCAGAACTGCTCTCTGTTCAGAAAAGTAAGGTCAGTTCACAGTCAAACCCCAGCGACATGTAAGAAGATTTACATAATGACTGAAGATGTCCACACTGTTCCTGCTGTGCTGAGTATTATGGGGGAATGTATCATTCACCATTTTCTGAAACTTTTATTGAATAGCCCTTTTATTGAAGCTGAATTCTGAAAAGATACTTGAAGGTTTGTCATCTCTTTGTTGAATTTTTCATGAAGCTTTGACATCAGTAGCAGCCATGAGCGACAATAAGAGGTCAGATTGATAACCAATATCGTGAGCTCAAAACTCTCTAGGCATAGACATTGCTTTGTCGAAACCAAAACAAACACTACAACCTGACAGATGTTTTTATTTCCTACTCGATCCAATTGTATCCCTCTTTCGTTAGTCTTTACAGTCTATTTAAGACCTATCTAACATGTATTCTCTCAAATGACCAGTAGAGGGCTACTCCTCTGGTTGCAAAACTAATTAAGTTTTTATGCATTTCTATTACGAAAATGATGTTGGTTTATAACGTCACTTAAGATTTTCATACAGTTTATGATCTCAATCGCTTTAGTTAAGTTTCAAGTCTTGCATACCATAGAACATGGAATGCATGGTGGCTATACGACGTGATTGACAGCTAGGACCATCCAATGGGTGCAGGTGAAGAAGGGCGTGCAGTTTCAAGCTCTGTCAGGCTCCACCCCCTGCTCCTCCAAATATGGTTACTTCTGGTTGCAAAAATCAAAATGGTGCTGGACAAAATGCCAAACACAAGGCTTCTAAATGGCACAAACCAATGGGGGATGTAGTGGTGGGTTGCCTGTTCACAGTACATGTAAATATTTTTTTTTTATCTTTCCCCCCTATGCTTTAATTGAGTCAGTGCTTTGTCCATTCATATTAGTGGCTCATCAGCTATGAGTCAATAATAAATATTATAATACAGATGTAGCAGATAATTGGATCATCTGAGCTTGTTGCAGCATTAATATTCACTATGTAACAGGCTCAAACAGACTGACATGTATAATTACATTATAGCTTAACATGACACATTATACCAAAGAAGGGATTTTCGTTAGGACGGATACATCCTAATCACCTGTATTTCTTCCATTGCAATATTTAAATGTTCATTAGCTTTGCAAATGTGGATAATAATTAGACAGGCACAGTGTTATAATTAACTATTGTGTGTACACATGGCTAATAGGATATATTTAATTCTACACGAGTGTAAACATTTCATCTAACTAAATCCCTGCAACCACACAACATCCAAAATATAATTTCCCTTTAAGATAAAAAAGGTTTGGAAATGTATGTGTAAAAAAAAATCCCTCATGGCGCTCTTTGGCACAGGGTTAACATATAGTTTGATTCAAAGAAAAAAGGAAACAAATCAAGGCACACATAAGTGTGGCTAATGGATGACAAATATAAATAATGCATCATCGGCCATCATCAGCATAACTCCATTTTTAGCATCATGCATGATATCAGTTTGATATATAAAAGGTGAAACTGAAAAAAAGATGGTTCATCCAACAACGGTTACAAGATACAAGATTAGTTTTCATAATTATTAGGGATCATGTTCTGTATCCTATGTGGTAATACATCAACGTGCACAGAAATGCCAATGCTGCACAACACCGTGCGACTTTGTATTTAATCATCCAAAGTAAAAGGTCCCTCTAATAACACTCTTGACGGAGGAATAGTTTTGACTTTCCAGTAAACAGATTGGACTAAAATACTTGTAAAACAAATATGTCCTGACAGCTCTGATTGAGCTCTGAGGATTGCCGCTCTACTACAATTGATTTGACTTTAGCCTATATAAACATGTTGTCTGTGTTTGTTCTCGCTACTGTCTCCCAATAAATGAAAAGTACAAAGTATCATTTGCTCAGGCCAGTCCTGTCACAGTGTCAGGGATAATTAGAAACTATAACAGCTATTCAGTCAAATGCATAAATGGCAACGCTCCCATCGATCCTGCTGCTAAATGATCTCTGAGCTCCGGGCTTTTAATGAAAAAAACTCATTCAGGGGGAAAGAGTCTTACAAACAGCTGTGATCAACAAACAAATCTTCAGTGGGTCTATTAATGATTTAAAACTCAGATTGCATTCAGTGGTTTTACATTCATTGTTGGTGACTGGTCATTAATTTAACCTGTCATAAAGTATCTTGATGGATTTTAAAGTTTAATGTTGATGCACATTTCAATTTGTCAGAGGTGTGAAGATGTAGAGCAAAGTGAATGAAGCAAAACTCAACACGTGGGTCTGTGTGTGTGTGTGTGTGTGTGGTGTGTGTGTGTGTGTGTATGCTTTTTTTCCATGCACAACATGAAGAGCCTGATTTTCATGTGTTCATGAAGGAAATGCTACGAGCCTTTCTTTTGACTTGGTGGGCGGACAGGAGAGTGGTACTCATCTTCTTCTCCAAATGTCCTTTTCCATTTTCCTTTGTAGGAATCTATTCATCTAAAGAGTTGGCTCAAATATATTTTATGAAGAGAAAAATTGCATAAAATGATGCCAATACAATTTTACAAACTCTATCCATTTTAATACTGTAAGGGTTATTTTCTTTTATTTCCATGTTGAAGCAACACAAGGTCGTTTTCATCTTAAAATAAAGGTTTGAAAATCATTAAGATGGTACACAAACATAATAAGGAGAATGGCTAATCTGTCATTGCCACAGCACCCCCTGGAGGCCTGGAACTGCACCATGTAACTCTGGGGTACCATGCACGAACATTACAACCTTCTTTATGGCTAATGTCCGACCCCAACAACCAGAGCTGGAGCTAGCAGCTAGCTATAATAGACAACTAGCTCATCATTCTCAGTGTGGACATCATAGGCAGAGCCGCTGAGGACAAAGACACCAAAGAGGACATTGTTGGAGGAAACGATGAAGAGGAAAAGAGAAATTGACAGAGAAGAAAAAGCGAACGAGAATGAATATCATAGCATATTTGACTTGTTGGCGAGAGCTGAAAGAGACCAAAGGATGCAGGACATAATGTCAACCTGGCGTTGTTGTTATTGGACAAGTCAGAACTTTTGCTTGTTTGCTGTGTCGTGCTCTTCAGCTTGCTTGACGTTGGGATGTGTAAGTGAAGTTGTCGACTCACCAGTTCATCATAAGCCAGGTAAACCCAGTCAGTCAATATAGTTCTTTGACTTTTTAGGTTTCCAGTTGTCAGCTTGTCAGCTTGTCAACAAATGCACATGTGTACAGCTGAGTGTATGGAGAGGCTCAGATCGCATCCAACCTGTAGGGGGAGCTCCAGTATAGGAGCCCCAATAAGCGGAACTTGCATTGTGCCGCTTTAAACTCCAGTTCCCTCCTGACCCTGAAAGGATAGATGATGGGTTATTGGATATCTAATATATAATTTACTGACAATTTCAGTTGACTTAAGTACAGACACTATTGTGAGTTTACTGTCACATCAGTGACATAAAGCTAAATTCAATAGAATGTTCCACTAAAAGAAAAAACTAGAGCTGGGATATAATAAAGCACGTACACAACTTAGTCCATCCACTGTCGGGTTTACCACCAGAAGAGCTGCAGTTTCCATAGTAACACCTGAGTAAAAACAGTGATATTCACTTATTTATCAGATAAACAACACTAAACAGAAAATAGTAGGGGGTCAGACTTTCTTCCTTCAGTCGCTTTTTCTTCCTAAAATGGCAAACATGAATAGTTTATGTTTCAAGAAGAGCTTTTTATACAACAGTTGAGGATGTGTGAGAGGTGCGGTACAAAAGGACAATTAAAGTCAAACTCAACACTTATTTACAATCAGTGCTGGACACATGCTCCCACTGTCAAGTCCAGGTAAGTCTCCCTCAAGTCCTGTGAGAAAAAAGCTATTAGCTTTTCCTACCTGCTCTATTATATGTGACTGACACATATTCTACTGCTATTGAAGACCTTCTAAGTTCTAACCCCACACAAACTGTTGCTGATATCAGCTGTCGTACAGACTCGCTTGCTGTCTTCACTTCCTGTACTGAACAGCAGCCCGCACACAAAACACAACCGACTGAGAGCTTCAAGCTCATTCATGAGTCCAGCACCAGACCCTCTTTTATTCCTGCTGCCTGTGAACTTTGGTGACACTCACAGCTGCAGTTTGGTTGATACACAACTTTTAGTGCCTGTTAGGTCACAGTTGCAGAGCATTTTGATTAAAATCCTTTAATCCTTTCCAGGTCATTTCTTATTCTAGTCATGATGGATAGACAACACACATAAGAATGTTCTTGGTTGAGTTACTGTATATACACTTTATATAATTGTTTATACATATGTAGAAATCATTATAAATATTACAATAAGTAAAGAAAAGAAAATCTCCAATCCAGACCCCATGTCGTGTTAGCGTTAGGGATGCACCGATATGGAAATTCTTGGCCGATACCGATACCGATATTTAAAACAACAATCTAGCCGATACCGATATTTGTTTATTACTTGAATAATATGAAAAACAGAAAAAGTGACAAGTGTAACTTTAGATGCCATGGATGGACATAGACACCTATTCAGCCAAACATTTAACAGTATCACCAGGCCTACTCAAGACATCATCTCAACTGTAAACAGATGCTTGCAATGCAGCCTTACAAAACACTAGCATAAACCCTGAGGGAATGCCATATAAATTCAAGTCAAGATGCAGTGCTACTACTAGCCTGCTGTGCAACACAACACAATAGGAGGCTCTGATTACAACAAATAAAATACAAATATTTTTCGATGAAAACTGCCTGCCATACAACTACCTACTCAATGACAAAAATGTTACTTTCTGTACTTAGAGTAACAGAGTAGACCAATACAAATATTATATTTGTTAAATTAAATAACAGCCCAATAAAAATATTTCTCCTCGCCGGTCAGCCCGCGATTCTCCGCTTGTTGTTTATATCATATAAAATATGTCATTTATGTAAGCTATTTTATTTAGTGACTTTATTGTTGAGGGTTGATGTGTAGTTCCTGTTGTAAGCGGGTTGTTTGCATAGACTGTATATTGGGACTCTTATTTTGAAAGGGGGTTTTAGCGGAAAAGGCTTCTGTGAAGAGGAAGGTTGTGAAATGTGACGGGGAATAAACGGGTGATGTCCCGAGTTCATGATTCAGTCTGTTTCCTGGCGCGATACGCTCGCTCGCACGCCGAAACCATCGGTGAAGGGCGCTGGCGCAGCGCGGCGCATCGCAGCCCATGTGAACCGCACAAAGGTTTAACAGGGGGGGGGGGGGGGGGGGGTGGTGGATGGGAGGCGCCTGGCTTTCCTTGGCGCTGCGCTGCGCAGGTGTAAACCCGGCGTCAGTGCACCATAATCTGGATGCCAGATTGGCAGGCTGCAGAAAACATACCAATGAATATCGGCAAATGTTATCGGTGAAAGTCAAGTTTATTACCGATACGCCGATAACAGTAAACGAGGCGAATATCGGCCGCTACCGATATACGGCCGATACATCGGTGCACCACTAGTTAGCGTGCCTTTCATTCTTGTGGTTCACAACACAAAAAAATGAAATAAAAGAAAAATAAACCCTCCGGACCTAGGGTATACCAAGGTAACACTTGAACATTACATTACTTTAGCACTCTGTAGATTTCAGAGGCATAAATATGGAGCTGATGTATTACGCCTGGGCCACACTGGCTGCAGTTCCTGTGTGGAATGGCTGCGTCACAGTTCCTCTGCGTGTCACCCACAGCAAAGGGAGCCCCTCTGAAATGCTCCTGAAATGCCTCGTCAGTAGTCCTAGGGGACATTGGTGAGAGTTTGGGGGCAGAAGCACAGCCGAGAGATGTTGAGGGCTGCACGTGGCAAAGATAGGGACCAGGTTTTGAGGTTCCTGTGTGAGGCAGGGCTGAGGTAGTGATAACAGGGATTTAGAAGTGCCTTTGGCTGCTCTTCAGCCGGGTGACAAGGCTAACAAGGTGATAAACAAACTCGATCCCTTAACTCTTGTGTCCTCTGAGGCTGGTCGCCAACAACAGTGGATTTTGTGTGCTTTGCTCGTTGTGACATATTCCTTGCGGAAAAAAGGTTGAACGTTTGTGTTGTTCAGGATGAATGGGCAGAGATTTGGTGCATATTCAGAGAGTGGGGGCCGGTCTAATTCAATGAGCTTCCCCACTGGACGTAGATTGGGGCTGAATATCTCAACAGCTCACTGGGATTTAGATTTTTCTGCATCGGTAGCCATCCCAGAGACCCAAACACATGTCCAAAAGACATTTTCATGATAAGATTCTTTTAAAGGTACATTTCTAACTGCAGTCATAATTGATGGCTGAATTGGAACGAGTAAAAACATTAATCTTACTATTAGATTGAGCCAAAATGAAGAAGAGATCAAAATAACTGACCTAATTAACTTTCTCCACAAAATGATTATTGCCTAATGGCTGCACACTTTGTCTGGCAACTATTTGTCCACGCTGCCACACCAGGCCTTATGCCAGTTTCTTTCCTATTAGCCACAGTAGCAGCTTGTTTCTGTTGGCATCAATATTTTTGCATCATAACCAAAGTAGAGCACCTGCTCTTATTTCAATAGGAAAGAAAAGCTATTTTCTATATAACAAGCAAGGGACTACTGTTTTATCATAACTTGGATCTTGACAACAAAAACAGCCTTTCCTCACTCAGTAAAAATGTTTTTCTCAATGTTGTCTTTGCATGGCAGAAGATGATGGCACAGCTACACATACCCCATTTAACTTAACCAAAAATATGTGTAGTGAAGTGTAAGAAATTATATGATAAAGAATATAATAACACAACAAATTCCACACTGAAAATGGAGGTCAGTGCATTTCAGTGTCCACACGTTTCAGGTGCATTTAAGTAAAATCAGGATAACCCAACAATCTACTGGTGTGTATGAGGTGAATAAGCAAGAAGCTTAAAGAAAACACAACCAGATAAATAAACAAGCTGTGAACAGAAGCACAACCTCCTATGTTTGGCTGTCTTTTCTAATTCTGGTGTATGGTTTTGTATTTATTGTATTTTTTAATTCAAATGTTTTCTTCATTTTCATTTACTTTATCCTTTTGCATGTGTTTAAAGTTGCAGTCCACTGATCTCTAAGTGTCACCATTCCTCAGTCCTTTGGAGACCCTTTAAAGTCTCTGCATCTCTAACCATTTGTGATAAGATTTAGAAATGTAGCGTTAAGATTTTAGATGTGTCTCCTCTTGCATTTTTCCCACCAGTTGGTGCAAAAAGTGTTAAAATCCACATTTGACAACCTGAGACAAGTAAAAACAAACGTGTTGCTTTGTGTTTTTTGTCTGGCGGTCAGTCGATACACAGGAGCAGCTGATTGACTAATGATAGACAGCTCAGACACCATAGTTGAAGCATCTCTACTGCTGCTGTCTGCAGATTAGTGAGTGGTGTTGTCAGTGACAGAGTGCGATTGGTTTACTAATATTCAAATAGGTTGTGAAGTTAAGCAACAGATCATCCCCAGAGAACCCAGAACATCGATGCCTTTGATAAAAAGGGACACGGGGGTTCGCCCCAGCATGTGGTACTATTGATAGGTCACAAATTCCAATTACAGCCCCGCTTTAGTATGCAGGAGACTACTGGCAGCCATATGGGGACATGGAGGCCATTCTTTTCTTCTTCAAGCTGCTATGGATCACCCCTGCAGGTGAGTAACACACACATCAAATCATAAGAATAATACACATCCTGGAATAATAATGGTAGTTAACTACTGTGCTCATCAAATATCACCAGTTTCACCAACCAGTCATCCTCGAGAGTTTGACGCCCAGTTTACAACCTCTAGTCAGAAGAATATGTTATATAAGATTTGCCTTTCTTTGACATATTTTGGAGGGAGACAGCAAACACACATAGGAGAATTAAATAGTCTATTGTATAACAAAAACATCCCCATCCAGGAATCTATACCTATTTAAATGTGTTTGTGCTGTATACATAAGCACATATATTCTTATTGCCATACAATGTTAATATAGAAGATTCTTCTGACTATATACACACTGTAAACTACTTTTTCCTGCTAAAAATGTACTTGTATATTGCTGCTTGGAATTGCAAGTTCAGTTGAGCCAAACCCTCTCGCTCCTCCTTGACTGTGAAGTAAAAAGTAAGACACCCGAGGTCTGTTCTGTATGTCAGCTGCTGAATCTAGTACAAGTAGCTGACACTGGCATGCAATACAACTACAGCCTGCCCACAGAATGTTGGACCTTTTTTTCTTCAATGTGTTTAAATCTGTGTCTGATAAACTCTAGAGGGAATCAAACAAGCACAACGTGAACTTCAAGTACTGTACTTGTCCTTATACTGTAACTTCTGATTAGTGTTGGTGTTTATTGTTAAAGTGTAAAGTGAGCACAGGTCAGCGGGGGAGTGAGGAGGGTGGTCATGCGACAGGGTAAAAATACTGCATCGACTTCAAGATTCTCCTCCTCACTTTCAAGGCTCTCCACTACATAGCACCTCCTTACTTCTCTGACCTCCTCCACAACTACACACCCACCCGTACTCTCCTCTCTTCCTCCTCACCACACCTCCTGCCCGGCTGTCTTCCATGGGGTCAAGAGCCTTCAGCCGTGCAGCCCCCCCGTCTCTAGAACTCTCTTCCACAAGCGATCAGAGAAACTGACTCTCTCCCCACCGTCAAATCCCATACTCATTATAATTTAGTTGTATTTACTTGTTCTTTTATTATTCTGTTGTTGAATATTGTTTGTATTCATGTTTGATCTGTTTTTATTCTTGTGTATCTGTTTTTATTTTTATTATCATGTAAGGTGTCCTTGAGTGTCATGAAAGGCGCCCATGAATAAAATGTATTATTATTATTATTTTAAATAATAATAATAATACAAAGCACGGTACAAGGTACGTTGGTTAGAAGTTATAAATGTTGACACTTTTTCGGTTAATTGCACAGCCCTAATAGAGTATTTATCCTGAGCTCCCGAGGATAAAATGCATTTCCTATCCAGATATAAGTGTCTCCAGTGCCCATATTGAGATCTGACTGAGATCCAATCCCTCTGTACAGCTCATTTGTACAAGACTCCATCCACAGGTCTCTTGACTAACGTGAAGACTGAGGAGAGGGCTGTTTTGTGTGTTTACTGGCTAATGGCTGCTAGGAGCACAACAGGAACAGTCGCACATGATTATTATTCCTGCCCACGTAGTGTTGGATTGACAATGCAATTGCATTTACTTGTTTACTTCAATGTGGGCACAATGCCTCCCTGACCACTTCACATCACAAATCACAAAATCCCTCAATGCATTTTAGGTGCATATACACCTATATTTTCGTGTGGTGAAGCACTATCCAACTGTTGCTGATCACCTCAAACACATTATAATGCAGAGTGTGGAAAATGTGCCTCAGAGAATATCTGAATGTTTCATTTCTTCTGAATAGACCAACAAACAAGGATGTTTTGATTCTCTTTTAGCCCCAAAATCCACATTTGTATATTCTACAGCAAGTTCTTAACATTTGGCATAAAATATTGTGTCTAGGGTGTAGATTTCTGTGGACGCTTTTGAATTCACAATGAAAATAAGTGGGGTTTATGACAGCAACAGTTAAAGGAGAGGATCCATTGACTCGAGCTCAGCAGGAGTTCATGTTTCAGGATTAAAGAGGCTTCCCCCTCTAAGACCGGGAAACCAAACTGAGCACGGTCGGGTGGGCAGGATGTCTGAAAGCTGTCAGCGCATTACAGTACAGAGACACTACAGAGCAACTGAACAAACCCGTCTCTGGAAAACTGATGCTGGATGGGAGGCAGATGGACTGAATGACGCACTCCCAGGCTTTAGATTTCTTCGCAGCTTAATGTTGATTGAGTCAGTGGAGGACCTCAGCTCCATCCTGCAAAGCCCCCAGCTGTCACGCAGTCCGGTGAAGGCAGCACATCCAGGACAATGTGGATGTGAAAACGTGCTGCACACGGACAGAACTTCTGTTGCCCTTTGGCAAGAACATCTAGCACTTAGAAGACAGTAAGAAAGACAAATACAGCTGCCACACAGCACATAAGTCTCAGACAACTGGATTTTTCAGACAAATCCTTTTTCAGATTCATGTTATTGACTGCATTGATATTGTTTTCATTAAGAAGACATTTGTGCCATACGAGTCCACAGAGAAATATGACTACTGCCTGTTTAAAGCCAGAGGCCCGGTCTCAGCATGCAGAGATTGTTTCAGATGAAACTGTGTTGAATAAAACACATTCTTAAGATCTCGTTTTTACTTTTATTATTTTTCATGTGCAACCTGCTTTGGATACAACACGCCACAGTGTCATTTTATTATTTTCCTGGATCCAGACTTCAGTTTCTGTGTCTTGTTCTCCTGCAGACATATTTATCCCTCAGAGGAGGGATTCGTGTTTTGGAGGAACCTAAGCTCTTTAAATATTAACCATGCACGATCAGGTGCTGAGCTCCTGAGGTGTGACTGTGATTCACATCTAAATCTTTGCAGCCACCTCATCACAAAATGTGTTTTGATTTTCAGCATCTTTGTTTCAGACGGAAAGGTGAAGATCACATCAGTTGTCCGTAACTAATAATAATCAAAATTAAACTTGGATCTTGTCAGCACACAGCAATTTTTAATATTTAAGTTTTCTTCATGATTAAGATTTTCATTGTTTTGATACAACCTATGACAACGTTCAGACCTGGTATTAACATCTGTCCTGAGAGATCAGATCAGGCCTGGACGCACACAAATGCTTGTGAATGCAAAACCATCCTGGGCCACATAAGGACCACCAATCCAGCTGATGTCCTCAGTGTCATATGTTGATTTGTTTATGACCAACACATGATTGATTATCTTAAAATGGCAAAATCTTAATTGCTGCTTGAATTCATTCATTCAGTCCCTCCTTACTGCGCTTGCTGTCTCTCTCTTTCTATGCATCTCTTCCTTGTGCCGACACATACACACGACACACAAACAACTGGGTAAAAATGACATCATTTGGTCTTTGCCAACATACATGTCAGTTGTGTTTATTTGCATATAGAGCGAGGAAGTGACATCTGATCCCAAGTGGTCACAGGAGACACATTCAGGATGTATTTTAATACCAAGTGCGAACAGACGAACTTAACGTTGTCTACTTGTGACCGGATCTCTCAGGACGGATGTTAATACCAGGTCGGAACATGGTCTGTGACCAGGGAAATCAGTGGCATGAGTCATCATATCCCAGCATTTCAATCAGCCCCCCCACACACACACACACAAGAAGCTGCACAAGAGGACAAGCAACTCCCCAAACTAAAATCCTTCTTATTGAAAAGAAAATGTCTAAACAGTAGAAATGTGCTGTGTCCTTCCTCCCTGTCACCTTTACTCTCACCTCCAACTTCCTTGTTTTTCGTCACTACTTTCATCACCAACTTTCTCCCTCTCATCAGTCCTTCATATCTCCATGTACCACAGACCTGTGGGCAGTCAGCACTGTGTGGAGCACCACTGGGGGCTGCAGACACATCAACTCCTCAGGCACAGTAATTATTTGGCTCTTTTATTGTTGAATGCGCTGCTGACAGCTGGCCTGAGGGGAGTCAAATATATTTTTTGCCACACTCCAAGTTTCTTGGAGGAGACTCAACAGCCGCTAGCCGCTCTAAACACTACTCTCCAAAATTACCTGAGGTGCAAGTGAGAAGGACACAGACATAGACTGTCACACTCAAAGTTAGCCGCAAGTTTAAATTGGTTTTGTATTCCTATTGAATGCACCAAGAGATATTTTGAAATCACCACGTGACTTGATTGGTCTAGTGCAGTGTATAATCTTGATATCTATTTAATTAAGGTGGTATTTTTGTGATAATCTCATGAAAATCCTGCTCTGACTTTGGTGCTGTATCTAAATGAGTAGCAGCTTCTGGTGTATATTACCCTGATATTGCCTAGAACAGATGTTTTAATGTTATGTCTCCTTCAGTCTTCTGAAGACCTTTGGTGACCAGTCGTGTTGCTATAGCTTAAGAAAACCTTTAATTGACATGTACAAAATAAAGTGACCTCATAAAATACCTAAATGCCTACATTTTGTCAAGAAAGTGTGTATATAGCCTTATAGTTGAAAAAAGGTTACTGAAAACTTATATTCAGTGTGTTTGTTGATTTATATTTCAGTGGAATATCTGTGCATGTCATTTACAGTGGGATTAGGACAGTTAGACCCAATTATGGGAAATAAAATGTGGTTAAGGTCGAGTATGGCTGAGAATTTTGCGTGACTTTTTCAGAGCTAAGAGTTTTTTTAATGATTTTGAAACCAATGTTCATTTTGAAAGATGTATTCTGAGACAGCCTGCTAAATATCCTGTGGTAGTGTTGTACCAAACCACTTTCATATTTTTTTGGAATTGTCCATCTGTGGCTCCATTTTGGAAAAGTGTCCATGGTGCCCTGGAGGCAGCTTACGTGTTAAGGGTGCTGCAAGTTGCAGGCAAAAAAACTCTAACCAGAAAGTGGCTTAAGACAGACGTACCAACCACGAACGAGTGGATAGATACTTTAGAATAGATATATGGAGAGAATTACATTTAAATTAAGATATTTTTGAAGACATTTGGTCGAAATGGCTTACCTATGTGTGAATTTCGAGGAGGGGGAATAGCAGTTGGCCTTAGACAAGAAACTGACCCGAACTGCCCCTAATAGAAGACTTCTGCCGATAGGTGCACTGTATGAATGTGTGTGTGTATAGTTGAATGGCAATAAACTGTACTGTAAAGACTAGAAAAGGGCTAAATAAATACAGACTATATATTAGCTCATTTTTGTTTTTACTTTGACGTTTTTTAGGGTAATGTTTTTTTCTGTACGTGTTCCCTAAATGAAAAGCTAATAAAAAGAATATAACAACAAAAAAAGAAAGATGTATTCTGAAGTTCACCAAGTCAAATTTTCATATAGGTATTTGCATGTAATATTACTACAGTGAACACAAGGGCAGTGAAGACCTCTCTTAAGTAAATATATAAAGAGTGTACCACTGATCCCTTGCTTTCAATTTGGCGGGATGCGAAGCAATCAATGTGATTGCTGTAAATACTGGGGAGACACTTGTGAATATTACTATGCGATGGATGCCAGTACACCAGCTCTGCTAGACGACTGTGAATGAAAAATTAGGAGGCAATGAGTGTTAAGGGACCACAACAATCCTCTAGCCTATATGACTGGCCAGTAAGCCTATTTAAAATCTCTGGAGCTCTGTTCAATAATGCCCTCTGTTATGGATGGGATTATTAAAATGAATAGTCAATACATCAAGTTTCCTTACACTCTAGGAGAACAGGGCAACATCAAAAGGCAATTTGCAGTAATGTCCAGTTTCCAAATGTAGTCAGACACAATTGACTGCACTTACATTGCTATAAGGGCTCCATTTGAAAACAAATGTCTCTATTTGGATTGAAAGTGTGTGACTTTAAGAAATGTGAAAGTCATATGTGACTAATTTGTCTTTTCAAATTAGGTTTCGCGACGGCCCGACTTAACCAACGACTCATTTATCTTCAAACAAAGTCGTGCACTGGTTCTGGGGACAGCTAGATGTTTTACAGCTACAGCCCCCTCACCAGAGAGCTCCTCCCCGGGAAGCTACTTGCCGTCTACTGCTCTGTAGGAAGTGACTAAAAGGTCACCACACATTAGTCTCTGTATTTAATTGTTAACAAAACCTTGAAATAAAAAAAGTTTGTGTGCACATTCACAAAAATGTATATATATGGATCCTGATTCCAATGTATTGTTCTATAAATTAAGCCACAGATGTGTACATGTGGGAGATTTTTGAGTGATATTTTAAGAGAGTGTTCTCAACAATCATCAAACTATTTTAATACCTTATACCCAATAATACCTTAAGAACCACTTTTTGGCTATGTCCTTCAATTTGTAGGCTGGAGTCAACACTGTTTTATCGGGCTGCATAGTCCTCTCCTTTTTGATGACCCACATATCAAAGAAATAGTTCAATATTACAATCTAATTCAGGAATAAAGAGGAGAGTCTGATCTTGTGAAAGGCCTGAGTTGAAATTCAGAGGGCAAAAATGTACAAGAAATATTATCAGTGAAGCATAACCTGAAAAAGATCAAATCAAAAAGGATTCTCAGATGAAAAGATGACCTTTTTAAACAACTCTACATACAATTGATACGGTCTGGTGCAAATGTAGAGCTCATATGCACCTAAAAGGATATCATTTTCAAAGTACAAGTACAAGCAAACTCTTGCCCAAAAATGTCTCTTGTTGAGGGTTAAGGGCAGAGGATGTTGCACCTTGTTAAGCCCTATGAGATAAATTGTGATTTGTGAATGTGGGTTATACAAAATATGATTGATGAGGACCAAGGTGAAAGGTATTTCGAGAAAATTCCCAGAAACACAATGACTTTCAAGCTATTGAGTGCAAACACAAGTTTGTTCAGAGAAGCATTCATAGCTTCCCCCAAGTGTCAATAGGCTGGGGAACACCACCTGGTGCATGAGTGGTCACAGAACTGAAATCCCAACTGCAAGCAATCTGCTGTCAGGAGAATAATGTAGATCACTTGCTGGTTAGTTAGAAAGCTTGGGGTCTCACCACTTTGCCAGCTAGCAGTAGTCAGGAGCAGATGGTATTGTAAGTCGGATTTCTAGTATAAACCATATGTCTTTGAGGATAGATTATAATGAGACAGGAATGCTTCTGTTTATGTTGCTGAGTTTGTTTGAAAAAAAAAAAAAAGCAGCTGTAAGTTAACCAAACACTATGTAACTTTTATTGAGCAACAGCGCCCTCTACAGCTACACAATTATTTTTTTTATAGTGGCGGTTACTTCTGTTGATCTCAGTGTCGGAATCTTTGTCTGAGCCCTACATGGCTCTAATGTCAAAGAATATCAATATCTCGACCTGCTTTATCCAACTCACAGAACTGAAACACAACTGTGAATTGTCCTTATGATCCTGAACCAGAAGGGCTGCTGCTGTATAAATACATTATAATTATAACACTATTTTCTAAAAGTTTCCTCGGAGAATATCGGAGATCAATGCTGGTTTTTAAATGACTTCTAAGTATTTTTTGTACTGCACATCTCACAGGAAATTGTACCAAAGTTACATTGTGCAAATACAGGTGTTCCGTTTGAGGTGTTGGGAATTAAAGTGGCACAATTCTACCTATTAGAACTCAGTACTGTCAAACTAATTGTGAAGCTGTTATCTTCAGGTAAATAAAAGTTGAAAGAGTGTTCCTTTAAGTTACCTTGTTTATTTTGTGTATGTTTTGACTTGTGATAACAAAAGATAGACAGGATGTTTGGTTGGGCTGGTGCCAGATGACACTTAAGCAGAAGCAACAAACTCTCTAGTCCAGCTTGTGTGCTGACCGCCTCTGGGGCTACTTTCCTTTCCCCAATACCATGGCTTTGAATACTACTTGAATAATTTGAATGCTAATTTACCTCAGGGACACAAGTGTTCTGAATGTTAAACCATTCTCTCCTAGACGGAGTTTCCACACCAATGGTCTCACAAATCTCCAGAAATGGACTGCACTCATTGCCAGAGGGGAAAATAAAAACTAGCTCCAGGGATACAAACATTGCACTCCATCATTCCTCTGACCAAAGGCTGTGAGTTTCAGATGTAGTCATGATGGAGTCATCAATGCGTTTTTGTCTTAATATGTACTTCAAATCTCAGTTTTGAGTGGGTCGGTGACTTCACTCGACAGATAACAGAACCCTCCCAATAGGTTGTGACAACGAAGGTCTGAATTCCTTAAATGGTTTTGTCATAAGAGTGGTCATGGGTAAGGACTTGGGTGAAAAGTATATGTCATAGTGCCTTTACTGCTATACAACTTAGAGTCACTGTCATTTCCTGCTACCATTGATCCGTCTGGGTACTCACACCGACCCTTTCTATAGTCCCCTGATGCTTTTCAACACTGATGGCCCTCTCTGTCATACTGCTGCTGCTGAGGGAAGGGGTGGAAATCTTTGAGCCCTGGCCAGAACCATGACAGCTTGATCTGTTGGTCAGTTAGTCAACCACTTCCATTCATATCCTATAAATAATTTAAGATTAAGAAATCCTTTTGGATATAAGAGTATCCAATATTAAAGGACTCGGCCTAGGGCAAAACAAGAAATAAAAAACAGGATCAGAGCATCCTTATTACAAAGTACTATACAATGTAAAAGTAATGAGGCAATCACAATAGTAAAATGAAAGGATAGAGTAGAATACATTGCAACAAGAAATTGTAACAAGAAAGAAACAAATCCAAGATAAAACAGGCTTAGAATACTGTGGTTATATAAAAGCTTAATTAGCGAAATCAAACAAAATTGTAAGGCAAAAGTATAATTTGAGAGAAAAGACAGTCTAAGCTAAGCTCTCAGACATTAGTCTCTGGGTCTGAACAGAAAAAGCTCAATCATTCCTGGCCTTTGGTCACTGCTCAAGGATCTCAGCTTTACATGAAGGCTTTTAAAAACTCAACAATTCAGTGGAGTATCTTGTTTTCAATGTTTTAAAAGCTAGCAGCGAACCTCTGAGGCAGCCATACTACTACAAATGAAAACAATCTCTGTCTTCACAAGTGCTTTGGCTCTGCATCAGTTTTAATCCCCATCCATACTTACATGCCTGAAAACGCACTTCACGTTACCACTCAGGTACACTGGGCATTCATGTGCCGGTGTAATAGCTCCTACACACGTAACCGTTGTATCATTGTACAATGCATGATTTAACTGCACAACAGCTGTTAGCAAAAACAACAGGGTCAGCAACGCTTGTAATCGATTATCCATGTTGCGTTTTACACTGCTGAGGTTGATGTCGTGGGGGTCAAGTGGGTCATGTGATAGGAGCCTGACAAATCAGCAAAGGCTATATCGTGACGGAAAAGACCCAATCAGTTGTATCTAGGCCATCATTTTCACACATCTCAATTTCTGTAAAACGCAGCAGCCCCAGGATTGATACGAAGACCTAAACCAACGATTATTTTAATTAATCTGTCGATTCTTTTTTCAATTCATCGATTAATAATCGGATAACAAGACAAAAGCTACATTTGACCCGTTCCAGCAGTTTATTCGAAAATAAACTTTCTGTATATTGCAGACATTAGATACCTATGACTCAGTTCTGACTATTCATAATCCAAGTTCAAGTCACTTAGATTCCCCTAAACTAAAGATACCTTAAAGTAAGTTTGAACTAGTGCGTATGGTGTTTCAGATATTATGAACTTCAATTATGAATAGTCAGAATTTAATTGTAGATATCTAAAACTGGAATTAAAGATTATAATATAATATAATCCAGGCTCGCCGTGCTCGGGCCCTAATGATAATTCAACTGATTTGTAGATATCTATACTGGGAGATCCCACACACACATGAATGACAAAAATAGTTTGAATGTTACCATGAAATTACAGATGTTGAAAATTGGAGTTTTGTTTGTGATCCATGCTGGAATGTACTGTTGACACCAGTGGCTCTTTAGACATGTTCCTACCTCGCGTCAGCCAGATGCTTCCACACCTCAGAGCACAGATCGCTGTGAGACTCTCAAGAGGGAGGTGTACTATACTGTCAGGGGGAGACACGCATCAATTAGAAATGAGCAACTAAACTACCCATGACGCTCTGGTCATTACTTCTTGTGTTTTGAGGTCTGGACTGTTGGTCCAGCACCACATGATAAATTACTCTGCTTATTTCTACGAGCGCTGGAGCTGACAACCCCCAACCCGCACACCCACAGTCTATCGCCAAAGCACCCATCAAAATTTAATTAAGAAATGTGCAACGAGACACAATACACTCCAATGTATAAAGACAAATGGTAAACAATAAGAAAATACAGCATGACATGTGGATTGTATTTCCTCAGACATACTGCTAAATCAATATGCCATCAAGCATCCCTTGAAGGGGAGAGAGAACACGTTTTCTGTTATTCTTCAGCTCAACAGCTTGTATGGATTTTCTCTCGACATGTTTATTCAAGTATTTCAACAAAAACTGAATAGAGGAAGGGGGTCAGCAGAGGAAGAGACACTGAAGATAAAAGTTTTATTATCAAAACCAGGTAGACAACGTTTGGCCCTAAATTGGTTATATGTAGAAATGCAAAACTCACTAAACACAAAGTGAAAGTAACTTTGTGATGCCAACACAAATGGTTTTGAAGATAATTTTAAAAAGCCTGGCTCGTGATGAACCAGCCTTAACTTCCTTTGTCAAACAAAGTATTGCCATCCTATCCATCAACACGCTCTGTTGGCGAAACAAACACGTGCAAGCACAGGTAGATTGCTTCCACCACTTTGTTCTAGACTGAAAAGTTTCACTATTCGATAGATTGTGTGGAACTTTGGCGCAGAATCGTGTTCCCCGGAGATGGTTCTGGTGATTATCTAGCTTTCCTATAATATTACTAAAAACTGCACTTACCTGTGGTATCCTATAGTTAATCCATGGTCTCCAAATTGAACCAACAAACTAGTATCTTTGATATTGATCTGGCTCATTTAACTGTCCTGTGTTCTGTGTTGTAAAAGCACAAGGTAGCTAGTGCCATTCTAGCTATATGAACCTAGACCCATGTGCTCCCCACTATACAGTGGCAGCTGTGCCACTAAAGCTCCTTTGCCACTGGTCCAATTGGCAGTGATGGGAACGAGACATCAGGGTAAATGCGCTAATTTGGCAAGACAGTGAGGTGAGAGAGCACCTCAGTGTTCGGTGGAGGAAAAAAATAAATAAGTAAAAAAACTGAGAAGGGAAAATTACTCTACTGGCATTCGCTAACTTTTTTTTGATTGGGCTCACACATTTTTTAAAACCCTCCTAATTTCGGTGTAAAAAATATTATGTAACACGTGCCCACTTGGTGACATAGTGAGTATCTTCAGGCCTCCAGGAATATCTCTCTGTTTTGCTTCTCTCTGTTTTTTCGCTCCCATTGTTTTTATTTACCATTGGTTTTTCACTTTTATACATAAATATGTGAATAAAAACCTCAGCTCAGCTTGGTCACTAACGGGACAATTTCCCACAGCTATAATCAGACCTATTCTTCCATCAACTCCTGTTTCACGACTGTCTGCAAACAGTTTTTTACTCCCACATAGGAGGTTAAAAGTGAAATGATTCAACACAGCCGGTAGGTTTGGATTCCTCGGCTCTCTTGGTCCACAGAACAAATTCTCTGATCCAAGTTCATCTATGTTGAACTCTATGCAACAACATTTTCATGTATTAATTTTTAAAGTTTTGAATCATGGTGTGTCCCAGACTTCAATTATTGCTCTTCCTCAGTGTGTGTGAAACCCTTCTCTCCAGCGCCTCTTTGTTTGATTTAATTCACATTCAAGAGGTTACTGTGATATATGTGTTCAATAATTTAGTATGGCCCCTGAAGGATGTTATAAAAGTGGAAATTGGCCTTGGTAGGAAAAAGGTACTCCACCCCTGGTCTAGATATTCATACTTTCAAGGGGACTGACAACATGGTAGCAGACATGCTGTCACACGGTTATCATGTATAATGACTTTTAACACTTGTGTTTGAGTGTATGTGTGTGTCAACCTGTGTCTCTCTTTCTTTTGTCATGGCTTCAGATCCATCTTTTGGCACATCTGATGATAGAATTTATGTGATCACACACACACACACACACACACACACACACACACACACACACACACACACACACACACACACACACACACACACACACACACACACACACACACACACACACACACACACACACACACACACACACACACACACACACACCACTAATCCTGTTTGAGTTCCTCAATGTAGATTTCCATACTGCGCTAATTATACCAACCAATGTGACCCTCTGTATAAATTATGCATTTTTCCCTTTAGGAATTTATAGTTGTTTATAAATACATTCAATAAGAAGGAACCCCCACAACCTATGCTTTTAAAAGCAGTCCTGCAGAATAAAATGTTCTTATTTTGAGAAATAAGACAAAGACATGAAGGTTTCTCTCAGTTGAGTTACATTTAGTTTTTTTTGTTTAACAAGTGACTGCATTTCTCCAGCCTCGTCAAGCCACTGAAAACCAACAACAATCAACTGTTAAAGCCGAGCAGGACAGATTTAAGGAGGCTGCAGCTTGGTTCATAACACATTCCAAATTGAATGCAAAGGCAAACAGATGCAAGACTGTTTGGAGGAACAAATGAGTTTGCATGCAGGCCCCCCCCCCCCCCCCCCCCCCCCCACACACACACACACAAACCTTAAGGGTCCAGGCAATGCAACCGAATCATCTTGGCATGGTGATTTATTCATTTGCTTCTAGCAATAACTGAGAATATTGTTAGCGCCCCACCCATAAATCTGTTATTTTCCTCAACATAGAGATTTAGATAGCAGAGGCTGCCACTGGAAATTGTGATGATGAAGCACGATCGTGACTTTTCCACGAGGAACCTGCAAAACAGCGAGGACAAGAGTGTTAATGTGTGACATTGTGTGATTTCCGACCATTTGTGTGATGACGAGTCAATGACCTCATGAGGAACTGAGCGATGGAAAGTCCACACAGACCCACACACACATATATACACACAGCATGAAGTCAGTACAGTCAGTCCAGTACACGAGATGATGAGCAAGGCACTGTACATGTCATTTCTCCACAAGTGCAGCTTCAAAGTAGCACCTGAAGCTCCATTCCTTTCAGTGTAACTCACACTTCCTTGAAAAAAAGAATCCCGACTTCAACTTAGTAAGTGGAAGTTATTATCTATTGTGCAACATTGTGGTGGAACACAAACGCAGGTCATCAATTGACAAACGCTTTTCTACAGCAAAACATGCACACAGTCTGCACAACAGTCAAGACGGATAACTGTGACAAAGACTGTTGCATCCAGATCTATAGAAAGTGCTGAAAGAATCAAGGGAAGTTAGATTAAAGATGCCTGGTTAGTGATAACATTAGTCTAATGTTCGCATAAATTGCCTCTGTCACTATGTAAATATCTTCCCATCATTATGCAGATGATACTTAGATTTACATAACCATTTCACCTGGGGACTATAATCCCATACAAACTCTGAGAAAGTGCATTGAAAGACACAAGCAATTGGATGTGCCAGAATTGTCTTCAGTTAAACAAATAAGAGCAGTTTGTTTTAGGAGACAGGAAAGAACCATTTAAAAAAGGCATTGCTCAGGTTCGATCTGTAAAAGTTCAAAAACCCCAAACCAAGCCATGAAATCTTGTTGTTGTCATAGATTTCATGTTATACTAGAATTTTAACAGCCAAATTAACAGTTACAAAATGAGTTTATGACCGTAATTACATATCAAGGATTAAAGGACTTGTGTCTCATCTCCATTTCATAAAAGGTTTGTATTTTTATATTTTTTACATATTAGACCTTGAGCTTTTGTATATTCCTCCTTCTACAGGAGAAAGTGACCTCTGATGGCAGACATTACACATGTGGGTGAGGGGCTTCCTAATGGGCCTCCCCAACATGTCATAGGCCCAGCGGACTGTAACGCCTGGGCCACATGTGTGCAGCATGTGACTCAAGAGATATAAAATAAAAACATATTCCTCAATATTCAACAAAAAAGTATACTAAGTTTAGTGTATTGGCAACTTTTAACTTGAGAGCATTCAAAGGGGTTGGGTGGGATGTGTGTGTGTGTGTGTGTGGGGGGGGGGGGGGGGGCGTAATTGGATTCTTAGATAAACACAACCCACTTGAAAGCAGCAGTAATGTTGTTGGTGATCTTAAGTGTAAGGGTGTGATGGTGTAAGTATGGGCACCTTTGAACAAAGTAACAAAAAATGTCTTTTTAATAACATGTCAGATGAACTATTTGTCTAAATATATCATTTGTATACTGTTTTCAAGTTTAAATTGATAAAATCCATTATAAAGGATCAATTAAAGCAATGAACTCTGAGCTCAAAAACCTGCTGAAAACTCATGATCAATATCTATTTTACTACCTTGATAAATCGTGGTTTAATTACAATACACAATTAGTGTATAGACAACTGGATAATTAAAAGCACCCAACACAATAATAGAATGTTTTCACAGTAGCCATTTTGGCATAAAGACGTGGCTAAACACGGGTGTTATTCATGACATCGATGAAGCTTCTATTTAGGTAAATGTGGTTAGGAACATCCCTGTTTAACTAATATTTCATGTCAACATGGCTACTGGGGAAAAAACATCCAAGATTCGTGCTGTCGACACTCACCTGTCTGCTGGCCTGGAGAGGGCCGTGCTCCCGTCTGCAGTTCACGCAGGCTGGCACAAAGGGACTCAGACAGCATGCTTCAAAGGCTGGCTGCGGTGTCAGGCATGTTATGTCTGGTCTGGGGCTGAGATTCTCCACCAGGACCCAAGAGGCATCCCCCCCCCCTGCTGCACATACTCTCCAGGGCTGAGGGCATGGGCCGGCGATTCCCTCACAGGGAGCGATCAAAAGATTTACCTGGAAACTGTCTAACTCTCTCTATCGTTCCCTCTCTAGGTAAAGATTCAAAACATAGTAGGAAGGTACATTATACAGTGCAAGATATAAGCTGATACTTGCACATTGGTTTCTGTCATTGGTAAATATCAATTCTCCTGCTAGTTTTAGTCAGCCAACATCAGATTTGTTATAGACTGATATGTGACAATGTTGTCATGCCAACAATGAGTTAGCATTGGGCTCCTTATTTATTATTTCTATATTTATGTAAAACTTGAACAAATTCAGCAATTCCTGCAATTATCACCATTTCCTTTCAAACTAAATTATCTGTTAAAAGAGAAAATACACAGGAGAATGGTCCATTAAGAAAATGCTCCACTTCAACTGGGTACTTTTTCAGCACAGGACTTTTACTTGTAACAGAGTAGTTTTCCATGTGGTATAAGTACTTTTACTTAAGTAAAGGATGAGAATACTTAATCATCAATTTCATAATAATAATAATAACCCCCCCCCTCTGGTTTATTTAGAAAGGAGGAGGTAGAAGACTCATGGCCACTTTGTTATAATGTGGACATTCACAATATATTAACATAATGTTGAGAGTTGAGATCCTTATGTCTGATCATTGCATACGACTCCTGTATGGAAATGAGTGAGCATGTATGTTCACGAAGGACTTTCCACTCAGCCTATATATATATATATATATCACTCAACATCTACAAATATATAGAGAGAGTTTTCATGATGAGATGTTGAGTGAACCTCTACAAAGGGTTGTTTTAACCCTTGACCTTCAGTTGTTTTTGCTGAATGTAACAGCAGCAAAGAATAAACGTGTGAACACTGCCTCAAATATGTGTATACATTATAATTGTGTGTAACAGTCAGGAATCTCAGTGCGCTTCCTCTGAGTTCTTCGTGTGGTGAGTATCCTCCAGCAAGAAGCAGAGGACTTTGGTGAATCTTCGGCAAATCGAAGGAACCGAGGATTAACTATTCTTTGTGGACTTTACCATCCTGCTTTGGATTTCAATTGGGAGTTGAGGTCTTTTGTGCTCACAAACTGTCATAGAGATCTTGATGTGGATTACGGGACTGTGTATGGATTTGTGGCTCTTCACTGGCTCACATATAGCTCCATGGCTAGGGATCGATTGTGAATATGAACTTTGTGATTCTTTTGAATGTATATAGTATGTGGCACGCTAGGCATTGCTATGCCTCTTTTACTACATGCGATTTGTCTCAACATGACACGTGTAATTAGCATAGGAAAATAATTGTTTGCACGTTAATAGGAATCTGATGTTGCTGCACAAGAAGCCTCTCACACTATGGATATTGTTTTTGTAATGCTAGTATGTACCAGACACTCGATGCATTTACACAGGCAAGAACAATGACAAACTGTGTGAACACAGGATTAAATACTTCTAAAAGCTGTCAAGTCACCCACTGAAACTCTGAACACTTGTCAAACTCAAAAGCACTGATCACAGAACTTTATAAATGCACTCATATAACGGTTTTGGCTCCTTTCCCTCCTAACAGCCCTCGCTTCATCACCAGTTTCTGCGCAAAACTATCCGGCACTTAAAATCCATGGCCCTGACCAGATTGTTATAGGCTGATTACTAATTCTACACTTTGTTAATGAGGAGAATTACATAATGTGGCATAATTAACCTTTTCCGACAATCACTTTTGGAGGGTTTTTCTACCCACTTGTTTGTGTGTATCCGTTGGTGACACCACTCTGAAACCCGTCATTATCTTTAACCGAAAATATTCAACGCAGCACTGCACAGTTAATGACACTCGTATCATTGGTGGAATATAATCATCAAAATATAAAGTTTATCGAGAATAAATACACGAGACCCCCTGCAGCCATGGAACCTTTAAAACAGTACATAACAGTTACAACATCCATGGCAATCAAATGTGACAAACACCTCTTAAAGGTCCAGTGTGTAAGATTAAGATGAAATGATCTATTGGCAGAAATTGAATGTAAAATAATCCTAGTGATGTGTGTTTCATATCACTACGAATCGTTGTTTTCTTTACCCTAGAATAACCCTTTATATTTAAATACTGTATATTTACATCGGGAGTAGGTCCTCTCTACGGAGGCTGCCATGTTTTTTTACAGTCTTTCAAACTGGACAAACCAAAATCTTTTGAGTTTGTATGACGACTGAAGGCTACCACAGGTTCTCTTTCATGTTTGGAAGGGGAGGGTGAGGTGAGGGGTATGCAGCTGCAACATGCAACCTCACCACTAGATGTCACTAAATTCTACACACTGAACCTTAAAGTCTCTGCTGCAGTCCCCATGGTGGTGCTATAACAGCTACTCTGATTTCTGGGAGGATCGTGTATCTTTGGTCTTTTTTTTTCTTTGGAATTCATTGGAGGTGATCCAGGGCCATACTGTGGCCATGGTTGTGATGATGGAACGTAGAGAGAGATGAAAAACTGAACATCTTAGGAATACTACACGCAACATTTGTCAGAAAGTCAGAGAATTAAATCTTTTCATTATACATCCTGCAAAACTCGAAGAAACTTTGCTACTTAGCAGAAACTTTTAAATACATATAACTATTCAAACAGAGGTCCTCTAAGTCTCCGTTCCAGTTCTGTGTTACTTCCTTGTTTGAACAGTATATTTGCACAGCATACAATATTAAGAAAGCATTTATTTGCACAGTGAAATAATTGCATGATTAATAAAGAGGACAAGCAACTGTTATTATGGGTTTTAGAATAATTGTGTGTATTACATTATGTAGTTGCTCCAGACACTGGATGCTGGGATGAGGTGAAAATATCTGTATCACCTCTCAAGAAATCTTTTTAAATAATATTAATTATGAGCAAGTTATGAGTGCCATAATGAAAAGTAGCTTTGCTTTGATAGAGTTGCTTTTATTTTTCTTTAAAATTCTACAGTAAAAATATTCTGAAACTTTACATACTGACAGTGGGGGTCACCAACAACAAGAGTGAGGTGAAATATCTCTGTGACCTCTCAATGTTTGTTTTATAATAATATTTAATATGAGCAAGTTATAAGTGCCGTAATGAAAATAAGCCAACTTTGCTTTAAATCTTTTCTGAAATTCAACAGTAAAATCCTCTGAAACTTTACATGCAGACATTGGAGCTCAACATGAACAAGAGCGAGGTGAAATAACTTTGTCACCCCTCAAGGATTATTTGATATAATATTCAATATGAGCAAGTTATGCGACCATAATGAAAAAGTAGCCAACTTTGCCTTTGATTATTTCAGAAATTCTACAGTAACATTTTCTGAAGCTTGCCATGCAGACATTGGGGGGTCACAATGAGAAAGAATGGTGTGAAATATCTGTGTCACCTCTCAAGGATTTATTTTTGAATAATAGGTATTTTGAGGAAGTTATGAGTGCCATAATGAAAAGTAGCAAACTTTGCTTTTAATTTCAAAAATTCAACAGGCAATTCTTGGTTAATCAGCAGTACAGACTATATTAATACTACATACTACATACATGCATGCATTTTAAGGATAAACACCACAAAAATATAACAAACATTTGTTGTGTGTTTTTTCCTCACCTGTGCTCTCCTGTCTCCAGCTTCCTGGATGCGCAGTTAAAGGAGTCCCCAGGGAAACAAGCACCGGTGCCATTTATCATTCCGGGAGGGTCAAACCTGCAGGAAAGGTATTGGTGCTGGGTGAAGTATGAAGGGTTTGTTTGTTGGCTTTGTGCGGTGTTTAGCATGTATTGAATTGAAATTTGATAACTTGATTGATAGTTTATGTAATGATTTAAAGTTGTATTTGTTTAGTTTTTTCTAGGTTGATGAGAGAATGAAAAATACATCACTTCGAGTGCCCCCTGTTGTTGACTATGGCTCTGTCCAACATCCCTCACTAATCGTCAGTTTGCCATTTTGTAATGCTGTCTGAATGTTCAGAGAATCTTTTTAAACCCTTTACAGTGGACTCATTTTATTGGACAATGCAACTCTCGAAAAGTAGTGCACAACCGATGGTCACTAACCGAGCAATATATACCATCATGCATCACAGCACAAACTGAAGCAAACAAGTTTATTTCTACATTCAAAGATACTCATTCAATGTGCTTTTTACCTAAAAGTATAAATATGTATTTATGTATAATAAACATTACAAATTTACTGTGTGATTTACCATTGGCAGTCGATGTTGTACATCATAATCCTGCGGCAATGACATAATTACTGGCGCAGAGAAATTGAGCTCAGTTGTGCCAAAAAGCATTTTATTTCTTTAGCTGATGAGCTCACTATATAGTGCTCTACATAGAATTACCTTTATAGTGAAGTAGCGTTTAGTGAGCGAGTGGCTGATTTTTTAAAGAGCTTATATCAGGCTGCCCTTTGTTCTTGCTCGGTTGGTTAAAACTGGCAGTTGGGCCTGGAGAATGCTGCTGAATATTCTGATGGTGCTGTCTGATACGTTAATTTGTGAATCGCTGTGAATAAATGATCACATCTGGGATTTGCCGAATCTCTATTGGTCCTGATCGCTTACAAGGTCAGTCCATAACTATTACTTGGTAATTTTGTTAGCAAAGACAATGTAAAATCCTGATTGTCCTCAGGGAAATTGTGGAGGGGTTTTATGATGTTTGGCTGTTTATTTAAGATGGACACTTAATGGCATCTACTGGAAGTGGAAGTCACAAACAACATTGATGTGTTTTGTAGCATCAGTGTTGAGGCACACACGACTACAAACCTGACCAGTCACCTCACCGCTCTGTGTCTCTGGTCTGTGATCAGCTCTGTGTAGCTCGGATGAAACAACTGGTCTGGCAGGTTCATGACGTGTGTGGATATTCAATTCATTCTCAGTGGTTTAGCGAAATACTTCCCTGTGAAAACAGTGGGTGCATTTGGAAGTGACAAACATCCTCTTCCCTCTCAGTGCATTTCAGCTGTTCAATAGTTTTAATCATGTGCCTCAACTTTGAAACAGTCGTCTATCATGCCCAAATTCAGATAAGTCGAATTTCTGTTGTACCTTTGTCCATCTGTTAATAGGCTTGATTGATTTGAATTTTACACTTCAAATAGAAAAAAGGTTACAGTACCACATAATAAAAAAAAAATCATATTTCTCTTCCCATGTATAGATAGTTAAACAGCATATGGTTTGAGGCTATGACTTAAATTAGTCCCAGTATAGCAATGCGTGCATAATTATCACAACGCTTCGAGTCACATACAGTTCACAGTATATCAAATACCATGAGTGAATCTGGAGGCCTCCGAAGCACCGTCACTTGACACTTGAATTATGATAAAGTGCTTAACCTCAGTGCCGATGCTGCTGCTTTTGAACTCAGTAGTGACCTCTGTCAGAGTATTGACAAACATGGCGCACTGGAATGTATGGCCTCGGTACTAAACCAGTAAACTGGGTTTATAGGAGACGTGGTGATAATTTGTCACAACAGCAGAGTTAACAAGACCATACATTGAGAGACAGAGACCACCAATCTCCCCCACTGTGGTGCCAGTTGTTCACAGTAAATGTACCAAGATAGCACTATAATTTGACAGTGATATAGTGATGTCTAAAAATGATACATGCCACACCTTTGAATCCACCAAAAGCCCCATGACACATGTTTTTAGCCATGGTGTTGGCTTGGCTTTAAGGCTAAGTGTATTTCAGTCAGTTCACCACATTCGCCCAGTATAAAATATCTCAACCACCATTAGATGGTTTGCCATGTTTCTTTCTACAGTCATTCGTGGTCCGAAGTTGATGAATCCTTATCTTTTTAAGGATGCAGTCACCCACCTAATCTGAAGGTTCAGACATTCAACATTCCCAGACGATGCATCACAATGACTTCATTGATCCTGTGGCATCACCAGGTTCGCTAATGGGCAGATGACCGTGACATTTTGACCATTGTATTCCTTTATTAGACAACAGTTGAAATATTCCATCTAGAACCAACATACTACATATCATATTACACTCAGAGTAGGGCGAGGATGCAAAAGCAGAAATCCAGGAATTAAATATACAAGAAGCATAAGGGACATTAACAGAAACTGAAGCATGAGGAAAGTGAAACACAAGGAAAATGCAAATGTCTTAACTAAAGAACTGTCAGAGGAGAGTGAGGAGCACAGAGATTATATACACAAAAGGAAGTGGAGACAATAGGTGTGACACATTAGGGCAGGTGCAGCCAATCACAAATGAGGGAAACCAGAATGAATTAATGAATTTAAAATACAATCAAAAAGATAAAACAAAAGTCCAAAACATGACATCATCAAATCAAAACTATAATTTAGTTTTTTTAATCAAATATCTGTAAAATAACTTACATTCCCAAAAGCCACTTTGCCATTGTTTTCTTGTTGTTTAAAGCTAATTACCAATTGTTCCCATTAAAATATGCCATTCTAAGATGGTTAACATGGTAAATATTAAATGCTAACGTCAGCATTCAGCTCAAAGCTGTGTCTATCTATAGCCTGTCCATCAGTTTTTTTGTCATTTGCACTGTCTTGTGCAAATGTTTACTCAACTTGCAGTACTTATACTTTTTTAATTATGTATTATACGTGCGTGGGCTAAAACCAACCTGTATTTTTCTTTGTGTATAATCACTCAGTCCATTCACAAACATATAAAAGCAAAGAATCTCCACATTTGAGAGACCGGGAGCTGTTTGACTGAGATGATTTAGGATTGTTGTGCGATTTCCCGAACAACACGAAGCTCCTTCATTGCATTGCCTCTCTTTTTTTCCTCTCCATCCTGGCATGTGTGTACACATGCCAGGTTGAAGCCTCAACCTGGAGCCCGTCCAACATCCCTCTTGAAGTGCCCAATCAGTGATTTGGATCAAATGTGACTGTGACTTTCAAGGTGCAGTGAAAGTGAAAATTGTTACCTCACAAATACATGTAATTTCAACTAGTGAGGAGGCTCAGGGGTGCTAAAGAGAGGAACTTGACCGCAATAGACATTTGAGGCGACATGCTTTGACGTAAGCACTAGATGCACTCTGGGTCCTTTTTTGGACAGCTGGTGGTTTTATGATTTTCAAATTTTTTTTCCAAATGTCTGATAACCATGCAATGATGAGCTTCACAGCACCATTTACAGGCACAAACCCAGGCCTATAAAAATTGATTTTTCTTCTGCCACAGAGCGTGTCTTAAAAGCTTTCTCTTTCTCTTGATTGTTATCATTTTTCCACTCGCCAGAAATCTGCAATTACTAGTTCAAATGAACTGTTTTGATAAGGTTTCATTCTCTTGTTTATGCACTTGAGACTGAGTCACCACTTCCACTGCAGTATGTCCACTTTGGTAGAAAATCATACAACTTTTGATACGCATAATGTCTCCTCGTGTTCTTGTAGCACATAAACTGCTTATTTTGTCCGGTGGTAAAATATGAAAGTGGGATAATGTAAATGTTTTTCTCTTTTATAGGTTTGGCCAGATTTCATAAAGACCTTTCAGCATTTAAAAAAATATCTCATGTTGATTTACTATCTGAGGACCAATAAAGTTAAAATGAAGAAAAAGCAGCAATAAAACATGGATCAGTCTAAAGTTCCCTTGGAGAATATTTATGAAGTTGTCATCACTAAGTCTCGCTCACATGCACGTTTAGGCTTTATTTATTGTTCTGGTGTTCATCCACTGCAGCTACAGCATTAATGGAAAATGTCATGTTGCGGTGTCCACCACTCCAGAACTCCAGATGATTTCTGCAGAATTGGGTCCGGACTTTCCCACATGAACAACGCAGCAAGATATTCTACAACAACAAGGAAATCTCAGAGCGTTCAGGTGAGTGGCGGAGCAGCACGCAGAGACAAGACGTAGCATAAAATATCATCTGCGGAGATCACGTAGTTTTGTTTACAGCACATCGACACCGGCCACATCTTTGGCGATGTCTTCCACGTGTTTGGCTTCGCCATTGTTTATACAGCATTTCAATCACTGTATTTTAGCAGTGAAACAATGCTTATATTTTAACTTTTTTTAAATTATAGTGAAGTAAAGTAAAGTACATTATAGTGTAGCTTTGCCCTCATATCCTGTTATCTCTCTACTGCTACTGCCACAATACAGGGATAACATTTTTAAAACATTGCTGTAAAAGCTTTGACATTTTCAGGCAAATTGAAACTAAATAACCACATGGATGTTTAGTGAGTGTTTGATTTGAAAAAGCAGGGGGACTGACAGTTTAAAGTTGCATTGAAGGGATCTAAAACTCAAGTGACAGCACGGGAGAGAACAACACGGTGTTACCTGATTTGACTCTAATAGCCAACACTGAAACACAATCATAAAAGCAGACCAATATCTAATTCCAGGTGATTTACTGCCAATCCAACATTAGCTTGTTACCAATCTAACAGAAATTCTGTTTGAGATGATTTCTGGACAATGACTGAGAAAGAAATGACTGGGAAAAATCCACAAGAACTGTATTTCGTTCGCCAAGTCACAACAATCAAACATGGGCGGGGCCTCATGAAATTGTCTTGAGGGCCAGATCTGGCACCTCAGATATAGTTTGGGGCCCCTATTGTAGTGGTGCTCTGGCTTTGCCAAAAGGCTCACTGTGGATTTATTACAAATTAACACAGCAGTTTAAACTATCTGTTAACCACAAATGTAACTTTCATTCGTTCTTTCTTTCTGCACTTTGGCAGTTTCCTCGTAGTCATGATAAAACAGTGTGGACCCTCTCCCTGGAGGGACTGCTGAGGCCCTATAATTATAACTCCATCACCAGCAGATAATACACTCAATTTGAAAAGCCTCGACGAATGTAAATACCAACAAGGACGGCCTCCAACAGGCCTGATATGGAGAGAAAAAGAGAATATTATAATCACTCTGTCTGTAGACTCTCACTGTGGGGAGGGCCGTTTCATGGGGGGTGTGTGTGTGTGTGTGTGTGCGTGTGCGTGAGTGTGTGTGCTTGTGCGCTCACCGGGAGGGATGGACTCACTCAGCCTCATTAGCATGGATACAAATAGGTTCTTTACCCCTGATGTCTCATTGTGGAGACGTTTGGGAGAAAGGGGAGAGTCTCGAATGAAGCCCCGTACATCACAGCCTGGGCGAAGAGGTGGGGTTACACAGAGAGAGAGAGCGAGAGAGAGCGAGAGAGAGAGAGAGAGAGAGAGGCGATGGAAGGTGCAGGGAAATGTCAGGAATGAAAGAAGGCAAGAGTAAACATTCTGTCTACCTCCCTCTAGACCAAAATGACAAAACTGTTCTCACAGGAAATTTGTTCTCACACAAAAACAAATGGCATCTTTTCATCACAGCCCCACTGCCGTCCCTGGAACACATCCAATAACAACGCTGTTCAAATTCTTGCCTTTGTGCCAATCTGTTCATGGCAAGCAAGGTTTGGTTAAGGTTAGGGGAAATCATAGCTATGATTGACAGAAAGATAAATTATGGATTTTTTAAAATTCAATCTATGACTGAACCATAACTTTTCTCTCTGCGTTGACAGACTGTGCTACATGTCTGTCCACGTGACTGAGCCCCACACTGTTAGAATCCTTTACATGACATAGGACACACTTCCTACACTGGCACTGTGGTTGGAACTGGGAACTGTATTCAGTAAAAACATTGCTTTCAAAAAATCCTTGCAGTTTATGGGTCTCATGTTAGATTTTTTTCCTATCGCTAAAAACAACATTCAGGCAGGTAAATTCAGACAACGATTAATATTCAGGTTTAGAGAAACACCCAGGAGAGTAGCTTTGAGGTGACTTGAGAAAAAAATGTTTTAAGTGTCAATGTCAGACCTTGTAAAATCTCAGAATAATAAAAAAGACAAAAAGCAGTATTACATAGAAACACAGCTGTAAAAAAAGAAAGAAAAACAAACATAAACAGCTTTGAAAAGACAATGTTTAATTGCAAATAATCCGCATGTAGAGATTTGGAAATTTACCCTCATTTTTATTGTGAAGCAGAACTCAAAGACAGAAAATCGTTGGGCGTTGGGAGTGTTCGGTGATTTTTAGTGAGGGTGGCAACTTGTGAGTTGTGAGAGGCCAGGGAACTCAACACACACACAGAACATTCTCATGCACAGTAAAGAGACTAACAGTAGCAAACAGCATGCTGCCGACTTCCTCCCTGTTTCTGGCAAATGGTAAATTGACTATTTATATAGCATATATACAGTATATGGCACACACACACATTCATTCTACATGCAGCATTTTACTCACTACATTGATACACTGTCAATTTGGGGTTCAGTAGCCCAAGGACACGTCTGGTTGGTTGATGACCCTTTCTACCTCCTGAGCTGTATCTGCCCCTGGTAGTCCTGAAGGTCCAACCATGACAAATTTAGTACCATAACTGATACGACTAAAACACACTGACAAAGTGTACAGTAACAAATTGTGCAACATGAACAAAAAAGGTTAAGTGCTCTGTGGTATGAAAACATAGCCCAGCAATCTGTAGGCTACAAGCCAAACGGATGATGGCTGTGGTACATACCTGTGTAAGAACACCAACTCTACTTGTTGCTAAATGTGAATCGTCATGTTAACTTCAAAGGTTCATGGGAAAATTCCATTCAGAGACGAGTAACTTTTTTTACTTGCTCCTCCTCGAAATTGCATGTGCGGAATAAAGCTAGTGTGTTCAAATGAACTGTAACCATTAAGGTTTTTAATTGTTATTTATTATTGTGTTTTTATCTATTTATACAACAGATTGGGTTCTTTGAGTGTGTATGCACATGTATACAACCATTATTTTGCTACGGGATAGTTTATACAAGTATATTTACCATAGACATATAATTACTGGATCTATATTTGGATCTAAAATGGCCCCAGGCCCAGTGCCAGTGTAAACTTAAAGCTCTGTGTGAAGACTCTCTTAAGGGTTGATACTTGAGTCATCTCAAATGTCAACAGTTGATTCGGTTAGCTCAACAGTTATTATCACAACAGTTAGAAATGTCAGTCAAAACTGCAGAAATAAACCCAAGTTGTAATGAACAAGAATTATCCAAGTAAGTGAAACTCACAACCAGGCTTTTTAGAGACTCAAAACTTGAGCTTGTATTGTTTTGATAATTTAGAGTGAGTGCAACAAGCTAAACTAAAGATTGACATATAGCAAAAGGAATTAGCTTCCTATTTGCACATCCAGCAGACAGATCAACATTGCACTTTTTCTGCTAAATGCTCAACTATGTCCACCAGCTTGCTGCCAAATTTATCTTTGTGCTGTTTCGGAGCCTCTTCACTGAAAACAGCTGCCTGCTGCAGCTGGAAATGAACTGAACCTTTATATTAAAGTTGCAGGCCATAAAAACAATGAGTTAAAAGAGTTAACTCTACATAAGTTAAACGTCCACAAGGAGTTTTTAACTGGTTATGAAACAGTCTCATATCAATATTGCTGCCTCTTTGTTACAGACACTTCAATATTAAAATTTCCAATTTTTATATAAAAAATTGCTTTGAATGTAACTGGACCATAACCAAGATATTTAAACCTAGCGTGACCTCAAAAAAAAGGTACCCATAACAGCTATCATAACCTCCTCACATGATCAAACCAGTTAAAGAAGGAAGGGAAATTGGGACATGAAGGAGAGAGAAAGAAATATTCCCGGCTGCTTTCTAACTGCTGCCAGGAGACTCAGCTGCCATTAGCTGTCACTTCTGAAGACAAATGCAGGACTGTCATTTGTTAGCTGTGGATCATTGAAAAGGATTATAATGCTGCACTGTGACATTGGTGGACACATGTTAGCTTTGATTAATTCATCACTTGCGTTCACTTTCTCTCACGTCTCATCCCTCTTGCTCTCTCAAACTCAGTTTTTCCGCTAAACTAAAAGAACTGAGGGACTGAAGAAACTCTCAATTATAATCTGACTCCCACTGTGAGGCTCAACTCTGTTTTCACTGATAAGGACTCTTTTAAATTAAAACAGATGGTGATATTTCTGGACTGAAGATGATGAAAAACCATCTTTTGTGCTAATATTTATCTTTATGTTTGGGACGTTTCCCTGCCACAAAGTGTCTGTGAGGCATTTTCTCTCAAACAGAGTCAAACCAGAGACTGAATGGATTTAACCATAGATAAATCAATCAAAATGCTTCTTTTCATCAGTGCAGATGCAGACAATATGGTGAAGTGAAAAAAATGTCAATGGACTTTTGGTTCAATAAGGCAACAGCTATTTAACCTTTCTTTGATATGTTTTTATTGATTTATTGAATTCTGACTGTATATTAGGATGGACGACATGACAGCTCCCCAAAAGTCATGCCAAAGTGTCTTTACTGCCACCTGGTCATAATACCTGCCTCCACCATGTTAGTGGATGGAATATGGACCAAACTGATAAGACAAAATGCACGTCAAATAAAGTTTTCTCAAAGATAGTTTCTGTTAGTTTAGATCAGGGGTCAGCAACCTAAGGCATGCGTGCCATCATTGGCATGTGGCGCCATAATCATTGGCACACAGGCGATTTCTTATGAAAGAAATGTTCAAAGGTTTTGCCGTCACGCAGCCTGTATTATTTAGCTTGATTGATGTTAACACTTCCCAGCCACTAGGTGCCAGTAATGCGCCATAGGCTGGATGCCAATCGCCATTAAATAATAATAAGAAGAAGCCTCCCAGCCGGCGCTGCTCGCATTTTCCCACATGAATCTCCGTGAAGTGCAGCCGTTCAGGTGTACTGGTGATGGCATGCCCGCTAGCTAAAAAAACGAAGGTACGGGCATTTCAGCCCTCATGGGCAGGGGACTACGGCTTTGTTTTTCATAAGGACTGTGCTGTGTGCACGTTATGTTTTGTGCCGAATGTCCAGTGTTAAGCGCCACTTTGAGACAAAGCACGAAAGAAGTTTCAAGTATCAGGCAGACAAGGGAGAATCAATCAAACGTGCAGTGTCCAGGTATGAGAAGCCAACTCTCTCAAAGTCTTTGCCACTGCCACAACCATGCGACTGAAGCAAGCTTTCGCAAATCTGAATATGAGTGTGGTTGGTGGGGTTAATGACAAACATATTATTGCAATCATAATGAGATAAACATGTTTCTTTAAAGTGTTGTTCTATATATAGCCAATATGGATGGAATAAAATGACATGTCTGTTGGAAATATTAACGTGGTTCAATAATATAACTTAATATAAAAAAATGTTGATATGGCACACTAATTAACAAGACAATTTCACATTGGCACTTACTGTCAAAAAGATTGCCGACCCCTGGTTTAGATAGTTCTAATCACACTGATATAGGTTCAAGTGTCATGCATCTTTCATTCTATGTATCTTACAGGCAGCAGTTTTCACTTTTTCCCTGAGGTATTGAGTCTAGATTGATGAGGGGAAATTGTTTACATTTTAATTATATTGGTTAATGTTAGGGATTCTGAGCCCCACCAACAGGATTTAAAATACATATCACATGATCACTCATTTACAGTGGTCATGTGCATGCCAGTATAAACAGGAAGCAGATTATCTACTCTTCAGTTGGTTGCTTATTTGCAGAAAATACTATGAACAAGGAACAACAATGGTGAAAATTAAAGCAGGGATTTCTTCTTTTCTTGCACCGACGTCAAGGTGGAACTATCGACTTATAATTTAACATGACTCCCTGCTTTAAGACCAGACATTCAGTTTGAGAGCGAGAGCCAGTCTAATCCTGGGTTTCCACTGTTAATACTCTACTTTATGTTTTGTATATCCACAGACTGATCTCAGCTTTTAGTTGCTGTAAAGTCTTGTTGGATTTTTTCCTTTTTGCAAAATGCAGTAACACAAGCCTTTCTCATTTGTGTGGCCCACATTAAGATGACTGTCCACCTCTGTCTGATGCTCAGGGTTTAATAAGACCTGGGGGGGGAAAACTGTGATCAACATAATGTCGGAACACCTCAAAGTGAAAGCTTCACACAGTAACCACAGGGTGTTTTTAAAAAAACAGGGCTGAAATATGTTGACACTTGATCAATAACCTGTACACACGCATGAGTTCACACTTGATTTGTCCTGGCATGACAATGGATGTACTAAAATGGTAAGAGGGCTCAGATTATTGAGCTGTAGCACTGCTCCTGATCAAGTAGTTGTGCATAAACCCAGCTAAACCCCAACCCCAGTGGTGGCAGGTCATAAGACAGTTTAATGTATTTTTGTGGGTCATGTGTTGCAAGGCAGAAGTTAGATTTTTTAAATTATGTATCTATTGTGCATGATTTTCTGTTGGTATTTTATCAGCAAGCTTATATATATTGTATTTTTTATGATTGTGTTGTTTTTTGTGTGTGCTTTTAGATTCAAATGGAGGTTTTTATGATTTTATTGACTGTGTCCCAAATCATACACTCATTCACTACTTCCTACTCACTTTAAAGGGACTTCTATGCAGGGGACTATATAGTCAGTTCAATGCCAAAAGAGGAAAAGAAAAACGCTCTCAGGCCCAACTCGACGCATTTTCTTTGCGCTAGTCATTGTCGCAGGATTATGACGTACTAAAGCAACAAAGTCGGCCTGTGGAAAATCCCTAGAAAATCTCTAGATTTTGAGTGTTTATTTTTATTTTGCATGTTGAACGACCATAATTAAATCAAGAAATAAACTTGTCTGCGGCTGTTTGTGCTTTGAAGAGCTGCTTTGCTTGAAATTTACATTTGTACGACAGGTCGGGCTGTTCCTGCTGCCCTCTCTCCTCTCGAGGCTCCACTGTCAGCGCAATGCATGATGGTATATATTGCTCAGTTAGTGACTATTGGTTTTTCACTACCTTTCACAATGCATTGTGGGAAACAATGAGTCCACTAAAAAGGGTCTAAAAAATGTCACTATTTTTTTTAATTAACATTCGGACAGCACTACCTAATGGCAAACTCACTATATCAATCAATCAATCAAATTTTATGTGTATAGCCCATATTCACAAATCACAATTTGTCTCATAGGGCTTTAACAGGTGTGACATCCTCTGCCCTTAACCCTCAACAAGAGTCAGGAAAAACTACTAAAAACCCTTTTAACAGGGTAAAAAGAACGTAGAAACCTCAGAGAGCCACATGTGAGGGATCCCTCTCCCAGGATGGACAGAAGTGCAATAGATGTCAAGTGTAAACATGACCAAGATAAAGGTTTTAGCAGCATTGATAAGGGTAAACAGGTGAATTGGTGGATTAATGTCATTAATGGTCAAGTATCTGAGGAGAAATACTCCTCTATGTATCAGCAGTCCTGCTGCCATCATAGTCTATGGTCAGCAGCCAGCAAGATCATGATACACCATCAAGATCGGATGCCACTATAGTCCACAGTCATTGTCCACTGCCGCCATCAGGATCCATCATCAGCTGCCACCTCGGTCGTGGTCCACCACCATTATCGGATGCCAACACGTTAAAGGATCCGCCTTTATTACCACGATCAGCCAGCACGATACAGAATCCGCCATACTGGATCCACCATTACGATCTCTGATACACGATCCACAGAGCCTAATCCATGATGTGGCCACAGCTGCGGCCCTGGATCTGCGGACGATAGGGCAAAGGGACTCCGGGGAAGAAGTCAAGTCAGTAACATGTATTGATGGGATATGAATTACATTGATGTGATAACAGTTTGAGAAGAGGAAGGAGAAGCTGGAAAGAGAAGCTCTGAGTGTCTATAGAGTGGACTAGTGATTGGTGAGTGATTTCGGACACAGCCATTGCTTACTTCCTGCTGGGGCATCCCTCTAATGATGTGATGGTTTTGAAGCCATATACCTGCCCACCAATAGGGCAGCGGGAGAGTGGGGCACTACAGGTGCAAAACAGAAGAAGAGAAGATGGAAAGGATGAGGCACTGGGAAGAAAGGAGACAGAGAAGGAGACTCGAGACAGAGTTCTTGGTTTCATTTTTGCAGTGGGCTCCTTGCATTTGAACTTTAACCCTCTAATATTACTCTCTCATATTCTTTCAACAAACTCTTTGTAATCTCCTTAGTCACGCAGAACTTGTAGAAAGCTCTTGCACCCGATAAACCACAAGAACCTGCACAGAAATTCTATGTTGACAATGAACCAAACAGAGTTACTGCAGTCCATCCAGTCACTGCTTTAAATGTGATGCTTGTCTATTTGAGGTGTTACGGCATAGGTGCTCAGAGCACTAGCTCTTGTAGTTGTGTTGTCACTTTTGCAGTTGTGTTTTGGCTTTTGTATTCGTATAAGACGTCCTGGCCAGCGTAATGAACTGGGTTTAAAGGATTTCACGCAGCTGCATTCAATAGCCAACGTAACCCTCTCCTGAACTACAGGCACCACCTTTAACATTTACCCACAAATACATTTAACCTCGCTTGCAACTGAGAGAGCAACTCAAAGTCAATCAACTTGTTCTATTACAGTCGACTTGCTTGTGCTCGTACATTTCAGCAGACTTCTATCTGTAGAAATGACCAGGCCGTTCTCAACAGCAGCAGCAGCAGCAGCAGCGTGGGGAGGTCCTCGCCACGGCAGATAACACGGAGTAATAAAGCCTTCTTCAAGAGGTCATGAACGCTGCTGCTCCGTGATTGTTTCCTGAGCTTCAGGGCAACAATCAATCCACTCTCTCCTCTTCTCACACTTTCCTTTCACCTTATTTATGTCCCACTCTCCTCCTCACCTCTACCTGCTGCTGCCTTTTTATTTATCCCTCTTGTCTTTTTTCGTCAATGTATTTGTTGTTGTGCTCTCGAGACGATGAGCTCACTGTAAACTGGTGTTTTTTTTGTGTGGTTTCTGTTTCAGGGAAAGGATAGCAGAAGGTTGTTTATTAGTTTGTAAAATGGCTGTGCTAATTACAGTGGAAGAATGAGCCTTATTGTGTCGAATTAACAGTTCTTTGCTGCTGTGATCATTTGAGTGGAGACCTCCTGGTATTTATAAATCTGTTAAAAGCTTAAGATTCTCTCTTAGGCTGTCATTATATTGCAGTGCGCTACTTTTCCTCTTCCATATTCTCCACTTCTCCCTCAGTCCATTTGTTACATTTACATAAACAACAATAAATAGTGAACAAAAATTCAAGCACAAAGGGTTAAGGGCGGGGGGTGAAAAGCAAACCCTCTTCCTAATCTTAGTCCCGACTCCCATTACTTACGGTTTCACACAAAGGAAACAAAGAAAAGCTGTCTTTACTAACGAACCTACACTGACCTCAAAAATAGAAATACATTTTGTCCGTCACCCACAAGGCCTAGTGAAATAACAAAATAAACTTGGTGAAGGGCACAATGAGATAAAGAAGATAACAAACAAACCTATTGCTCAACAAAAAACCTTTAGTCACAGAACAAATGCTTCACTAGTTAACATTCACCAAGATTAGAGCAAACCAATCCTCATTTACCACTACACGAGTCTATGATGAGATACACCTAGGCGAACTGATCACAGAAAACTCAGCCTCCACTGCCAACATCCCACAGGGCTTCGTGTACTCTTGCCCACGAGGACAAGGAAGCCGGATTAGTCGCCGTCACAATTGGGGGGAGGAGACAGCCACAACAGGGGACCACCGGGCTCTTGGCCCATGGGCGGTGCTCCAGGCAGAACCCCCCGGAGGTGCGTAGGGTGGAGGGATGCTTCACCTGTGAAGAAATAAGAGACACTGCCAAGGCTCGTAACACCATTGAACAGTCAACTCATTTTCTCCTTTCAACTCCCCTCTTGCAATTTTGGCTTTTTATTCCTCGTTGCATAAACTCATCACCTGCTGTGTTTCACACGCTCTCTCTCTGACTCTCTCGGCCTGCGGCATCTTTATCTTCCTCCAAATCATGAATGCATGTTTTGAAATTGGAGCATCACATATTCCACATGCAGTCAAAAGCAACCAGTCTCTGTGAAGATGTATGTGAATATCCAGTGTTTAAACCACTGGTTGGTCAGAGGCTTAGCTGGAGGTGAGAGTGTGGATCCTAAACTGCAACACACTACAGGGTAAAATGCCTCATTTGGCAAAATCTGGATATTAGTTGGCTTTAAATCTTTTACTGTGTTTGTAGATTTTGCTGGGACTTAAATGCATCTTTGCCAAAGCATAATTCACAATATTTCACTATTTACCATCTCTGCTTCTGCTTCTAATTTACAACTTATTTCTGTGGCTCTTTGTTTTACTACAATATAAATATACATATAATTTCAGAATATACCAACATGAGCAAAATATAACTTCATAAAGGTCTGAAACATTTTATAAAGGTCTAATATTTTACAATATATATATATTTTCATCAAGGCAAAACAAAGTCAATGAAACATTTTATGTGAGACCAATAGGTTTCAATTAAATAAAATATATACTGTATATCCTCACTCATCTTTCAGTTTATGTGAAAAACCCAAATTTAATACATTTGGAGACACTCTGTTCTTTAGTCCAATATTTCAAATATAATGTTGTGCCCTCATATATGTTTAAGACCCAGTTTGGATTTTGTCCGTCTGACGCACGTCTTGTCAGAACAGATGCATTTCTATTTCAACAGACAGCTGGTGTCTGCACAGGCAGCACAACATTTCCCTCAAACCACAGGCTTGATCTTCATGTGACAACCAACGATCTAACCTTCTGGACCCCTACTCATAATGAGCAGTGCTATCGTAAATCTACAGTCTGTTCTGGATTATTTTTGTTTGACTAGGGAAAGGTGTTTTCAGTATACCAGACATTTGAGATAATTAATTGTTTTGACATGCTACTGTGTAGTGTCACATACTAGGTGTGTGTAATGTGTGTATCGCTAGTAAACATCTAGTTTATCAGCATGCAAAAGTTATATATGCTTTGTAGTTGTGGGCTTTCATTTAATATTATGTTGCGGTACTAGTCTTTAAAAAAGAAATGACACCCTGACCCAAATTCTACACACATCTGCTGCATTATATTCCACTTCTTGGTGACCGCAGCACTGCACAGTACATGCTGCTTGGCCACCAGCAAGCTTGGGTGAAGCAGCATTTGCAAACAGTGCAAGTTCAAATAGTTTATTGTAATGTGTCTCTTTAGTACGGATTTAAATGAGTAAGTCTAAGTGATTTTGTTGTGTTCTGTTGTTTTGGCTGCTGCTGCTCTAATGTTGTGTGAATCAATAAACTTTAAGACCGACTCCCATTCTTGGCAAATGACCACAAACAGGGGTCACATATCAGCGACTAACTGGTGCCTGTTTGATGTTTCGTGTGTTTGGAAATTTGATTAAGATTACATTACCAGATTAGTGTTTCTGTTTGGCTCACACAAATGTGAAGTTTGAGAAGTTCTTAAACAGTCTTAGTTTTTACAACTGAAATTAGTAAGAAAGATTGAGAAACCCTCTAAATTGGATTATGAAAAAAAGCATAAAATGAAAAAAATCTACTTGGACTCAATGTATTTTTTTGTAAGACCTGGAGGACAGACTTTAAAATGTCTTGCATGCTGAAGAGATTGTGCTGGTCACCATGCTCAGGTTTATATTTGCTTCTTTGCCTTTAGAACAAGGGTGGACTATGATTGGCCTCCAGGCGGGGCAATACAGAAAGACAAAAGAAATTGTGATGACATTTTTTTTTCTGCCACTAAAGAAAATAACGTAAAAATGGCTGTTGGAGACTAACATTCCCTTCAGGGTGGATTCCTTTGGCTGTATGCCAGTCAGGGTGAACCTGAACACACACATAGTGGTCAAGTGTCAATGGTGACATGCTTCACGGAAACTGTCGAGAAAGAAGAGTAGTTCCAGAAATGGACTATTGATCTTTGAAGTAAAATAAAGGCCAAAGTACTGGTTCGCGGGGGCGTGTTCACAGTGATGTCATTTTTACAGCTTGAACAGGATTAGTTGCAGGATAAAGTTAATGTTTTTAAGCAGCTTTTATAATTTAGTCTGTATGTCTATGTACCTTTTATAAACACAAAGTTACAAGAAAATTACAACAAGAATATCTATAAACCTATATGAATCGAGCAGTCAGGGCTGTCAATAAAAACAAAACAAATAACAATGTCCCCAGAAAATCAATCAATCAACAAAAAAATCAAGCAATCTGGGGAGTCAATAATAATTGAAAAAAATCGGGAAAAGCGAGATTTAAAAGAGTTACCTGATTTTGCTGTTGGTGTTATTCAGTTTTTTCCAGTTTTCAGTTGCACCTGAGAAACAACTAAACCTCTCCCCAAGTATCTCAGATATGCTGTATAATGTGCAACAAGGCCATGAAGAACCTCCAAAATCAATAGTAAGATCCATGCATCCATTACTTGGCAGGGGGGCGGGGGCCAATCCCAGCTGTCATTGGGCAAAAGGCGAGAAACACCGACATGTCTATTACAGGGCTGACATATAGAGACAAACAACCATTCACACCTACAGGCAAATCAGTTGTCTCGGTTAATCCAATTAATCTAAACTGCATGTCTTTGGACTGTAATGGGAGAAAACCCAAACAGACACAGGGAGAACATGCAAATTCCAAACAGAAAGGCCTCAGCTGGCCGACAGGTTCAAACCCCGGATATTCCTGCTGTGAGGCGACCGTGCTAACCACTGCACCACAATGCAAACCAAACAAGATCCAATTCCATATATACTGTATCTGTTTTTTTGTCTGTATGAGGCTTGCATATCTTGAGAACCGTTAATCCTATTGGCTTCACACGGTTAGTGTAAAATTTGAATAAACAGGCGACCAGCAGGGACTCATCAGCATAATCTGAGTTACATTGTCAATCATGACACGTTCACCACAACAGGGGATTTCGCGACAACGGCGACATTTTTTTCTCCACTTTGGGATTCAGCGTAAATCTTCACTGAACTTTTAATAACATGTGAACAGCTATCTGTGCAACAGAGGTGGCTTCAGGGTTCAATCAATGCAGGTTACTTTTACATTTTCAGAAAGAAAGCTGCAACCAGCAGTACCAGAGGCCAAGCAAACAGCCCGTGTCAAACAGGAAGGTCTAAAATGGGCACCCCGCAAATATGATCAATTCTAAAACATAATGGGAGCCAGTGCAACAAGGCTAAAACTGGAATCTTTTTGATTTTCGGTTGAGCAGGTGAAGCGGCAGTTACAATAACCATGAGAAGATGACAGCAGTTAAAAGGTTCTCTGTGTCTTTTAAAGATAACCTTGATCAAAATGTAACAATATCTCATCGATGAAAAAATATCACTGTACTACAAGTTACTGTAAACACCAAGATTCTTAGCAACAGGGTTTTGCATCATCCGGCTCTTGACTTCATTCTAGCAGTCATATAGTGAACTCCTTCTTTCAGAATCTCTTACTATATAAGCAGCTATAGTTGTAATTGATTTAATAATAGGGGAAATGCCATATCTTATAATAATACAATCTAAGTGTAAGCAAAGACATAGAAAATGAAATTGACCCAAAAGGGACCCCTGTGGGACACCTTACAAAGCAAGAGCAAGAGATAACTGTTGTGAAGGAAATTTTTGACCAACCTCACACATTACAACTGCACACCAATATGGAGAATAGAGCTTGTCTAATTCCACAAATTCCCCTTTCTCTCCAAGCAAAACCCAAGGTCAGGTGATAGATAAAGGGACACATAGCAGTGCATTGTAGTTTCTACGCTTATGGACTTTTATGTCTAATTCAGATGCCACAGACAGAAGGGCACCAAAACTTCAACTCTTTTCTAAATTCCACCATTAGCAAGACGTAAGGACACAATGTGATTTAAGTATTTAGGCATCACTGCACAGACCCCCTGTTGGAAGTTATGAAGCTATAATCCCATTACGAAATTGTTTTAGACAAAGGCAGCATTTAGGTCCAGAAGAAAAACTTTATTTTCAGTTGTCAAAAACACTAAGGTTTTCTGCTGGTATAAGTCATTTCTCTAAAGCTGCTCTCGGACATTTAAGACATGCACTGAACCCAGAACATTATCCTGAAATTAAACTGAGGAGTTTCTCCTGCCAGCACCAGAGTAACAACTCTGGATATAATGTCAGAGTAAACCCATGGCAGACTACAGCAGGAGATTAACCAGTGAACTCAGTGCAAGTGAGGGGGTTTAATAAAGGAAGCTTGGCGATTGGTCTGTAGTTCCGGGTGAGGGTAGGATCCCATCCAGGTTTTTTTAAAGGTCATTGAAATATTAATGATAACCTTGGACGAAAGGGGGATTGTTAAAATCTGACAGCAGACGGAGCTCAATAGATTCAGTGACTGAAAAACTGGAAATTACATGAATTGGATACTTTCATTTGAGATCGTTTTTTCTAAAAGCTCAGACATGGACATGGGAGAGAAGTGATGTAAGGTGTTCTGAGGTGAGTGGTAAGCATCACACTGCGTCCCATGGGGTGTAATAGAAGCTGTTATGGTTTCAACCTTGTCAGTAAAGTAAGCCAAAAACTTTTCAGTCATCATCAGTTTCTGTAGGGGCACGAGGAGGGGTTGGATTTCAGCTGATCAACAGTCTGGTCAATGGAAAACAGGGGTCATGCTTATGGGCAGGGATAAAATCAGAGAAGCATTTGCCCCTGGAATTTTCTCCTATTGTGGTGCTCTAATAAATTCTTCTTACGCTTGTCTAATGTACCGAGAGACTTAACTTCTTCTATCCCCATTTTGCTTTTCTGTACTTACAGGGAGTGTTGCAACTCAATATGGATGTATATGGTGTGTCAGTTCTGTGGTATTACAGAATTTATACTAGAATGGGCCATCTTGGTTAAAGACTGCACAGACCCTTGAGACACTGTGGTAAAGGTCCAAAGTATTACCACAATTATATATTTTTAAATTAATAATTGTAATGTTTATGAATGGAACAGAGGGACAATGGGAACAAGCAAGTAATTACTGTCTCAATACCAAATGTGTGGTTTTATTTTATAAAAGTTATTTAGGCTAAAACCGGCTGCTACTAGCATCACCATCATCACCACCATCCATACTATCTTGACATCAGAGGTCTCACCAAAAAGAAGCAGTCCAGCCATTGCATAAGAGAGGTTCCTGTGATATATGTCTTTAATTATTTAGTATGGCCCTGGACGGATGCTCTAAAGATTGAAATAGCCTTGACAAGTTAAAAAGGTTCACAAACTTGTGTGTGAGATTGGCGAATAGAATGTGCTGAATGGTGCCAAAATGTGAGAATACACAAGTTATAGTGAAGACCAGCAGGGAGAGAGAGTCAGTGGGACAGCTTTCATAGTCCAGATGGTGGTTGTCTGTTACTGTCATCTTTGTTTCAGTTGATGAACATTGCATGGCCCAGTACTGAGTGTCAGCCACAGCGATGACATGCACTCACTTCGTCTGACACCAAATCCACAGAATAATGACACATCGGCCAAAGGAACAATATGAAAGAAGCCCACAGCCATAGACACCACACCAGCTCTCATTCTAACAACATGCCAGGATTTTCTACCAAGAAAACTCTCTAGTTTTACAGAGAAACAAACATTTTGTGAATTATTGAGAAAGTTGTAAGATATTTTTGCCACCAAAATTTGTACCCTCCTTTCACCCTAAATGCAGTTGGGATGCAGAATGCATTGACTTTAAATCACGCCCCCCTGTTTTATTTCACCTTCCTTTAAATTTTTTATTTTAACTACATGTAATTATATTCAATTATGTTGTTTGTAAGTAGTTTTCCAGTATTTTCCTGTTTCAAGTAATGAATTGAATAGCACCACTTACTTTTCTCCATGTCTCCAAACACTTGCACTGTGGACATGAAGTCACTCTTAGAAGTTTGTTAATTAATTTTCTTCTCCAATTTTTACCTGACATTAAGATGTAACAGTGAATCTAGGTAAGAAAAATGTTTGCTTAATATTTTCATTCCCATTGGATTGGTTTGTTAGAAGTTGTGATTCATTAATTTGTGATGATACAGGCCCTCGGCATTGTAAAATAGTTGCTTCACAGAAATTTAATGTATTATTATACTTTTTTTTCAATTAAGAACAAATGCCATTAAAAACACAACACAAATACTTGTATTGAAAACTATTGACTATAAAATAAAAGTTGTAAATTTGAAAAATATTGTTTTAAAGGATTATTCAAATGTCTAAAAAGTTAAATTAAATTCTCAACACCTGATTCAATGGAAAATATACATCCTATTATATTGAATGCATGTTTTTAAAGGTTTTAAACTGCAATTTGATGATAAGTGATTGGCAACAGCTGCCTGATAGCATGTCATAGTTACATTACATTACATTTCATTTTGTATATATATATTTATAATAATGTAATGTAATGCCATGTCATAGTTGTGTGCAGTAGTGCAGCAGTGTTTTAGATTGAACCAACAGCATTATAGAATGGAATGTGGCATCAGAATAACAAAATACTTCTTTGAAAGGAAATGACTGAATGTAACCTGTTTTTGTGAAATATATTTTTCAAGGTTTACTACTGAAGTGATGGGATGTCAAGCTGGAGGGAGTCAAAGTCATCAGCAGCTTGTTGTACTTGTCACTGACGTGGTGCTGGAGCCATCAGTATGCACGACTCCTGCCTCCGTCTCTGCCGTTAGGTGTTTTAAAATGTATCACACTGTGTTTCAAGGTCTCAATTCATTATTTATGACCCCCCCGCTCTGCAGCACTGCCTCAGCAGGTGTCTCATTGTGTTGCATATACCTCAGCCCCCTGCAAATAAACACAGTGAAAGGAATTGTATGCATGTCACTGATTTTGTTTCATTTGTCTCACGCAGCTCTCCGGTGAACCATTATCAAACAGCTTTCTCCGTCTTTGAATACATCTGAAATGCCTGCATAGCCTTGGATGGCATACAGGGGAATAAAAATCCACAATATCTATGTGTTCCTAAAACGCGTTGGTATTGATCTTCGAGAGGACTGAGAGAGAATCACTTTAAGGCAAACAGATCCTTTACCAAGAAGCTCGTCTGTGGGGCCATTGTTAGGGGGAAATATTCAAACTGAATCAAAAAACAGAATCACAATCTAAGAGGAGCCAGAAAAAATATATTTTATTTGCATCCTTCTGACAACCGAGTTTAGTTCTGACACTCACTGTTTCCATTGTTGGTTTGAATGTGTCAGTTTCTGTTCTGTTCTTTACTTGTTAATAACAGCCTCCATCACTGTTTAGCTAACAATGCAACAGGCTACCAGTATCTTTTCATACAGCCTGTGTCGCATTAGCACTGCGCTACTGTGTGCTAATCGACTGGTGTGATTTCATTTCATGTGATTGAAAAGCTCATCAGGTAGCTGAGGCTCAGGAGGTAAAGAAGGTTGTATGAGACACTAATGTTGGTGGCTTGATCCCTGGCTGCACCAGAGAATTCCTTGGGCAAGAGGTCCCTGACTGAACGCCAGATTGCCACTGATGTTTTGTGGTGTTGATAAAAAAGCGATGCAGATAGACGAGTTCAATGAAAGTGATTTGGTGAATAAGACCAAAAGTGCTATATAAATACAGTCCATTTTTCATTACCCCAAACCACAACAGTTTGTTATACTCATAAACAGGATTGTTTACCTCTGGAGATTCATCACAGTGGACAAAATGTAATTTTAAACAGCAATGATTACAAGGGCAGATTTAACAGTTGAAATACTTTGAGTTACTAAATAATCTTTAAGGAATTTATTCTTGGATGGATCTTATTAGGCAGAGTTAAATTACATCACGTTGTTAAGGTTATAGTTTGAATGCAGACTCTAAAAACAGAAACCATGAAACGGAGGCAGTAAAGAGTTGGAAAGTGGTGCTTTTCAATCTGGGATGGATTCTGATATAGACCAGGGTTCCGGTCCGGGCAGGGGTTCCAATACTGATGGAGGAGTTCTGTTGATCGGGAGTCAGGACGTTCTGGGTGACCGGATGATCCTGAGCACAAAGAAACAGCAGGTATGAGCAAAATCAAAAAATATCTGGACCACGAGTGGTGACTCACGACCTGGCTGCGTCTTGGTGAATGAACTAGCCTGTTAAGCAGCAGTTGATTGACTAGTTCAGGTGTGCAGGTGAGTTTGAGGGAAAGCAGGACCCATGGAGCAAGGCCCGGTCAGCCAAACACCGACACATACAGCGGAGGGGCAGGAGTGAAAACAAAAGTCTGGCAACAGGAAATCCCATGTGTTTCAATGCTGCAAAATGTTAGCCTGATTCAACTCGACCAATGTTGTATGTTCAGGTCCTTCTGCTGCCTCCAGGCGGCCAAAAACTACATAAGTAATTAAAGTTTGCCACAGAGTATAGTAATAGAGCAGCTACACTATCTGTTCTTCTCCCTGTGTCTATAAGAGCAAGTTTTTAACCTGAACATGAACCCAAAAGAAAACATTAGAGCACAGTGAATAATTTAACATCCCCAGAGTGTTTTAGAGAGACACACTAGAAGGACCAAAATATCATATGAGAATGTAGATCTTATCTTTCCTTTCCTTTCACTCTGCGTGCATTTGCAGAAGAGCATGTTCTGGATGTCTTGAGTGAGTGCACATAATCTACAAACATGACCTTGCTAATTGGATTACAGCGTTAGCATTGGCGAAACTGTTGAGATGATGAGTTTCATGGGTTTGAAATACTCGTTCAATTCCCCTCCATAAGAAGTGAGCAGAGCCAGGACGGGGGGGGATAACTCCTTTATGCAAGATCAAATAAGCACTGAGTTAGAGGGCGAAAAGTTCTGCATCAATAAACCTCCATTTGATGGGTTTAATTTATTTCAAAGAGACATTAAAATAGACTTGGAATATTTTACCTTTGTTCTGCCTCAGAAAAAAAAAAACAGTTCAAGCCTACTCTTAGTCTTCAAGCAATGTGGGCATTATCTTCATTTTCAAATTAGGCTGTTTTTATTTCTGGAGAAGTGCCTTAAATTACAAATGAGCCTTGATGAGCTGGAGATGCATTAAATTTTGATCTTCATAGCCGTATTATTGAAAGCGGGGAGATCGCTCACCTTCAGTGCATCACAGTCCTTTGATGTCTTGCAGTTCAATTTCCCCGCAGAATAAAATATAAGCTATTTATTTCAAGGTATTTTCATAAGAATGTGAGGCAGTAAAATGAATCACATCATAGCAGGGATAGATTTGATCACTAAAAATGAGGTTGTGACTGAAAATGAAGCCATGTGGCATTTGAATCTGGTAGGACCCTCAGTCCTGCCTTTATATACAACAAAATTATAATAGCCTGCGGGAAATCAACCTCTGCAAACAAATGCATAACCATTGTTGGTTGTTAGTAGTCAAAGTATTTATGTCCAGAGCTGTGTCCCAACTCCGGGGCAACATCCTTCAGAGGACTTCCTGAGCTACGAAGACCAGACCTTCATAGACCAAGAAGCAGAACCAAAACAAGATGGTCTCGTTGACACATTTTCTATTTGCATCATCAGTTTGTCCTGCCAATACCATTGTGTCATTACCTAATTTCAACTGCTGCACTTACTGCAGTTTGGACACATGTGTAGCTAGCTTGTTAGCTTTGTCACAAGCAGGCAATGACTCCAGGAATACATTAGCCCAAGAAGGATGTACCTATTGGATCCTGTATTTCTCTGGAATGGAACACATTTGTGGTCTGCAATGTTAGGAGCCTTTCACATGGGACAGCCTAGTTGTAACAGCTGTGAGGTCACTGATCTTTGAATGGAGCCTCTGAAGGAAGGAGTCCCTGAATTAGGAAACAGTTTAGGTGTCTGACAACAGTCATGCACTGTTTGTTGACATACAACAGAGGAGAGAGTTAGTTCAAGTGACCTTTGACTGTTTTCATGCAAATGGCCGTAAAGTGATAGTTATTATGACAACATCAAGAGAGGAACAAACTAAAACTTCAAAACGTAGGTATACATACCTTATACATTCACCATCCACTTTATAGGAATACAGGTACACCTCCTTATTCATGCAATTATCTGATCTGTTTTTTAAAAAGGATTTTTAAAAGTTAACTAATGCATATTGGGTTCGGGTCGATTTTCTACATGTCTGGCTGAATTCACTGAGACACAACATATAAATGATTTAAGGACTTTGCTCTATGACCTTTTTTAACATAACCCATTGATCCCATCAAGCTATTTTTGGCAATAATATCATGCCCCAACAGACAGATTTTGAGCAGGCAAATACATATAAGTACTTGAAAATGTTGTGTTGTTACTATGTTGTTTAGTAATTGTACTTTTGTTAACAGAATCCTCTCATATATTGTGATATTTTAGTCAGTAAAGCAACTATTGCTCTTCAAACACTGATTATATGAACCCCTGTTAAGATGTTGTAAAATAAACTGGAGGACACTTTTTAGTTTCTGTTTGAAGAAATCCTATTGTTCATGAGGTTTTTATTCATCAATGGTGACATTTCATTTCAAAGAATCCGCATTGGTTCTCTGAGCATGCAGAGAGGCGGTAGACATTTTCATCCACAATGAAAACAGACTTTGAGCTGGAAGTAGAAAAGGACAAGAGAAAAAACTCTGACCAGCACTGCCATGTTCAGACCTACTGTTGAGTTATCCCATCTCCTGAGGGGAGAAAACAGATGGGATTATGGTGTGTTAGTGGCAGTGTGTGCATGCCACCAAAACATTGTTAATGATGTTGCCTATCAGAAGCTCCCAGAGTGGGATCCTGGATATCCAGGGGTTCTTACAGATCAGGGTTTTTTTTAAGTGTTTGTGGGTAGAGTGGAAGTAATAAACACATTCCATACTTTTTTCTACTTAAAAGATATAGCAGCCACTTCTGTCCTCAGGCTTCACCCCCTTTGAGATTTATTTTTAGAGAGAACTTTGTTGAGGATATAGCTTGTGATTGATCTATTACTTCATAATGAGCTGTACTGCTACATTTTCACATTGGTAAATGATTACATAGTCTCATATTTTAGACCTAATTTGTCCCATTTTCCAACATTAACTACAACATTTACCAACACATTTTTGTGTTATACACAAAAAAAAAAACATGATTTACACTAACATGAAGGATGCAATACTATTCATATCAATCAAACTGCAGCTTTAGAATGTTATGGTAAATTTGATAAACAAAATATCAAATTGTATCTCTACCTGTCACTGATTGAGGTAGGGCAGGGGTTCCCAAACGTTTCCATGCCAAGGACCCCCATACAGCATAAGCCTCTGGCGGGGACCCCCAGTTGCAAACTTTAAAACAATTACGTGTGCAATATGATGCCAAATATCCAAAATCAAATGGGCTTGGTGGTTCCTACACAGTTCATCTATCCTAGGTTTTTATGGCTGCCAGTGCCAGACAAATGTCATTCTCCACTTGCAGACATGCTCTGTGCTTTGTTTTCAATACCTTCAATGTAGAAAAGCCAGACTCGCAGAGGTATGTGGTGGCTAATGGAAGAAGAGATTTCATACCTCCGAGTTTTAGATGCCAAGGTGGCATTCCGTGGTTGTGGCAGTTTTGCAGCTGAGTCATCTTCAGTCTGGTTGTCTGATCTTTTTCTTTTAAAAAATGTGTCAATTTTTGCCTTTAGCAGGAGGTAGCTAGCTATTTCTCAGGCACACAGCAACTTTCTGATGCAGCGGCCGCTCGATTCTGATTGGCTTGAGTGGTGTGTGGTATGTTTTTATTAACAGATTGGCATTAGAAGAAAAAAATGATTGGCATCCAAGGACACATAGATTTCGATATGCAGTGATTAATAACATCTAAAAAACATATTCAATTTAATAATTAATAATTTTATTTTAATTGTCACATTGTCCCCCCTTTTCCCTTACAGTTTCCGCGACCCCCCCAGTGGGTCGGGACCCCCACCTTGAAAAGCAGTGAGGTAGGGTACTGGCAGCAGTTATGTGTGTTTGTTTCCTCTACTTGCAGCTGAACGTTGAAAAGGCAGAGTAGCCAGGGTTTTCAGAGACAGTGCCTCTGGATTCAGGGGGGATGAGAGAAAGAGTTGCCATTTGTTCGCAAGTATGCCAAAAGGGTTTTTTCTCAACATATCTCATCTTAGGCAGCCTGTAGTTGTAGATGTGCTGCTCGTGGTCAAGGTGTCTGAAAGGGTATGGCTTCATGAAAATGTGTAGTGGAGAAGAAAGGCCCAGAGGTAAGTGCAAACGTGAGCATACAGAAATCAATAGTGACAGCCATTAAGACTACTGAGAAATGAGACTTATAATTCCTGAAGGTTATCCCACTGCTGCTCAGTGAAAGGACAGTGATATGTTTTCCATTTATTTGATCTATAAAATGGAAGAAATTAAATGCCATCTGCTGTGGAAGCTGAAGTTGGAATTTTCTCTACGTCTTTTTCACTTAGCCTCTGACGGGTGCTGAGACCAAATCAAAATATTTTACATGCTGAATAACGTTGCAATGCAAGTATCTAATTGATTGCAGGATTACTATTAGTAAGTCTCTTTGTATTAACAGCACTGTTTAACAGTCAGAAATCTTTCCATCGCTCTGTCTGACTGGTGCACAGCTACAAAACTAGCGATAAATATGTTATAATAATAATATAATTGAAGAGCCTTTTTAGTTGATATTATCTCTTATTTCCTATTTTTTTTAAGTAAAAATATAGTTAATGTTAGTATCACCTTGTGACAGCAACAACATAAAGGAAGCACTGATGGTTTGTCCTTAAGGTGCCTCTAAAATAATTCAATGGAATAAACATGTCTCTGTAAGATTGCCATGATCACTTCTTTCTTCTGAAAATGTTAAAGTAAATGTTTTGGATTTTCCTTGAGTTTTTCACAAGGGATTCTTACCCCCTTCATTTTAAATTTGAAAACTCAACAGAAGGCACTTCACACTGATTCTGTGACTTAGGGACTGAGCCCTTTGGGGCCTTTTGGTAATCCATCAATAACCTTAATGGTTCTTAGCATTGACCTTTTTGCTAAGTCAGTGGTTCCAACTCTCAGAGAACCCCAGAGATCCCTGTTTTCGCCATGAACCAACTCGAAAAAGTGAAGTGTTTGTCAATAGCTGAATAGGCAGCTAGATAACGGGTTGTATGTGTTTTTCTTTTCTAATGAAGAACATCTTTGCCGGTGTTGCCAAAACTCATGCCACACTTCACACTCGTGAAGTGTGGGTGGGGAAAACGGGTTGAGATGATGAAGGGGCGATTTCTGTACAGTTCTGAATGTAAAATGCTGAAATTTCCAAGCTATTTGCTGGTGGCAGAACCACACCTTGGTTTGGACCAATCAGGATCCTTTGACGAAGGGCCTGCTGGTGGCTTAGGTATGATGAGAGCAAGCAAGAAGCAACTGTTTGTTAATAAGGTTGGTGGCTTCTACAGAGGTTAGCATAGATGCTGCTATTACAGTCATAAAGTAAGAGAAGGAGAGTATTTGTTCGTTGAAGAATGAGCTAAGAATGGCACTGAGGGCTTTTCTAGACTGAGATGATGTTTTTACCTTCGACAGCCTTGGTAGACAGTGATAGACAGATGGTTCATCCAATCACCTGCTAAGTATGTTTTGAAAGTGCCTGCCTTTTTTCCCCAAACCAAGCCATCCCAGATGGTTCAGTAGAAAATTAAACATCTGCCGTGTCAGCTGAAGTTCCAAAACAAATCCTAGGGAAAATGGGAAAAATTATATTCAGAATCATCTTGGTGGTTTCATGAGAATATTACCGGTAGTTGTTGAGTCAGCAGCTTTCTCTGGTCCCAAGTGTTGGACAGAGAACCAACTAACTTTCATAGCCACGCTTAACCCACATTTTTAAAGACACTGCATTTCACAAATTTACCGGAAACGATAGAAAGTCTCAGCAGTATTTTCCGCTGTATCAGCAGCTTCACCTTACAAATACTGACACAAACCCCCACATAGAGCTATTTTTACCTCCATGTTAACGTAACCCTTCAGTGGCAAATTAGTGTCAGCTACTAATGACAGCATGGAGATGTTGTACTCGGTGGAATTGTGTGTGGCTACTTATATAGTGGGAGGCCAGTGGCAGACATTAATCAATAAGGCATTAATAGTATAGCTTTGTGTGGTAGCCGTGCACATCATCCATCACTGTGACTTCTCTTTTCTCCAGCGCACAGTCTTATCTTCCCAGAGTGGGAGACTGAAAACCTTCAAAGGAAAATGCGCGCGCGTGCGAGGTGCGCCTGGAGCGACAGGAGAAAACGACAAGAAGGTAGATAGAGTTAATTCCTTGGAGGTTTTGAATTGATGCTGACTGCAGGAAATGAAATGCATTTGAAACTCATGCTCTGGTGAGGAGCTAGCTCAGGGCCGTAAGGCAGACGGGCACATGTGGACACACACGCATGCACACACACCTACTGCAAAACACCTCACATTTAATTACAGACACACACACACACACACAGACCTCACACAGATATCGTATATCTTCAAACTTGTACTTCTGTTCTTCCTTTCTCACTGAAGGCACAGTGAGATGAAACATTTTCCCAAAAAGCTTTCATCATCGTCTGAGTGTGTGTGTGCAGAGTAAGGAGGGGGGCTCTCTATTAAAAACTCAGAAAGGTCCTCTCTGGCACCCTGTTAGTGAAGTTGCATGGCCGACCCTTCTTGCAACTTCACAGAGAGTTTGTGATCTCTGGAGAATCCCCTTCCTCGTGGTGCCGCCTTAATGATATGGGTCAGCTCCTGGTGGGGTGTATGAGCACTGTGTCTATCAGGACTCTACCCAGCCACATTGCCATTCTGCTTCCTGTTTACACTGGCATGTACATGACCAGTGTACCTAAGTGGTGATGTGCATTTTCAGGTATGTTAGTATAGATGGAGATTACTTCTGTTACTGTTGCTTACAAAGAGAACTGTTACAAATGCCTTGCCATCCAAAACATCAAACGCAGTTCAAAGGACAAAATTTGTCTGTGAGGGGGAACAGGGACAGAGAGAACCCCCTCCACTGACCAGGAGTGGTCAGTGGGAGCAAGCCCGAGACTGGGAGATGTTGGTGGACGTGGGCCAGCGGCTTACAGTACTATCACATATTGTCACTACCACCCTGAGTACTGACCTAATACTCTGGTCCAACACCCTCCGCATCATCTACTTCGCAGAATTGACAGTACCCATAATGTTGATGAAGCGAATGAGGAAAAGGCTTTAGTAAGCAGACATGGCATTTGAGGCAGAGCAACGTGGCTGGAAAGTAATAGTTTGTCCTGTGGAGGTTGGCTGAAGGGGTTTCCTTGCAACATCCACCATAAGGTTGTTCAAAAATCTGGGGATACACAGAGCTCTGCGTGATAGTATAAAAGAAACATCACACACTGCAGAACGCTGCAGCCAACATGCTAGGGACATGCACCCACGTCTGATCAACCTGTGGTGGGCCGGCCTTAGAAGAGGGTGTCTTGTGATTAAAAGGCCGAAACACGCAATGACGCTAAGGTACACAACTGAAGATATGTCCCTAACATCCGCTAACATCAACTGATGGTTGGCATTAATTAGTGCGGCAGAACATTTTGGAAGAATTACATGTTTTCTATCTTGTCCCATGTTGAAAAATGGGAAAGTGTTTAGTTTAAAAAGGTATAGAGGTAATGATGTGTGATCTACTGAGCTGGCCACATGGCTTACATATGTGACCCGACACAGTATTTAGAATGCCTATGGGTCATGCTTGACTCCATTGACATCAGTGTGTGTGGACCCAATCAAATTTTGGGGGTTCAAGAAGAGCACAGATGTGCATTCAGTTCACAATTCAATCTTTATTTAATAATGGGACACTGGTCACTACCACTGCAACTCACACTGCAAGGACAAAACCACAACACACTGTTAAAGTGACCACCACCCCTTCGGCCTACATGCAAAGTGGTGTGAATCCCACAACTACTCCCCGTATGTCGTCCATCTGCCTAAAACAAGACAAAGAGTGAGAGTCAGTTGGTTCAGGGTCACAGAAAAATATTTAAAAACAACAATTATGATTAAAGGTTGAACAGTCCATCAGGAATGTGATGCATGAGATATCGGGCCGACAGCATAAAACCAACGCAGAAACCAGTGGTCAGACAACACTGGAATTAGGCAAAGCAGCAGTCTGGCGCTTAATCTGCAAAGAGGGGGAGACAAGGTCATTTATCAAATTGCAACCAAACACATTAGAGGGGATCACCCTTTACGTTGCTATTAAATATTACCTTGCTCAATATGGGGCCCTACTTTACAGCGACCGTGGATGGCTGACTCTGTACTGTCGCTCAAACAGGGGAGAGGCGAACCCTGAATCTTCACTCAAACATGGAGCCACAGAAATCCGGGCCGAGACACAGCCACCCAACTGAATATATAAGACACCTCATTAGATTTCAAGCGGAAAAATAAAACATCTTTCTCCCAGTCTTACTTACCTGCACAAACACAGCAGTCACCATCTACCAGGCATCAGACAAAGAGGCAGTAATTGCCCGCACCTGTCCTTATAAAGGCAGGGAGCTCTCCATCCCACCCTACCAGGGCGGTGCTCTAACTCCTAGCTGTCAACCCTCCCACATAGTTCTGCCATACAAGCCAGTAGCCGGTCAGATTGACATTTAGCCTCAAGTTCGGCTAAAACACTTGATGAGGCTCAGGTAAACAACGGAAGTTACATCCCTAACATCCGCTGGTGGCCGCTAACACCTGCTAACATCTACTGTTACTTGGTAACTTAAATTGTGCAAAAGACCTTCAAACGTACAAGGGATACTCAACATCTTGTCCTCTACTCTAAATAATAAAACGATTATTTGGACAAAAAACAAATCACATTAATTTGACTGTATAGCCTGTGAATGGTATAGTCTATTCCCAGCTTTATATGATGGGATCATTTCATAAATGTTCACAGTACATAAAAATGTGTTAGATGCATTTTTTATGTTGTAGGTTTACAATGCTATCCATGCCTTTATTTATTAGTTTTATTAATTTCATTCCAGTCATTGGATGTTTTATTCCTACATGTGTTTACATTATAATTTACTTCTACAGCTCTCACATAAAAAAATTTAAAACATGTTAAACATTCACATTGTCTATAGTTTTATCATTGTCAAATAGTGTGGGTAGCTTATGTTTGTGGATAAATACTCTTATGTGCCCGTGTGGTTATGGTCGTGTTTTTAAAGTGATGTGGACATAATGCATCAATCATTATAATCCAATAACTTGAGACTGTCCTGGTTAGTGGTTTAGCAGTCACAGAACCTAGCTGGGGGCTAAATGAGTCATCCCACCAATGCATAGACCGACAGGGCTTGTTATTTCTGTACCAGCTGTAGTTGGTCAATAAAAATCTGTAATTAGAAGTCAATAGATGTGGAAGCTCAGAGTCGGGTTGGTCCAGTCCACTCAACAATGGCAGTATTCCCATTTGCACATCTGGGTACACTAAATCCCTGCGACAAAAGACTGTGATAACAGTAATTGCAATTCCAAACACAATTATAGCCCTCATTTATCTCATTTTCCTGTGAGTTGTTTGTGCTCATTATGTTCTCGGGCTCGCAGAGTAACAGGGAGCAGATGTAAATTGAAAGCCGGCGTGCAGCTATGTGCACGCTGTTGTCGCCGCAGATTCATGTTGATGGCTTCCCACCTGTGCGAGACTCCCCGAGGGTCAGGCACTAACAAGACTCCACATCATGGTCACCCATCCGAGGCACAAACCCCTAATGTGGGATAGAAATATTTTAGTTGCCTTTAAATAGGCTATTAGAGGCCTGCTGTTATAGATGGGAGGTGAGAGGAAAACTGGAAAGAGCGGAGACGGAGAAAAGTGGCTGAAAACAAAGGGGAGGGGCTCAGGCAATATTTCAAATCGGTTCACAATTTCGCGGAAAACAGATTATGAGCTCTGACGGGATTCAACCTGGGTTCCATCAGTATGATAATAAAGTGTATTTGGAGGGTTGCATCCGATATGAGGACATGGAAATATTATCTCCCCCCTTCTCCATCCACAGCACGTCCTCAAAACAGTGAAAAGACAGAGGAAAAACTCAGTGACAGTAAGTAAACAGGAGACGTGAGCATCAACCATCAAAGGAGTATTATTCTTTCCATTATGTCAACCATATCAATGTCAATACACAATTGTAAAAAGTGTATTAAAACAAATGATTGGTAGACTGGATCCCTTTTGTTCTCCATAATGCTACTGATTGTTACAAGATAAGACGGTTGAGGGCAAATATGTCTTTGTTTCAGTCCCACCTATCTGCCTTTCCTTTCCCATCTGCTCGAATGAACCGCACACACAGCTGCAGACAGGGTGCGACTGTACAAATGCTTGTGAGAGAGACACACAGGGGAGGGGCTGTGCTAGCGAATGTCAGTAGCGATATCAAGCATAGGGCTCTGTGTGGCCAGCAAACGGTGCAGACTTCATGGAGTGGACACCCGTAGAAACCTCCAAGATGGTTGCACCATAGACTAGACAGCACAGCACACTAATTAGAGAGAGATGGTAAAAATAAATCCATCATAATTGATACAGGGTACATACTGTGAAGACAGGATTACATTTCAAATGGATAAAGTCATTCAACACTTAATGGTAGAACAGAATTAATTAATCAATAATAGAGATTTTCAGCATTAAAGCGTTAATGCAAAACAGTTGACCAACAATAAGAATTTGACAAATTCATCAGCTAAATATTTCAAAACCAGTAGACAAGCTGTCCACTATGCTGAGGACAGAGGTAGACCTGGTCTGTTTATGAGGGTTAATTATTGTGATGCACACTTAACATACACAGTTTACTCTCATGAGAACTGGATCGTCGAGGTCTGCCTGCCTGCTGGTAGCTGCACGCCCATCACAGGAACATGCACAGCTAAAGCTGCATGCCATTCCAAAGTGCCTGACTGGCAATGATAGTAAAAAACATTTATTTTTTTTGGATGGTCCACCGGGTCACTGAAGCAGCGAGATTTCTCCCGGTGCTGCTGATGGCCGAACAGGTCAATGTGTGAGTGAAAGAGAGAGCGAGCACAACAACAAGGCAAAGAGCTCTGCCCACAGCTCTAAAAGAAAGTAACAGCAACAAACACCAAGTTAGAATCTTGTTCAGAGAAGTGTAAAATAATTTCACATCATTATGAAAGGATGATCGTAAGCAGCTGTGGGTTAGGAGTTAGAGCGGGTACCTCCATTCTAAGTGTCCGTGGTCAAGATACTGAACCCCAACTTGCCCCTGACAAACCTATGCCATTAGTTTGTGAGTAATGATTGATAGAGAAAGTGCTGCACATAGATGCACAGTGTGAATGTGTGTGTCTGAATGGCTGAATAGCAAAAACTACTGTAAAGCACTTTGAGTGGTCCTCAAGACCATGGGCCTCTACAGTCCAGGAAATTCATTGTAGAAACTGAAGGTCTATTAGTTCCAGGTAAAAAATATTGAAATGAACATTTCTAATCAATATCAAACTCATTTTACTGATGCTACAGGCTACAGAATCTTATCATCTTGACAAGGATTTCAATTGTACCATAACAGGCAATGATACAAAACAGTGCTTGTTCCCTTCATTCGCAAGAGGTGTTGGAAATTGTGTTGAAATTTCTCGGTAGATCTGTCGTTTCATTGTCCATTGAACTCTTTGGTGAGGTCCGTCTCAACTGCGAGCTGAGTCTGACCTTTTCCTTTGCTCTGTCTGTGTTCACTGAACACATTCGGCAATGTTGGGAATGCATTTTCACATGTTACTGTTAATGCTACAAAGGTTAACCTGAGCTTCAGTGTTTCTGTCACAGTTGGAATATCTGCCACATATCTTTTAAGAAATATCTTGTTTGAATCTGCCCTGGCACAGAAAACTCCCAAAAGCTTAAAGTCTGTCATAGCTAAGACCATCAGCGGTCTCGTTTCAAAGCCAAGAAATGTTCACTCTCCGGGTGTCGGGTGCACAGGGCCTCTACTTGTTGACTACTTCTTTCGATAAATCTTGCTGACATTTATTACTACAACTATTAGACTCTTCTTTTCTCTCTTACTTTTTCTGACCAACTGTTGCATCCACAACATTGTCTCTGGAGTGACTAATTTCTCTTCATTGTTGTTGTGGCGCTGCATGACGTAAAGTAGTCTGTCTCTCTCTTCGGTGACTAACTCCCAAAGTGCGTCTCACATGTCAGTGTCTCCACACACACCAAGTCACTTTTGACCCGTCTGACATCAGTGTGGAGGTAAGTGGTTTCTGCTCGTAGTTGAGTGTTCGGGGGGAGGGGGTTCCGATAAATTCAACATTTGATGTACTATACAGCTAGTGAACTGGAAGCTGCAGGCTGGGTAATGGCCCTCAAAATCTAAAGAAACTGGTGGGGAATGTTATTGAAAGATTTTATGGTCACTGTGGCCAAGTGGCCTCCCTGCTGTTGGTGAAGCAAATATTTCAACTTCTTTCCAATGAAGAATGCAGCCTCAGTAGTTTGTGTAAAGAGTTAGGACTGCATACGCTGGATTCACGATTACTCTGGCTCTCAAACTGTATCTGTAATAGATCAATTTGAGTTTGGCCAACCATTTTCAAACATTTATCTATTGGAAAATTCCAGAAATCTGTCTGTCTTTATGTGGCTCGCTAGCTGGAGAACCACTCATCTTATCGGCTTCGTAATTGTGACATGTGTATTGTTAAGGGTCCAAGGAAGTGATAGTATTAATACAATTTGAACAGGCACCCAGCTGTCTGTAGCAAAGGCAGCATAAGTGACGTCGGGGTTCAGGTAAAAGCACTTTGACCACAACAGCATTCACCAAACTTTGAATAATCCATTGAACGGCTCTTTGTGCAGAAGTAGTGGCACAGCTTCAGCGTTCTGTGGAGTCCTGCAGCCAGTTTTTACTTTCGGCAGCACAATTACTGGAGATCACTTTAGTTTTTTTGGAGAAAAAGCTGCATCCAGAATTACCACATGCCAAGCAAACAGCCCATTTTGGACAGGCAGTGGTCACTGCACTGTTGTTTATTAAAAACAGTTATTAAAACAGTTTATTAAAAAGTAGTCCAGCAAAGCTACATAGAGGCCGACACCACACAGCTAACCTGCATAGGTTCTCATTTTAAATTACTAAGCAAGAGTTCCCACTCACTGAGGTTTAAATGATGACACATTTATTATTTAAATTTCAACTGAGGGTGCAAAATATAAAACTGAGGGTGCAGTGCATGTGTTTGCACTTCCGCAGAACCTGACCTGTCGAAAAGGGATCTCACAGGCAAGTGCTAGTAATCAGATATTCTTGCTGGAACCCACACATATGTAGGCCAAAGGACAGAATTTGTTGCTGAGCAGAGGGAAGCACTGCCACATGTTGTCACAGCACTAAAAGGCAGGGGGTGGTCATGGTCTGACCCAGAGGCCAGACTAGCAAGGTCTCCTGGATGCCCTGTGCTCCAGCTTAGACAGGCTGCAGATGGGACTGGCAGCTCTCCAGGTAAGCGTCATCTGTCACATCAGCACATGGCAGATGCAATGAACCACAGCTCAGCACTTGCCCCTTCCTCTCAAAATACATCACCCGTGGGTCGGTGACTGTGGTTGAGGGCTGACCTTTCCACCATGGTACCAACCACTAGTGTGACAGCTGTGCTTCAGGAGGCTGTGGTGCAGGTAATCCAGTTTAGTTTGTTTTTGTTTTTATTTTAAAGGATAAAGTGTTTTTGTATATAAAGGACTGATGAATTATACAATTCAAGCGACTTAGTTGGAGCTTTCGGTTTCTTTCTTTTTCTGCAGTTGATGAATTGTTGGCTCTTGGCTTGGCTTACACAACTTACATATTTTTAATTACAAACCCTTTTGGTCTTTGTTGTATTTTTCAACAAAGACCAACAATATTTTTCTCATTGTTGTGAGGTGAAAATGTGTCTTTTGTTTCCCCTTGTAGGCTTTAGTCATGGACCCATTGTACATTTGTCTATGGACATTTTTAACATCTTACATATCAGGAGAGAGGCCTGACAGCACAAAAACAGCAGAAGTGTTTAAAGCTGTTATGCTGTCACAGTGCATTTTTAATATTAAACGGAAGGTTGTTTAAAGATGTCACAACTCCAGCAACACTGTCAGTATCAAGAACAACTTTATTGTTATACTGTCAACGGTTCGGCTTGTGACCTTCATCACCGAGCAGAGAAGCTTTATAGAGAAATGATGTCGCTAGTCTGGTGCAATTAAAAACAATGTCACATTTCATTTTTATTTTATAAACAAGAAGCGATGATGTCCAAACAAAGAGGTGGCGATGTTGATTTACTCAGGAGAAAGAGAGAAGCATTTTGGATTTTTAATTTTCAAAGCTTATTTCCAGATGGTGTTATGGTTTTGTGCAGGAACTGGACCCAAGAGCATGACTCAGACAACGATTGGCAGTGTAAAAAAAAAGCTCAAATGAAAAGGTTTGTCAACTGGTTTCCAGTGGATCTTACTGGATTAGGAAATCTCTGGCGTGTTTGTAGTGTTGTGCATAGCGTGCCGCGTCATTTTGGCGGAGCAGGGTGGTCTTAACTTTGGTAAAGCCTGTTGGGCTCTCACTGAGTGGTTGGCAGGTGACTGGCAGAGAATTGGAAGGCAGATACATAGATCAACAAACCAGAAGGGCAAACGATGATTAAGCAGGTAACAGGCAGACGGATAGTTACTCGAGGCAGAGACAGCACTGAGACAGAGAACAAGAACTAGAGCCGATACTGGGTCGATACATATATATATAGTATGTATATATAGATAGATATACACATGTGTATTTTTATAATAAGTAGGCTTATGCTGAATTAAAAAGTCACATTTTGTGATAAGGCCTACTCTGTAATCAAACTTTTATCACCCCCTACCCCTATTTATCAGGTTCTTGAAAAATCCCCTTATATCTCTATACAGACTATAAATTGGCCTTTAAAGGGTTAGTTCACCGAAAATGATCACCTATCTACTCTATTACTCACCACTATGCCAATGAATGGGTGGTGGGTGTTTGAGTCAACAAAACAGGGATAAACAGCATTGCACCCAATCCATTACAATTGAAGTAGATGGTGACTGGTTTGTCTTCAAACGTAAAAACAGAAAAAAACATAAAATGCCTCCATACTGCTCCAGTGGAGTCATCGAAGTGTCCGTAAGCCTTGACTCGAAACAGCATCATTTATACCATCTTTTTAGCCCAAATTTCCTCTGATATCCTCTTCTGGAGCCACGTTCGCACGCACACACTGCACACAAGCTCTCTCCCAAGTGCATGCGTGGGGTGCGTGGTAGCATCGCGACTTCCGGTAACTGACATTTAGGCTAAAAACATACACTCTTGTTCAGGATGACCCCCACTATCTGGATGTCAAGTTTCAAGTAATTGTACTGTAGAAACTATGAGAAAATTAAAGGGAAAGTCAGCTGCTTTATTATTATCGCATTAAAAACTTGCTCCAATTAAATATTAATTAAAATCAATCCTAAAGAGGTGACGAAGAACTTTCACTTCATTCTTGTTCAGGATGACTCCCACTATCTATATGTCAATTTTAAAGTAAATTTATTTTTGAAATTTTGAGAAAATGTAATGCAATGTCTGGCATCATTAACTTGCTCCTATTAAGTATTATTAAAACCAGATTCATAAAACCTTAGATATTCGACCCCTGACACGTAATCACTTCCTCTTTGATTCCAAGTGACAACTGATCAAAAGTTGAAGAAAGTCGCCCAAGCCGTCCTGCGATATCACATTCAAGAGGCCTAAAACATTTTTGAGCCATAAATGACCATGACCTTTGACCACTGAATTGTAATCAGTTAATCAGTGAGTCCAAGTGATTTTTGCCAAAATTCCCTATGGTCAGTCCTAATATGTCACATTCACAGTAACATGAGGTCGCTGTGACTTTGATCTTTGACCTCCAGTCACCAAACTCTAATCAGTTCATCTTTGAGTCCAAGTGACCATTTTTACCAAATTTGAAGACATTCCCTCAAGCTAACTCCCTATCCCCCCAGGTGTTTCAGAGATACAGCATTCACAAGGCAAACAATTTGCTTTGTGAGGTCATAGATCATTTGATAAAGCTTATAGTTAGAGCCAGTCCAGGCTTGTCTTAGACCTGCTCTTAGTTATGCTGCTATAGGTCAAGAAGGTCGGGGGACACATGACACTCGGAGCTTCTCTTTCCTGCTTCTCCTTCCACTTCTCAAACTGTTATCACATCAATGTAATTCATATCCCATCAATACATGTTACTGACTTGACTTCTTCCCCGGAGTCCCTTTGCCCTATCGTCCGCAGATCCGGGGCCGCAGCTGTGGCCACATCATGGATTAGGATCTGTGGATCGTGTATCAGAGATCGTAATGGGGGATCCAGTATGGCGGATTCTGTATCGTGCTGGCTGATCGTGGTAATAAAGGCGGATCCTTTATCGTGTTGGCATCCGATAATGGTGGTGGACCACGACCGAGGTGGCAGCTGACGATGGATCCTAAATGGCGGCAGTGGACAATGACTGTGGACTATAGTGGCATCCGATCTTGATGGTGTATCATGATCTTGCTGGCTGCTGTCCATAGACTATGATTGCAGCAGGACTGCTGATACAGAGAGGAGTACTTCTCCTCAGATACTTGACCGTTAATGACATTAATCCACCAATTCACCTGTTTACCCTTATCAATGCTGCTAAAACCTTTATCTTGGTCATGTTTACACTTGACATCTATTGCACTTCTGTCCATCCTGGGAGAGGGATCCCTCACATGTGGCTCTCTCTGAGGTTTCTACGTTATTTTTACCCTGTTAAAAGGGTTTTTTAGTAGTTTTTCCTTACTCTTGTTGAGGGTTAAGGGCAGAGGATGTCACACCCTGTTAAAGCCCTATGAGACAAATTGTGATTTGTGAATATGGGCTATACAAATAAAATTTGATTGATTGATTGATTGATAGTGACTTGACCTTTGACCTTTGACCACCAAATTCTATTCAGGTCATCCTTGAGTCTAACGTGAATGTTTGTGCTACATGTAATGAAATTCTCTTTGGGCATTCCTGATATATTAAGTAAAAAACAATACAAGGTCGTGTAACCTTGGCCTTTTGACCTCTTTGAGTCTAAATGAATGTTTTTACCAAATTTGAAGACATTCCCTCAAGCAGATCTTAGCTCAATAAAAACATAAAAATACTTTGTGAGGCCACCCTGACCTTGACCTTTGGCTTCCAAAGTCAAGGGATTTAATCCCTGAGTTCAAGTGATTGTTTGTGCCAAATGTGAAAGGATTCTTTGATGGCGTTCCAGAGATATCACCCTATATGGCAAAAAACTGTCCTTTGTGAGGTCGCTGTTACCTTGGTCTTAATCAGTTCAATCTTGAGTCCAAGTGAATATTTGTATACAATTTGAAGAAATTTCCTCAAGGCGTACATGAGATATCGTTGTCAGAACCCGAAAACTAAATGCTTCCGGCCACTGGCTATCGCCGGCGTGGAGGCATAACAAAGTAACATAAATTATCGCTTTGCTTCCTGCAGGTTCCCAGCCTACAATCTTCAAAGCCAGTATTTACAATCCATAAAGCAGCATAACACGTGATAGCTTTCAATTTCACCTAAAAAACATGCAGTGTATGTGTAAAGGTCAATGCCACCATCAGTAGCTCTGTGTTTAATTGGTACCTGCTGTGCCATGCTGAAGGACTGCTGGATAACTCATCCAAAATGAAACTGTCATGTTTTGGCCCTGGGTAATAAATGGAAACCCTGCAGTGTGCATCCCACTTGGAGTGGAGTTGTTCAGGGGTCATTTAAATAAAACAGGGGCCACATGTTACAGTACATGTGTACAATCAGTGGTTACCCAAGGGACCCATGTCGCTCTGCTTTGACAGTGCTCTGCTGGCTGTGAGTACTGGCTGTGTTTATTTGCACAAGGCTGTTGGGAAGTGCATGTATGTAAACTTATCAACAGCCCTCTGAGATATTCTGACCACTTGGGACTGGGTGTATGGGACTGAGCCTGATACATGAAACAAAACAGCTACTGTGACCGCTGCTGGGATGGATATGTGCCATTAATATCCTGGAGGGCCTGTCCTATTTTAAGTTTTCATTTAATTCCATCTCAAATGAATGAAAATAAATAAAGTGATGCTTATGGTGTTGATCTCCGCATGCAGCTCACTTGAGTCTGATGATATATTTCATGACTAGCCATTGATCTGTGGTACAACATGGTGATTTTCTTCACAATAGATCAGAGCAGCTTGACACTCACTTAAACACATTCAAATGCTTCAAACTCTGCTATTTCCATGGCTGAATTAACCCCCATTTGCAAATTGCAAAAATGCTCTTTTTGCAGTGTGTACAGTGTTTCTATGATAGAACACTACATGTTCCAGATTTGCTGGAAGGTTATTTTACACACATAAGTATAAAACATGCAAGAGGTGTGTGCATTGGCCTTGTTGTTAAGATGCATTGCCACAACTTCATTGTGTGCTTTGTTGCATTTTATATCGTATGCCCCCCCCCGCTACGTCCATGTTTCCTGTCTTTATCTCTACTGTCACTATCAATAAAGGCAAAAGCAATTGCAGTAAAACTTGGCTACCATACAAATGGAAATAAAGTCTTGAAACCAGATTCATGCTCTGCGAGGCAATGTCTCCAAGTGTCTCGTAGGATTAAGAAGTAACAGTAGTTGCCTAAAATGACAGGGAAGTAGCACGACAGAAGCACAGCAGCTTCAGCTTCAGTCGTTGGTCAGTGTCTTCAATGGAAACTGTCGCTGTAATCACTTATGTCTTTCTTATCACATATGTTTTAGCCCGACTATTAAATACATATTCTATAGTTACATGCAGAGAATGACAGAAAACAAACATAAAGCCTTAAGGACGGTGCAGGCGGCAGGTCTGTGCATAATGTACAAGTGAGATGTAATTGACGGAGCAGCTCCACTCTTCAGGCTGTTATCATGTCATGCACTGAGCTTTTGTGACAACCCACAACTAATGGAACTCTTACCTGCTTCAAAGGACCAGGATTGACTGATAGCATAATACATCAATGGTTCATTTAGAATGATAACTCAAAAAGCAGATTTAGGGTTCATTTGTTCTTTACAACTATTGCTCTAGCAGCAAATGTCAAATTGAGCTTCCATCCATCCATTTATTATATACACCGCTTATCCTTTGTGGGTTGCAGTGGGAGCTGGAGCTAATCCCAGCTGTCATTGGGTTTTCATTTTCTGGCTCCATTTCATTTTTACTATGGAAAAAAAAACAAGGACCAAAAAACTAATATTGATCTAACTTGCTGAGAATAGTCAGATAGCAGGTAAATTTGAGTGTAGGAACACAAAACAACGTGAGAGAATCGCACAAGCTGAAGGATTTTGGTAGTTCTGTAACTGTGAAACTTAGCAGTCACAATTTCTTCATAAAAATGGGTGTCAGATGACCCTAACGCCCGACCGAACAATAATTACAAGTTATTAATACAGCAGTTAAAATCAACAATTCAATAATTCAAATCAAATTTTGATATATCCATAGAAAAAAATGAATAACCTTTAGAAAATATGGCTATAACAAAGGCCCACCTTCTATGCTTGGAAAACACACAGATCTTTGAGCCAGTGGATTGAAGGACAAAGAGGCATTTTTCAGACATGGTGCATTTGCAGTACCGTAATTATTGCAAACACAATGGACATTAATTATGTATATGTCAGGTGAAAGATTTTCTTGGTCTCCGTTTTCTTCCTGCTCAAGTACAAACATCCACACACTCAATTTTCCTCTGAATTTTTCACCCACACGCGCGCACACAGTAGCCTACATATTTTCTCCCTGCTCCTTTTTTTGAAAAAGCGTAGAGTGAATCAGAAATAAAACCCCGGCTTGTATAAAGAAATGACTGCAGGGCAATATTTGATCAAGTCAGACAGCTCCATGCCTTACTAATATTCAAAGGATTCTCTTGCTGCAGAAATGTGAATATGTAATGTATTCCCCAGTAACAAAACAGTACAACAGGGGATACACAAAGGGAGCTGAGAGGCAGTGCGGCGCAGGCAGCTACCACGCGCAAGCAAAAAGGAATAAACACCTTTGATGTTAGCATCATGGTTTGTCTGCAGCGTTATGAATAAGAAGGATCGAATCAGGTGCTATTTTGTTCAGTTCACAGACAGAGGACAATGTAGCCACAGGCCAATAACCTCCTCAGCTCTTTTCTCTTATTCGTTTTAGCTGAGTTATCAACTCACACTGCTACTGCACAGTCATACAATACTGCCTACTGCAGAGATGATTTCAAGTGATAATCAGCAACATTTTTATTTAAACCAGAATCAATGGTTTCTAATGATTTACATTATGAATATTCACAGAAGCACATGAACTCTGTCGTTTCTTAGAAGAATGTACTGTGTACAAATGATTAGCTTTGTGTTATGTTGACTCAAGACGACAGACTCAAGACAAATATGAGAGTTCCATCTGTGATATTTGACTTTCAAAGTCTGGATTTGGTTTTTCAGCAAACCGTATTCTATATTTGGTTTTCTGTCAATCAAGTAGACACATTTGCAGTAGGTCTAATTCTTTTTCTATCCAAAAGTATAACAGCATTCTCAACAATACAGTCAAAGTAAAAATCATTAAGGCTAATTTAATATTGTATTGTATACTGCTGTGAAAGTCTAGTTTTAGAACTTGCATGTTGAATTTTGAAGGGTGGGGTTATTTAGTTTTGGCACAAACAAAATCAAAAGCTTAGAATATCCTATTAATATAATCATAAATCCAAATGTATTTTTACTCCATTTCATTTGGCATGGTAGAATGTGAGCAGTGTAGAAATCAGCATCTTACGCAAGTACAGCAAAGGCAAGTTACAGTTATTACAGCAAGTTATTTAAATACAAAATTTGACCGGAATAAAAAAAGGGCATTGCCGAATTTATTGGAATTAATTCTGTGGAAGATGTGACTTTATGTAACACATGTACACACATATGATATATTCTAATGTGATTTATTGACTTAGGTGAGTTAGGTTTTAAGTTAATTATAATACCAAAGACATACTTGAATTGTGTCATTTAAAGAAAAAACAACCAAACAATTAACTGTCTTCAGGAATAATAGTTATAAGTCAGTATGTCACAAATATAATTAAGTTAAAAATATATACATTGAAAACATTCTGTCCTCACGTTGTTAATTGCAAAACATTTTACCATGGTGTTATTTAAATGCTTTAATAGTCAGATGTCTATTCATCCCACTGCATAAAGATAAACATACCACAGCAATTAAGTTTGTTGTTCACTGCAGTTCTGTGCAATTATTTCTTTTGAGTTCAGGCTGAAGCAAAATGTCATACAACTTAAAAGGAGACAAAGAGTCAGGACTACATCCAACATGTTATGGTTATTAGACCTTCAGGTGAATTCCATTGTGTTCCTTTATTTCTACTTTTTAGACGTCAGTTTTAGTCACAAGCAAACAGACCCTTTTTGAATTCAAGATTCGTATCCACTGTGACAGCAAATGAATCTTAAAAAGGTCACCTGTTTGGAAGCTTACAGAACAGCAATCTTGAGAAAACAAAATACTCGCCTTAGAAACATAAAGTACTTGGACTTCAGTGATGACATTTGGGCCATGCACACAAACATCACAGGCAGTTATATATAGTTGTGTTACACATGAATACATATGATAACATGATCAGTTGCATTAATATATATGTAGTCAAAGTCATTATCTACTCACCACTATGCTGATGGAGGGGTGGGTGAAGTCTTGAAGTCCACAAAACACTTTCGGAGTTTCAGGGGTAAACTGTGTTGCAGCCAAATCCAAAACAATTGAAGTTACTGGCGACCACTTAATTAATAAAAAAAAAAAAAAGCCTCCATACTTCTCCTGTGATGTCATCCGAGTGTGCGTAAGCCCGACATTCATATTCATATCGAAACAGCGTCATTAACACCATGGTTTTTATTATTACAATGGGGAGAAACAGCCTGTATCCACTGTTACCCCAAATCGATATTGCATGTAGTTACCCACAAGGAGCATGACTTCTCATGTGACTATTGTCTTTCCTGCCCAAATGTCTCGTCCTTGTCTGTCTGATCCTTGGGGTCAGTCACTACCCAGCCTGTAGCCTCAGTGGCTGCTCCAAGTTTCAGGCCTGGAGGGGGTCTTTTCAATGGCTGCGAATGTCACCTGTTGCTTAAGGGTCCACTGACAGGAACTTCTGTACCAAAGGCACCTCTTGCCGGGCAGCCTGCCTTGATCTGTCACAACAAGTTATAATCCAAACATGTCGGCCTTACTTACCACTTTTACGTCGTCAGGCAGTCGTCAAAACAACGAGGACATTCATTAGGATATGATTCCGACTGCTGTTGTCTGGTTCAGTTACACAACCTTTTGTATGAATATACAGTGGAAACCAAAATGATCACTATAAGCGGTTGATTGTTACAAACAAATTGCGTAGCTTCTGTTTGATAGTCTGGACTGAGGAAAGTTAAAGCACCGCACATGACCAACATATCTGATCACTTATAAGCGGTTCGATTGTTCATCGAAACACATTGCGTATGCTCATACTGTTTGATAGTCTCTGGGAACTTAGGATAAGGAAAGTTAAATCAGTACACTACACGCACACACATGCAATTCTACACACAGTCAAAAAGAACACAGCTCAGCATCCAAAATAAGTCATCGTCTCGCCGCGATGCTCCACTCACACTCTGCTCTCCTCCCCGCTTCACAAGATACCAAAAAAACCCGAACACAGCCAACACTCAGCATGTAACGTTCCTCATCACCCCCGCTCACAGGTTTAATATTGAATAAGGTTAAACCAATACATATAACAAATGATTCTGAATGCATACAATATGTACATCACAAACACATCATCGCTGATACTCCCTTTTCGTAAAACAACAGAACTCTCTCCGTACATTAATATTGAAGTTTGAATGACCATCACTAATCATACAAAATTGATATTTATAAATGAATTTCTGACCAATTTTCAGATTTTGGGAAGAGTCTGTCCCAAGCTTTTTGATATACATATAAACAGTTGATCACTATATCCATGATCACTGCAAGGGGCTTCCACTGTATATAAATATATAGTAAGAGATTCTTGGGATTATTTAGTCATGCAGCCTGGTTGATACAACAACATGCCAGTGTGTATAAACTGTAATCTGGCCTACTCATGACTGGAGGGTAACATCAACCAGCTGGAAAACAAATCCAGGAGACGAAAAAGTTGATCTGTATCTTTGTGTGAGTGTCAGTCATCCTTTGCTCCGCCCCCCTCCCACAAATCACAGGCCTTGGTCTCAGACTCTGCCACCACTCCTCCATGGCTGGCATGGGTGTGTGGAGCATCACCATTTCTGTGGGAGCCATGGAACCATGTGCGGTCATACCATGTGCGCTGGTCACGGCCCCAAAAGTCATAGGGACCAGTTCTGGAGGTCTCATTCATCTCGACTCATTCTGAAAGTGCTCCAGTTGACTGCCATCTCCTCTAGAAGAATCCACATGGGAACAATTCTTGAACATTCCGAGTCCACCTAATCTTGTTTTAACCATCTTTCCAATACAAAATGATTGTGGCACCCGTTCTCTGCAATAGCAGTCATTTCAGCAGACTCTTTAGTCCAGAGGATTGGCTGCAGTCTGCTTTTATGGTCAATTCTAACCTATTCTGGAATTGTTTTACTTTTTGGATGTTGGGGTTTCTTTATCCACCATATTTGCTACAATTATTGCCCTTCAAAATCTATCAGTAGTTGAATTCTGTAAATATTTATCTGAACTTCTTTAAAGTAGGATAATTGGTATTTGTGGTGATTCACTGGTTGACAAGTCAATGCTGCTGTTTTTTAAACATCACTACATTTGTGACAAACACATAACCGTGGCCATAAATTAGTTTTTACCCTGAATGTAAAGGCTCTTGGAAAACTAAAAGCATTCTTGTTTCTGACCATGAATGCATACATTTAAATGTGAATATAGCATTAAGAATGTCTGGCCCCATTCTCCTTCCTTGGGCTGTAACATTTTGATGAACAAGGTCTCTCGACGTTGTTTTATTAGCCCACTCCCGTCCCTGTCTGCTAACTGTCTGTGCGTCTATATTGAATAACATTGCTTTACTTAAAGTCATGGCCAAGCCTACACAAAGAAAGCAGACTAGGATAAACCATGGTATTCATAGCTGTAAATTGCAATGTACTCGTCTAGGCGAGCAGAGTGGAAAGGAAAGAAGTTATCAGGCTTCTGTTAGACAGAAGAATCCAAAAGCAAAATACCCTTAGTATTAGAACTTAAATATTTTCTTTTCTTTGTAAATGCAAAACCAATTCTGCCATTTGGGGCTTCTCTGTTGAAACATATTATTCCTGATGCAAAGAGTCACTGCAGTCCTTGTTATCTTTTAGAGATACAGGGACCATTTTTACATACTTTTATCTTCTCATGCCTCGACTGTTGCAACAGTCCCTTCGCTTGTCTCAATCAAAAAATCTATTGAAAGGCTCCAGACTGTACAGAGCTCAGCTGCCAGGCTTTAAACAAGACCCAAGATAAGTGACGATATTTCGCCCAGTTTAGCCTCCTTACACTCCCAGTATCTCTGAGAATTCATTTTGAGATCTTACTATTGACTTTTAAAGCTCTTCATGGCCTTGCTCCCTGTCTGACCTCTTTAATGCATATAAATCTGTTTGTATCTTGAGATCCTGGGGAAGAGGCTTTTTTAGTTGTTCCTGAGGCGAGGCTGAAAACTGGAGGTGGACAGAGCATTTGCACTCAGAGCCCTGAAGCTATTTGAAGAAGCTGCCTGATGAAAATCAGGTCAGCAGACTCCATAACCTCTTCTCCATCTTTTCTTAAAAACATATTTTAATTGCATAACTTTTCCTTGATTTTAATTGACTGCCTCCATGCAACACGTAATTGGTGTCATTTATTAATCGAGAAATTGTTTTAATCATCTGCTTTTATGGAAGTTGTGGAAAGCATTTTTTTAATGGAGATTTATCTAATTGCTTTATAAATATAGATTATTATTTTCATTGTTATTCATCAATATTAGAAATTACCCGGACAGTCTGTATGTGAGTACGTAAATGTCAATAAAAAAATAAGTAAAAGAGATTCGAGAGCTTTTGGTGATAATGCTTGATGACAGGTTGCCTTCATATTTTATTTCCTGCCTCCTACATGCTTCGCCATGCTGGAGAATCTCGTGCTGCATTCTTTATCTGTAAAAAGGCAAACTCTGGAGAAAGTCTGGACACAGTTATACTGACAATTACCGGAGTTCATGCCTGCCAAAGCTTAGGGAGGTAGGTAGCCTGCTTTACCTGTTATGCTCTTTAAATAAGTCATTGACTGGCATAATATCCCTTCACATTTATAGCTGAATTTTCCCCATGTTTTTAAGATAGTGGGTCAGTACAGATATATATGTGCAGGTGATGTTAACTGATCTAAGATCTGTGCCTACTGGCGACCAGAGTCAATCCTGTGTTTCCATCTACGGCTGCGGTCAGGCTCGGGGCAACAGAATAAATCAAAGAACGACCAATCCAACAAAGAGATACTAAATAAAAATGTTATACCATCATTGACGTGCAGCAGCCAGTTCTTCTTAACACATCCAATATTCTCGAGTGACCTTTATCTGCAGTAGACACTGGGCATGTTATAGCAGGAAAAGCACAGGTGTATTTGATAACAAATATATTAACAACTGAAATTGATGTAGGGCTCCTGTATTGTGAATTGTGGCTCGCTGCTACGACTTAGTGCAACAACTGATGGAACACATCCATTGTCAATGGAATTTGTTTCACCTGCGCTTCCCTGCTAAGACAAGTTCAAATGTCTGCTGTGAAAATGTCTCTTCAGATTGAAAGAAAACTTCCACTGACAGAAGATATGGGTTAGGATGGGATGTAATGGCCGAGGTGGAGGCAGACAACTATAAATACAGACCAAAAGGAATCAAAGCAACACGGATGGCGTCCTCATAAAAGAAGCTTTAAAGTGACTTTGGAATGGGCTGTTTGCTTGGCCTGTGGTACTGCTGGATGCCACCTTCTTTCTGAAACTGTAAAAGTACAGTTCAGCAGAACCCTGAAGCCGTGCCACCGCTGCTGCACTAAGAGTATTCAAAGTTCTGGGAAGGTCGACTCAGTGCGCACCACGAGCTGGAGACATGATGAGTCCCAGCCGCCGCTGCCACTGAGCGCTGGTCGTCTGTTTAGTCAAAGTTTATTCGTATCGAACATATTGTCTGTCCAAATTCAACACTGCACTTCCTTGGGCCCTGGACAACACACATGACAAGTGTGAAGCAGATAAGATGAAATGGTTCTTGAGACACGCGAGCCACATGCAGATAAGTGAACACAACAACCGGTAGTTCAGCATGGCAGTATGTGGACTGGATAAACAAAACAACGTGGATATTATTGCTTGATTAGATCCGTTTTCAAGGTTGGCTGCTGACAATTCTCTTTGTCCTGAATTCTCATTTTGCGTTACGAGTCATCTCCATTTGAATTATGTGAAATTCAGCAGAGACCGACAGTTACAGTTTGAAATGTTGATTAAAATGTGCTAACAAACCAATTCAGCATGACAGTAATGTCCGACTTGCAAATTGATCTAGTGCCTGCAGTAACCCACAGTGCAGCAATTCATCTTGCCTATGAAATAACCATCACAGCCATATTAGACCTAATGAAAATACAACACTGTCCATGTGCCATCAGCATTCTCTTGTTTCAAACTATAGGAAGCATGAAAAGAAGGAAGGATGGGAAATGTGATTGAGTGAGTGTCTTAAGGAAAGACAGAGAAATATAGAGGGAGTTAACTCAGACGCTGGCCTTCCAGTGCTCTTACATCATCTTTTAATGAGGGCCCTCATAATCTTCAATGGCTGCTGCACAAGATGGAACTGAGTGGCATTCAAAGGGAATACTGTTAACTCTTCCTGACACCAGTGCCAGCAGGGAGAACACTGGGAAGACTTGGACGAGATAGATTAAGAGATGAATGGATGCAAAAGTGCATGGCTGGATTAGCGGAGGATGAAGGGAACAAATGCTCGGCCGGTTGAAGCACTGGTGAGAAACTGTATGTGAAGGAGTCTGAACACAATCATTGTGGAAGGATTACTGAGTGACTCATATTTCTGCTGCCTCAAATGCTCATTAGATGTTAATATTTGTTTCCTGTTATGAATGGAAATAAGTGTTAGACCGGAAATCCCCAATAACTTGATGCAGTCTCATCGAACATGCATTTATTGTTAGCAATTGACACCAAGGCTTTCCATCTGTTTCTTTAACATTTGAAGATGAGCATATATCAAACAGTAGCCGTTGCTGTTTCTATTCAAAACGAACCCAAAGCATGAATTTATTTAATTGCTTATCGCTCTCTCTGTCTTTGTTTTTCCTCGTGCATCTCTCCAGAACCATGCAGGTTCTTTGCAGTGTTGTATGGAACTTATAACCATCCAGGATCTCACAGATGTTCTACTTATCACACTCTGTAAAGTAATTTGTGAGTAGAAAAAGATTCATGTTTGTTGAAGTCTGGGTTTGGCTCTCATTTTCTATTGACATTCAGTGTATTTTAACCAAGCCTGTGAATGCCCCCTGAATACAAAGCTTCCCTTAGCTCCAAGCTAAGTATCTCAAAACCATAACCAATTCATTTTGGGCCTAAATCTTACTTGACGTGAACCATAGCAGTGACTAACTAAAGAGATTCATCTGATTCTTTTCTGACCTCACTGATCCGTATCTGTGTGAGTAGACTGCATGTTAGGGAAAACAAAAAAACAAATATTTGGGTCTTTTCAGAAGGCATTGACAGATGATATGCACTATTTGTCTTTTAATTCCTACAAGAATCTATTGAGGATATGGAATCGAAGTGTAGGTTGATATAAATAAGCTGTAGACCGTGTCTCTAATCTTAATTAGTTGAATAAGTTAGGCCACACTATGGTTTAATTTTCTAACTTAATAGTGATGCCATGATTATGTCATACCATCCATCCATCATCTATATCACTTATCCTTTAAGGGTCAGGGGAAATCTGGAGGCAATAATTCCTACCACATGATAGTGCATATAAGAAGCAGAGATACCTTCATGACATCACTCATATGGCATCTATGTCATATGATAATTAATGACATAGTAATGTAACATTAGTAATGTTATGATCAATATACACTTCGGGTTGTCTTCCTATTATGGGGAGATATTTTGTAAAATGTTTCTTTTGGACCATATTTTTTGTTCATCTTCACCTTTGACCTTCCAGTTCTACCAAAACTCTTGTTAAGAGATACGCTTCCAAGTCCTACCAAGTTTGATGAAACACACACACACACACACACACACACACACACACACACACACACACACACACACACACACACACACACATACATTTTAATACTCTGAGCAAGAATCATCCAAACTAATGAGAAATCTGATGTGAAATTGCTGAGCACATTTATTCATGTACCCAGAGCATGAATGTGTTCCATTCTGAGTCCTCGGTCTGCTTTCCTCTTGTTCCATCAGCATGTTAAACTATCAAATTTGCACGCAAGGTATTTTGTGCACCAGCCTCAGGACACAATTGACATTTTTAACTCTACAAACAAAATCAGCATTTTATTCACTCTACCCAGCGTAGTATTGTGGGGTGCAATGATGGTTGCAGCCTCTAGGGGCTGCTAGCAGGACTTAGTGTAAGTCGACTTTGGGTCTTGTGGCTCGTGAAGATCCAACAGTGCCCCCCCCCCCCCCCCCAAGATATTTTCTAGCCCATCTCTAGTGTGGTTAAATATGAGGCAAAGTATAGGCCGGCGTCTTTCTATTCACATCATATCCTCAGGCAATCATTTCATGATCGCAGTCCAAGCCCACAGACCTGAACTCCATGGCAAACTGAAGATAGAAACTTCTCTTCATTTAGCAACCTAAAAAAGACAGACTGCTAAAGTATTTTGGGCAAATGGAAGATTGATGAGAGGTCAATGTTTCCTAAAAGTGTAAGAATTTTAAATTTTTTTATCTATAATAAATCCTGATTTTATTTCGTCTCATTATGTATTTGGTTGCATCCCTTTTTTTACCCTTTCATTTCTGGGTTTTCACACCTATTAAACACAGAATAACCGCACAGCAGCAGCTATAAGAACTATATACTGAGGCCAGTGTCAAAATTCTTGCTCTAATTGCCTCTATATGGCACCAGGAGGAGAGACCTGAAAAACACAAACAACCCACCCTGTCATGGCAACATTACAAATGCTATGGAAATTGTGCTAAATGCCTTAATGAGGAATCGTACTTGTGTATCGTGAGCCCATTTCACACTGGACAAAAAAAATACACTAAAGGTGTGTTGGAACTAAGCTAACCTCTCTCTCATCCAGGTTCAGCCTCTGGAGAAGATGGTTGAATTCCCTAAATTTGTGTGCGCCTTCAGATGGTCTTGTGGACCCACACACAATTACAGTGGTGGAGTGAGGAGAATGAACGAATATTATGGGTTGCGTTTACTTGCATTGCTTGAGCGAGTGCCGTGAGGGATCCTGCAGCCAAACTCGAGTAATGGGATATGAAAATTGAAAAACAGCATAACACCCACTGGTTTTGATCTTCAGTGGGAAAAGGTATCATCAGCAACCATTCCCAGGTCAAATGATTCTGCAGCACCAGCTCTGAGCAGCAGTGATGTTAACATGACAGCAGGTGGAAATTATAATTTTCGGCCTTTTACTGGTTGGACTGGTTGGGGGCCTACTATCAACAAGAGCTCTCATGGAAGCAAAGCAGGTTTGCCTTCTCTGTTAGCAACTCAAACAGCACTCGAATATCATTCAGTTGGGCTGAGTTTAAGAGAATTAAAGGTTCAGCGTGTAGAATTTTGTGACATCTAGTGGTGAAGGTGCATGTTGCAGCTGAACACCCCTCACCTCACCCTCCCCTTCCAAACATGAAAGAGAACCAAGGGGCAACTCCCCGGTCTGAGCGATGAGGCCAATACGGAAGTGCAAAAAGGTGCAGTTCACTGGGTGGCCACTTGAGGCTGGCTCCAAGAAGGAGCAAATTCCCATTGACTCCCATGTTAAAAAACCCGACTTTGGAGCAGAATTAAACCTGTTTACAGGATGGTTCAAAAAATGGTTTTAGTCTCAATCACTTAGTTCTTCCTTCATGACAACTCTGAGGGGGTGAATTTTTTTCTAACTCACTCGTTTAAATTATATAGAGGTTTGATATTATGAATAATTATCACTTGATGGACAGGTGACGTCACCGTTACCTCGCGACTCCAGCTCCTAGCCTGTTGGCTGCTCGGCTTCACCTGAGCTAACAGGCTAACAGGCTAACCCCGTCACCGAACAGGACCCGGGTCTGTTCGGTGAGGTTTCACTCGCATATCGGATGAATAATACGGTTTGATGTTCGGCTTGTTCTCCTGACGGAGAAGCTAAAGACGTCTGCGCTCCGGTTTCTGTGGTAAGTAAAGTTTATTTGATGTATGTGTTAGTAGTGATGAGCAGGTATCGGTGTCTCTGTACCTGGCTTGTTAGCTTAGCTCCGCTAGCCTGCAGGCAAGACACCAGCAGTGATGGCGATGCTAACGGGACCGCACGGGAGTTATTGAACCGACATGAACCGAGACAGGAGACTGTGTGTCTGGAGAATAAGCTCCACCACGTTAGATATCTATTGTTATGTAAAGTTGTTTCACTTGCCAACCTATTTGACTTGACTCCGTTACACAGATTATTAATCTGCAGAAACAGATTTACTGTGATCAACTGAAACGTGAGTATTTAAAGTCACATCTGCATTTTAAGAGCAGCTGTTTCAAGTAGCATTACGTCTCCTAAAGCTCTTTATTCAGAGTATTGGTGTTGATGTGTTGTAACGTGTTAGTGAAAACTAAACCTGTCGGATACATTCAGTTTTTACATCGTTAATCTTAGGCAGACTTTACTGAATTATTGTGTTAAATAAGTGGACATGCAGAATAATGTATTAATAATAAATTATAGGAAGTGTAACTTTACTAGAATAGACAGTCACATAGAGAACCTGAGGCTGATGTCCACCACCTATTTCCTAAGCTGAAATGATTATGATCTGATGAACTTTGAAGTTATAAACTTTTATTTTTACCATGTAAAAGTCTGTTAAGGAGTTAACCTGGCACATGTATGACTTTACATATCTGTGTATTTGTGTTGAATGTTCCTCCAGGTGACTCCGACAGCCTGCACCTGTGGATGTCCAACATGAGACACAACTGGAATCCAACCAGCCTGAACACTGAGTCATCACTTCAACACTGACTCCAGGTACAGACCTGTTTTCATAACTTACAAACAATCAAAGCAAAGTATTGCACAATGTATTAAATTATAAATGCAATACTATTAATGTGGAAGAACTCCATACTGTACATTCATTGTCTTGGTAGTGCACTGTTTAATCCAAAACCATATTCAAATACATAGTTGAATATCCACAGAAAACAAGGATACAAACTTTGTTCATAAGTAACACTTCCTCTACAATAATGCCATACTTTTATGTTTCCTGTCATTTTATTAGGGACGGACGAGCCTGAAGGACACAGCTGTGCTGACCGTGTTCTGTCTCTTATGGCAAAGAAAAATAAAACACTGTTTTTTTATCTAAAGTGTATCAAATCAGAACGTAAAAGATAAACATTGTTCTGATAAGTGTTCATTTTTTAAACCAACCATAATGAATATAGAAATTAACTCTATTATCCATGACACTTAGCAATGACTGCCAACTCTAAACAGTTGCAGGCCATCTTTAGTTAAGGGAGGTAAACATGAAGTGTTGTGCAGATGAAGCTGGTGCAGGTCGTCCTCATGTTGACCAGCCTGAAGCTGCCGATCTCCACCATGTTGCTGCTGCCACAGTAGATGCTGAGGACATCAGGTGCTGCAGTGCTTCATCTAATGAGAAGAAGAAACTCACTATAAAAGGATGTTTTATGTTGTGTTTGTTCCAGCAAAGACTGGTTCTTACAGTTCATTCTGTGTTCAGCAGGTGGAAGCACCACAGACTTCAGACAGAACCGATGTACTGGGCTCTGGGTTTGTACCCTCATGGTTAAATGCACATATTGTAAGTCACTTTGGATAAAAGCATCAGCTAAATGAAATGTAATGTACTGAAAGAAATAAAACATTGTACAAATAGATAAAATGTCTTTCTACCTCATCTGTAATATTCAAGGTGATAATCTCCCACAGAGCTGTTGATAACAGTCCACATCAAGTCTCTCCACTTCTCTGTGTGAAAACATAATTATATAATAAATATGAGAAAAATTTGAGTGGAGATTATAATCTTATCTAAACTGTCTAATTCACTGTAAATTCCATAACAGGCTAAATAAACAAGGTGGCAATAGTAATGGTGGTTATACCAGCCTGTATCAGAACATTTGTGAAACATATAGTTACTATCACATGCAACTTACACATGTAGTGTATTGATATTAACTTATTAACTTATTCAAATTTAAATCAAGTCACAACCAAACACACGACTGTAGTAGTGTAGTTAATTTGCTTCAATCTGTTCATTACACGTTAAATAAACGGTCACTTTTATAACAATTACATATTAAAAACCACTTGAGGCATGTAAGCATATGATTATGATAATAGATAAAGCAATAGGTTTTGTTGTTGTATAGTTTCAAGGTTACTTACCTCTGGTGAGTTCGTTGTAAAGATCGCGACCATCCTGAAGCAGCAGCACCGCAGCGCTAGCCGGTTAGCAGCCGTGGGTAGCATGTAGCCTAGCTCCTTAGCCTGAGCTAACCAGGTAACATTGAGCTCTACGGGCGTGGCTCAGCTGTCAGTCTTCACTCGCGCTCCTCCTCTTTGCTCATTTATTGGTTAGCCAGGAACTAGGAGGAGTCAGCACGGCAAGATGGCGCCGGGGGAACGCCTACTACTAGCCTCATTCTCACTCTTCAGAAACCAACGGGTGACGTCACGGACGCTACGTCCATTATATATACAGTCTATGAAGAGAACCTGTGGTAGACTTCAGGTGTCATAAAAACTCAAAGGGTGTTTAGTTTGTCCAGTGTGGGCTACTGTAAAAAACATGGCGGCCTCCGTAGAGAGGACCCACACCAGATGTAAATATGAAGTATTTAAATATAAAGAGCCCATTCTAGGGTAAAATAACAACAATTTGTACAATTTAGATGAAACACACTAGTTTAAATATCACCAGGATTATTTTATATTCAATTTCTGCCAATAGATCCCTTTCACCTAAATCTTACAAACTGGACCTTTAAGAAACCCTGTCTACTGATGTGTTTGCGATGTAAAATGTGATTCAACATTTTTTTTTTTTTTTAAAAGTTTAAAAGAAACATTTACATGATTGGTTTGACATTTTAGCAATATACTTTTACTTTAAGAAATGCAGGTTTGACACCATTGTTGTGAGCATGAACTGCAGGAGCTCATCCCCCATAGACAATACTTGTTTATGAGGTGATTGTGTTGTCGTGGTCACAGTTGAAATCTCAGGTCGCATGCCACACACTGGACCAAAGAGTCTCACAAATACACTAACCTGAAATGATCTGTCTGCGAAAGGTCATGTCATTCCCATTGGGGAGTCAGCAGGAAGTGAGCGGGTTGAGCAAGAGCAGGACTTTAATGTACATGCTCCATCAGCACAGCCTGAGGAAGCCGGGCAAATATTTTGACATATGAGCTGAATAAGCCATTTTAACTGGAATGAATAAGATGCCATTCCGAAAACACAGCATTCAGTTCTAAATGGTGATGGTCTGTATTCATACAGCGCTTTTCTAGTCTTGATGACCACTCAAAGCGATTTACAGCACAGTTTATTGCCATACACCCATTTACACACACATTCATACAATGGGCAGCACTTTTTCCCAACAGCATGAACTCAATCAGCATTTTTCTGGCCAGATGATTTAAAATATATATTTTTTGTATTTATGAAGTGTCTTGTTGATCAGATGAAATTGTCTTGCAGGCTCAATAGCATTTATAGGGTCCCAGCACAGATCGCTGATCAAACTGTCAACTGTATATGCGCAACTGCATGTGACTGTGACCCACAAGTCAAGTGGGGGTTGAAAGCCTCATGACGTCAGTAATAAGTGGATCTGCCACATTCTGACTGATGCTTAGCTGGGCATATCTGTTTCAGTGAGTGAACTGACTACTAGTTTGAATTGAGAATGAACAAACAGAAGATGGAGGACTGACACTCAACAAACATCTGACCGTTACAGCGGAGGCCATCAACAGTGTTGCCTTTCCCAGAGATGGAGCCTGTTGTGTGTTTGCTGGCTGCAGCCGCTGTGGACTTTATGTTGTTTATACATTTTTTAATTTTCCGCTGCTTTACTCTACATAGTGGCACCCTTTGTACAGTATGTAACTTAATATTGCTCATATACTTGTGATTATCAAGTATGAGTCAGATGCAGAGTTGCAAAGTGACTGAAGCGTAAAGATCTTCTTGATTTTTATCACACATCATTATTACCAGCATACACATTTTTTTTACTTCTCCCCATCCCCCCTTAGAGAATTTAATACAGTAATGTTCACTCAGATAAAACAACAAAGTACGTCAGTGAACTTGCTCTGAGCACATTTTGATGAAAGCAATTTTTAATTTCTTTATGTCCTGCCCTCATATTCACTGAATAAAATCGAGAGGTTGAAATGAGGCTTCACATTGACAAAAGAGCCAAATGATTAAAAGACCTTGGTTATATCAGCATGATATCTCAACTAATATTTCCATAAGAAAATGTTTTAAGCCCTTTGAGTATGAGCAAGGTCCAGCATTTTGCCTTTATTACATTACATCCTCTAGTATTGATCCTGTAAAACAACTTGAGCTGCTTGACCTCATTTCACAAACAGATGCTGTGACATTGTGCCGACAAATTAAAATTCAAATCAATCTCCCCTGTGTAAAAAGAGCAGAGAGAAGGGGCAAGGGAGAAAGAAAGAAAGAGAGAGAGAGCGAGAGAGGGAGGGGAGGATGGGAGACGTTAAATAAAAGGTGTCATCTTGCCTGGTGGAATTTTAATGAAGTGAATTCATAGTCTCTTCCAACAGAGAGAGGAGCAAATAGGAGCCGCAATTTATCAGAAAACCAGAGTCAGAAGTCCCCAGTCGAAGCAAGAAGCCTCTCATCTATGCATTTAAAAACGAGAGCAGTAGTTGTGAGAAGAAGTTTTCTCAAAGTTTAAAAACAAAATTGAAATGACACTGGGGTGTGGTGTAGAAGTAGTGTCACAGATCCATGTTGGGAAACTGGGTCCCTGTACCTGTGATTGCAATTAAAATATTCAAGTTTTTCAGTAGACTCTATAGACCCTTGCTATTTTTAATTATATGAGAACATCACAAAAAAAAAAATATATATATATACATAACAGTATGCCTGTAGATATTTTAATGCTACAATTTTGAAAGCCTCACACGAAGATATTTCAGTAGTTTAGTTTAGTTTTAGTTTAGCTGGATTTAGCCTGATATTCTGCATTTGTCTTACTATGGACAATTACTAAATCCCATTAATTGGTGCATGCGTGGGTGTATGTGAAGCGTGATATGTCTTATTCCTCTTTGTCCTTTGCACTGGATGACATGTTTCTATGTTACAAATGGAGTTTACTTTGCCACCCATACATCATCCAGCTACCAAAAAGTAAATATACAAAATGTACTAACACCTGAGTGAAAATAACCATCGGGCTTTTCGTCATCTTCTTCTTTAAACAGTAATACTGCACTAATCATTATTTTTAATTAACAATGTATCAAATTAATCTGTGTGATGTGTGTGGGGTTGCGCAGTGACACATCCAAGAATTATCACCCTATTCAGATAATAATTACCAAGATCAATGGAGCATTTTTGTCAATAATTAGGTTTCCGGCCTTCACATATTAATCCCATCAACCCTGTTTCAAGCCGCAGAAAAACAACAAACCCAGACTACCTGCCCACCAGATACGTATTAGTGTATCTAATTAGGGACTAATTGATAGACATATTTGATAATTTAGCATCTAAAAAGCTAAGTATTTTTTCACAGGGTCCAAAACATTGGTAAAACAAGAATGGATTTTGAACTTAAACTCATTAGATTGCCACAGGGTTAGGGGTTGCATTCCAATTTTGCTATGTGTCTTGGTGATGTGGAAGTCAATGACTGAACACTACCAAAAATGTTTAAAGGTTCAGTGTGTAGAATTCAGTGACATCTAGTGGTGAAGTGTCACGTTACAGCTGAATAACCCTCACCTCACTCTCCTCTTCCAAACATGAAAGAGAACCTGTGGAAACCTTCAGTCGTCATAAAAACTCAAACTCAAAATTAACACCTGAGTGAAAAGAATCCCCCAAAACTCAAAATTCCATCCAGTTTGATTCAGATTAATTAAAATCCCGGTTCCCAGAGGTTTGATGAAATACAAGTGTGGTTGCCATCTGAGTAAATATAACATTTTACCATGGAATTTACAGCAGATATTGCTTAGTGGAAGAATCGACACGTAATGGACCTTGAACAGAGCCTTGGATATCCCACAGCTGTTATTGTTAATTCAATAGATGTACAACATGTATTAAACCTGCTAGATGTGAGCAAACTCAATGCACTACAGGAGCAGTGAGGCCAATACTCTGCTCAAAAGAATTAGCAGGATGCTCTGTACTATTTTGGGGGGTACTAACATGTAGACCTGCTTGAGACTTTTTTATCCACTGGGATATATTTCTGGATGGTACGAGCGGAAAAAGCTCTGTGCAGCTTTTTAAAAGCAAAAGAGAGTACTAACCAGACCTGTATTTTCTAAAATGGAGCATTCAGTCTTCACCCTGGAAGTCTTAGCTCAGAAAAACAAAAACACTTGAAAACACCTTTGTAAAGTAATCAGTTTTACCTATGAATACCTTGCTGTAGTTGTTTTTTTGACTATGGCATGAGCTAGCTGTCCCCCTTGGTGCCTTTAGGGTACAAAACACAAGTTAACAGCCACTTCCCCCCTGGAGGCAGTAATGAGCCCATTAAAGAGTATCTATTTTTAAGGATATGCTGATGTCACTGATGAAAATGACGAGACACAAAATGTCTTTGTCTACACTTTTAAAAATTGATTACACACTCACTGTTGACTTGATTCTCTCTTATTTATTTGTATTACAAGTCATAAAATCAGTCTTGCAATCCTCTTGTCATACAGGCAATGTATATTTGCATATTTGACAAGAGGTTTACAAGTAAAATCATAACCTCGTTCACTGCACATATTTTACCCTAAATCAACCCCAATGAAGACAAGTAGCTTAGTTGGATGAACTTAACTTGAGGGAAACTAATTTTGGGACCAGTTAGTCCATGTAATGTGTGTCTGGTCACACACGTGCACACACACACCCAGCGGGGGGGACAGTGACGCTGTTTGATCAAAGAAAAATAGAAGGTGGAGACAGAACACAAGGTGAAATGTAAACATGTGAAGAGGATGAATAGGGGGAACAAGGTCAAGTGTCTTGAGTCAGATAGAGAATGCTGAAACGGAAAGTAAATCCAAATGAGTTTCAGTCAGAGCTGAGTAGATCCTCTGCCCCATGCTGACTCCATCACATCCTCTAACAAAAGCACAGTGATGCTGTTGCTGATGGTTTCCGACTGAAAAGGTTTTCGAACCTGAACTCAGATGCTGTTGAATGTTGATAATCTGAGGTGGTTCCGTTTTTTTTTTAGATGATCTTAGTCATGCACATACTGGATTGATTTAAACTAAACTAGTTTTGTTACGAGGTTAATTCAGGAAACAATAATGTATGTCAGTATATCCAGGAAGCATTGTTATATTCTTATACAGTCCAACGCATATCTTGCATCATAATGGCACGACATATCATTTTGATGGGAAATAAAAACTAAACAATTAAAGTAATGTAAAGCTGCATTTAAAGGTTCAGTGTGTAAGATTTGGGAGAAAGGGATCTATATACAGAAATTAAATAGAGAATAATCCTAGTGATGTTTTCACTATGTGTGATTCATCTAAATTGTTCAAATTGTTGTTTTCTTTACCCGAGAATGAACCCTTTACATTTAAATACTTTATATTTATATCAGGATCAGGCTCTCTCTACGGAGGCTGCCATGTTTTTTTACAGTAGCCCAAACTGGACAAACTAAACACCCTTTGAGTTTGAATGACAACTGAAGGCTACCACAGGTTCTCTTTCATGTTTGGAAGAGGAGAGTGAGGTGAGGGGTATTCAGCTGTAACGTGACACTTCACCACTAAATTCTACAAACTGAACCTTTAAACATTTTTGGTAGTGTTCAGTCATTGACTTCCACATCACCAAGACACATAGCAACATTGGAATGCAACCCCTAACCCTGTGGCAATCTAATGAGTTTAAGTTCAAAATCCATTCTTGTTTTACCAATGTTTTGGACTCCTCCAACCCTGTGAAAAAATACTTGCTAAATTATTAAATATGTCTATCATTTAGGCACTAATTAGATACACTAATAAGTAACTGGTGGGCAGGTAGTGTGGGTTTGTTGTTTTCTGCGGCTTGAAACAGGGTTGATGGGATTAATATGTGAAGGCCAGAAACCTAATTATTGACAAAAATGACTAAAAGGCTCCATTGATCTTGGTAATTATCATCTGAATAGGGTGATAATTCTTGGGCGTATCACTGCGCAACCCCTCACACATCACACAGAGTAATTTCATACATTGTTAATTCAAAATAACAAAGCAACAGCATTACTGTTTAAAGAAGAAAATGACGAAAAAACCCGATGATCAAGAATAGCTTGGATGCATTATTCTGCAATGGTTGGACATTAAAACGCTAGTGACAGTGGGAAACAGTCGCTCAGGCTGGCATTATCCGATTATTTTGCACAGTATGTACAGGGGTAGCCTAAATCCGTGGTGGTGAGCTGTCAAGATGTTTAAACTGCACACCATTGAGAGAATGACTGTGCGTGGAAACATGGGCCTTTCCACCCACCTCTCTCCTTCATTTCTCTCCTCTCACCCCAAACATTGAGGCAGATGATGCCCACACTGTGTCTGGTTCTGCTTGAGATTTCGTTAAAATAATCCTTTTTCTCTCAACAGTTGCCGATACATGCTCATTGTGGGAACTGTTGGGTGTCTCCAAAATATTGTATTTACATGTAAGGTCTCATCCTTACAATGTCAAGTACCCTGAGATAATTTGTTTCGTGATTCAGCAACTTAAATAAAATTGAATTGAATTAAATACAGTTTCTCCTGAAGGTTTGATATAAAATGCACTAGGATAAACCACTAACTTGGGAAGTGATATAACTTCATAATAAAAATATGAACAACCATCCATTAAAATCCCAATACAGATTTTAAATGTATTCATAATTACAACCAATTAACAACCCGTTGATCAATTCAACTAGTCAAGCATATAAGTAATCAATTATCCTTTAATTCAATTCAGAGCTGAGCAACAATCATTTCATCGCCAAAATATGCACAAGTAATTATCATCAATCGTTGGTTGAGGAATTTGCTTTGATTTTAAAAATGAGCAATCAATCAAGAGCGGGCTAAATATAACAGACCAAAATAACAGCAATCAATTAGAACTAACTAAGAATGCCGAAGCAAAAATCTACTCTTAAGGATAGGAGATGCTTAAAATGTAACACAGAACCAAATACTTTCTAACCGATTAAGTTGTAATCAAATAAATAATCAGATCAATCAGAATGTAAGAAAGGGTAAGATGTCTTGTAAAATATTTCACTAAATTATATTGTTCAAATAACAACAAACAAGGCACACCTCAACCATGAGGAGGATAATTAATTTAATGAATAGATTACAAGCTTTTATTAAATGTCAAAAGTGAGAGTAAAAGTCAAACCTAAAGAAAAACCTGAAATCTCAAACCAGTAGTTTGCCCCAGCAATCCCTTTTACTTTTCTCAGACCTGTGCACACATCTCTAACTTTAGCTGCTAAATGTTCCACTGAGTTCACGTGGATAAGACAGCGTCTAACTTTGTCCGTCTGCTGCTCGGTGCTGAGCAAATGCCTTCTAAAAATAACAACTCTATTAGAGCAGGGACAGTGAACCAAGACGCTCACGTTGTGGGGCAGACAGCTAAACAATCAACTGAGACTCACTATGAAAATAGGTCCTTAAAGCCAAGAAGAGCTGCAGATTCAACTGGTGATTTTCTTTTGGTTCATCTCTACCAGTAACCCCCTGGTACAGGCTCAGTCATTATGATGCTTTGTTACAGTTACAAAAGTGACTTGTGCCAATGTAGCCACTTTAGAAGAGAGCCAAACAAGCAAGGATTTCATTATTTGGAAATTTAGTACATTTTATATGCAGTTAATGGTAATTCGGCCTCAAAACAAAGATCAAAAACCAACAAAACCAATGAATCCAATGGGGGCTCAAACCTTTACCGACGTGCTTTCCATTATCCAACCATTCTGACAGAACTTCACATTGTACAGGCCGGTAAAGCCCATGAGGTGTTTCCCCCCCTTCCTATAAATAATCTCTTTTTGTTTACACAGAAGTCGTCTCCCTGTAAATTTCAACTTTGCATCAAAATGGATGAAAAGCAACCAGGTCATTTAAATTCTCTTCTCATTATAGTCTGGGAGACACAGATAGAGAGGTCCAATTTACATTTAGATTGTTTCAGCAGAAGTAAATTAATCAACACTGCAACCCGGCCAACTCACTTGTACAGAATACCTATAAGAATGACACATGCATATATTTATATATACATAGGTATTGTACATATATATGAATTCTCTCTCATGACATGAAATAAGGTAACAGATGCATTGTTTTACAGATGAAGGGGGGGTGCATGAGCAGAAATCCCAATGTACTGAACAAGCTTTTGACATCACACTGTGAATACTTCACCAGGCAGAACACAGTGTCAGTAAATACTAATGCTTTAAAGGCAACACGAAAGAAAAACTACATGTTCCCTGTTTAAATAAGCTGTTTGTTCATTTTCCATTCATCCTATTATTTGTGAACATGTCGAAAAATGTATCTAATTTAATTAGTTACTGCAAGTCCTCTGCCACAGAGAGCAGGCTGTTGTCATGACGCCATGTTGAGCTGCTAGTTTCTGTCACCAGAAACATGTCACATGGCACTGACATCTGCTTTACTGCTAATGTGGAACCCCTCATTAATGTGGTGAATTTTTTAAGTACTTTTTATTATTCTGATAATTTTGGGTTGAAATACTACTTCTTTCCCTCATTGCTCCTCTTTCAGCTGAATACAGGTCATATTTACAGTATGTTACCGTGGTCCTCATCCTTGAGACCCCTAAAACTAGTATCCAATGATGAATTCATCAAGGTGAATATTGTAGACACTCCACCCTCTGAGCTTGTATGTGGACATTTGCACCTAAACTAACTTAATCAATATTGTGAGAATAATTGATTTTACTTCACCATTGATACCCCTTTATTACCAATATGGAACAGGCTCTTTTTTAGTTTGAAATTTTGTGTTTCTATTATATATACTGTATATATACAACAGATCTATCAAATACAATCTAAGATATAAACAATTTCAACCAACAGAAAATAGGTTCAGAGCCCAGTTTCATGCTGGAACCACAAAGAGCTGGATTTGAAGAACGGACTGTGACATCAGTGGGAGTCTCACATTCCACCATTGGGAGGGAGGGAATCAGTACGCTAACAATGAAGATGGAATGGGGTTATTGGTTGCATAATGTTTCGGTGATCTGCCGACAAATTGGTATCTATACTAACAGGTATTCTTGTTCTCCTGTACACTATATATGAATTATTTCACTTCAAAAATGTGGGTATGCTTACTTTTTATGTGCACAAAAGGGAACATACTCACTTGTCCCAGGGCAGGTATACCATTGTAGGATTTGATCACTTAAGCTTTTAAAGGTTACTGTGTATATTATCAGTATCTGAGCAGACCCTATATCCTCTGCTTTATTTCACTCTGTTAGAAATTCGGATCAGTTATTGGATGTATTTACTTCATGAATGTCACTTCTTGGTCTACGATGCAATCAAATTGCAGAGCTCCCACCGTCTGTGCTTCACACACGATACCTCAGAAACCATGTTCTAATGACAGTGTTTAGAAGACAATGTATCCTGCCATTGTGTTGTTAAATTAACAGTTTTAAAGAGATTTGTCTGATAAAGGCACTCTTATTTTACCAGGAGTTTACCATTTAAAATGTAACAAAAGTAATCTTTCATATATTTCATTATCACATGTTATAGATTATGTTTGTGGGATTAATGTTTTGGTCCTAATACTTGCAGTGTCAAGATGCATCATTTCTCCAAGTGTTTTACAGAGTTTATTGGTTTTATCACATTTAATGAACATACTGATAACTGCATAGCTGAAATCCTCAACTGTAAGGGACAACTTTGTTTCTATCAAGAAAAAACAGCAAGTATTTCCATTGGTGTTGCCTTTTATAAATAAACGTTGGGTTAATCAATTGATCTTGTTTTTTCTAAGTCTCCTCTTTTCTATAGAATGTTTTGGTTGCTGCATTTTATTTACCTTAATCATTCAGTATACGTTGTTCAGAATATCACATCAAAATAGCGAACCAAGGTTTTGGTAAAGAGGAGTTTAATTTATAGGAATTGACTGTCCTCCATGCTGCTATTACATTATATGACATTGTACGGTATTTGAGATTATGTTGAATTTCATTTAAAACAATAATGTACAGACTGATGCTAATCATATACTGTAAATATAAGAAAATACAGCACTACAGTGTGTTTTAGTATGTGGACAGCACTAAACTGTAAATTAAGGTGACAGTAAGAAAACGGTAAATCCCTGGCAACCCTGCTGCCAGCAGTTTACTGTGAAAATAAGAAAATACAGCAATGCACTGTAATTCAGTTGATTTTGTTTTTACGGTAACACACTTGTTGTGCAATAGTAGGTAGACTGAATGTTGGCTAATTTTCAATAATCATAAAATATGATTATGAAAGTAATACAAATTATTTTATTAAAATAATTAATTAATTAATTAACAAATGATAAAGTTATCAATTACGAATTCTGAGATAAGTAATGGAAACAATAAAATTATCAATTAAGTATAAAAGTTGTAATTCTACTTTTATCATAGACGGGGCACCACCCTGGTAACCAGGGACCAACAATTAGTCGATAAAGATCAGTCTCATAATCTGAAAAGTTCAATTATAAATCTCAATGTTTGCTATTAAAGATTATATAATGAACAGTGAAGGTTTTAAGTTCGAGCACAGGCAGTCATAATCCAGCTATAGTCACATACATATGTATAAAGAATCACAAAATACCGGTACTTTAATTACAAATGGGGTTTATTTAAGATAAATGACATCAACGTCAATCAATGACTATTATCACAGTAAACACCCACTATATCAAAGATCAAACACCACAAGCTTCCATCAAAATCGTAAACATATATGTAATGTCTCCAATGGGTATATCTGGAGATAAGTATAAGTGTGTGTGTGTGTGTGTGTGTGTATGTGTGTGTGTGTGTGTGTGTGTGTGTGTATGTGTGTGTGTGTGTGCGAAGAAAAATGGCGATTGAAATCTTCTCAATGGTATCGTGTTACACAGGCTAAAAATGGCGCACGAGATTGTGCCACGTGTGGTGTCGCACAATGGCGGATAAAGGTTGTGCACGCGTTGTCGCGTCGCAGAATCTATGACGGCGCGCGCGCGAAGTGGTGCGCGTGATGTGAGAGGAGGACAAAGGATACTTTAGTCTATCTCGTGGTTCAAAGCGCCGAACGGCGTCGAGATGCGACCGCAGTACCCAGGCCTCAGAATATATGTATATATGTATATGTATCGTGAGGTGTGTGGTTACAGATCGGCACGTATGTGCCGGTGGTTTTAGGAGAGAGAAGAGATAGAGGAAAGAAACATGTAATAGAAGATCAGAGGAGATCTTACACACCGTCCGACACAATTATACAGAACTTCACACCGGGTACCCAAGCGGGCGGACTAAGATCCGTCTCGTTGTGTACTGATTTTTCAATGGATTAAAAGTCTCCGTAAAATAGGTCTAAAGGTAACACAGCGCCCCTGCGTGGTCGGGAGGGCGGATGCGTCACGGCGCTCTGACGCCGTGTGACGTAACGTCTCAAACAAAAGTTATACACTCGATTAATAAGCACGCTAATGATTAAACTAATCTCTGCCCAGACATCAGCCTCTTACTTGTTGATGTTCCACCGTCGAGTGATGCGCGGGCGGCGCGTTCCGGGAAAACAAGTGAATGGTCCGTGGCTCTGGCTCTGCTGGCGGGGCCGGATGCGGACCGGACGGGGAGAATTCGTCTCGTTCCCCTGGGGGCGGATGAATCTTGCCTAAAGCGAATAAATGTCTTGCTTTTCGTAGCGAATACGACTTGCTCTTCTGCAGGGATGACCAGCTACAAGGCAGCTGTAGTTTCAGATCTGGAGAAAAAGTCTGGGAGATGACTCGGCCTGCGAGTCTGACTTTCTGCGGCAGTTTAAAAATAAAAGTAAAAACAAAACAGGACTGTTGCAAAAATAAAGTCTTAAAGTCTTAAGTCAAAAATCAAAATACAAAATACAAAATACAAAATACAAACGCGCGGATGGGTTGCTTCCTTTTGGCGCTGAGATCGTCCTGTAGAGGTGGTGTTCGAATCTTCAGTACCGGGAAATGAGCAAAGAATTCAGGGAGAGCTGACTATTTATTACCTGTGGGGGGTCCAACCTCCCTTCCGGGGGGGCCCCTGGGTCTTTTTGGCTCACAGCCAATGGAAGGTCCTATTTTGACCTCAGCCGATGGTCAGAAGAATATCCCCCCCACTGCAGGAATTCGGGGTGTTCTGGCTTTGCCGCCATAAAACTCCTACTGAGGCTTTTCAAATCCCATTCTGGCCGTTAGGCCCGGAAATAACTCTAGCTAGGATACCAGGCCGTGTAGGCCTCACTTATTCCTTTGTCTGAGAGTGAGGCCCAACACACTGTAAAGTTGATTACAGTATGAGTACTGTAAAATAACAGTACATAGCAGGCAACCCAGCTGCCAGCAGTTAACTGTTAATTTACATGACAATTGTTTACAGTGTAATCATTGTGATCCACCATCTTGCTAATACTGTTTAATTTACTTGCTGCTTTCGCTACTTGCACTCGAGCATTGTCCAACGCCCTTCGTTAATGAAACATTCATGATTACACTGGTTCTCCATAAAACTGCTTTAAACACAGGCACGTTCACTGGGTGAAAAATCAGTTCAAGAAACATAACTAATTTAGTAGAAAAGGGAATCAGTGGCTGAACTGTTATTCTTGATTCCTGCTCTGCTACTTCACAATATATATAGAACATCCTGCAGGTCCTAGCTCCCTGCTGCTATGATTATCCAATTTCATTGATTTATTTAGTTTTACATTTTACAACACAAACTGCCTCGTGTATTGTTTAGTGGCCAATAAACTGGATACTGCCTCACTTGGAAGCAATAGTTGTTAGTATAAACACTGAGGCTGTTAACATTTGCCTGGCAGGTATTTAAAACCACTGTTTTTTAATGTAATGCAAAACTCAAGTATGCAACTTTTCATCATGAATATGAATGAATAGTTGTATTCTTCATTAGGTCCCCTTGCTACTTGTTCATTTGTACTTCCAAATTGAGTTAATTAAAGTGTGACCTGTAATTTTTAAAGGTCCATGTTTTTTAGTTAACTGGTAAAAAATCTGGGTATTTAATTAATTGACTTGTATGAAATCATTAAGTGATAGCATTGCTGTTAATACAAAAAAATAATAATACATTTTATTTGTCCATCACCTTTTATAGATAAAATGCAGCTCAAAGTGCTTTACTATAAAATCAAAGACATGAAATAAGATGCACCTAATTGCATTTAATGAAGCATGTCCCTAAGATCAGGGCAATTAAAAAGTATATAATGGTCATCTGTGTCCCATCAGTGGGAGCACCGTGTTGGTGTAAGGGTCCGTGGAGACAGTTTTCCTGGGTGACAGAGGAGTAAGCTGTGGCTCCAGCAGTGCCCGCACATTCACTGTGAGCATGTGTCAATGTGAGCAAGGTCACCCTCGGAGGACCTGTGACTGTTCAAGCTCACTGGATCAATGTGGTGCGATGAGTAAATTGGGAGGACAGAGTTCAGATTTCAGTTTAAGTGCTCTTCCACTCAAAGTACCAGCACTTTAAGATCAGAGCAGGGCAACGCTGGTGCTTTGATTTATCAAGCCAGGACTTGATCAACAGTTGAAATGTAGGGTTTATATACTGCCACAAAAATAGAGATATATACTGCCACTAACTATACAAGCTTCATTTACATTAAAACTAAACTCCATACCGGCAGAATTTGCATCTAAAATCGATTTCACATCCTCTCATCAATCCCGTAACTCAGCTACACAGAAGAACATTGCTGGAATCAGCAGCTCTCCTTATACCTCCACTATATCCTCATTGGGCCACCAGGTTTAAAATAAAATCCTTATAATCAAATTTATATTAAGGTCTTCACGGATCCACTTGAACCATAGGACCGGAGACCCGAGCGGAGACCCTAACTTGTTTGGATCTGTGTTTTATCAGTCTGTCTTGTCTGAGTCTGGTCCCGTTCTATTACCGTGGGTCCCGTGTCTTTTTGACATTATGTCTAATGACCGAGTGAACCAAAGAAAGCCCGGCCATGGCAGACAGCACTGATGAAACTCCTGTGTCATGTCATCTGTCACGCAACAATAAACTGACTTTGATTCTGAAATCACGAATGTGTTAAGTTTGCCATTTATTTCAATCAGCACGAGCGGAATTACAGAAAACCTGGATGTATTTTATGAACCTTCTTGGAGGATGGCTGTCATGCATCACAGCCAGGCACAGGGGAGAAGCCTGCTAATGTTACATTAGGTAAGATGCAAAGTTTGGTTTTGATGGGTCAGGTTCAGGTAGAACATTTCCAGCAGAAATATTTAGACACATTTTAAACTCCTGTAAATATATATCTGTATGTTTAAAATGTCAGGACCCAGAAGCAGAACACACCAGGCAGGTGCAGTGAGAATGATTTAATGTGAAATAATCCGGCTTACAGAGCATTCGGCTGGCAGACAGGCAGACAGGTGCAAACAGGGAATCCAACTCCAAAGACACGGAGGAACACAAGGGAGCCCCAGCACGAGGAAACTCAGGTGAACAGAACAGCAACGTGAGGTAATACTGGAGAACCGACGGAGACCGCTGGGGAGCACAGAGACTTAATACACGAGGGAGACGGGAATAATAGGACACAGGTGAAACACACCCGGTCGAGACAGTCACTAAAGTGGGACAAGCCTAGACAAAGACAGACACACACAAACACAAGGGATAAAGATAGTCCGAAAATGTAACAATAATACAACTATACATAGGCAGAGGAGATATATTTTGAATTGGTTACATCTGACCAATTAAATATAGTACACGATCAAAACAAATAATATTTTCATTATGCACCACAGCTTTTGTTCCTGTTCCTCCCAACTCAATTTTAACAAACAGATGGACTCTGTAATAACTCCATATGGCGATCACTAAGGGCTCACCGGGCTAGGCCAGGAGTCTTTAAACTCCTTTGCAAATTTTGAATTTGGCAGAGAAAGCAATTTCACTGACACCTCTAAAAAATCTGAAGGAGCAGAGAATTTCGCTGATTTCTGCTGCACCATATTTCCAGTGGAGTTGGTTCTCAGTCTCACAGTCTGTCTCACTCTCACTCTCACAGACACACACACACACACACACACACACAGTCTCCATTCAATTTCTCCATTCAAATGTGGAAATTTGAACCACATTTCCAGTGAATGCAATTGAAGATTGCCATTGTGTGAATATTAGAAGTTGGGCCCACTGAGATAAATTACTGCAACATGAGGGTACAATGCTATGATATAATTATAAGAGTGCCAGTCAAATGGTGTGAAACCTTAAAACACGATGGAGCTATGACAAAACACCATTAACAGCATGAATCCATGGAGCAAGTGTTGTTGGTTTGTTGGCAGAAGCCATTACAAGAGAGTAAACTGTGGCCACAAAGGGATGAAACATGAACATATAGAGAAGAACATGTGGTAGAACAGGAGATGAATGCATAAATGAAGTGATGCAGTCATGTCAAAGGAAAGTTTTCTACATCATGTATATAAAGAACTGAGGTTGTTTCGAGAGGAAATAGATAAATAGGAAATAGCTTTTCATTTTATGAGGTTGGAGTAAGTGTGGCCGCGTCAAACGTGCGTCATAGGCGCATGTGAGCAACGCTGCTCTCTTAGAGAGTGGAGGTCTGGCCTATTTTCTGTGTGTAGCAAATGTGGTTCACAGCAGACAATTTACTTTCACCACAGTTTCCATGTTTATCTGTTTAATATGTCACAAACATAAATATTTACAGGACTTCCTGTAATCTTTTCAAAGTAAAAGCCCTCCAGTGTTTCTGTTGACTTAATCCATTAATCTGCTGAAACAAGGTTTGTGTTGTTATAGCAGGACTAGAAGAAGGTTTCATAACCGTACAGTCCTGATATTTAGTTGAGTACATAGGCTACTTTTATCACAGAAATACTGTAGTCATAGCAGAAGCCTCACATAGCAGCTCCGCAGCCGTCACGACGCAGCACACACACCCAGTGTGGCCCAGACGTTAGTGTGGTGTGCACACTATCAGGCAACCTTTGAGTTCATAATTACTCTTAGCTTTCCTAAATAATAAACATCCAGACTTGAGATGACAGTATCCTTTTCTCCCACTTTTGCACAATGTAACCCAAAGCACATCATTACGGACCTATTAAATTATGTATTGGCTGTATTTATTGCCTTGTCATCGCCATGGTAAATTAAAGCTGAGTAACTGGGCTTGGGGTGAGGGGAGGAGTAGTTTTAGTTTTTTGAAGAAAGACATACCAAAACCACTAAACTCCCCCTTTGGATATAAAGCAACAGTTGAGATAGTGATCTAAAGATATGATGTTAGAGCAGCAGGATTATTAAGTTTCAAGTAGTAACATATGTCAATATGTGAGGACACTAAACACAGAGCAATTTCCTCTTTGCAAGAAATCCTTTGCAGTATCGGACAAAATATTTTTTTATATGGTCAGATCAGCTTATGTAGTATGTTAATAGTGGAAATAAAGTAAAAGGCGGTAGATTAAAAACGAAAGTAGATTCTGGGTGTAAAGTGTTATGGCTCAATCTTTACATTACAGTACATTACATTTCATTTAGCTGACGCTTTTATCCAAAGCGACTTACAATAAGTGCATTCAACCATGAGGGTACAAACCCAGAACAACAATCAATCAATCAATCAATCAAATTTTATTTGTATAGCCCATATTCACAAATCACAATTTGTCTCATAGGGCTTTAACAGGGTGTGACATCCTCTGCCCTTAACCCTCAACAAGAGTAAGGAAAAACTACTAAAAAACCCTTTTAACAGGGTAAAAAGAACGTAGAAACCTCAGAGAGAGCCACATGTGAGGGATCCCTCTCCCAGGATGGACAGAAGTGCAATAGATGTCAAGTGTAAACATGACCAAGATAAAGGTTTTAGCAGCATTGATAAGGGTAAACAGGTGAATTGGTGGATTAATGTCATTAACGGTCAAGTATCTGAGGAGAAGTACTCCTCTCTGTATCAGCAGTCCTGCTGCAATCATAGTCTATGGACAGCAGCCAGCAAGATCATGATACACCATCAAGATCGGATGCCACTATAGTCCACAGTCATTGTCCACTGCCGCCATTTAGGATCCATCGTCAGCTGCTACCTCGGTCGTGGTCCACCACCATTATCGGATGCCAACACGATAAAGGATCCGCCTTTATTACCACGATCAGCCAGCACGATACAGAATCCGCCATACTGGATCCACCATTACGATCTCTGATACACGATCCACAGAGCCTAATCCATGATGTGGCCACAGCTGCGGCCCCGGATCTGCGGACGATAGGGAAAAGGGACTCCGGGGAAGAAGTCAAGTCAGTAACATGTATTGATGGGATATGAATTACATTGATGTGATAACAGTTTGAGAAGTGGAAGGAGAAGCTGGAAAGAGAAGCTCCGAGTGTCATGTGTCCCCCGACCTTCTAGACCTATAGCAGCATAACTAAGAGCAGGTCCAGGATAAGCCTGGACCGGCTCTAACTATAAGCTTTATCAAAAAGGAAGGTTTTAAGCCTACTCTTAAACATACAGATGGTGTCTGCCTCCCGAATTGAAAGTGGGAGATGATTCCACAGGAGAGGTGCTTGGTAGCTGAAGGTTCTGGCTCCTACTCTACTTTTAGAGACTTTCGGGACGACAAGTAATCCTGAGTTCTGGGAGCGCAGTGCTCTAGTGGGGTTATATGGTACTATCAGCTCTTTAAGATATAGTGGTGCCATATTATTAAGGGCCTTGAAGGTGAGGAGAAGAATTTTAAATTCTATTCTAGATTTAACCGGAAGCCAGTGTAGTGAAGCTAATACTGGAGAAATGTGCTCTCTTTTATTGGTTCTTGTCAGGACACGTGCTGCGGCATTTTGGACAAGCTGCAGAGTCTTTAACGATTTACTGCTGGAGCCTGATAGTAATGAATTACAATAATCCAATCTGGATGTAACAAAGCGTGGACTAGTTTTTCTGCATCCTTTTGCGAGAGGACATGTCTGATTTTTGCAATATTACGCAAGTGAAAAAAGGCGGTCCTAGAAATTAGTTTTAGGTGAGAATTAAAGGATAAATCAGGGTCGAAGATCACTCCCAAGTTCCTGACTGTTTCATTGGAAGCAAGGGCAATGTCGTCTAGCGCAGCTATATTATTAGATATTGTATCTCTAAGGTGTTTAGGGCCAAGTATTAGAACCTCTGTTTTATCTGAGTTTAATAAGAGAAAATTGCGGGTCATCCAGGTTTTTATGTCCTTGAGACATGCTTGGAGTTTAGTTATTTGATTACTTTGTTCAGGTTTTATTGACAAATATAACTGGGTGTCATCCGCATAGCAGTGGAAATTTACCGAGTGTGTCCTGATAATGTTTCCGAGTGGAAGCATATATAATGAGAATAAAATTGGGCCGAGCACAGAGCCCTGTGGAACACCATGGTTAACTTTGGTGCGCACAGATGACTCATCATTAATTTGCACGAATTGGGAGCGATCAGAAAAATAGGATTTAAACTAGTTTAGGGCGGTTCCTTTAATGCTAATTAACTGTTCCAGTCTCTGTAATAAAATGTTATGGTCAATTGTGTCGAATGCTGCACTAAGATCTAACAGAACGAGGACCGACACAAACCCCTGATCTGAAGCTATTAGAAGGTCATTAGTGACTTTAACCAAGGCTGTCTCTGTGCTATGATTAGCTCTAAACCCCGACTGAAAGTCTTCATATATATTATTTTCCTGGAGAAACTCACCCAGCTGATTGGCTACAACTTTTTCTAGTATTTTAGACAGGAAGGGGAGGTTGGATATAGGTCTGTAATTTGCTAAAACCTCTGGGTCTAAGGTGGGTTTTTTAAGAAGGGGTTTGATTACAGCTATTTTAAAAGACTGTGGTACATATCCTGATGATAATGACAGATTTATTGTGTTTAGTAACGAACTATTAATTTCTTTAAGTAATTTTGTAGGAATGGGATCTAAGATACAAGTTGTTGGTTTAGAACCTGAGATTAGTTTGGTCAGCTGATCAAGGGTGATCAGAGAGAAGCTGTCTAAATAATTGGTAGGATTCTCAGCCGTTTCTGAGATTTCTGTTCTTGGTAGGGTATTAGTGCCAATTGAGGGCAGGAGATGGTTGATTTTATTTCTAATAGTTAGAATTTTATCATTAAAGAAATTCATAAAGATATTGCTATTTAGGGATCGAGGAATACTGGGTTCGGTGGAGGTGTGACTCTCTGTCAGCCTGGCTACAGTGCTGAAGAGAAACCTGGGGTTGTTTTTATTCTCTTCTATTAGTTTTGAGTAGTAGGCAGCTCTTGCTTTGTGGAGGGCCTTCTTATATGCTTTAACACTACTCTTCCAGTCTAGGAGATATTCAATACGGTTGCTGGAGCGCCACCTCCTTTCTAGTTTTCTTGATACTTGTTTTAACTCATGTGTCTTGGAATTATACCACGGAGCTAATTTACTATGTTTTACACATTTCTTTTTTAGAGGCGCTATTGAGTCTAATGTTAATCGTAATGAGTTTACAGAGCTATCGACGAGATGGTCAATCTCAGTGGAGCTCGGGTTTTTAATGAATTTGTTGTTTATATCGACGGATAATACGGGTTTAAATGTAATTGGAAGTAGGTTGGTGTTGGTGGTTGGTGTACACACTGACTGAAACCAATTGAGTCTAATATCGAAATAAATGCTACGCTAAGGCTATCTTTATTATTATCAACATGAATATTAAAGTCACCAACAATAATAATTGTATCGGTCTTTAGGACGAGGTTTGATAAAAACTCAGGGAATTCCGTTAAAAATTCAGTATAAGCCCCAGGGGCACGGTAAACTACAGCAAATATGATTGGCTGTTGGTGTTTCTTGGATTGGCGTGGAAGACTAAGAACAAGACATTCAAATGAGTTGTAGCTTAGTTTAGGTTTAGGATTAATTGATAGACTGGAGTTAAAAATAGCAGCAACTCCACCTCCTCGACCAAATTCTCTGGGAACGTGTGTATTTACATGACTGGGGGGGAGTAGATTCATTTAGACTGACATATTCATCAGGATGCAGCCACGTCTCAGTGAGGGACAATAAATCTATTTTGTTATCTGAGACTAGTTCATTAACTAAAATAGCCTTAGATGATAATGATCTGATGTTTAAAAGACCACATTTAAAGGTCTTTGTTTCCTGAATAGACAAGAATAGAGAAAATACAATTTCTTCAAAAAAAAAGCAAAACTACAAAGTGCTATAAGTAAGTTTTCTTTAGGGCTGGACTCGCAGACACAGGCAGCGGTGTGGTGAATAAGTAGTGGGTTTTATGGTAACAGGTGAATAATGGTAAGCAGGAGCAGGCAGGTGTGTGGAGATGGTGTTGGCTCTATGGCTTGTGAGCTTGTGGCTTGAGTGCGTGAAGGAGGAGCGACACAAGGTGAGTTGGAGGAGGGAGCATGCTGGTGATCAGAGAAACAGAGAAGTGCTGTCACAGGGTCAATCTAACGACGAGTGACTGGAAAAGTTGGAGTCTGTTCTGGTGCAAGAGGGACGTTTATTGCAGATCATGCATAGCTGGCTACTCCAAGGGACTGGGAATGAGACCACACCCACATACACACCCATGCACACAGAGACTGACAAAAGAGGAGGAGACAGGGGGGTGCATTTGAATTGTCTATTTTGCTTAGGAAAGTTCCTAACTGAGGGAAATGACCTAGTCCTATTTCAGTCACTGTCATAATAGGAGCTGATCGAATTCTCTAATTAATAAGGAAAGGAGCTGCAGTGCTCCCTATGTTATCTCCTTTAGCAGAGGAAACACTGGACCATCCTTCACCGAAGAAAAAAAAAAGCTGCATTCTGAGACTTTCTGTTTTGAACTGAAAACTTTACTATAACTGTTGGCGCATAGCACAGAGTACCGTACAGTCTGTGCGTATCTTCTATTATAAATAAAGTATAAGTGGAGGTCGATTTTCTCTGCACATTGGTTCTCCTTTCCTAACTCCTTACGGCTTCTCCTTCACATCATTTCTTGACCTTGTGATATTTCCCATTGGGGTTAAGGAGTAGTGGTTAGGAAAGAAGAGAAGAGATGAAGATTATTTTGACTTTCCGCCCGCAGCCAAGGAAGAACAAAGAGACACACAGGGAACACTCAAGTCAGGGCCAGAGCTGGGACATAAAATGCCTTAAAGCTTCCATTTCTTATGGCCAGCAGGGGATAACTGCACTGCTTGCAGTCAGTTTGTGTTGAAGTCTATTAGAAAATGACCCTAGCTGTCACCTGATTTATTACCTCAATGGACATTTTCCTAATGGATTTATTTTCTCAATTGGTACTTCCCGGTCTTCTTCAAAACAGCATGATGTACATTTTGTAAATTATGGTTCCATTTAGAGGAAAATGGACAATAAACCAGGGTGTGCTTGAGGGCATGGCAAGCGTGTGATTGACATATACAGCAGCCCACCAATCAATCAGAATAAAAGACTATAGGGCAGCACGTCTCAGAGCTTTGACCATTCATTGCCCTCAGTTAATGAGAGTACCATATCATTTGCCTTAAAATGTCTTGTTCAGGTTTGTGTGTGATATATTTTATTTTTAGCAGGCTCACTGCTGTACTGCTATAACAGCCTGAGTAACTACCTCTCTCTATATAAGTGATGCTCTTGGAACAGCACACTGGCATTAAAAAAATTGTAATAATTGAGAACTAAATGAACTATGGACTATGAAGTTTTAAACTATAAAAAAAAATGCACAGCGATGTAAAGACAAGAGATTTAGTGATATAGGAATAAGTGAAGGTATATAGGTTCAGGGAACAAGGAAGCGCATAGTTGATAAGATTTAACAGTGTTATGACCCTAACTAATAAAGTAAAATTGTGAGTTATATTCAGGGTTTAAAACAAATCCTGTAACAAATAACCGTTGCTAAAATTGGGTTTTCATGGACTCAGCAAAACAAAACTTAGAAAAATATTATTTCCCATTGTGGTGAATTGAAAATAGCCTAGGAGCGCCATTTTATATGCTGTAATGCAGCTGTCGCTGAGACAATGAACATGTCAATAAATCTGTGAGCCTTGTCAGTCTCCCCCTGATTGGCACCGGCTCTCCACAGCATCTCCGATTGAGGCCAGAGAAAACAATCTCCATGTCTGGTGCAGGTCCTCCTGTATTGCTGCGATGAGATTGTATCTGTCCCCAATGAACCAGACTATGGCTGGATGGAAAACAAAACATTGTAATAGTGAGTAATGCATCGTGTTGTTGGCAATAGAGAAAAGGCCCAAAACAAACATAATTCTTATGAGATGGGCTCCTCGCAGTTTTCTGAAAAATACATTATTCCCTGAGTTTAGTTGTAAAAAAAATGGGCTACTGTTTAACATTAAAAACAATGGAAAGGAAACTAAAACTAACCTAAGTGTATGTTAACGAAGCGTTAACATACACATAGTAATTCAGCTACAACCTTTCACAAGTACACTTAAACCCAGAATGTCCTCCTAGCTTGGTGCATCATGTCTGCTCCTTGTCGTCTGGCGGGGTTGTAAGGACTAACTCCGTAACAGATGGCATTGTGAGGTCTTTTGATCTGCTCACAGAGAAATACAATCTTACTCAGACTGCAAACATGGAACTTTATCACTTCTACTATTGAGTTGTATCCCAATGGTCCATCTCTCTTGGCTGTGGAGGGGGGCCATTCGAAATCCTGACAACAGAAAACTTATCACCGGGCTTTATGGGGCTAAACAATAAATGCACAACCCACACCAGGCGTCTCTGAGATTCTGACCTTGGATGAGACTATCCCAGATGATAAGTGGGACAGTGTTTGTTGAAGCTCTTCACATTTTTTATTTACCAACCAGGTTATACACAGACTTCAAATTACTCCAGTGAAACATTAAGTTGAATCCCTCTCTTGTAAACACTGTTTGTGAAACTACTGAAGCTTCATATTTTGTATTTCTACCATGTTTTTGAATGCTCTCTTAAGTGTGTAAGGGAACTTGCATTAAGACAAAATGGGCCCTGGATCCTATTTTCTGCATTTAGGGAGCACAATCAGCGGCTCTGAACCTTAGCCCCCTCTCCACTGAAGCTGCTTAAAGTGCTTCTTTTCACTACGAGATGATGTGTTCTTCTTCAATGGATTACAGACACTGTCCCTGTGGTTTCAAATAGCATTCACAGTGTTATGGAGCTTATCCCCCAGCTGTAAGCCTCTGGCTAAAAGATAAACCATTACATTTTTTCTCTCAAATTTGGGTTCTATATTGAAGTAGATGGGGCCCAGGCCTTTCAGAGTCGTCTCTACTGACTGGCACGGGCTGAGATCTTGAGGTACGTTTCCATGTCTTGATGTTTAATATGGCATAATCTTATTATCTCGTCTGATTGCCCTTGCAACATTTATTTGTTTACATTTAAAACATTTATTTTTATGTTGGTTCCTTTTCAGTTATTTTCCATGTGTGGAAATGGGCTCTGTGCAAATGGAAACTCGGATTTTCTTTCATGTGTTACTGTTTGACATTCAGAAAGCTGGTAATATACTTATTTAAAACAAAATGTATTATTCTTAATTCAACAAGCATGATTCCCTCCAAGTACAGAAAGTCAGAAGTATGGGAAAACTTCCAGATTTTGGCATGTGAAGGGTAAACTATCACACTCGTTTGGTGGTCACTTAATCGAAAAGTAAACATCCAGGTTTGTCCAGATTGAATTTGTGATAATCAAACAGGCTTTATACAATTATCCCGCTCTTAGTGCTGTTTGGCTTCAACAGGAGATGAGATTTTCAACAAAAAACAGAAGAAAGAGGAAATGAGGGTTTTTGAAATGTGTAGGTTTTATGTCCCCTTGCTTTCATCAGATTTTTTTTTAAATCTTTGCCTTTCAACAGGAATAAGAGACATCCAAGTCCTCCACAGAAACATGGAATAAATCAGGATTTTTAAAGATCCGTCAGCACCCCCCCAAACCTAAATTATGCATCAATACCAATACATTTTTTAGTTACGGACATATTTCCGCCTTTCTTCTGAGGACCTCTTGGGCACACAGTCAGCAGACCGAAGTCCTTTGACTGCCGGACAAATTGAAGTTCATGTGACTTGCAAATTCAGACTGATACAGGATTGGCATCCTGTATCAGCTGGATAGGACATTGTTATGCAGTTCGTAGAAGTAAATAGAATGTATGGTGTACTGTATTCAATTGCTTAAAAGTGTGAAATGAAAAGGACCTACATTAGAGGATACAGCCACAATCCTTAGCCTTGCGACATTATGTGGCACTGCATCTCACAATCTGGTGCACATTTTTTTTCCTGCAAGGTTAGAGACTGGGTGAAACACTGCAGTAGAGAACATTTTTAGGATTTCTATCAATTATCCATACTTTGACCCACATCCCTCTCAGGTCCGGCCCTCAAGTCTGCACCCAACACTTCTGTGTCTCAATGCATGAGTCACGGGTTGTCCCAGTTCACAGAGCCATTACATTTGCCAGTGAATGTCCACATCACATACAAGTTGATCATTCATGGAATGAAAATGCCTTAATTAACAAATATTATTCTTACTCCGTGCTCCAATAGCAAAATGAGTGCTGTCAATGGCACCAATCACATTTGGGAAACTGGACATTGCTGCAAACTGTCTGCATTTGTTCATGTTTTGCCTTTTCACCCCTTGTGTAAGGAAACTGCAAGAACAGGTTCACAGACCAATTATACGTTACAACACATCTGGTATAATATGGCTAAAGTTTGGACGAGATATTGCTGACATGTGAGCTGGTTCCCTCTGAAAAGTGCTGGTTGCCAGAAATACGTGTGTTGTCAGGATGGAGTGGAACTGGCTTTTAAATCCATTTTTTTATCCTTGGATTTGTATTTACTCATTTTTCAGATTATTTCTAGAGAAAGTTTGCATTCATCATAAACTCTGCAGAATGATCCAGTATGAACATAATCCCCTGGGACACTGGACTGATAGACCTGCGGTGCCAATAAAATGTACAGTGAGGCAAATATCTTGCTGACAAGTAAGGTTAGTCCGATTTTTTTAGCACAGGTTGCTGCAATCTTGTATCTTCTGAGCCGGCTCAGCAGGCCAATACTTCACTTGTTGTTAAGTTTCAAAGAAAGGTAAAAAAAATATATACCACTCATAGGCAGCCTTGTGAATTATTACGTTTATTTGAAGATTAGTATTTTGGCATTTCAGTGATAGTAGACAGGAGTCGTAAAGAATTGTTCCAACACCTTCAGCTAAAAGCTCCATTAACAAAATGTGATGGAACAGAGTGTGTTCAAGTGGCAAAGTGATGTCTGGAACATCCTGGGACTGTGTTCGACCACCTAGGAACAGTGTGATAAACTCCCCTGTAGTGCAGGGTGAACGCTGATAGGTGCTACATCTAAGGTACCATTCATCACAACTAACTCCACAAAACGCTGGGAGAATATGTAAGCAGGGTCCATCCACACTCTCTTTCAGGCTAACTGGCAACATGGCTGAAGAACATACACAAATACACATCTGTGAAAGGCAGGGGAAGTGGAGACGAGCAAGTTGTTCTCTCAGAGGTGTGAAAACGAAAAAAATCAATCAGCTCTTCTAAACATTGTACTACATAATGACAAAACAATGACTATTGTATCAAGTGTCTCTATACAGAGAAAAGTGTGTGTATGTGTGTGTGTGAGAGAGAGAGGGAAAGATGTGTATATCTGTGTGCAATACATATTGGACACCTCTGTGACTTACGATTGCCCATAAAACCCATCGCTGGGAACCTGCAAATCACTTCAATCTTCAGAGAACTTTAATTCCAGAATGAGTGTAAATGTCATTTTCTAAAAAAGGTCAAATATCCACTTTTCAGCCTTTCTGAAAGTGTGGACTTTCAGATCTGTTGAACAGCTCATTCCGTCTGCTCTATTTGGATAACAAGCATGGTTCACTCAAGGTTTACGCCCACAGCTGTGACCTGAAACTTCTGAGGAAGTTCCAACATTTTGGCACATTTCATTATTCATTTTTGTTGCCATGGCAGTCCATTACATGCGATGGAGCTGGAGATGGTTAGCTTAGCTTAGCAGAGCGACTGGACACCAATTAACACATTCTGAAGTGTGGAAACAAGTTGTGGTTAAAACTCTCCTGGTTGCCTGGCAACATCTCGGTGAGGACGAGACTCCAGGTATTTTAAGGAGCTTCCTGTGTAGAGACTGCAGCCACTGCTTCTGCTATGTGGAGACTTAATGTTATCCTAATATTTTAAGAAATTGGATTCAAGTTTACTCTATGGGATGTCAAGAATAATCCACCAATCAAATGTATTTGTAAAGACCGTCTTCACAAATCACAATTTGCGTCATAGGGCTTAACAAGGTACAACATCCTCTTCCCTAAACCTAAAGCACAACGGCACCATGGAAGAAGTCAAGTCAGTAACATGTATTGATGAGACATTACTGTGATGAAGAGCGAGATGAGGAAGGAACAGTTCCATGTGTCATGTGTCATGTGTATCTTGACAGTCTAGGCCAGGGGTGCCCAATACGTCGATCGCGAAGGTAGTGCGGGTCGATCACGTCACGCATGCACGATTGGTCATGAGTCAATCACGTGGACGCTCCGGCGCTCTCAGAGAAAGAACTGAAAGGTGAAGGCATTCACTTGTTGTTATTTCAGTAAATTTCAGTACAGGGCGGGGGGGCGTGGCGGCGGCGGAGGCATTGATTTGCTGTTATTTCAGTTTATTTATGTATGGGGCGGGGGGGCGTGGCGGCGGTGGATACCAACATTATTTGGTCGGTAGATCTTCTGGAGCTGGTCATTTCAAGAGTAGCTCACAAGCCTATAAAGTGTAGGCACCCCTGGTCTAGGCCTATAGCAGCATAGCTAAGAGCCGGAATAAGACAGACTCTCAATATAAGTTTTATCACTCAAATTACAATGAAAAGACCCGATATATCCAACTTTATATCCAAAGACAGATCTGTTAAAGAGAGAAAAGCAACAAAACAGTAATGTAATGTTTGATGATGTAATCAGTGGCTGTGTCCTGAAGGCAGCAGGCCCCTTGAAGGGACACAGCTGTGATGGGGCAGCCTTCAAAAGGACTGACTCTTACAGACTGGTGGGCTGAACCTGTTTCTCATCCTCTTTTGTCATGGCCTTAGAGCCATGTGGCGAGAGCGTGAGCCAGAATGAACAGGATACATGCAACAAAGTGAATTCTTCCATCACCACACACACTAGAAACCTTTGATATGATCGGACTCTGAGATGCACCAGAAGAGACCAGAGAGCAGGTGTGGAAGAGAAAAGAGTGAAAGAATGACGAATAATGTAACCGCGCTTAGGCCTTTGCTTATTTTTCATGCACACAGGCACGCATGTGTTTCAATGTGACTATTCCTCTCAGATATCCCCACTCGCCTCAGGTTTTCTTAGCATTTTTGATTACCTGTTGAGTGGCAGAGATTTGTGCGTGTGCCGTGTGATAAGGCGGGCTCCAAATTGGGCGCTGCCTTTCACCTTCCACAAAGAGACTGCTCGCCCTCAGCATTTTCTGCAAAATACCAGACATTCTGCGGCAGTAAATTAAACAGGAGTCATTTAAAATTCATGACGTTGTGGAGGGGAGAAGTGAACAAATGCAGCTATTAAGACATTTGTGGCAGCGTTCTCTGGTCCACAGGGGGGTGACGCAGGGAGGAGAGGAACTGTGTGACTGTTCAAGAAGAGGATGCCGACTGCTCTATGTGAGACTGGGACCGCCATTTAAGAATGATAGATAAGTGATTTCTGCAGGATGCATCTGCTCAGCTGAAAGAGGAATTTATCAAAGTGTTTCTGGAAACGAAAAAATAAAAAACATTAGTTGAAGAGCCCTACTGTTAAACGACAAGTGTGCAGGGCCTTTGTTTTAACTTTAATGATTGACGGGTCACAGGAAAGCTTAGAGTGGAACGTCATTAGCAAATCCCAGAGAAGCTGGAGTGGATGGAGAGCGAGGCACAAGGTGAGAAAAAGGTGCACGCACGCACACACGCAAACACACACACACACACCTCTGCACACACTTTCCACCGTCTGACAGTAATTCTTTTGCTTCACTCATCGTGTGGTTTCTGAGTGCTGGCGGTGGAAACAGGCCATGTTAAAGTGTACAGACAGCCACTGTGCGGCTCTGCCTGCCTGGGCGGGGGGGATGTGGAGCAGTTTTCCCTGAGTTAGTGTTTTCCATCAGAGCCAAATGTTTTCCTTAGGTCTGTCACTTAGATCAAAGCGGGCCCAGGCCTTCAGTTTTCTTCGACCGACGTGTCTCATCCAGCCTCGCTGCCAGCTGAGAGAACAGACTCTGACTGCTTGCGTTCAGCGGGGAGCCTGGAGAGGCTGTAAACATATTACATATTTGTGTGTGCATAAATATATGAGGCCTGTGGTCAAGTTACATCAAAGGCATGAAGAAAGAGAATGAGAGCCAGGTCTATATGAATGATAAGAGTAAGAAATGACAAACACCATGTCCACCTCATGCCTGATGGGATTAGGGCTGTGAGCCAATGGGGAGAGAGTGAGACGTGAGGTGCGTGAATTACACAAATAATACATGAAGAACAGAAAGCATAAGCTTGATTTCAGTGAATTATCTATGCCACGTTTTAATGCCTTATCAACATAAGATGCAGCAATTAAAAAAAACATGGTGGATGTTCTGCAATATTAGCTAAGTAACACTTTTTCACCTCGTATTGTTTTCTATGAATTGTAACAGTCAGTTTTACTGTAAAAGTTTTTTGTGGTTTAGGTCTGTTTTGTTCATTAAAAAAAAAAAAAACATTCCCATAGAATGCATGTTTATTTAGCCTCATATGAATGCATGTGTGTAAATTTAAGGCCCCCCTTTCCAGAAAAAAATGGAAAACATGCCTGGATTTTTTATGATGTGAGGTCGCAGTAGAAGATGATTACTCAAATGCATGTACTTGTTGTCTATAACATCTGACATTCTTTTGCCCTTATTTCTTTGCAGATTTCGCTTTGTTAGTTTAGTAGGACATAAACTGCAGTCATTTGTTTTTGATTAAGTAGAACACTGTTTGTGTCTACTTGGTGTCACATATTGTACACCAAGACAGGACTTGTATCGATATGATATCCTTTGGTTGATCTTAGATGCATCATTGACTATGTACCAATCATATTTCCATAATACCGTCTCAAAGCATTGAATTGGTCTGTTATATTTCATTTCAATGCAAAATTAGCTAGCAACCGTAAACAAGAAAACAACTGACCCTGTATTATTTCTATCACATTGAATTGAAAGACACAGACATACGATCAAAGCGTCAGCTTCAGAGCACCATTTCTGCTAAATTGGTACTTTTGAGAAATTAAGCCTCAAAGCCTTCATTTCCTTTGAAAAAAATATATCTGTTGTCATTCAATAGCAGCCTCGCTGTTCGGTTTTCGCCACAGTAACTTTGATGCAACGACTTTCACACATTAAGCAAGCACAGAACATGTGTCTAATCGTAAGTAATCTGCCAGCTGCACATTGAGGAAGCAGAATATGTTAGACCAATAACTGAGTCTCCTCACCAAGGACCTCTTCTGTGCCGCCCCCTGTGTTTTACCATATATACTGTGAACTTCGGAAGAAACGGGGCTTCTTGCTGGTCATGATCCAAAAGAGCTTGGTGACGTGTCTGGCAGAACCCCAGAGACTCTCTGTAAGTATTGTTCTTATACAATAAACTTATTACTGTGAAACTTTTGAACATGGAACTTGTCTAATTATTACCTTTCCCACTTGAACCTTGAATCCACGAACACGACGCTGTCCGGTCCAGACGGGACCGGGCTCAACAGCGTGTGTGTGTGTGTGTCTCCGCTTGGTTATCGAAAGTCGTCGGCAGAGAACATGCCCTTGGCGCAGGATAGAATCCTTGGACACGTCATATGGATGCTCTTTGGATGGAATCTCCAACACGGCAGGAATCGACTGCATGTGGGCATCGATGGCATGACGGATCATCTCAGCTATGAACTGGTTGATCAGGATGATGCTGATATCGTTACGGGCCAAGAAACTCCTGTAGAGAGAGACAGACAGAGAGACAGAGAGCAAGAGAGACAGACAGACAGACAGAGAGCAAGAGAGACAGACAGACAGAGAGACAGATAGCAAAAGAGACAGACATAGAGAGAGAGGAGAGAGAGAACAGACAGAGACAGAGAGAAAGAGACGGAAAGAGAGAGAGAGAGACAGACAGACAGACAGAGAGATAGATTTTTGTTTTACTGGTGAAACTCGTCTCAGTTAAATTCTTAAAAGTGGTTAGCTGGATTGTTCATTTGTTGGTTGGTTAGTTAACTAGTTGGAAAGTTACGTAGGTAGATGGTTCATTCGTTGGTTAATTAGTTAGTAGTTAGTAAATAGTTGGTTGGTAAAATAGTTTGTTATAGAATACGTACATTTTCACCACTTTCTAATTTTCTGCAAACTTTGGTAACGATTTGAGCATGTTAAAGCCCTCAAAAAGCCAATTCATTTGGGTTACAATAATAACTAAACCTAACCATGGATCCTGGCCCTAACCACTATGGACCTTTGCCTAAACCTAAAACCTTCTAACTTGAGAACAACAGTGTTTATCTAAGTCCAGATATTCTGTACAACATATTCTCCAAATTACACTAATCAAAAATCAGTTTATCTATACGAAATTCGCTTAAAATCACAAGTCACAGTTCAATTATAAAAAAAAGAAATTCATAGACGTCACAAAGTAGTAATAACAACATGATTTATTACAAAAACAATACATGGATGTAGACAATCAAATTAATAACATGTAATTTGATATGTGAGTTAAAACAATCACAGTTTATCTATACGAAATTCGTTTAAAGTCACAAGTCCCAATTTTATTTTAAATAGAATATAAATAAATAAATATATCACTTAAGTCAAATAAAATATAATATATTCATAGATACACGGTATCATGAATGATAATATATATAAATACGTTTATTTTTATTCACAGTTATAGAATTAAAGGATCAAAGTGGAATCGACAAGGGGGAGGAGTCTGTGAGAGGCAGCCTATAAATAGAGGAGCCCTCAGTCTCCTCACTCACTCTGGCTCTGAACATTGTAGTGGAAGGACCTCACAGCTCAGATAGAAATATTTTGCTTTTTTACGTGCCTAATAAGACCAAGAGGGTCGAAACGTCGTCATGAGGCACGCAACACAGTGACACAGTTTGTTTCTTTGAGTTTTTGTGTTTTTGATTTAATTTCATAAATTTTACCTTTTAATGAAAAATATTTCACTAATAAATATTTTAACGATATGTTGAAATCGTGGACTACAGGAAGAGACAAGGGGTAGAACACGCCCCCCTCTCCATCAACGGGACTACGGTAGAGTGAGTCAGCAGCTTCAGGTTCCTCGGGGTCCACATCAGTGATCATTAACAGAGGAAAGGAAACAAAGCAAGAGCTGGAGATGTTACAAAAGTACAGCGATGCAGAAGCCCTCAGCCACAAAGATCGCCTCTCAGGTAAACAACACCACCGAAAAAAGACCTTAGAAAGATTACGAGGAGCTGAAGGTGGCACACATCATCAACCAAGAGAAGTAAGTCAGGAGCTCGAAGGTGCGCAGCTCTCAACAGAGAGGTTTCAACAGCGAGTCAGGAGAAGAACGAGTTCCAAGAAGAGCTGGAGCATCTCAAAGCTTCTTATCACTAGGTCTGCCAAAGTCATGTAACCAACCAGGAGAAGGTAAACACCGAGCTCCAGGAGGAGGAGAAGAATAAGATCGTTCTCCAAGAAGAGCTGAAGAAGCTCAAAGCTTTTAATCATGAGGTCTGCCAAAGTCATACAACCAATTGTGGCAATCGACCTTGCCACGGGGCTCTCCCACACACAGTCAGTGACACACGCGTTGCTTTTAAGCATCTTTATTCACCAATCCACTTAAACTCAAACGCCAACTTAAACTTCTTGATCTTTCCAGCTCAGTGTCCGGGACTCTGTCGGAGAGTGTCTCTGAGTTCCGAGTCCTCCTCGAGGCAGCGCAGACGCTGCCTTTTAAGCACGAGGACCAATCAGCTAACAGCTCTCACCTGCGCTGATTGATCCTCTATGAGCAGGTGAGGGTGCTCTCCCAGCCCCGTCACCTCCACACCAACCAAGAGAAGTTCAACACCGAGCTCCAGGAGGAGAAGAAGAAGAACGTTCTCCAAGAAGAGCTGAAGAAGCTCAAAGCTTCTTATCATGAGGTCTGCCAAGGTCATACAAGCAACCAGGAGAAGTTCAACACCGACCTCCAGGAGGATGAGAAGAAGAAGAATGTTCTCCAAGAAAAGTTCGAGAAGCTCAAAGCTTGTTATCACAAGGTCTGCCAAAGTCATGTAACCAACCAGGAGAAGTTCAACACCAAGCTCCAGGAGGAGAAGAAGAAGAAGAATGTTCTCCTAGAAAAGCTGGAGAAGCTCAGCGCTACTTATGATGAGGTCTTCCAAAGATATATACCTGATGTTTCCAGCACTGAGCTCACTGAGGACGAGTCTCTCTCCAATGTTCTCCCTGATCCCAATCCCAAGGAGACTGGGGCTGCCTGAGAAGACAGAGAAACTTTTTTTGTCTGTTGTTTAGACAACTTATAGGAAGTATACTACTTCCTATAAGTAGTATACTTCCTATTTATAGGAAGTATAATAAAGGTATTATTGGACAATCCAGGTACAGGCTCTTAATGAGTGTGGAGGAACTACACTGACACTTGTCCAGGAATGATACATGGTGCAGTACTGTTAACAAAATACTTCATACACCTAACAGCCATATCTAGAGCAGTCCCAGCTCAGATATTTGTGTCAGGTCTAGTCCCCACTTTAGGAAAAGGAAATATATTTTGCCGCTTACTGGCATTACATACCTGGCTTTCCTCAGCATGCACTGCTGAAAAACTGAGCTTTATTGACAATTCCATCCTGTTTTGGGAGCAACAAAACAGTGGGGGTCCATAGGCGTTCTGCTAATTTAACAAAGACAATCCAATGGATCATTCCCAGTCCCATCTCCCTCCTCCCCTCTCAGAACGGCCTCACACAAGGATGCACATAAAAGGGACTGATGAGATGTTACATTGCTGCACCAAAAGTTGAGCTTGTCCAAACAAAACAAGGACAATCTCCCTGGAGTCAGTATTACAGGGCACGCAGACATCTAGGACTGACTAAGCCAGACATGGGCAAAGTACGGCCCCCGGGCCGTATACGGCCCGTTGGGCTTTTTAATCCGGCCCACCAAACTTATCCAAATATTATTATTATTAAATTAAATAAATACGATCGCGATCTACCAGTAAATTCTTGTACAGGGCGGGGGGGCGTGGCGGCGGTGGATACCAACATTATTCGGCCGGTAGATCTTGTTGAGCTGGTCATTTCAAGAGTAGCTCACAAGCCTAAGTGTGGGCACCCCTGCTCTACATGGTCGCGCGTTTAGATTTCTCCTCTGCTCTCTGTATCGCGCACGGCGGAGTTCCATCCCAATGCGCGCGCACACACACTGACACGCGCGCGCGCACACACACACTGACACGTGCGCGCACGCACACACACACTGACACGTGCGCGCGCGCACACAGGTGAGCCACCGCCCCGCCCCCCCAAAGATGTAAACCTAGGGGAAACACTGCTTTGCTACCTGTTAAAGGCCAAATCCTTTCAAGTAATGATTTTGACATGTCATTTATGTTAGTTCACACAAACACTCCATCCATCTGTTCCTGGCCCGGCCCCTCTGTCAAATTTTAGAACCCATTGTGGCCCGCGAGTCAAAAAGTTTGCCCGCCCCTGGACTAAGCCCTCACCGTACTGGGTATGGACCCACTGCTGTTGATATGGCCCACTCCAGACAGTGAGAGACTGCTCCAGTGCCCTCCATTCTTTTAACTTTTAAATAGCGTCAGGATGGACAAAATGTACTCAAAGCACAGAGCTACTATATCTAATCTGACTCCAGTTATGTGGCAGCCACAGACTGTGCCAGACAATGCTTTTAGTTCACTAAATTTGGCTTTATTCAATATAAATGTCTCAGGCTGGCAAGTCCCTATTAATTAATGATCTTATTACCTTGAATTTATATATATTTTTTTAACAGAAATGGTTGAATAAAAGCAACGGTTAAGCACTTCTTACTGAATCAGGTCCCCCAAACTCCTGTTGAATCATTGAGGCTCGACTACATAGGAAAGAAGATGGAGTGGCCACATTATTTAATAATATCTACCAGTGGAAAACATATGAAAAGTTTTGTTTAGTCAGTTACAGGCCCCCAAAATATTAAAATCTAAAAATGTTTATGACTTTGCTCTAATGTGGTGTTGTATTGATTGTACCTTTGTTTTTATAGAGGTGATTTGAATATTGATAACTGCAAAGGTGGTAGTGCGAAAACATAAAACCTTGAACATCCTGTGTAAATATGGACTTTCTCACCAAGTAACAGACATATTTTATATCTATTTATTTCTGAAGCCATTTCTGATTGTGTAGAGACTGATGTTGCCCGTTCTGATCATCCGCTACTTTGTTTTAATTAAAATGGCCATCTTTGCCAATACCAGCAGAAATAAGAGACAATGAGAAATCCCACACCAGCACGGTCTCCATTTCCTGTAAATGATCTTAGATGGTTTCATTCTTGAATGTCACTGATCCACTTGCCCTGATGAGGATCAAAGTAGTTTCAAAAAAGCTTCATGGAGGAACACCACACTGGTAGAATAAAAATTTTAAAAAAGTGAAGACATTTGGTAAAAAAACAACCTCCAGGTTTATTATGGCATTTAAGAGAGACTTGAAGGTCTATAATGTGGAACTAAAAATATCCTGTTATCCACTAGTCATGCAATTACTATGTATCTTCTTTTCCACAGATACAATTACAAGGAATAAGATGACTCAAATTCAGGCACAATCACCTCTACCTCTCTGTAAGACCTATCAAGATAATTTGGCACATTTCATTCATTCATTCATTCAGGTACTTAATGCTTTCTTGGCACAAATTTAGTTTTCAGATTTGGATTTCGATCACATCACAGAACTGAAACTGCACTTAAATAACTTTTATCTGAGCAGTGATACATACAAATTTCAGCTCAGTAAATCACGTGGAGTTCCTCAAGGGTCAATTCTTGCACATCATTTATTTAACATCTACATACTCCCCATTGCTCAGATTATGGAATATTATAACATATTTTTACCATAATTATTTAGATGACACAGTTGCCAGGTGACTACAGTCCCTAACATTTGCTGAATAAGTAAACACAAAAAAATAAATTGTCTCAGAGAAGGATTCAAAGAAAGAGTTTACCTTGATTCTTAATCATGCCTGAAATCTTGCTGTAATTATTGACTCAGACACTAAGTTCAACAGCCACATAAAGAGAATTACAAAACCAGCCTATTAACCAAAGCATACCAAGAATTAAAGATATTTTGTCTAAACAAGATAAAGAAACACGTTTTTTTTCTTTTTCATAGGGCAAGACTAGGGTCAGGAACAATGGGACCTCACTAACATCAAGGAAGTGAGGCACATGACAGTAGTCTATTAAATCACTGCTCTGACTTGGATAGATTCTAAATAAATAAACCACTGAAGGGTCTGAGACACGGATACATCTCTGATTTACCCCTTATGAAGAATCCATTCCCCTCGGGTAATCTGGAAAAGGTTTGTTTAAATCAGAGTTTAAATTACTCTTTTTTTTTTATTGCTGCCTACCAATAATTTACATATGTAACTGGATTTTTATCTTTAGCGATGCATTTTCCTCTTTATTTTCATTTTCCCTTAAAATCAATTTTAAGGTCTTCATAATGTTTTATTTTATAAATGTGCCTCTGTAAACCTGTTTGAATTGCCTTGTTTGTTTTGTCTTTCAAAGGTCTTATTTTTAATGTCGTCAATGTCAATTTGCATATGTATTTGTATACCTTTATAAAGCCCTTCGAATTGCCTCGTGTCTGAATGGTGCTCTTCAAATAAATCTGCTTTAAGTGCCTGAGATGGACTGATTTGTTTTTCTGCAGCTTAAGTCCCATTCGATCTGGAATTATTTCTCTCGGTGAGATGAGGTGATTTTCAGTGATTTAAATCACGTTCGGAGGACATGTGGGTAATTTCCCCCCCCCCCCCCCCGCCCAAGAAATAATTACAACCACAATTACCCACTGTTTTTCTGTGATTGGTGATAATAATACCTTTGGGGAGTGTAAATCACAGTGAATAATATCAATATGTTTCATGTGTGTGTGTTCAGATTGGAGTTATGACTTAGACAAGAGGCTGAAATGAGGTGGAAACAAGCTCTCCCTCCATGCCTCCCCCCCTCAACTCGCCTGTGCCTTGCTTTGGTAGCTTTTGGTTTTCTCCTCTGGCATTCTCCTGGGCAATGTTCATGTCGATTATGGACAATTTCCTGTAATTTCCCAGTGATCAAAATGTCAACTGGAACAAAAGGTTAAGTTCCTGAGGAGCACAGTGACTCTGTGGTACTAAGTAGTCCCCTGAACCTCATGACACTATAGAATAGAACAGAATGGAAGACCTTTATTTGGTCACTTGTCAGTTCTCAATGATATCACATCCCCCTTGCGTTTTGGAGAAACAAACTGAGAAAACTTAAGCAGCAACTCAGCTCGCAACCCCACACACCAATAGAGAAACATTGATTTTTACGTGAAAGTGTTTTATTGAGTGATTTCCTTTTTGTCTGGATTTAATCATGATCATGATAATATATAATAATAACAATATTTCATGGTTGAGTCTCAACCTGAGAAAATACAGAATGTAAGATGAGAATGGTGTAACTGGATGCTTAGGACTGGTGATCATCACAGGACTGGTGTGATGGTCACCAGTCCCATGCCCTCCTTTCACCCAATGTCAGGTGGGATTGTCTTAAAGGTTCAGAGTGTAGAATTTAGCGACATCTAGTGGTGAAGTGTCATGTAGCAGTTGACTACCACTCACCTCACCATCCCCTTCCAAACATGACAGAGAGCCTGTGGTAGCCTTGACATAAAAACTCAAAAGGTGTTTAGTTTGTCCAGTTTGGACTACTAAAAAAACATGGCGGCCTCCGTAGAGAGGACCCGCTCCCGATGTTGATTTAAAGTATTTAAATATAAAGGGCCCATTCAAGGGTAAAGAAAACAACAGTTTCTACAATTCAGATGAAACACACTAGTGAAAACATCACTAGGATTATTTTGATTACCCACACTCAAAGGATAAACGCTCATAGATGGATGGATGTCTAATACAAACACAGACCTGGTTCTTTGACTTAATTGTTGGTTTACAAGAAGAAGAGTAGTTGAGAAAGAAAACCTTAAAGACCATCTGCGCTAACAGTGATAAAGGCATTGCTCCTGTGACACATTGTCTTAATTGGGTATAGAGAATCATTTACCAAAAGAATCAATTCTCAGTTGACATCACTATTAATGATTCTGTGATAACACAAAAGTTGGACACAAATCCACAAATACCCTCTGTCCTGGTCTTTAGGATTCACAAGAAATGTAGTAATGATATCAGACTCAGACTGCAGCGCACCATTTGTGAACGTTTCAAAGGAAACTAAAACTGGCTACAGACGAAGGTGCTTGAAAAGCTCAGACTCCCTCCATAGTTTGACAAAGATGGGAAGAGATGGCTGCTGGTCACAAACCATTTAGTATAGTTGCCTTTAACTTATCACTGAGAGCTTCATCATTTTCACAGGGCACAGCCTTTAAAGATATGTGCCTTTCGTTCATCTGAAACGGTGGACTTCTTCATGTCATATTACCTGTTAATAGTCTGTTTTAGCTTTCCAGTTCTCCCTCTCTTATTGTCTCCTTTAGTCAGCGAGTAATTCAGTGTTAATCACCTCTGCAAAAAGGCCATTTTCTTTTAATTAAAATATCCTGTGAGTTCCTTTGATGCCTTGTCATGTGGGATGATTATCACAATTTTTACAAACTTTACATAGAGGAAAAGAGTCTGCTTTGTTGATGGACTTCGTTAATTCCATTTGCCTTATGTTTTGGCAAAACATTGAAAAACACAGTGGTCTGCAAGAAAGGTTTAACCGTTTATTGTACAGTTTGTAGGTTAATGGTGGAGCAGGGGACTGGGGCTAGTGAAGGGTTGGGCAAAGACAATCTTTGGACTGGCAGGCTGGGTCAGATTTAGTGTGGCAGGAGCAGGAGAATAGCAAGGAGCTGAGTCTCTTATCTGTGGTGGCTCGAGTGAGCATTCAGGTTTCTGACGTGGACAGAGTAGGCCCCACTGGGGTTCCAGAAGGTGAGAGCAGAAGCTGGGTGGGATGATCCATAGAAGGAGACAGGCAGGTTTTAGGTCCAGGAACAGGTGAGTGCAGGAACAACAGGAGAAATGGAACACAAGGCTGAAAGTGGCTGGGCAGCACAGGTTCAGTGTGGGTGGCAGGTCTGAGACATTAAAAAAGCTAAGAAAGAGTTTGGTCAAGGCATTTTACCTCTGTGGGTTCAACCTTGAAATGGCGAAGGTAGAAGGGAAAGACCGGGCTTCTATCTTGAGGAGGAGTAGATGGGATTCAGAGTTGATGAAGAGCAGGTAAGGGGGGAGACAAACTGGGGACAAACTCAACTATCGGGGAGGGGACAATGCAGGAGGAAGAAAGGGAAATAGATGAGGGTACTGCAAACCCTAACATTACAGGCATCTAGAATGTTACCAAATGAAAATTGAAAAATGTCAGATCATTGAATTGTAATCATTGTAACCCTCCACTAGTCTGTCTGCTACATTATTATTGTTTGTACCAGACATTTTGAAGAGAACATTTGTGTCTGTCAGAATTCCATTGCTCGTCCACTAAGATACATAACTATTGATTTTGCTCAGCTACATTCATCTGTGTCGGCTCTGGTTCTTGTAAAGCCCCTGAAAGACGAGAGCAGGACGTCATGCTGACTTCGGCAGGAAAGCTCTACGGCAAACAATAATCCACCGTCAAGTTAAATTCATTGTGATCTCTTCATATATGTTAATTCACATAATACAAACTCCCTGCATCCATTAGACACACATCACTGTAATTTCACATCCATCTCCAGGCTGCTGCTACCATTACTAATCTGAATCTCGAACTGCAGTGGTTGAGTTGCATTGTGGGTAAGCAGGAGCAGGTTTTGAAAATGAGGTGTATTTTTATAAATTTTTTACTGTTTGAGTACAACAATACTATAAGATTGCACTGCTAAATTTGTTAGGTGTACATTTAATTAATCCAATGGAAGCAAGTAAAGACAGCAATAATATATTAATGATAATAAACTTCATTTATATCGCACTTTTTAACAAAGTTACAAAGTGCTTAGCCAAAAGAAAAAAACTTGAGGTTAAAGAACAGCAATCAAACGAGAGAGATATAAATAAAGTTGTACACAGAATAAAATACAGTACATTTCAAATATTCTCAAATGCTTTGCGAAAAATACATGTTTTAAGAAAAGACACTTTTAAAGAAGGTTGCCTGTCTGATCTCAAAAGCTCTTCCACACTTTCGACACTCTAGTAGTAAAGGCCCGGTCACCCTTAGTCCCCAACTGTGATCTGGGAATAACCACCACCTCTATTCAAAGAAGTAAGTGAATGCCCAGGCTCATAAGGGATTATTGAGTCATTGATGTAGTTCAGACGGAAGTCATTCGCTCTAAATCAATGCATAAACAGTAACTGAATTAATGGTTACACATCTTTTATTTATATTATTAAAATGCAATATTTTTTGGTGGCAGCTTAATTTATACTATGACCACAATGTTTTGATTGATCAGTGTATATGCAGATCATCTCTCATTTTCCAGTTTTGGAGGCAGACACGCTCTAGAATGAAGAGTTGGCCTAAACCTTCCTTTTAGATGAAGTTTAGAGTTAGAGCTGGCTCCAGCGCTGCTATAGGTCTACATTGTCTGGAGCAGCTTCTCTTTCCTTCTCTCTATCTCTTCATCATGTCTCATCAATACATGTTCCTTACAGCAGGGGTCCCCAACCCGCGGACCGGTACCGGGCTGTGGGTCATTTGGTACCGGGCCGCACAGAAAGAATAAACAACTTACATTATTTCTGTTTATTATTTAAATATCTATCTGATTCTGAAACGGTGTTTTATTTTGAAAACATGACCGGATCCTCTCCGTTTAGACTCTCAGTTATGAACATGATATAGGTGTCGACACCGGCTTCTAATAGATGAGCAATGAAGCCTTCAAAACGGCTTCGCCACTTGGAGACCAAGCACCCTGCATTAAAAGACAAGCCTTTGGAGTATTTTGAAAGAAAAAAGCGTGAGCAAGAAGGACAGAAGCAATTACTGATGGCCACCACATCAACAAATGCAGGTGCACCGAGAGCATCATACTTGGTGGCTAACCGTATTGCTAAGGCTAAGAAGCCATTCACTATTGGTAAAGAATTGATCCTGCCTGCCACAAAAGACATTTGCCGTGAACTTCTAGGAGATGCTGCGGTTAAAAAGATAGCACAGGTGCCTCTTTCGGCTAGCACCGTCACTCGGCGCATTGAGGAAATAGCAGAGGACATTGAGACACAATTGTTGGAGAGGATTAATACATCACCGTGGTACGCACTCCAGGTTGACGAGTCTACAGATATTGACAACAAGGCATTACTACTTGTTTATGTGCGATATCTTTATCAGGAGGATGTGCATAAGGATATGTTATGTGCACTATCTTTGGCAACCAAAACCACAGCAGCAGAACTATTCAAGTCGCTGGATGATTATATATCAGGAAAATTGAAATGGTCCTTTTGTGTTGGCATATGCACAGACGGAGCTGCTGCCATGACCGGACGGCTGTCTGGTTCAACTGCGCGGATTAAGGAGGTTGCACCTGAATGTGAGTCTACGCATTGTGTCATTCACAGGGAAATGCTGGCTAGCCGAAAAATGCCACCGGAACTTAACAGTGTATTGAATGATGTTGTTAAAGTTATTAACCACATTAAAGCGCACGCCCTTAACTCGTGCCTGTTCGAGCAGCTTTGTGAGGAGATGGACGCGGAGCACAGACGCCTTCTCTTATACACAGAAGTAAGATGGTTATCCCGAGGGAGATCGATGGCCAGAGTGTTTGAATTACGAGAGCCGCTGCAGAGATTTCTCTCAGAAAAAAAGTCACCGCTGGCAGCACATTTCAGTGATGAGGAATGGGTCACAAAACTAGCTTATTTGTGCGACATATTCAACCTGCTCAATGAACTCAATCTGTCACTTCAGGGGAAAATCACAACTGTCTTCAAGTTGGCAGACAAAATAGCTGCATTTAAAGCCAAACTAGATTTGTGGGGACGGCGCGTGAACAGAGGAATATTTGACATGTTTCCAACATTAGCGGGGATTTTGGAAGAGACTGAGCCCGAGCCTCCATTCTCCCAGCTGGTGCACAATCACCTGTCTTCGCTTAAAAGAGTTCGAGCGCTACTTCCCAACCACAAAAGACCCACGAACTGCCAAGGAATGGATTCGCGACCCATTTGTCAACAAACCAGGTGAATCCAGCATGTCTGTGCAAGAAGAAGATCAGCTGCTGGAGATCGCAAATGACGGCGGCCTTAAAAGTATGTTCGAGAAAACAACTCTGCCGGTGTTCTGGATTAAAGTCACGGCAGAATACCCTGAGATCGCCACAACAGCACTAAAATCTCTGTTGCCATTTCCGACATCATATCTGTGCGAAGCAGGGTTTTCTGCTGTGACGGCAACCAAAACGAAATTAAGGAGTAGACTGGACATCAGCAACACACTTCGGGTGTCATTGTCACCCATTAGCCCTAGATGGGACCGCCTTGTTGCAGAGAAACAGGCTCAGGGCTCCCACCGATTCAGCGTTGTGGTTAGTTATATGTTTCATGCACTTTATATTTGTTTTTTATTTGTGATTTATTCATTGTTACTCACTGTTGTGTTGTTGGTGCCATGTTACGTGGACGCTGCTAATAAAGTTGCATAAGAATACACATCAGTTTCACATTTATTATTATTTTATTTAGAAAATACCCGTTTTTATGCTAATCATTTTATTTTGTCGTATTTATCGAGCCCCTCAAGTGACATCGGTGGATTTTTTTTTAATTAACGAATTATTTTTTAATTTTAAATAATAAATTGTTAATACGCAGCCTCGAATTAATTCTTGCGTGACCACGTATTAATAATTAGAACGAATCACAATATAATTATTGAACGAATTAACAAGATGACGCCCGTGCACGGCTTGCTGGTAAGCAACCTCTGTGCGCTTCGGAGAGGTTTTGGAAGCGTCTTTACGCAGACAAATTATTCTAAACCGCTGCAGTTTATAACACGTCATTGAGCTAATATGTACATTTCACAATCTGGGCTGTTTTACAGTGCATTCCATTATTGTTTACACCTGATTTTCGTGGTTGAATTTCATGATTTAAACTCCCTCATTCTCCGTCTGGTGACATTTACGCACCGAGCCTGCACACACTGTACATGCCAATGTGCATAATTCGTTTTGTTCATCTTTGGAGTCTGCCGTTATTATTTTATTATATCGTGATGCTCTTGTTAAGAAAGCTTTATATATTACTAATAATATATTGATAATATATTAATAAACTAATAATATATTAATATGAGTAAAGACGCTTCCAAAACCTCTCCAAAGCGCACAGAGGCGCAGCGTGAGCGTAATGGAGCTTTGGTATCCGTCCGTCTCCGTCTTGCTGGTAAGTTACCAGCAAGACGTGCATCTCGTTAATTCGTTTAATAATTATTTTGTGATTCGTTCGAAATATTAATTATTATTATTAGTAGTAGTAATTTGTGTCCACGCATTGTTAATACGTGGCCACGCAATAATTAATTTGAGGCCGCGTATTAACAATTCGTTAATTTCGTTAAATTGAAAAAAAATCTACCGATGTCACCAGAGGCCGTACCAGAGGGCCTCCGTAGTGAGGCTCCGTAGCCACACCTTAAAGGCTGGTCCGTGAAAATATTGTCTGACATCCAACCGGTCCGTGGCACAAAAAAGGTTGGGGACCGCTGCCTTACAGGACCTTTTCTCATTGCCAGATCCTAGATCGTGATTGCATACACATTTGCCACATTACAACCAGTGCCGGTTCTGATGTTGGGACTATTGTAGCCACATTAATAGACACACTGTATGAGCAGTATCAATAGTGATTACCAAAAGATTTCATGCAGTCACATTGACTAGAGCATTTCCAGTCTTCCCTTGTAAGCCACTCCCACTACTAATACAGTGCAAATACTGCGACAGGCACAGGATAATGTGAAATGTATAATGTGATTTGAAAAAGTATTCAACATTAGTATTCTAGGGTGGTGTATATTTTTTGCACTCTTAACATCTTTACACTAATCAGATTAAAGTAATAGGCATAAACTTTATTTTAATTATTGCCCTAACCTCTGTGCTGTTGCTTCTCTTCTTGTTCCGTGTGATTTTGGAATTTTCAATGGGTCTTTAAGTGTTTTTCTTTTCAGTAATTTACAGATGATGATGATGATGATGACGATGATGTGCCTTGATAATGTTGAGCCTTGGGTGCCTTAACACTTGGGTGTTATCTATTGATAACAATGTGATAACATGGACGACTTTGACACCAGTGACTTGTCTTGTTTTCCTGAAAATGCATCACATGGGTATCGGAGAAGTATAGCCACTCAACTGTTTCCCTTTTACATTTTTTATGTTATAAGCCTGCAACTTCACTTTCTTGGTTGACTCCCTCTCTTGTTTTCGGATGTGGCAAGAAGTTTGTGTTGTTTGGAGGTAGTGAAGGAGATTTTCAGGAGTCGTTTTGAGGGATTGACCGTGGAGCCACTGATATTGGGAGCATTAAGTCTTTTGAGGCGCATGCATTTCTGGAGGGAAAATAAGTTTCTCCTCCGCAGCTAAATAACGATGTAATTTCACGAGCCCTTTGTTGTGTTTGTGGTTGAAAGAAGTTGTTAGCACTTCCTGCTAAATCGGCACAATAGGATGGTGTCATCGTGTAAACATGGAAGTGCTTCTCTTTATAAGGACAGATGTTATTTCATATTAGTGGTGTTTTACCTGTGTGATTTCTTGTGTTGGTTATTGTGCTGTAGTGTGTGATGGGAATCTGAAAATACAAGAGGCTGGAACACCAAATTTGTCTTTGTGTATTTTAATAGAGTCTTTCTGCAGAAAGGATCAACACAGAGAGTCACAGGGATGTCAGAATGAAGATGGAGAACAGTCAAATGCAAGGATCTTATATAGGAGAACTAAGGCTGGTTTCCTGAGCCAGTTCAGACTGGTTCTGTAGGCGCAGTTTGAGACAGGAATCAAGACACAGGAAACTAATTTACATATGTTTCCTTTGGAGATAAAGCAGACGGAAATTAAGTTCTTGGACTAATTTTTCCACATACTGCATTGGGTTTACAGCAAAGTAGATAGAGACAATTATGTTTCAACACAGTTTCAATGTCTATTTGTCTAATATGTCACACACATACTGTACATATTTGCAAGACTTACTGTTTCAAAGTAAAAGCCCTCTAACGTTTCTGTTGACTGAAACCATTCACTTGTTTTAACAAGGTTTTTACTGTTATTATTGCAGCTCCGCAGTCGACACGCTCCCTGTGTGAACAACAGAAGCCTGTGAGATGCAGCGGATCAGAGACGCAGCCGCCACACGCTGCACTAGCATCCAGTGTGGCTGAGATGTGATGAGAGCTCATCCACAACTGGGTCTTGTTATACCCTTGTGAATGATCTTATATCATCTTTACATAGTCGCATGATCTGAGGGTCCGAGGAATATAATATATCATATATAATACATATCCAATACTCACTCACAGTAATCATATGGAATTAACTGCTGACTACTGTTTTGTTCTAGCTGCATGGCTACTTTATATATATATATTGTGTTTGCATTGCAGTGATGAAGCAACACCCTCCTTCATCGTCTCATTCTGTTTTTATGTTACCCTCACCACCTCCACTCCCTCAACTGATTGGGTTTTATTTCACCTTGTTGTAAAGGCTCAACAGCAGATGACCACAACAGGAGTAGTGTGTGATTTACTTTGGTTTTGTGTGTGTGTGGAGTTCACACATGGTCTTTATTATTTTCTCTGTAACTGTAACTGTAAATCATTTACCTTTATGGCATTGTGGTATTCCAGCCATAGACGGAGGAGCACAGATTTCATGACTTTCTCAACAACAGCGCAGTTTTTCTCACAGGCAGAAACAGACTATATAGACAAAATAAAAATGACAGAGTGAGCATACTCGCATTCGGTGGGTGATTTTGAATTTCCCAGAGTGAAGATAATCAGCGCTCATTCCTCCCATCCCCTCTTCCACACAGAGAGTTAGGGGATGGGAAATTGGGAGGCAACAGGTAGACGCTTTAATTATTTGCCTCACTGTCAAAGACATTAACCTTGGCTGGGGAAACAATGCAGCTGCAGTACTGGAGCAGAATGGGAAGCAGTGATTTAGTCACACGCTCATTTGCAGTAGGAGGAACCCATGCTCAGCATCATGTCACACTGCGTGGCAACTTCACAGAATGGATTAAAGCGAGAGGAGTCAGGAGTGAGACAGAGACGACTGCTGCAATGATCATTACCTCTCTTGTTCAATATGAAAACCTTATTCAACTGTACAGCTCCTGAAGCTAACAATTGACTCTGGGCACTGGATGTAAACCTTTTTTGATTTTAAAGCAAAAATTAATCAGATTATTATATGTTATGTAATAATCATAGTTATATCATTGTCACCAAATTTCTATCATCCGTTTTGCAGTTTACCTCAGATCTATGTAACGTTTCAGCGTATTGTTTTGGGCTTTGAATCTCACAGCTTTACTGTTTGGTTTACTCTCACCGGAAGGCAGCTGTTTCCACCCCCCCAAAAAAACACTTCACACTAACTATTCAGCATTAAACAGCAGAGAAACACAGTTAGCGACCAGCTGACATAAATGTTGGAGCTTTTAGCAGCGGAAGAGCCTGACGTTTACACTCAGTAGTCAGTGTAAACCAAACGAGAGCTAAAAAGAGGCACAGTATTATATTCATCAGGTAGGTCAGATTTGGCCAGACTGACACTTTCAAGGATACGCCAGAGTTACTGTGATGCTTAAGTGAGAAACCATGTACTCAATTGTAAGTAGGCAGTAACAGTAGTAGTTTGAATGACAAACTGAATGACAAGATAAAGAACCCTTTTGTCAATGATCAAAGGTACCTTGGTGAGTTTTCTTGATATTTATACATACGCTACCGTTCAAAAGTTTGGGGTCACTTAGAAATGTCCTTATTTTTCAAAGAAAAGCACTGTTTTTTTCAATGAAGATAACATTAAATTAATCAGAAATACACTCTATACATTGTTAATGTGGTAAATGACTATTCTAGGTGGAAACGTCTGTTTTTTAATGAAATATCTACATAGGTGTATAGAGGCCCATTTCCAGCAACTATCACTCCAGTGTTCTAATGGTACATTGTGTTTGCTAATCGCCTTAGAAGACTAATGGATGATTAGAAAACCCTTGAAAACCCTTGTGCAATTATGTTAGCACAGCTGAAAACTGTTTTGCTGGTGAGAGAAGCTATAAAACTGGCCTTCCTTTGAGCTAGTTGAGTATCTGGAGCATCACATTTGTGGGTTCGATTATACTCTCAAAATGGCCAGAAAAAGAGAACTTTCATGTGAAACTCACCAGTCTATTCTTGGTCTTAGAAATGAAAGCTATTCCATGCGAGAAATTGCGAAGAAACTGAAAATGTCCTACAACGGTGTGTACTACTCCCTTCAGAGAACAGCACAAACGGGCTCTAACCAGAGTAGAAAGAGAAGTGGGAGGCCCCGGTGCACAACTCAGCAAGAAGACAAGTATATTAGAGTCTCTAGTTTGAGAAATAGACGCCTCACAGGTCCTCAACTGGCAGCTTCTTTAAATGGTACCCGCAAAACGCCAGTGTCAACGTCTACAGTGAACAGGCGACTCCGGGATGCTGGCCTTCTAGGCAGAGTGGCAAAGAAAAAGCCATATCTGAGACTGGCCAATAAAAAGAAAAAATTGATATGGGCAAAAGAACACAGACATTGGACAGAGGAAGATTGGAAAAAAGTGTTATGGACTGACGAATCAAAGTTTGAGGTGTTTGGATCACACAGAAGAACATTTGTGAGACGCAGAACAGGTGGAAAGATGCTGGAAGAGCCTGACGCCATCTGTCAAGCATGGTGGAGGTAATGTGATGGTCTGGGGCTGCTTTGGTGCTGGTAAAGTGGGAGATTTGTACAAGGTAAAAGGGATTTTAAATAAGGAAGGCTATCACTCCATTTTGCAACGCCATGCCATACCCTGTGGACAGCGCTTGATTGGAGCCAATTTCCTCCTACAACAGGACAATGACCCAAAGCACACCTCAAGCACAAATTATGCAAGAACTATTTAGGGAAGAAGCAGGCAGCTGGTATGCTGTCTGTAATGGAGTGGCCAGCGCAGTCACCAGATCTCAACCCCATTGAGCTGTTGTGGGAGCAGCTTGACCGTATGGTACGCAAGAAGTGCCCATCAAGCCAATCCAATTTGTGGGAGGTGCTTCAGGAAGCGTGGGGTGACATTTCTACAGATTACCTCAACAAATTAACAGCTAGCCAAAGGTCTGCAATGCTGTAATTGCTGCAAATGGAGCATTCTTTGACGAAAGCAAAGTTTGAAGAACAAAATTAATATTTCAAATAAAAATCATTATTTCTAACCTTTTCAATGTCTTGACTATATTCTCTATTCATTTTGCAACTCATTTGATAAATAAAAGTGTGAGTTTTCATGGAAAACACGAAATTGTCTGGGTGACCCCAAACTTTTGAACGGTAGTGTATATTGGACCAAAAAGAGTAACATGACTACCATAGGCACAACATAAAAATAGGTAAGGGTTATGTTTTGTGGTGTTTGAACACAAATTGAGGAATCTTAGTCATGTGGCCATTTCCAGCAGACGTTGTGTGGCTTACTTTAGTCAGCGACAAGTTAAGCTGTCAAACACCCTTTAATGGTCAATAGCTTTTGAGCCAGGCTGCCAGTCAGAGTCATAGTCTCACATTATAATTTGAAGATACAACCAATAAAACCCTACAGTGGAGATGTATCCTAGACCAACCCCTTAACACATACGGAAATATCCAATATTCTATTCTACTAGGAGTCTTTCAAAAACAATTGGTTTCCCACACAGTCCAAGTCACAATTAAAAAGTTCCCTGTCCAGGCTATTTGGCTTGATTGGCTCTATTTCAATGTCAAACCGAGTTATCACTCCTGTCAGCGTTGCAGCTGTGCCGTGCGTTGCGGGATTCCGTGGTCTTGCCTCCTGTTTCCATGAAGATGAGGAAGCAGACTCTTTGGCATAATTGCAGTGAAAGGGGGAAAGGAACCGTAATTGGAAAAAGGCAGGGCTAGCAAACGCTGGTTTTCCTGTTGCCAGGGATTGGCAGACACGTTTACAGCCTGACTTCTTCCTCTGTGTGTATGTGCAGCATTTTGCTTGTGAAATCAGCCATTCATCCAACTAGGTGTGTGTGCATTAAGCATTTAGTCTCGACAAAGAGTCACAATATATGGTGTTAGAGGTGTGGTCAGTTAAGTCAGTCTATCCACATCACCTGCATGATTTGTAGGAAATGAGTTCCTTTAAACTGTCAAATTACCTTTAGTGATGTTGCGTGTTGCATAAGTAAGAAGAAAATTGGATTTAGAGAATGTTTTCCTTTTTCTTTTATTTGAGAGATTGTTAAAAGCCTTGAGGGAAGAGATGTATTCTCTCAGTGTTATCAGTATTCTTGAGTTCTGTTTACAGGTATTTCATGCTGTTTTGTTATTTCTTTATGTAAGAATAAAATGTCTGCAATGCCTGTGTTGTCAGCTGCGTTTGGCTCTGCAGACGTAACAGAGTGTCAAGAGAGTGTCGTGAGGGAGTTGTTGGGACTACAGATATGATTAATGGGGATTTCAAACATATCAAGATTACGTTAAACCAAAACTGGGAATCCATTAGCTATCATTGTACGACAAATTAGCCTCTGGGGGCCATGACCAAGTCTCTAGTAGTTTCTCCCTTCACTCGAGTCAAACGTTGCTCCACATAAAACACAAACATCGATACTTTTTTAGGGTGTTTTTTTTCACCAGATGAGATTTTGTCTAATCTCCATTAACAGTTATCTGCAAATGAATGCAGATAAATTAAAAAAGCACATAGCCAATGCATTTCAGTCGGTGTGTTTCTCCTCTTTTTTTCTCCACACACACTGCTTACCTAGAGGCAACCAAACCCTGCTCAAACGTGATTGGTCAAACAAGACACCACAAGGTTTCCGGCCCCAAAATCTTGTCCCTCGCCTACAGTTACTGCATATTCACATTAGAAATCTGTGACAGCAACAGCAGCAACATTTAACAGCAACAATTTACAAAAATAAGAACTAACATGATAGAAATGTTTATTTAGAGGCCAGAAATAATTCAGACAGAAGTGCAAAGAGTTTCTTGACAAGGGCACTTTGAGCACTGGCATTATCTTCCCTTAAGTGCACATGCAATAAGGAGAAAAACACACATGATTAGTTAGAGATGCAGAATGTTAACGGAAGTTCACAGAAATGTGAAACACGTCCAACACCACAAAAATATGCAGACAGCTATTTTAATGCTGAAAAGAGAGTTGAAATAAGAGCAATAATTATTAACGATAACACATTTTTAGTTAAAAGATTGAGCTAGGCGATCAATAAAATGTAGCACTTCTGCTGCACCTGCTCCTTTTGTTTTCTTTCAAAGTCGTGATGCCGCGCGTTCCATTTACCTTGAGACAGAATGGCTCTACCCCCCCATATCTACTCCTACCTGTTGCACTTAGAGCTGCTCAACCTGAGTAGTTGAATGTAGAATGAGAAAAAGAAAGCTTGAGAGAGAATTTCCAATGCTGCCTACTTTTGCTTCTCTGCACACCAGGCCAACCTCTGCATTGTGGAAGTGGACAAAAGATTAGTCCTTCAGCCACACGTGTCAAGTTCTTCACTCCAGTGTATCTCGTTGCTCCTGATTTAGGTTCAGTGGCACAGGGAGAGAGAATAAGGCTTTTTCGAGAGCCGAGGAGAGGTGACCATTATCCAGTCCTATTTACTTCAGAGGCACAACCACATTCACACAGTCAAATATCAGCTTCTTTCCATCTGGGGCTCAGACAAAGGAACCACTGCAGTTCTTCATCAAAATGAGTGCGCTTTCCATTTCCCCAAGGGAAAACAACACAATGAAGAGTCAGGAGGGTTAATGGTAGTTGTGAATAACTCTCCATGTCGGCCATTTGGGTGTGAGTTTTCAGAGAGAGAGAGAAAGAAAGAGGGAGAGAGGGGAGCATGCTTGCTTGGTGACAGTGATCCATTTTAAATATAATCAGGGACTGCTGCTTTGGCTATTAAAAACAAATTAAGCTAAAGCACAATTAGAGGGCATTGTCATGCAAATGCTATAAGATGTATTGTTCTCTCTGAGAACACATGTTAAATCTAATTAAAGTGAACTTTGGGTTGGCTGCTCTGTTGTTTTAGAGGAGAAAGAAGAGGAGCACAGGGGATCCACAAGAGATACATGTCTAGATGGGCAAACTTAATAAAAACCTTTTGTCCCTGTTTTCATTACACTTAAATCATTTATTTCAGATGAGACAAATTGGCATTAAAAAGGAGATTATGAGGGTCAGAGTCCAAAAATAGCTGGTTTGTGTTTTGCCCTCTGCACTACTTTTAGGTCTCATGATAGATATATGTGAGCTACTATTGGGCTGCTGCTGGAAACCTGGAGCTGATTGAGGGATCAACATCGCTGTGACCCATGTTTTCTTCTAGGGGCTCCACTCCCTAGTTATCTAAGGGCGATAATGCGAAGAGGTCTTAGTCAATCCAGCTGTTGAGCAAATTTGGGTTTGGGGTATTTCTTGGTGAGACACTCTCTTACACTCTCCTCTGCAAACAAATTTCAGTGAAAGCAGTGGCTCTGAAATCAAAATCAAATTTTTTTCTGGGTCCCTACTAGCCAGAATTTACTATAACAACCTGGGTGCTAGCACATATAAGGAAGGACCCAATAACAGAGGAATAGAGTCCAATAAGTTGATTAAAATAGTGTACAACAGAGTTTAATCAAATAATAAGGGCAGAGGGTGGTGAGCCAGGTCCTATGTCCAAAGCAAATCAAATCCAAAGGGGGAAAGGCAGAAGTCCAGAGTAGCCGGCCAATGTGTAAAACATGAGCAGACAGAGAGCTGAAGAACATGACATTCTTGCATCTAAAATATATCGACACAAAGGTATAAATAAACCTTTTGGCAAACGCAACAGAGGTGCAACATAAAGCAGAGACACTCAAAATTTTAATGAGAAAATGATTGCCAATCACATATTATGATGTCGGAAGATGATGTCAAGCATAGTTCAGAAATGCGTACATCTGCATCTTATAGGTTATACTGATTGAAAAATATTTTACAATCTTATGGTAGGAATGACGTCATCATACCAACGGCTGTGAAGTTTGAAAACGATTTCATAAAGTGCAGTAATGCATCAACTTTTACAACGGATATGATTTGGCAACCGATTCATCACTAGTCATCATATGGAATAAATGTCATCAGCATGGAATGGTATTATAGCAATATAAATAAGGTTAGCATTGCCTGATTGGGTTATATACAGCACATAGTCAAGGTGTGCAATTATCTTTCTTCCCTTCATTATTTCTTCATCTACGTCATTAGCCGTTGGAGCATGCTGTGAAGCATGTTGACTGAGTTATAGAGAGTTCGATTAAAAGCAGCTATTAGGTAGAGAAATGCCTGTGAGAGACTGGTTAAAGGTTATTAGAGAGAAAAACATCCCCTCTGACCCCTGAAATGTGCCACTTGAAGGTAGCTTAAAAGCAAAGATTTCCTTTTAGTCGTAGTAGCCACAGCAGTAAATCTAAGGTTACATCAGCCTTGACTACAGTCAGCACAAGAGAAATAACAGGAAATAATACAGTAATATGACCTTTGTAAATGTCTTGTTGTCTCAGACTTCACAGACAATTCTAAAAAATATATATATATTTCAGATGAACTCCTGGAAAAACACGAAAGAATCACATCAAAACGGCCAACATCCAAAAAGCAACGTCTCTTTTTGTTAGTAAATGGAATGGTTACAAAATCCACTCATCCTTGACTGCAATACTCCTCCTCCCCTTCCTCCTCCTCTCTCTCTCCCTACATTAAGTCTTTCCATGCGAGCAGCATAAACAGGAAGGAGTCAGTGCAGGGGATCGGTGCTGGTGCATGAAGTGGATGTGAGACACCGCACTTCTTAGCGTCCTCTATGTGGAGCACATATTAGTCCACACAGTGTGTCCCTGGGCACTGATGCACCGTGTGTTTGCTTTAGGTAATTGGATTCTGAAGTAACTATTGTTTACCTGAGAGCCTGTGATAAATTTCCTGTACACACAGTACACATGTCATGTCAGTGGGTGTGGAAGTCGTGAAAATGCAACATTGCAGAATATGGCATCACATGCATTCCTTTAGAAAACATATCCAACTGCTGAAGTGGTTAATAACTGTTGACCACTTGACTGGATGACTGTATGTGAAACTCATGCTTTGTGTTATCTATGCTCTTACTAAGAGCGCAAGCACATGTTCAACTCCTGGTTGAATACGTGCTTGTCTCCTGTGCTGCCACAAACCAAATATTAAATCTGGTGACTGTTGATGTCACTATAACAGAGCTCATGCATGTTGGTAGTAGAGTGTGGATACCAGACACGTTAGTTGGGTTGATTTTGCGGTTGATGTGTATTCAGGGACAGGGTAACACAAACTTTGTGCATCTTAGATTGATTGCATTGGGCTCAGGTCAAAAATCCGCAGACAAAACACAGAATGGCTGTTTGGTTTAATTCGGGCTGAGTTACTTTTCACTTGGGTACAAAGGTGGTCAGACAGAAAAAATGTGTTCTAAGCCACAGTCGCGTACGTAGAACACGTTTCGGATGGCTTTGTGAAATGAGACATAATCCATCTGGAAGTAATCAATAGGGGATGAGTAAACATTGGCCCCTAAAAGGATGTATCACTGACCTGGCAGTTTGAACCTGTCTCACCATTCTCCTCTGACCTCTCCCATTAACATGACATTGTGTATCTGCCCACTCAACTCACATATTCTACAACTATGATTCAAGTCACTTTAGTTTTTATTTATTATTTATGTAGCGTCAAATCAAGAGTTATTTCAGGGCAGTTTTTATATAGAGTAGGTCTGGAGACATGAGGCGAAAGTGACAACAAAGACAATCCTATCCTTTCTCTGGATGGGTGGCCATTTGCCTCAGGTAGTTGAGCTGAGTCAAAGTCATGCATTTATATTAAATATTAATATTTTATTAACAATATTTTCTTTGCAAATGATTTTAAGAGCAGGCCACAGCAGAAAGAGAGGTAGAGAAGAAGATTACATAACTCACCAGAGTATTGCTGCATACTGTTGTATAAGTTGTCAGCTTGTTACCTGTATCCTGTCTCTGCAGGTTGACCTTTAAAGCCAGGATACTGACAACAAGTTGACCTGAACGCTGTAGTCAAGCGAAACCTTTAATACCAAAATAAACACAAAGTTTTGCAGGTGAATGTTCCTTATTTCTTCACTGACAATACAAAAGAATCCACTCCGGGCAACTGTGCCCATAGAGCTGAACGTGTAATACAGACGAACATTATTAAAGACGAAAGGGCTGAATTCTCGTGCTGTTGTTGTACTTGAAAATGAGGGGAGGCAGGGGCTAAGTTTTACTGCAGAATGTAATCTTTTCATCTGCTCAGCAGGAGAGCAACTGTGATCAAACACTTTCCTGATCCCACGTCTTTTACCAAATTTCAAGTCCTCCTCTTTTTTTTTTTTTGCTGGTGATAGTTGCACACTGCACCAAGTTGGATAACGAGAGCAAGATGGGTTAGTCCTGAATACAGTTTTCTTCCAAAACATGGAGCTGACAGCTATCAGTGATATATTATGTTGATTAAATGCATCTCAACAAATTTAACAGCTGACAATTACTTTGTTTACACGGACACCAATATTCCAACTAGTGACCTTATTCAGAAAAATACAATTTTTCGATTATAGTGTTTACACAAGTTGCTAATAGAATATTCCTTTATGTTCTGTTTACGTGTCACAAAGCACAGTTGGAATATGTCTCACATCATTACATCCACTACACCATTACGTCCCACGATATTCCGCCAGTTTTAAAACCCCAAAACGGAAATAGTTTATTGTACGATGCCACTGAAAACCAATGTGGGTGTTTTCTTTCAAATTTTTCTAAATTTGTTTACACGTAGGGCATGCGCCGTCAAGCAGTTTGTCACTGAAATATGCCAATGATGTAAAATGCTGTGAAAACTCCAATATTATGTTATAATGCGATTAAGATGTATATATATATATATATGTGTGATTTTTGCTCATTTTAGCTCATTCCAAGTTAAGATACCTTATGTAGGTTAAGCTAATCAGAAAATGATGTTAACATGGCTGTGTCTTATTCAGACTATTGGCTTAACCGGGTTAATATCGGAATATTGGTGTCCATGTAAACATAGTCAGTTATGCTGCATGTAGGTGTTTTACATGACAAATGAGGGATGATTGTGGATACTTTACAGTGAAAGTCACCTTCTTACATTATTCTGAATTGGAATAATACCGTGCATATTTCTTTTACTAGTCCACTAATTGACTGGTTAACATGTACTTTAACGTTGCCCCAGTGCCATCTATATATAGGCCTCACAGCACAGTCCCTGACAGGATGATGTAAGATATCAGTGAGCACTATGCAGGGGTGTGGGGAAAATGAGCAGGATGTCACAAAGTCTGGTAATTGGATTTTTTTATTGTGAGATGATGCATTTTTAGTGGTGTCAGACTGCACATGCTTGATATTCACTCAGCTTGACTGTGTTGTGATGGCTGTTCAGCAGGGTTACAACCGCATGAGTCATCTGCTCTTGTGTTTTTTTTCAATAGCTCTGTTTTAGCATGTTGAAAGTTATTCAGTTTCTCATTCAAAACCTTCTGACCTCTGTGGACTATGAATATTCTAAGTCTCATTATTATTTGTGCTTGTACAGGATGAGAAAAGAGGCTTTAATAGAGCAGACAATGGGACGAGTCATAGCGGGATGAGCACTGGTGTAACTAACAACATTAATGATGGCTACGTTCCATTTAACTGCTCCAGTTCCAAGGTCCCAGAATTGCACATGAAAGCTCCTTTACATCACTTACAAGGACACTAAAATGGAACTGAATCATGGTTAATGGTATTAGTTACACCTGCTATAATAAGTTCAAATGTCTATTGTAAGTCTGTTTAAACTCTTCAACTTAAACAAGTTATTATAGGAGCAACTGAGTGTTTAAAATCAAACCAAACTGGCCCAGCAGTGATTCTCTACCAACCATAACATGCAGACACACAACTAGTTCAAACCCTTTCCTGCTGATGAAGCAGATCCTAAAACATCTGCTTGATAAATCATGACCAATAACTGTCCAGGCACCTGCACAACAGTGAGCATGCTGCGATCAAGGTCAGTTGGAATGCTGACATGAAACATTTTGAAAAAGAGAAACATTTACAATGGCTGTGAAAAAATGTGTTTAGGACCAGGGGACACTAACAATCTACAGCTAACAAATCACACACAAAGAGAATGAATTGTGGTCTGTGATCAGTGGAAAAGGTTGAAAAGAGGACAGCCTGTGAAAATGCGGGATGAGCATGCAGAGTTCATTCTGTCGGACAGAGAGAGCGGCAGGGAGGGGAACACGGACGCAGAGAGCAGCTAAGAATAGTATTGAGATTGAAAGAGAGGGAAGGGCAGCGGAAGAGTTGGGGTTGAGTACAGTAGTTTTTCCTCAACTCTGGACAACGCTTCTTGTTTCCAGCTGAGCTCAAAAATGTAAAATAGTTTGCCTTCACCGCCGCTGATACTGTATTTATGAGTTTGATATCGCTGCCTTTGATTCCATGCTATTATCTTTCTGTTAGGTCAGACCTGAGTTAGATGAAATAATGTATTCTCATGCCTCTCATGGAGCCTGGCAGGGAGGGGGGAAATCTCTGATAAGTTGTTCACACCCATTACTAATTCATTCAAACAAAGAATTCATACCCCCCCCCCCCCCGCCTCCCTATCCTATATATAGAAGTGTAAACAGAAAAGCTGATATATAGGAGGTATGGATATAGTTCTATATATAAATTAGCCTACATATCAATCCACAAACAGCACTTAGAGTTGATGTTCTAAAACAAGGGTGATTATTTTTGTATGCCTTATGTTCTATAAAAGTATTGCTTTAGACTGCTAGGTGTACCTATTAAACTGGTAATGATAATAATAATAATAATGTGTATTTTAAAGCACTTATCTCAACAAGGTTAAAAAGTACTTCACACAAATCCATGAGAAAAAGATGAGTAAACTAAAATAAAAGATATTCAATTCAGTTCAATTTTAAGGACCCAATCATAACATAATCAGGTCAAGACCTTAAAATTTTAAAGAGAAACCAAACAGTTCCCACAATGAGCAGCACTTTGTGGAGAAAAAAAACTCCCTCATTAACTGGAAGAAGCAGACTCAGTGTGGGTGGCAAATAGGGGAGAGAAGAGAGATAGATGGGAGGGGGGGGGGAGACCAGGAACAATTGTGTAACCATCACATTGAGACTGGTTATTATAATGAAAATATTAATAATAATAACTGAGTGTGCGTATCCCTGTTGGTCAGATCATCAATGAAATGGCAATCTGTCTTTATATTCTCAGACTACACAGAAACCTGTACTCCAGTCATTCACTGCTGGCCCCTCAGTGACGGCAGCTAAATTCAGTGCAAAATCATTGAGACTTCAGCTGTTGTCACAGGGAACTTACCCTGCTGAGAAGCAGCTATTTCCACAGAGCACTTACTGACATAATTACACTTGGGAGGATTACATAAGATTACATATGCGTCATAGAGAGACGGATATGTTTACACTTTCATAACATCTGTCCAGCATGCATCATTCACGGGCGGTCATGTATCAGCATATCAGATCCCAAAACTGCAGCAAAAGGTACTGTTCATCCTTATGGCCCTTTGCCATCTTTTAGTCATAGTTTGCAAGGGTTTCTGCAGCCATGATCCTGAAAGTTTAGGATGTCGGAGCATTTCACAATGTAAGCAAGGGCCAGACCAGAGTGACACTGGCATGCTTCAGCAGGCTAAAGACCATTTGTTGCATAAAGACTTTCTGAAAGACTTCTTGAATATCAATATTTTTGGGGTTTTCTGTTTAATCAAGTTGTGGAAAAAAAGAAGCAATTTTCTCAATTCAAAAAATTGGCCAAGATAATAGTTTATCAGGAAACGTTACAAATGGCACAAGTGGCATGGAATTGTAATTTTCTATTCCAGCAAAGACAGCTTGGAGGAGTGTAAACTCCTCTACAGCTTATTGTATTCATCTCTGTCTGGGAACTGTCGCAGAGTGTGGCCTTGTAGTTGCAAACTTCACTTGAGTCTACAGAGGCAAGCACTTTTTTTTTTCTGCAACACTTTCAAAAACACTGAAGCGAGAGATTTTGGGCACCATCAGACTGCATCATGTTTATAGATGTGTCTTTGGCGGCATGCAACACACATTTTGAAGTCCTAATTCCATTTTTCTTTCGCTGCAAATGTGTGGTTCACCAGAGAGCTGAGTGCCTCCTTGGAAATGATTCAATTTTTAACAGGCTAGAAAGGCCTAAACCCAACAGACTAACCCAAGGGAAAGCGATTAAGACACAGAAAGAGGCAGGGAGACAGAAAGAGAGCGTCAGCCAGACAGCCCAAATAAAGAGTAAAAGCAAACTCCAACATAAAATATCAGCCCTCATGTTTAAACCTGGAAGAATTATAATTTTATAATGTATCCAAAAGTAGATGGAGGAAGTGTGGTTTTTCGCAAATTAAATGCTTTAAAATAGCTACTTTCAAACTGCTGCCTCCAAAGCATGGAGATGAATCTGTAACCAATGCATCTGTACAAAAAAAGGTGTTTATAGTGTTTTAATGTGCTTCTTGTCCTTGGCTTCCTCCTCCAGGTAAGATTTCTACAGGCTCCCTACACTGTAAACCCGAACAGTACTACGAACTCATAAGTATTATGGTTAGAGCACTCAAAAACAACTATCGAGTAAACCCAACAATAAACTTCTGAGTTCTGTTAACTATTGATGCTGTTTTAATTTCCAATGGATCAAAGTTTCTGAGTGAACATCCAGATATAAATAAAAATGTATGAGTAAACGGAGGAACGTAGCGTCTGACGTCATGACGTAACAGCCTTCAGGCTCGGTTTGTCGAACTGCTTAAAAGTTCGGGTAAGTATGTGAAATAAGCCGGATTTCATCCGAGGGACGTGATATAAATGTTTTAAAAAAACATTTAGCTGTTATTTACCGTTTCTATTCACTTTAGTACTTGGAGGCAGTTGGGCGCGTCGCTATTTCGGTAAGTAATTTAACATTTCTCCATTCATTGAAACCTTTTCAGTCGTCAACGGCAATAAGTGTGTTGGCGCTCTTTTTTATAATCTGTCTGGTCTGTTTTTTAATCAAATATCCGTTGTCAGGCGCTGTAACGTAGCGCACATGCTAACGTTGCTTTTTGAAGTTAGCTTGTTAACTTCCCTCGTGTAACAGCACCTGTTCGATAAGTGAGGACCGGTAGAAACTTTTCATTGCGCTGTAACGTAGCGCAAACTGCATAACGTTGCTTTTGAAGTACTGTAACTCCTGGTAACAGCACTGTCGATAAGTGAGGACCGGTAGAAACTTTCATTGCGCTGTAACGTAGCGCACATGCTAACGTGCTGTTGAAGTTAGCTTGTTAACTTCCCTCGTGTATCAGCACCTGTTCGATAAATGAGGCCGGTAGAGACGTTTTTCACTTAACTAAAAAAGGAATGTCTTCAATCTGGGATATTTTCAAATCCTCTATTCTGTTTTTATGATGAATATACAATGCATTTCTATGATCTTGAAGTCGTATTTAATAATTTACAAATTGTTCCCATTTTATGTGAATAAATATTTTTACCTGACCATTAATTTGTATTATATGCCCATTAAAGGTTATAGAGACTGCTGGTGAAGGTATTTCATCAACCACTCCAGAATCACCAGAATGCCAATATTTTGTCGGTGAGTTTAATTGTACAATTCTGTTTTTAAATCTGCATTTGATTATGATGTCCATGACTGGACTAAGGTGACTTATTTCATATTGTTTTTAAATGTGCTCCTGCAGGGTGACACTGTTCTTTCTACCGCAATATAAGCTATGTTTTCTATTTGCATATCTTGCACGTTAAGGATCCTTACAAGCATCATAAGGTTTTCCTCAAAGTAAATGTCTCTTCCTCACTGATAACCAGGTTTCCAGTGATTCAATGGAATGGAAGTGCAAGTTGTGTTCTGTTTCCCTAAACACTCGGGCAAAGTTATTTAGACACTATCGTTTGCAGCATAGCCAGTTTTCAAGAGTTAGCCCTTTGCCATGCCCCTACAGCAATTGCATTTGTACTTTTCAGTCATTTAATGCAATAAAAACTCATGTATCACGGTGTCATAAAGACCCAGAAGAAATAGTCACAGCTGAAGGAGCACATGCATTTTTTACTTGTCCCTTGTGTGGTTTTAAGCAGCCATTTTCTAAGGCAACACTATTTTGTCATTTGAGGGGTCATTTAAGAAGTCATGAGACGGTAGTATGCCCATTCAAGAACTGTACATACATCACAAATGTATATTCATCATTTAATGCACACCAAAGTAGAAAACATTATGGTAGCTCAGACTTTGATGATAATGTTTTTTCATCAGAAAATAACAATTCCCCAGACATGGCTACAGCTGAATGTGCAGGCGAGGGACCTAGTCAGTGTGAGAGCACAGATGCATTAGATCTTTCTGAGGTTGAGTCAATGTGACAGTGACAGTTTAGGAGCCCAGTTGCACCATAACTTGGCATCATTGTTCCTAAAAATGCAAACAATTCTTCATGTATCTGACATGGCATCTCAGGAAATAGTGGAGCATTTGACTCAGATATTTTCCTTGTCCCAACCTCTTCTGAAGACCATTAGAGAGGTCTTACAAAGTCATGACATACAGTGGGGCAAAAAAGTATTTAGTCAGCCACCAATTGTGCAAGTTCTCCCACTTAAAAAGATGAGAGATGCCTGTAATTTTCATCATAGGTACACGTCAACTATGAGAGACAGAATGGGGGGAAAGAATCCAGGAAATCACATTGTAGGATTTTTAATGAATTAATTGGTAAATTCCTCAGTAAAATAAGTATTTGGTCACCTACAAACAAGCCAGATGTGTGTCTCTCACAGACCTGTAACTTCTTCAAGAGGCTCCTCTGTCCTCCGCTCGTTACCTGTATTAATGCACCTGTTTGAACTCGTTATCAGTATAAAAGACACCTGTCCACAACCTCAAACAGTCACAATCCAAACTCCACTATGGCCGAGACCAAAGAGCTGTCAAAGGACACCACAAACTAAACTGTAGACCTGCACCAGGCTGGGAAGACTGAATCTGCAATAGGTAAGCAGCTTGGTGTGAAGAAATCAACTGTGGGAGCAATTATTAGAAAATGGAAGACATACAAGACCACTGATAATCTCCCTCGATCTGGGGCTCCACGCAAGATCTCACCCCGTGGGGTCAAAATGATCACAAGAACGGTGAACAAAAATCCCAGAACCACACTGGGGGGACCTAGTGAATGACCTGCAGAGAGCTGGGACCAAAGTAACAAAGGCTACCATCAGTAACACACTACGCCGCCAGGGACTCAAATCCTGCAGTGCCAGACGTGTCCCCCTGCTTAAGCCAGTACATGTCCAGGCCCGTCTGAAGTTTGCTAGAGAGCATTTGGATGATCCAGAAGAGGATTGGGAGAATGTCATATGGTCAGATGAAACCAAAATATAACTTTTTGGTAAAAACTCAACTCGTCGTGTTTGGAGGAGAAAGAATGCCGAGTTGCATCCAAAGAACACCATACCTACTGTGAAGCATGGGGGTGGAAACATCATGCTTTGGGGCTGTTTTTCTGCAAGGGGACCAGGACGACTGATCCGTCTAAAGGAAAGAATGAATGGGGCCATGTAGCGTGAGATTTTGAGTGAAAACCTCCTTCCATCACCAAGGGCATTGAAGATGAAACGTGGCTGGGTCTTTCAGCATGACAATGATCCCAAACACACCACCCGGGCAACGAAGGAGTGGCTTCGTAAGAAGCATTTCAAGGTCCTGGAGTGGCCTAGCCAGTCTCCAGATCTCAACCCCATAGAAAATCTGTGGAGGGAGTTGAAAGTCCGTGTTGCCCAGCGACAGCCCCAAAACATCACTGCTCTAGAGGAGATCTGCATGGAGGAATGGGCCAAAATACCAGCAACAGTGTGTGAAAAGCTTGTGAAGACTTACAGAAAACGTTTGACCTCTGTCATTGCCAACAAAGGGTATATAACAAAGTATTGAGATTAACTTTTGTTATTGACCAAATACTTATTTTCCACCATAATTTGCAAATAAATTCTTTAAAAATCAGACAATGTGATTTTCTGGATTTTTTTTCTCATTTTGTTTCTCATAGTTGAAGTGTACCTATGATGAAAATTACAGGCCTCTCTCATCTTTTTAAGTGGGAGAACTTGCACAATTGGTGGCTGACTAAATACTTTTTTGCCCCACTGTATCTGCTAGTGAAAACACTCTGGATGCAGTAGCCAGTGTTATGGACAGTAACATTTTCATCAGTGCCACAGCTAAAGGGGGGCAATTATCTTCATGCAAGAGAAGGAGAACCTTTGTTGAGAAAAACTTCCCTGTGGTAATTCCTGTACAGTATGTGCTAGAGCCAGGACATACAGCAGTGCACATTCCCATTCTTGAGATGATCCAGAGACTGTTCACACATACTGACATTCTGGACAAAATTCTAGAAACAAAGATGGCAGTAAAAGGTAATTATGAGAGCCATCAAGATGGCTCATACTATCAAGATAATGATTTATTGTCTTCCTCTGATGAGCTCAAGCTGCCACTCATTTTGTACATTGATGATCTTGAAATAGCTAATCCACTTGGCACATCACGGAAAATCCGATGTCCTTCATGATCTTTTTGAGGGTATTGTGCCTGTAGAGCTCGCCCTGTGTATTGGGGAGATGATCCGATGCAAATACTTTACCCTTGACTCTTTAAACAGGAAAATTGTCACATTTCCATACCTGCACACCGACAAGGTTGACAGACCCCAGCCTATTTCCAAAGGTTTCACTGTAAAGAAGACTATTGGTGGCAATGGCCATGAAAATGCAGCATTACTTAGACTGATGCCATTGATTATTGGTGATTTAGTTCCTGAGGAAGATGGAGCATGGGCTGTACTGATGGACTTGAAAGAGGTGGTCGAGTTGGTGCTTAGCTCAGCATTTACAGATGAATCCATCGAGTATTTGCAGACAAAGATACAGGACCATAGACGCATGCTGCAGGAGGTTTTTCCTGATTTCAGACTTAGACCTAAACATCACTACATTGAACATTACCCTGACCTCATACGCCGTTTTGGGCCTCTTATCCACCTGTGGACAATGAGATTTGAGGGTAAACACCGCTTTTTCAAGCGTGTTGTTCATGACACACAAAACTTTAAGAATGTGTTGAAAACTCTTGCAACCAGACATCAACACATGGTCGCATACTATCTCAGTGCCCCATCATTCTTCAAACCTCATCAGCAGACATCAAGTGTCTCTTCTGTGATGGTGTCAGAGCTTCCTGATGTTGCCAAGGCATACATTAATCAAATAACAGACAGCAGCATGATTTACAGCACATCGCAGGTCAGCATAGATGGAATGGGTTATGGTGTAAGCATGTTTGTGTCTGTCGGACAGGAGGGAGGCCTGCCTCAGTTCTGCAAAATCGAACAAATCCTACTTGTCAACAACCAGGTTGCTTTTCTTTGCAGAGAACACAAGTCACACTACATTGAACACCTGCGATCCTATGAACTTACACCAGGGATTTTGTCTGTTCACACTGTACCAGAGCTCAATGACATGGCACCTCTCTCTGCATACAACACAAATGGAACATTGCTCTTAACACCCAAACGATTTACTTTACTGCACTGAAAAGTAGATTGGTCTTTGTACCCAATAATGAAGTCCACTTTAATCGAGACCCACATTTAAGCATGAGTTTTAAAGGTCAATGCCAATTCACTTTCATATTTTAGGTATATTGACTTTAAATAGAGCATACAGTCTCAGTGGCTGACAGGGTTGCTTCAGGATTCTGACTCTTTGAAAAGGATACAACCATCAACTTCTCTTCTATGAAAATCCATGCACACAATGAAAACTTTATTTTTTGTGTGTGAAACAGAACAGTGAAACGCCAACACATCCCAATATGGCTGTTCCCCAGAAATTTCTGCTCCGTGTTTATGTGGCCATGAAGCTGATGCTTACTGAGCGACCACACTCAGTAGAAGATCTGAAAAGCCTAATGCAGGAGAAGTTCAAGCCAAGGCTGGACTTTGACTTTACCCTGGCTTATGAAGATCTAGACTTTGGTGGACAACTTACCGTTCTTTCGGACATTCAGGAGTTGCCTGAGAAGGGCACATTGAAAGTCGTGAACTTTGAAAGTGATGATGGCTGAACTGCAAGTTCTGATTCTGACATACTCCCACATGTGCCTTTAACACAGCGTCAGAAGTCTTGGCCTGATTATTTCCCCGTGCCTACTTTTTCTTATGAAGTGGAGCACATACTCGAAGAAGGAAATGCTGTCTTTGATAGATCTGGGAAAACACTGAAGCTGTCGAGGTCCCAAAAGCACAACATCCTTGAAAACATGGCTGAACAGATGCATAGCTTCAAACCATACCCACATGACAAGGAAGTGGGTAAGGCAGCTGAAGCTCTGATTACAGCACATCCATGTCTCAGAACTTGCAAGTCAGACTGGATGGTATGGATGGAAGTTCTCCTTGAAATTCAAGATGGGGAATTATCGTACTAAGCTTGCCAGATCTGGGTGTGCAGAGGTGCTGGTCAAAACAGGCAGGAAAAGCCAAACCAACCCTTTAACCCAACCCCCCCATTGCAACATCAAACGAGCCAAACGAGCTGAAGTGAACTTCCTACCCAACTTTCCCCGCGGAGAGAACCAGGCCAGTTTGGAGCAAATGCGACTTCAAATCCTGCAAGAAGTTGTCAAGACAGAGAGAGACAATGTTCTGATTGAGAAGCTAATGCAGTCGACCTTTTCCCTTCGTCGCAAAGACATTGTCGAGGGAAATCCTCAGGTGGGGGACTTTTTGGAGAGATGGCCAGCCCTGCGTGTTCAGACGCAGGTAAAAACGGTTCCTCTTATGTTTGCCATATAGTAACATGAACATAAATGCTTCCCTGTGAAAATCCAAGTAGAAAACTCTCAACTAATCTATATACATGAATGTGTTTTTATGTCTGCAGGTTTTTGCGGAGTTCCATAGAATCACAAATGTGAACTTGCGCAGCCAATTCTACTGCGAGCTTGATCGACACACACCAAAACTACTTGCCCTGTACAGGAAAGACGGCAGAAGCACTGCGGGATATCCTCAGGGTTTATGACTGCCAGGTAAGTTTAAGATGAATTTCGCCATTGGCACAATGTTGCTCATATATATTGTGCAGACATTACAGATTGGGCCAGCTCTACTATGTGAGCGTGAGACGAGCTGAATTAAGCTGAACAGTACTAACGTGTACTTTGTGTTTGATTCGTTTTGATTTTATGAGGCAGGTATTTCAAAATGTGCGCACCGTGTCCACATAGTTCATCTGCTCAACAAGTTCACAATAAGGACATCAGGGTTAAAGTGACCAGAACGATCATGATCTGACTGACACTATAGATTAATAACTAAATACATGTGGTTATCAGTTTTTGTGAGCGACACAGACGGGCAGACACACACACACACACACACTGCAGACAGAAGTGTCAGAAGTACTTTCCCTCGATTATCACACGTAGAGATTTTTTAAACTTCATTGTTGCAGAAGAAGCTATGTTCTGTTTATCTAGGAAGATAAATATCATTTCTGCAGGTTTATAAAAATCTAAAGTTTTAATCATGGGGGGGGGACCCTGATACAGTAGCTGCTGCACACAGGTCTAAACTGAATTAATGTCTAATTCAAGGTGATCACTGACCATCGTTGTATACAGATTTTTTGCTAAAATTAAATATTTGTATAATTACTTTTCCTTTTATTCAAGGAACAAGTGGATGTTGACATGAAGCGCATTCTGACCCTTCGTGCACTCCCTGTGTACCTACGGGAGGATGGCTCACAATTCTTCAAGGCCTTCTGTGTAAGTACTCAATTCACGCACTGAAATGTCAATATCAGTTACTACTATAAGTATGACAAATTGTATAGAAAACCAACTTGAATACCTCTTGCAGCATTTTAGCCATTCAAATACACTAGATTTGTATTTTTTTTTGTTCATCTCAATTCAATGTGCAAATGTGATTTGTCAAAGACTCATTGGTGACTGTTATCATGCCTCCTATACATGAAGTAATATCTTTCTAGAAATTACCCAAGTGTAAGAAATTAGGATGAAATCCACACTCCTTGTTTCATCCAAAAATGTATCCCTCAGTTTAGTTGAAGCTAATATATGTATTTAAAGTAAAAAAAAAAAAAAAGCAATAAACATGTACAACTCCCAGGAATTGACCCTTTACTGCAGCTCAGCAAGAAAAAAACTTTTGTAGAAATGTACAGAAGAAAAGGAAAAAAGACTCGATACAGATGATATGACCAGGTTCTCTAAACATGCATTTTGACCTGTGAGTGTTACATCAAGACACACTAGGGGTAATATCAACTTGTTCTTTTTTGGAGATCACAGATGAGCATACAGTGCATGATTTGCAAACTTGCTTCTGAAATTATCCCTTTAACTGGATTACTTGTATTTTGCAGCGGGAAGATGAGCCAGACATTTCAGACACTGCTGTGGCTCTACTTACTCTCGTCACTGAAGACGCCAGTGCTGCAGTCCACTTTAATGCAGTGAACACTTCTGTTGTGGTGGAGGACGAAATTGTTGTTGGTGATCTCCCCAGGTTGACAGATGCGCTCGTTCTTTGTTTTGGCTTGTTCTATGCACTGCATTTAAATTATCCACAACAACTAATCAACACATTCACCTTCATACAGAAGATGGTGATGTGTCTTGATGATAACAAACCACTGAAACCGTGCCTACTGAATCTCAAGCACGAGTTGTTAAATGTAGCGTGACTCTAACATGCATGCATACAGTTGTATTTTATTTTATTTACACTTTTAAATAACCCTTCATTGGTTATTGTCTTTTATTTGTACTTTTAATCAACCCTTCATGGGTTATGTTCTGTTATTTGCACTTTTATATAACTGAAAGGTTGTTGGAGATTTAGTTGTTTGTTACTCCTAAAAGCATTTTAAAGCCAACCTCACAATGTTCCTTTTAAATTATGTAAAATGTTCTCCTCTACCTCACAATTTGCACTGTTTGCAACATTTCCAATTGGGGAACTTAAGTTGAAGTTAACGTTTTGGGTTACCTTTTTATTTATTGGTTAATGTATTTTATTTGCACTTTTAAATGAACCTTTATTGGTTATTTTCTTTTAATGCGCTTTTAAATAACCCTTACTGGTTATTTTCTTTTATTTGCACTTTTAAATAACCCTTGTTTATTGTTTAAGTAAATTTGCTGCAATGGACATTTATGGTTACTTGTTTAATAGAAATGCCAATATTTCAACGAAATAGTGAAGTTGCTGGAAATGTTTTAAGTTAATTGTTTTATTTTAAATAAAACACTTGAATTGTAATAATGGAGTTGTATTCATATTTTTGAGCATTGCTAACTAAGAATGGCGAATTTTGTAAATTTTAAGTTGACTAGTAGTAATTTAATGTGAGTAGCACAGTCACAATTTTTAAGTTAATTTCCCCTAGCCTTTAAGTTGTGCAATCAAATTTTTTAGTAAATGAATAGTCAGTGCAATGTAAATCTAATAAGCATTGTTAACTTATTTTGATTGAGCACGCTGAAATGAAAAATTTTAGGAAATGTACCAAATAGATTTAAGTTCAGATAAACTAAAAAAAAATTTTTTTAATTTTATTTAGGTAATCAGTTACCACAAACATTTTGAGTACTGTGAACTTGTTCGGTTTTACAGTGTATCAGGGAGCAGACCATTCTTTGTTCCGACGGTTCAACACGCTCCATCTACTGAGACGGTAATGTGCAGTTTGTGTATAGAGAGGTTATTAAAGATCAAAGTATGTTGATGATCTCTTAGGCCTCTACTACTGTGTGTACCCTGACCCAGTTAAGAGAAGAAAGGGAGATATTTATATCTGTTATTTTTTGGGTTTCATGATTGTGCCCCCTAGTTTTAATTAGTAATCCAATGGAATGCCATTTACGGAGCCCCCAAAGGGACATGGAGGGGAAAAAAGTTGATGGTTGAAAAAAAAAAAAAATATGTACTTTTGCGAGACCTCGCCCAGGGAGCTGTGGCTGTTCTCGGTGTGCACGGCCCGACCACAGCACCACAGAGTCTGGGCAGCGTGCACAAGCTCCACCAGCCAAGCCAGAGGTGAACAGCCCTCCCCTGCCCCGGCCATAGGCACAGGGACCCCGGGCAGGTAACCAGGACGTCCTGTGGTTCCCACCAGTCCCGGAGCAAGGGTTTTGGGAGATCTATCAAAAGTACATGTTTTTGAAACCATAAAAAACAATTCTTAGATGGTGACTTATTTTGATACAGCCAATCAAACCTTTGCATTATTGGTAATGATGGGTTAAAGAGTAAATACTTCTGACTCTCTGAAGGAGCAGGTGGAGCAGCTGCAGGACCAGCTGAAAGACAAAGATGGTCTCATAAAAAAAGAGACCAAGAAACGGCGTGCTCGCAGCAAAGCCTACATCGACTGCCTGGTCGAGCTCACTGAGTGTCAGGCCACGTGTAAGAGTCTGAACGCAAGTCTGCACCAGGAGCCACCTCAGCTCGAGACAAGCTGGAGCAGAGAGGTGGAGGTGGAGAAGGAGAACCAGGCTCTGAAGGAGCAGGTCTACCTGCTGAAGGTCGGACAGAGGAGGCTAGAGGATGAGTTCACAAACAAGAACCAGCTCATCATGAGTGAAACTAAGAAAAGGAGAACTCGTACCAGCACCTATCGACTGCCTGGCCGTGCTCACTGCCAAAGAAAAGGAGCTGAAAAGGAGTCAGGCAGAGACACTGGAGGTGAAGCTGCAGCAGGAGACGACTCCAACTGAGGGACTGAGCTGCAGAAAGGTGGAGGCCGTCAACAAAGAAAACAGGTCTCTAAAAGAACAAGTTCACCAACTGAAAAGTGAACGGACGAAGCTCGAGGAGGTAGTGAGACATAAGGACGAGCCGATAAAGACTGAAACGAAGAAGAGACAAGCTTCCACTGAATCATACCTGGCCTTCTTTGAAAAGCTGAGTGAGACAGAGAACGAGCTGCAGAGTGTTGAGAGGATGTGGAGGAGAGAGGAGGAGCAGCAGCTGGGGACAGTGAAGGTCTACAACGAAGACAAACTCCTGAACCAGCAGACAAATCATTGCACAAATAAGAGAGGGATGAGTAGATAGTAGGTTGTCCTGAAACATCTCAATCTTTTCACTTCACCCATTCTCACCTCACCCACTCCTCCCCTCCTTGCCCGCGCCTCCCACTCCCACCCCTCCCTCACCCTTTTCCTCCTCCTCAAAACAAACCCCTCACCCCGTTCCCCCTTTGGACACATGTAAATATCATAAATATTTTAATTTTGTAAATATTATAAATATGGTAAATCTTGTAAATAAATATAACATCTACCTGTGTACGTCTTTCTGAATATAGATACAGTATCCATGGCTCTGATCAATTAACACAGTTAATGGAATGATGCCGATGGAATGACCAGAGGTATTAGAATCAAACTGCTCATCTTCTGAGTGGACTTCAATCTGACAGACAACTGGAACCAGCTGCAGGTGTCAGGAGAGAAATCCGTGTCAGTGGTTTCAGGAAAATCTGAAGGAGCCTGGTAGCTGAAGGCTCTACCTCCGAATCGACACTCACAGATTCTTGGAACCACAAGAGAGCCTGTGTTTTGGGAGCGGAGTGATCTATTTGGATAATTTATTACCACTGTGTGATAAACTTTATAATGAAAAAAACTTAATTCAAGCAACAAAAAAATAACAGTCCATTTTCAGAAAGACGTTCCACACTTAGTTTTTCACATTTCACCAAACAAACTTAATCACTGTTTTGGTTGTAGCAACAGAACTGGAGATTCTTATGGCACTTGGCAAAGATGACATCACTGAAAAGATGGCAGAGGGCAGTGATATAACCCAAATAGGGTTAGCCTGCAAAATTAGAGGTCTTGTTCTTTGCGTGAAGTTTGGCCTGGAAACGAGTCGAATTCCCGGCCTGAATTATTATCCCAGTCCACCCCTGCTTCTCATTTAGCATTGAAATCTGCAAAGTCTATGGCTATGCTAGCAGCTCGTGAGGCTACACTTATGGTGTTTTAAGTTAAATGCTAATAGTGGTGTGCTGAAAAGTTGACAACATTCAGGTGTGCTATGCTATGTTTCCTGGAGTCTCTGGCTTCAAGCAGAAATGAAGAGAGGGCGACATGGGTCTGGTTAGCTCCCTTCTTTAGAACTCCCGACCCCCATATTATTTTATTAATTTGCCGGACGTGTAAACTGTGCCTCAATTTAGGGGCTGTATCTTTCGGACACTGTTTCTGAAGACAGATTATGTCACAGCGGTGCAACTAGGCAGTCCAATTTAGAACGCTCCTTCAAAGGGGCAGACAAATGTGTCCTTTCAACCAAGAGAAACGAAGGCTGCAACGGGTGTATCCTTCACAGCCCAATCTGTCCCTGGATTAATTGCTCTTTGCTGACAAACGGTCTAATGGTGCTAGCGAGTGGCAAGACATTCAATGCTTGAGCATCACACGGTGCACTTTTTTGTTGTGTTTAACTTTAGCTCTGTTGCTAGGCAACAGCAACAAGGGTATGAAGAGCTTGGGATACAATTACGTAAAGCCCCTGAAGACAAGACTTTTTTTGGTTCAGCTTTCACAGTCCTCAAAAGCTTTTACCCCTGAATTGAGACACAGCTGTAGTTTGAAGCCCCCCACTTACGATTTGAATAATACTTCTTTAAAACCAGGTTAAATGGGCTGGACATTGATAAAACAGTTTTATCTTAATTCCTGAATTTGTCTGTTAGTTATGTTGCAGAATATCAGACTGAGTAAATTTGGACTAATTAAAATCATTCTTTTTTGAACTGTAGTACACTGGCCCAACAGGATCAGTGCCAGTTCATTTTAATGGGGCAAAGACACTTTTGGAATGCTTTGTAGGTTTACTAATTACCCTTTGCAGAAGACAAAAACAAAAGGTTTCTTTTAGAGAAATACTCTCGCACTGCCAACAGCCAAAGATTCATTCTTTTCCTTGGAACTGCTGATGAGAAAATCTGACGTGAAACCACATCAAAGAACTGCAGGTATGAGCCACTCTGAAGGTCATTGACTGACATTGAATTTTTTTTGGAACACACATCAATTAACAAGCGTGTATCGCACCTCGCTCACATTGTCTGCAATCGAGCGAGAGGAGAGGCTGAAGGTTATGGCACAAAAGGAAAAACCGAAAAAAGGCAAACTGATTATGAGTTATATAAAAAGTGAAACAGTCTCATTATCTCTCCCTTGTTCTTTGATGAGTTCACAGGGGAGCTTATTAGTCTCATCACATGGGTCAATTACAAATGCAGCCCTCCCCCCCTCCACTGACGGAGGATTGTTTGATTATTATTTTTACCTTTGTCTAGCGATCAGGTGATGTGTGCTGAATTGTATCTCTATCACAAAATCCTTCTGATTATACTGTGTCAACATTCTTGGTGGTGTGTGTCTGTGTGTGTTTGCTTTGAAGGGCCACCTACGGACGTGTCTGTGAGTAAGAGCATAAGCAGAGAGAAGGAGGCTAATTGACTGTCATTGGAGTTTGTATCAGAGCTCAGGGTCTGTTGAGGAGACAGCTCCCTATTTATAAGAGGGGTTACATGGTACAGTTGTTGGATTCCTTTTTAAATATAATCAGCGCGGAAAAGTTTCATGTGATGAGATAACTTTGATCATAGAAATGGGAAATGGGTCCATTCTTCAGCACTTGTAGGATGTTAAATCATCCTCTGGTAAACAAAAAAAGTAGTTCATATTTGCAAAAAGATCCAGTGAATGGAATGTTCGAAAAGCTGAGAGCCGACGGCCAATAAGAGAACTTGCAATTCACCTTTGCTTTTAAAAATAGAAACTCCAATTTTACATTTAGAACCGAGAGGGATGAGGCAGTCGTTCATCTCTAACATCAGTAACAATGCCAATATTGTGTCCCCTTTTTTAAGAACCATTGATAGGTTAATGAATCCCCACAGGCTGACTAATTCTGTAATAAAATGAAAAGTATTACATCAGCCATTCCAAATTCAATGTCATGCAAATACAAATTAAAAAATTCGAAGACAACTCTCAAATGATGCTTAGAAACTGATTTTGGAACAAGATTTTAAGTCCAATTGGATATTCCTGCTTCCTTTTACACAATTGGCCGTACAATATAACTGGGCAGACTGGGACACTCGGTTGGACCCTCAGACAGTAATGAAATGTTTTTTCCTGTTTTATGACAGTTCTTATTATGTGTATTATATTTGAACACAGTGTGGAGTTACACAAGGCACAATCCTTGGTCCTATTTTATAGGCCACATAACACATACCACAATATCAACCATCATAAGTATGCATGTTACATGCACATTTACCCTAACCCACTTGTTCTGTCAACAAGTGACTACATTAACATCGATTCTCTCTAGAATGGGATTTAACAAATGAATGATTGATTCTCCATAACTTTCTCTAGCTAATCACTTATTATTACTTTTGCTATTTCTTGGATTCAGAGTGTAACAGTCTCATCAAGTCAGTTGAAGTTAACAATCTACCATACTAAAAAAATTAAAGCAAGAATTCCTGAATCAAGGGAGTCATGCCCAGACAGAACTCAAAAACAGAAACTATTCCAAATTAAAGTACTGCTTCTTGTCTATGAATATATATACGGATCAAAATAAATCTCTTAAATCTCTGTCTTTTCATAAAATAAACATGGAGAAGCAGCATTTAGTGAATTAAAGAGTAGGCTCCAACTTCCAGGGGATATTAAACATGCTCTGACTTTGTCTTTGACTACACTTAAATCCAGGTTAACGTTCTGAACTTTCTGGCATGTTCTGTGGTACCTTTGACTGAACCTTAAATAACCACCACAAACCATTTTACCCATCTTTCCAGCATTTATATCTCTTAATTTTTATTTTCTTAAAATATTCTATTAATTAACATTTTATCATTTTAAATGTTTGATTTCTTTGTTTATGTTTTAATGCATTATGCCAAGCAATTTGAAATGGCCTTGTATGGATTGTGATATACAGATAAACTTGCATTCTTTCTTCCCTTCTCTCATTTTGACTGTTTAACAAATTGTTCTGCACTAATGACACAATATGTAATTAGTTATTGCCTTGTTATTGCCAGCTCAGCATCAGACTTCATTCATTTACCCAAGAGTTGTCTCTGATGATGGTGATGTCTCTTATGAAGTTAGACTGCTGAATGGCTCCTCCCATGACATTCCCATAGCAGTGCCTGTTCCACAGCTCAGAGAACATATACAAAAATGGCAATGGCTGAAGCTCTTAGCAAGTGACCATCCTCACCACCCGCTCCCAACAAGACACTGCATTTGGCTGAAGTGAACATATACCTTTAAAACGCCAGGCAAGCATTTCTTTTGACTTGTTAATTATCTCTGCATGACTCAATTCCACTTGAAATGCACCCACGACTTCATTTGATAACCCATTATCATTATCATACTGACACTTGATGTAAAACATTAAAAAATAGGAGGCCTGTATAATTTTAAGTTAAAGGAGATAAGGAATATGCAGTTGAACATCTATTTTTTCATTTGATCAAACAAGAGAAGAATAAAAAGTGAGAGCAGGATACTGAGGTTGCTGTGGCTGATTGCATGAGGCTAGGAAGAACACACACACACACAAACACATACACACACACATCCTTTAGACACCACTCCTAAATAAACGGTTGCTATAAAGTTAATAATATTCATGCCCTGTGATTAAATATACTGAATATGCTTAAGCTTTTAAAATATTGAAGTGCCAACATACATAAGTTTTAGCTTCAGTATCTGAATATCATTAGGCTCAACCTTATCAAATAAGCTGGGAGCAAATCATATTTCAGCACTACAGATTACATAGAGCGGAAGAGGAGAAAATTAAATTTGAATGTGAATGTAATATTTGCTATGTCATGAACTATGTTTATGAATATGTGCTAGTGATTAGTCAGAATGTGGTCATTTGTAATATTCACTCTATGACAAAAACTAATTGCCTGTGTGAAATAATGTATTGCACAGCCCCTCGTAAATACAATTACTGCGCGGGTAAGCACCAAGGATATGATATAATTCTGAAAATGTTGCAGACCTTAGCTCCGACTGTGGTAAACTGCACAATTTACAGTAACTTACATATCTCCAGAAATGAACTCTGTTTGTTTTTTCAGTTCAGGCTCAAGTCAATCAAAGTAGCTATACTGCAGATGAACACAATCAGTGTGAGATGTGATTTTTCGTTGTTATCATTTCATTTTCAGATAAAATGCTGAAAATGGAAGATCGCTGTGCGAGCAGTGTCCTTTAAATGGAAACATCAGCTATTCTCTGTAGCCTTTATAACACAGGCAGCTTCTGACACTCACTCAAGTTGAGTGCTGGTCACCGATCAGCCACAACTTAAATACCAGTTAATAGTTTTGATGTTGTAGCTAATTGGTCTAAGTGCATAAAGAAAATATAGTTTGAGTTGAGTTACACTAATTATACGATGAACTGTCAGCAACCTACAGCAACAATAGTTCTCATCCCACAGCATCAAATTTACATAATTTTGCAGTCTATGCTATTACCACAAGCTAATAGGCAGGGCTAAAGGGTAGTGGACTTGGAATGGGCTAGTTTTATCATGACTGTTAATGTATTATAATGTTTGCCCTGTGTATATAAAATAGACTAAAAAGCTTTAAAAAATAACCTGTGGGCAACTTCAACCTATGATAGTCAATACAAAAATGTTGAAAAGAGCAAAAGAGCACAGTCTTTCTAAAATTTACACTGATGGTAGCAATACACACTTTTAAAACACCCCTCAGTGGCTTTTAATGTCCACAATAGATGTCATGGAAATCCTACCACCTATTGCAAGGCACTGAATCATGGCCCAAACTGGAAAGCACAGTTATCTGTATTTCCATGGCAATTTGTTGGCTTATGCTCACTTGCCCCTTGTAGTTAAAGGAAAACACTTACTGTATTTTCCCATGACTTACAGAAAACAATATTTTTGTCCATCTCGAGCAATCTTACCATTTTAAGTCTCTCCTACTGCCTTCAACACTTCTTTTACACTGAAATGGGTAAACGCAGGTGAACCTGCCAACAAAGGGCTATCGTCCCCTTGTAGAGGAGTTTGCTTTTCTATTTTAGGGTCAGACTTAAAATGTTCCTCTTTGATACAACTTATAGCTAGGGCTGGATCAGGTGAGCCCTACTGCTCTCATTAATAACATAATTACATCCATAAATATCACTCTTACCATTTAAATTATAAGATCAATAGCCACCATGGCACTATACAAATAATGTTGCATTAATTTGAATTCGATTTTTTCCCCCTTATTTTTGACTTTACAAAGGTGCTGTTAACTGACAATGTCTCTCACCTTGCCATCTTACCAAAAATTGCTGTTACACTTTGTTTTAGATTTAAAAAACAATAAGTACAAGAACGCTATTTACTGAACCAACACCCTGGCATTCGATGTGCATCATGACATCATGCAGAAAAGCGTCTTCACTTCCAAAATAGAGATGAAGACAACGTTAGCGCGCTCACCTGGGTGTCATGTCTCCATCACTGCTGATCTGAGCCTCTGTACGCTGCTGAGTCATTAGATCCTGGAGTGAAGGCCGATTGTATCTGCTCCCATTTCAGACAAAAGCCACTTCAATCAGGAGAGACTTGATTCACATTTAACAATATTTATTTTGACAAATGCACAAAAGTAATGTGAATGTTTATAGTCTTTGGCATTTTAGACCCCTGTGTGATGTCATCAGGATTAGAAGGGGGTGGAGCAGAGCGTCGAACAGGAATACCCCCCGGCGTCTAGACACTGGTGGTGGTTCATCAGTCAATCGATTGTTTGGATGCCCATATTTATGAGCATTGTCCTATTGGACTTCGCCAAGTGTGACATCCTCTGCCCTTAACCCTCAACAAGAGTAAGGAAAAACTACAAAAACCTTTTGACAGGGAAAAAACGTAGAAACCTCAGGAAGAGCCGCATGCGAGGGATCCCTCTTCCAGGACGGACAGAAGTGCAATGGATGCCACGAGTAATAGGTATATTGTCAGGCAGTCTTGTTGATTTTTTAGTCCGCGATCAGCTCCCACCATGATCGAGTGCCGCCATAATCCACGATCCATTGTCATGATCCACTGATACTATTGGGATCCATCATCATGGTCCATGATCGCTGCCAACACAATGTGGGATTATGCATACGATCAGTTGAGGTTGGGATCCAGAAGAGGTGATGAATATTCTGCTGAAGACTGGAGGAGAATGGGGTGGACTGACTGCGGAAGAGAGGAGAAGGGATTTTTAAAGTTTGACAGCTGCTGAATGATTGGCTGAAAGAGACCACGGCAGACCTTATTGGACATTTAGGAACACCCACAATCAGCTGATCAATATGCAGGTTAGGTCTTCCTGACTGAACTTACGCTAAGCTTCAGATGTTAGCGTGTTGTTTGACCAGTGGAAAATGGGCTGAAGTTACCTATGAAGTAAGTGAGTTCTCAGATTTGTGTATTGTCGACAGAATATTGGTCATTATGATAAAGAATGGAAGCCTTTTAGGGGCTCAGGTGGTGGAGTGGTTGGTCCCATTACAGGAAGGTCAGTAGTTTTATCCCCAGCTCTTCTAAGCAGTGTGTTGAAGCCTCTTTGGGTGAGACACTGAAGTCCAAATTGTCTCTGATGGCTGTGTGGGCTTCATACAAAAGTGCTGATGAGCTTGTGGATGTGCAAACGACTTTAACTAGTTTTTAAGAAAAGAGCAAAAAAAAAAAATCTATAAGCATTTTTTATATTACTATGGAATAAAATGTTGCATCATGCACACTGCATAAAATGATCAATCCTTTGTTAACCCACCTTGTGTTTACTTGTTTCAGGAACAAGATTTACTTAATAACTTATTAACCAAAATCTGAAACTCAAAACTGAAGCTACAGGAATTGTTTTGGCAGATGTTTGGTCTTCAAAATAGTAAAGAAATGGGAAAAAAAACTAAAAACAATGTTACTGAATGGTGAAACAATTAAGAGCTTTCAAGTAACTAACAAGTTCACGCTTTCAAACAGAGCTGCCATGCTTTTCTATTATGCATCAGCACACACACTCAGGGGTTGAATGGCCTACACAGCATGAGGGGTGGAGGAGCTGGGCATCGAATCACAGATCTTCTGATTAGTGGACGACCTGCTGTACCTCCTGATTCACAGCCGTGCCATGATGAGGACATTCTTCACAGCGAAAAATAAGATTGCATACAGTCGATGATTAAATACATTTACAGTGTCTCTGCACCAACTCACGATTTCAAATGTTCATCTTATGAGAATATGAATAGAGCTGGACAGGGAAATCAACCTCTGATTGGTTCACGGCTGCAGGATCAGGAAATCGCCAGTGGCTATAATATTGTGTGTTATTATCTTTGCCAAGATATAGTATTGAAATGTATAGTATGTTGCATTTACCACATTTGAACATGGGGTCTCCAGGGCAGTTTTTGCATTTCATAACCTGAATTTATGAAATCTGCTCGAGGCTTTTGTTTTTCTTCATCTATTTTTAAACACTTTTACATTTTTTGGAAAAACCGGACCGTTTGCTGCCTTTGTGTCTCTTTGTCTCGATGCCTTCCACCCCCCAGTATAAATTGCTTTATCTTTGACCTCATGGCTGCTCTTGCGGTCTCCAGCTACACTGACAGTGTTGGGTCAAACTCCAGACCTCTGCTGTTGGCTTGTTTCTTTCCCATTGCCAATTTCCAACACAGCGATCCAACAACGCTGCATGATAACATCGCTGACAGAGCCCCAGTCAGCAGCTGCAACATAGGATGTTGTCATTTGAAATGGTGACACTGACCTGGGGTTTGATAGATGGATACAATTATTACCAACACACCCCCAGCAGCACCCAGTCACCACAGTGTGTCTCACCTCAGGTCAGACTGGAGAAAAAAACTAAAAAACACCATGTTTACTGCAGTGGTTGAGGTGGTAATCCTAATTTATCATTTTTGAGAACAGGTTTTACTTCGTGATAGCGTAAATGTAATCGTTTAACTGTCATTGAAGACACTTGATTAGAATTGGGATTTGAATGTGATGCCAGTGGAGAATGTTAGTTTTGGTTTTGTAGGTTTTAAAATTCTCTTTGTCTCTGCTGAGTAGTGCACAGTGGGTTTCAGAGCTGGTTTATTAAAAAAGCTGCCTTATTCATATTTGGTTATCTGAGTAGGGAATGGTGAGTTGGAATAATGCAAAAAAATACTATTCACCTTAATTATGTGACAGCAAGCATGATTTGAAGGATGATCGAGGCTGAATGGGAATTGTTTTTTTTATTAATGTAGTGAGAAAAAGGTTTAGAATACAATTATCTGAAAAAGTTTAAATAGTGTTCATATTAAATGCAAACACATATATTGACAATATATGTAACTTATTGTCCCGATACTATCCCTTCCCCTAACGAAAGCATGATAACTATATGATTGTGGTTGCTGTCAGTATTAGGGGAGCTACTTTGAGTCTAAGCTAATCTTACATTAAGCATCAAGCAACACATGGTTTACTAATAGAAATTGTGCATGCTGACCCTTTCCCTTAAGCTACTTAAAAAATGATTGTTAAGCAAGTATAACTGTATATAGGGTTGCTAGTCCTTTAACAGTGGCTATAGCTAGATTCATGTAACACTAGTATTATTGTTGGAGAAGCAGATCAAGTTAATTGTAAAACACAAAACATATTTTTGCTCATTCACTCATACAGTAGCGAAGCAACATTATCATTTGTTGGGAGGTGTGTTTGAGGTCACCCGAGGAATTTATAAGAGCAGAGAGAGTTGGGAACACACAGCTAAACAATGCTGCTGAAGATTCATGTGATATTTATCTATTTATATCGAGGTTTGTGTCATGTTTTTACATTTTCATCTGAAACATTGCTATTACAGAAATACTTATTGTCGTCTTGATTTGTTTTCTGGTAAAGCACATTGTTAGGGTTGTCTCTAAAGATGATAAATAGATAATAATATTATATTGTTGAAAGCTGCTCTAAATAGTCATTTTAAGGATTTAACATAGCATAAGCATAACATCAAGTTACTTGACTATAAGGATTTGATTCTCTTCTGTAAAATCATATACAACATATTAATACAACATATCATATACAACATCAGTTACATATTTAAACAATCTGTATCTTTCAAAGGAAAACATTGTGGCTGACAAATATATTGATAAACACTCCAAACGTGCTTACAGCAACATTATGATGTGTTTAAAATGTATAAACTGATTATATATATTGCATATGAATGCTAAACACTATCTGCTAAAATTCAAAGAGCACAGCTGGTCTGGTTTACTAAGACATCAAATTCAAATCACCTCAAACACTGTTTTTAATTGCAATAGCAGATGTGTGGTTTTGGGCCGCACTCTGAATTTTCAACTAAAATGGAATATGGAAGGGAAAAAATAAATATATAATGTTTAATATTTGACCTCAAGGTATTCAGGGCTTTACTCTGCATGTGGGGCTAAAATCTCAGTTTAAATTATTTTATTAAAAACTTAAAAAGAAGGGATTGTGATTAGGATTATTACAAGGTATCACATCAACACATACAAATCCATCTAACTATACAAGGTAATATTTTGGAAAATATAAAAGAATTCAATGGAAATACCTGAGTAAAAAATTGAATTCTAGGCAGAAATCCAAATGAAGCGGTTCCAGTAAACTTGGTTGAGGAAACATGGATGTGGAGATCAGTGTATTCAGCCTTTATTGGAATGAAATATGACTGTGAGTGAAAAAAAGAGAACTACTACCAAATGCAATCTTTAGAGAAACTTCTCGGGTTAAAAATGACTGAATCAGATGGATAGGAAACATTCTCAGGACACTACCTTGTGTTTTTTTTTTCTCTGTCTCCTTTCAATTGAAGGGGTAAATACCTTAATTCATTTTAAACAACAATTCACATTGGTCTGTGTCTTGATGGCCTCATCCTGACCAGCATGTTCTTATTCTCTATATTCCCTGCTGAAATTTAAAGATTTAGCCGTGTCTGTTTTTTTTATACTTAAAACAAAATCGATTGTTTTATTAATTTCTGTAACCAAGCCTGTGTCAACTTTGTTTCCAGACCTCTCTATTTGCCCCAAATCACCAGATATCACTCGACTGCCTCCAGCTGATACAAACTGCGCCACCAGAAGAATTACAAAATATGAACAAATTTCACCCATTTTGGCCGCCCTGTGCTGTAGGGTTGTCTTCCAAGTGTCACTGCTTATTTTTACCCAGCCTATTGCCTGACCTTCCCTCTCCACACACAGCTTTTCTTGGCTGCTGACCAGTTGATGTTGACGACTGTCCCCGGGGCCGCGCTGCAGTCGAAGCCCAGTTGAGCAGTTTCTCTCAGGGCTACAAAGCTGGAAAGCTGGAGCTGCCTTCAGCTGGAGCAGCCCCAGACTCCTCTTTAGGATTCAACAGAATATGTTTTTCTTTTTTCTATGGTTAGACAGAATTTTAACATTTTGTTGTATAAGATCGTATAAATTGGATTTACTTAAAAATTGTTATAACCTGGTTCCCTAGAGAATTATAGCTGCGCAATGCTTAAGCATTTTAAGATAATTACAATCAGTATGTCTTTTTGTTAATTTTTACCGGGGGTGGGGAGGTGGTCACCAACCCCTGCCTGCTGAAGATGGTAAAAACTTATGGATGGCCAGTGGCCATGGTCAAAGTGTTTGTGTGGCAGAGAGCGAGGCAGAGAGCGAGGCAGACAGCACTGTGCTCCTGTCGGTTTCAGTTTAAAAAATCAATGCGCGATCCTGTGATTGAGTTATCAGCATTTACTACAGGATGCTGAACTGCACACACACAAATTCTGTATCTGCACACACAGCACTTTCTCCCAGTGGGGGGTGTTTGGATTAAAGGGGATGGCAAAATAGGTAGTTTACTATTAAGGGGCCTTTTTTTGTGATTTTGGTTTGGAGGGGATGGTATTTAGTAGTGAGTGGAAACATACATACTTCTTGGGAAAAACCCTCTGCAAGCAGATTTTGCGATTTTCGAGATTCTTTAGAGGTTGAACAGATTGAGCTGCTGAACAAAGCTTCAAGTCTTTTTCAAGCACTTGGGGTAGTGTGGGGTAAAAGGAGAGAGAAGGCCTGAGGCAGGTTGGCCAGATCATCCATCACGACACTTCCTTCTACGACAATCCCACCTCTTTCATGATCCAACTCCCACTGGAGTTTGACTGGACCAGACCTTGTCAGACTGACAGAGCAATAAACAGACCGACAACAAGAGGACATATTCATGCCAGTGAGATAATGCTGTGTCATCCACCAAAAGATCCCGACAGCGGTTTGTAATGAAGTGTTACACAACTTAAACTGCACTCAAAGTAGTTATATTAGCTTTTCCTTTAGTGCCCGGGAAGAAAAACCCAACTCTTCCCTGCACTCACAGGGGCTGACAATGACTTGACAGCTATCAGCACAGGGAAAGACAGCAGCAAGAATTCAAGATTATGTCTAATGTTCGATTTTTATCCTCAGTTCTTTTTAGTTTATGTCATCTCATAAATGGATAATGCCGTGTTTTAGCTGAAATTAGTTTTAGACCATAGAAAGAAGTCCAATTGTAAAACACTGAACGTAAGATATAAAATGTTCTTGAGAATTAGGAGCAGACAGTCTTGCTTAATGGCTTTAAATAAATTCAATAACTATACACCTGCAATATTTACAACAGATCAGGTTACTTTGATCCTGGAGGACCCCCTACCAACCCACTCACAGAAGAACAACCTTGACTTAATTTTCCTTCGTTAAAGTGTATTTTCCAAATTGTAACATCTTCCTCTGAGCTAGCTAGCTTGACGCACTGAGAAAAAAAAGGGATAATGCGGCAGGAATTGTGGATTTGGTGTTTGATGTATGGACTCTACGTGGACAGAATAAAACTACCAGGTAGAACTGCAATGCGCCATCAATTCACCTTACACACAAGCAAGTACACAAACTGTCATACAGTTTTTTTCGTTTTTTTTGTAAGATGTACAACGCATGTGTCACAATGTGCAGCCCCTGTAGAGCAAATGACCGGAAAGAATAGGAAAGGACAGGAGGAGATGACATGAAAGGACAAGGAGAGACAAGAGGAGAGGGACAGAAGGACTAAACAGGCAAAGGAGATAGGACAGGAGGAGAAGGAGACATGAGATAAAAGAAGGAGGAGTTCGGTTTGCACGTCCAGAGCGTCTCTTCCTGTGACAATGAACACAACATATGAGACAGAGCATCTAAGTTAAGCTATTTTATCACATTAATGTAACAGTATTATGTGTTTGTTATGTTAGGCTCTTTTACCACAAGGCACAACAACAATGCAACATGACGTCCAGGGCGGTAGTGACTAGTGATTATCTGTCACACAAAGAGTGCAGGGAGGGTGTAGTAATGTCATCACCATCAGCTCAACAACGGCAGGAGAGGCCATGCTTTTAATGACAAGATTTCTCAGCCACATATCACTCATAGTTATATGAGCTCAGCTGCGACTCACTCAGAAACACTGTATGCTAGAGATTTCGAGTTTAAACTAGGGAGCAAAGTGCATCTGCTCTGGGGCGTAGTTCTTTGAAAACCAGACGTGCAGTAAGCTCGGCAAAAAAAAAAAGGTTCCTGTGCATGCAGTGATAGATTTCTGTGAGCTCATATATCGTGTCCCTCCTTTCCTGGCAACAACGTAAGTTGGAGGTTGCCACCGACTGAAAGAACAGGGCGTGGACATGAATCAGAAGGGGCACTTGTAAGTGTCTAAGAACCATGGATACCTGCAAGTCCTGGTGTGGCCAGAGCCTCTTGTGTGGGCCTCTAGAGATAAATGACCTGTGCCAGCCGAGCCCTCACTGACCGGCAAACTCAGAGATGCAGCAAAATCAAGGAAGTAGAGGGTCACCTGAAGATGCAGAGAACTGATAGCAGGGGTTATAACATGCAGGTAGAAGTATGTGTCACACACACCACACACACACACACACACACACCACACACACGAAAGAATATGTAAGAATAAAATGTTCAACACACACACACACAAACAAACAAAATGTAAGAATAAAATGTACAACAATAAAAGTATGAATATAAGTGATTAATCATTAAAGAAAACTCAAGTAAAAGCTATCACGTTACCAAAACATTGCATAAAATTAAAAACTAGATTTACAAGATAGGTATTTAATAAATGAAAATACCAATAGAACTCTTTCATTTGAATATGCAGCGTCTTCCACAGTTTAAGGCCGTACAATCAGAAAGTGTTTCGCAGTGGAGAATCTTTGGGATAGGGCTCGGAACATAAAATGAAATAAAGTCTCTGATATAGGGAGGACCAAGGCCATTTAAATCTTTATAGAATAGTAAAAGAACTAGTAAAAGAGATTCTGAATGACACAGGTGCTCAGTGGGATGTGATGCACTGTCAGGTAATGTGATCCATTGTCTATGCTTTAGTTGAGACTGGCCACAGAACTAGCTGTAGTTTTCATATTGGTTGTTTTAAGTAATCCAGTAAAAGGTAATTACAATAATCTTAATGACTAGAAGAAAGTGTGAATGATCATTTCAGTATCTTTCTGAGTTAAAGAGGTCTGACTCTGGCTAAGATAATATTATCTTAGCCAGAGTTGTAAAATACATTTTTTGATGACCTTATTACAATGAGAGTTGGATTTAAGATCCAAGTTTATCATCACTCACAAATGTATGATTCATGTTGTAATTTATTTGCAAAGATCAGGCATAATCAGTGGAGTGTTCTCTTCCCACTTTTGGTCGTCTGAAAAATAATTAATTTAATAAAAAAAAAATCTCAGTGAAACAGACAATGGGAGCAGGCAGTGCATTGAGGTCATTTGTGGAAATGGCAGTTGACATAGTGATGTGATGTAAATACTCTGGGAGCTGTTGTAATGAAAAATAAATCGGCTGGACTATTCTTCTTTGAAAAATGCAATTCAATACCACAGGCCTCTGATGCATAGGCGCCAAGACTGAGTAGAAAACCATGTTAGAGTTAAATAGGAATGAAACAAGGCTAAAACATGGTCAGACACATGCCCACTTCTCTGATTAAGTATAGCCACATTGTTAAAAGCCACAATTCGTTGGTCATTTACAACTTGCAGAATGTGTGTGTGTGTTGGTTAAATGAGGAAACAGTTACCAAGGAATGGTGCCTGCAGTCATTTAACCCAGAAAAATGCTAATTTAATTTCTTGAGAGGTTTGACCATTGAAATTTTAAAAGCAGTGAGGCAAAGGCCTAAGTGAGGAAACTAGATTGTTATTCATGTTGCTGCTTTGGTTGGAATTAAGTATAAAACACTGCTATGCTGCTAAATAATTCAATCGAGACCAAACTAGACATGTAAGACAAGAGTCCCGGCCTGATGACATCTACATAGAAATCATGACTTAAAATCCCAGCGCCACCTGCTGGCTACAGGAAGTGACATGTTATATACTTTGATGCACTGCTCCTGGCTGCTTTACAATATACAGCTCAAATGAGCTCAGTCAAGTCATTGGACCATGGTCAGAATTGTTACATTTCCTCAAACCGTGTAAACATTGAGGTTCGGCGAAGGTTCATCCTCATTACACAACGTGTTGACATAATCACGTTAACTGAGGCGTCTGACCTGCATCTGGGAGGATTCACGCATTGCTCAGCTGATTGGCTGATTGAAAAATTGAATGGAGTGAAAAAGCAGGTGCACTGAGGCTCCTGATAAAACAGCTCAGTGAGGAAACTGATACAAAGCCATGTTTTCTCTCTGAGGGACAAATCAGGGCAAAAGCCAGGTTAAGGTTACAGCGGTTTAATCTCGCATTAACAGCCATTTTAACATCTAGGTTACTCCTCTGGATAAAACACGCAATGCAATAAACCCCCTCCAGCAAAACCAAGGGACAGCAAGAATCCATTGTGCAGCCTATACACAGAGAGGATGCATTTCCTGGCCCCTAAAGGTCCAGTGTGTAAGATTTAGGTGAAATGGATCTATTGGCAGAAATTGAATATAAAATAATCCTATTGATGTTTTCAATGTTGTTGTTTTTTTTTTATTGCACAAATTGTTGTTTTCTTTACCCTAGAATGGGCCTCTATATTTAAATACTTTACATGTACATCTGGAGTGGGTTCTCTCTACGGAGGCCACCATGTTTTTTTACAGGAGCCTAGAAACTCAACATCTTTTGAGTTTTTATGATAATTGAAGGCTACCACAGGTTCTCTGTCATGTTTGGAAGGGGAGGGTGAGGTGAGGGGTATTCAGCTGCAGCATGCAATTTCACCATTAGATCTTTTAACCATCACAACTAAATGCCTAACCATAACAGCAACACTGCACCGTGGTCTACTCACGTGAGCAGCTTCCAAAGCACAAAGATCCCTGGGGAGCGGAGAGTTAGGAGACAAGGATCACAAGCAGCAAGGATGGTGAGAAAATATGAGGATAGAGATAAGATGGAGATTCAAGTCCCGTCTCCCTTTAGTCGTCATGGGGAATGACTCAACAACAAGATGGACGAACAATATCTTTAGTTTTCAGCCGCCATCATAGTTACTGTCACCTCCCCCAGTCTGTCCCCCACCACGCCCCAAACTACCCCGAAAATCAAGACCAGCCAGGTGAGATGACAGCTCACCAAAACCAGGATGAATAAGACTAGAGGTCCGGACAACATGGACCCCAAGGTCTTCAAGGTGTGTGTGGAGCATCTATACAACCTCTCGCTGAGGCTGCCCAAGATCTGGAAGACATCCTGCATCGTCCCTGTGCCCAAGAAGGAGCGTCCCAGTGCTGCAAATGACTTCAGACCTGTGTTTTTAATGTCACATGTCATGAAAACCTTTAAGAGGATCGGCCCACAGCACCTCGGGCCCAAAGAATGGTCAAATTGCACATGAACACAACTCTGATCCCATCTATATATTGCCTTTTTTTTTTTTTAAATAGCCTTGTGTATATATAGAATTATCCCTACTTTTGTATATATTTCTATATTTACTCATATTTTTAGTCTTACTATATTTTCCACTTGAGCTGTTACTTTCTTTATTATCATCGACCTTCAGAGCCGGAGAGCCCCTGTTCTCCACCATTTTAGACCTACGCATGCACGAGTTCCAAACCCACTAAGAGAGGTAAACTGAACATCTAGTATTCATTCTAACATCATCAAGGCAGAATATTAATTCCAGCACTCTATGATAGACAAATAAATATACTGGTGGCATAGTGAACAGCTTTAAGTAGCACTCTATATCTCCAGTCAGATTTCCATGGCTGTGCCCAAACGAAGGTCAACAAAAGCTCTTCAAGTTTATGTTTCCTTGAAAAAACTCACAAAATCTGTATAAAGTCTGTATAGATATAGATATAGATATCAGTGTCTGTATATTTTTATTTGCATGTGTGCAGGCATACAGCTGTTTTGATGAATGTTTATTATGTAGGGTTATGGCTGTGTTAACTTAATAAATGTTTATATTGATAAAAAAAATCTATATCCACAAACATTTTATAGAAGAGAAGAAAATTTGATATATATATTGTTTTAATAATGTTGGCAGCTTTGATAGAGTTTGACATATGCATACCTGGAAAACCATGAGAACCAAACTGGTGGTGCATGCACAGGCCTAAACTGTGGTTCCATGACTCTTGCATGTGAACATCTGGAACGGTTCTGCAGGAGGATGTTTCTCACTTTCTTCTTCTGCTGTGTCATTTGTGAATTTCCTCTACGGAGGATAAATAAAGGTACATCTTATCTTATCTTATCCTAAATACATCAACATATGCAAGAAATTCATTTTTTTATCGTTTTATTTGGTGCGATATAATCATTGTGAGGACATTATTATTTTTCATGATGTTTTGTAATCAAATTGTAAATCCCTCCATTAACATTGACATTCCTCACAGAAGGTGAAGAAGGTAAAGTAAGCATAGTTGCTGGGGGATGTTGGCGCCGCTGACTTCTTCCACCTCGTTCACAACCCCACAAAGCGGCGGACTCTCTTCCAGAATGAAGCATTCTTTGGTTTCTCTGTCTTCTCAGGCAGCCCCTTGGGTTTGGGATCAGGGAGAACATTGGAGAGAGACTCGTCCTCAGTGAGCTCAGTGCTGGAAACATCAGGTATATATCTTTAGAAGACCTCATCATAAGTAGCTTTGAGCTTCTCCAGCTTTTCTAAGAGAAGATTATTCTTCTTCGTCTCCTCCTGGAGCTCAGTGTTTACCTTCTCCTGGTTGTTTGCATGACTTTGGCAGACCTCATGATAAGAAGCTATGAAATTCTCCAGCTCTTCTTGGAGAACGTTCTTCTTCTTCTTCTCCTCCTGGAGCTCGCTGTTGAACTTCTCCTGGTTGTTTGCATGACTTTGGCAGACCTCATGATGAGAAGCTTTGAGCTTCTCCAGCTCTTCTTGGAGATCGTTCTTCTTCTTCTTCTCCTCCTGGAGCTCGGTGTTTACCTTCTCCTGGTTGGTTGTATGACTTTGGCAGACCTCGTCATAAGAAGCTTTGAGCTTCTTCAGCTCTTCTTGGAGAACGTTCTTCTTCTTCTTCTCCTCCTGGAGCTCGGTGTTTACCTTCTCCTGGTTGTTTGCATGACTTTGGCAGACCTCATGATAAGAAGCTATGAAATTCTCCAGCTCTTCTTGGAGAACGTTCTTCTTCTTCTTCTCCTCCTGGAGCTCGCTGTTGAACTTCTCCTGGTTGTTTGCATGACTTTGGCAGACCTCATGATTAGAAGCTTTGAGCTTCTCCAGCTCTTCTTGGAGATCGTTCTTCTTCTTCTTCTCCTCCTGGAGCTTGGTGTTTACCTTCTCCTGGTTGTTTGCATGACTTTGGCAGACCTCATGATAAGAAGCTATGAAATTCTCCAGCTCTTCTTGGAGAACGTTCTTCTTCCTCTTCTCCTCCTGGAGCTCGCTGTTGAACGTCTCCTGGATGGTCGTATGACTTTGGCAGACCTCGTGATGAGAAGCTTTGATCTTCTTCAGCTCTTCTTGGAGAACGTTCTTCTTCCTCTTCTCCTCCTGGAGCTCGCTGTTGAACTTCTCCTGGATGGTCGTATGACTTTGGCAGACCTCGTGATTAAAAGCTTTGAGCTTCTCCAACTCTTCTTGGAGATCGTTCTTCTTCTTCTTCTCCTCCTGGAGCTCGCTGTTGAACTTTTCCTGGTTGTTTGCATGACTTTGGCAGACCTCATGATAAGAAGCTATGAAATTCTCCAGCTCTTCTTGGAGAACGTTCATCTTCTTCTTCTCCTCCAGGAGCTCGCTGTTGAACTTCTCCTGGATGGTCGTATGACTTTGGCAGACCTCATGATAAGAAGCTTTGAGCTTCTTGAGCTCTTCTTGGAGAACGTTCTTCTTCTTCTTCTCCTCCTGGAGCTCGGTGTTCAACTTCCCCTGGTTGGTTGTATGACTTTGGCAGACTTCAGTGTTAACCCCCTGACTCTCACCACAGACCTCAGTATAGAACTGAGTTTTCAGCTCCTCCATCTCTTGCTGCAAAATGGCTTCCTGCTCAGAAGCGTTTTGGTGCATGAGTCTCATTTCTTCCATCTGCCGACGGAGAGAGTCCTGCTCATCCATCAGGTATTTCATCAGGAGCTCATCCTGTAACACTCTCTCGTCATGGAACCTTATTTGTATCGCAAGCTCATGCTGGTAGTGCTCAACCTGCAGCCCGGCAGTGAGAACATCAGCTTTATAGCTTTCGCTCATATACTGGTAAGAAGCTCTGAGCTTCCCTAGCATTTCTTGGAGAGAGTTGTTCTTCGTCTTCTCCTCCTGGAGCTCGGTGTTTACCTTCTCCTGGTTGGTTGTATGACTTTGGCAGACCTCATGATAAGAAGCTTTGAGCTTCTTCAGCTCTTCGTGGAGAACGTTCTTCTTCCTCTTCTCCTCCTGGAGCTCGCTGTTGAACTTCTCCTGGATGGTCGTATGACTTTGGCAGACCTCGTCATAAGAAGCTTTGATCTTCTTCAGCTCTTCGTGGAGAACGTTCTTCTTCTTCTTCTCCTCCTGGAGCTCGGTGTTTACCTTCTCCTGGTTGTTTGTATGACTTTGGCAGACATCATGATAAGAAGCTTTGAGCTTCTTCAGCTCTTCGTGGAGAACGTTCTTATTCTTCTTCTCCTCCTGGAGCTCGGTATTCAACTTTTCCTGGTTGGTTGTATGACTTTGCCAGACCTCATGATAAGAAGCTATGAAATTCTCCAGCTCTTCTTGGAGAACGTTCATCTTCTTCTTCTCCTCCAGGAGCTCGCTGTTGAACTTCTCCTGGATGGTCGTATGACTTTGGCAGACCTCGTGATAAGAAGCTTTGATCTTCTTCAGCTCTTCTTGGAGAACGTTCTTCTTCCTCTTCTCCTCCTGGAGCTCGCTGTTGAACTTCTCCTGGATGGTCGTATGACTTTGGCAGACCTCGTGATTAAAAGCTTTGAGCTTCTCCAACTCTTCTTGGAGATCGTTCTTCTTCTTCTTCTCCTCCTGGAGATCGGTGTTTACCTTCTCCTGGTTGGTTGTATGACTTTGGCAGACCTCATGATAAGAAGCTTTGAGCTTCTTCAGCTCTTCTTGGAGAACGTTCTTCTTCTTCTTCTCCTCCTGGAGCTTGGTGTTGAACTTCTCCTGGTTGGTTGTATGACTTTGGCAGACCTCCTGATGAGAAGCTTTGATCTTCTTCAGCTCTTCTTGGAGAACGTTCTTATTCTTCTTCTCCTCCTGGAGCTCGGTGTTCAACTTCCCCTGGTTGGTTGTATGACTTTGGCAGACTTCAGTGTTAACCCCCTGACTCTCACCACAGACCTCAGTATAGAACTGAGTTTTCAGCTCCTCCATCTCTTGCTGCAAAATGGCTTCCTGCTCAGAAGCTTTTTGCTGCATGAGTCTCATTTCTTCCATCTGCCGACGGAGAGAGTCCTGCTCATCCCTCAGGTATTTCATCAGGAGCTCATCCTGTAACACTCTCTCGTCATGGAACCTTATTTGTATCGCAAGCTCATGCTGGTAGTGCTCAACCTGCAGCCCGGCAGTGAGAACATCAGCTTTATAGCTTTCGCTCATATACTGGTAAGAAGCTCTGAGCTTCCCTAGCATTTCTTGGAGAGAGTTGTTCTTCGTCTTCTCCTCCTGAAGCTCGGTGTTGAACTCCTCCTGATTGGTTAGATGACTTTGGTAGAATTCATCAAAGGAAGCTATGAGGTTCTCCATCTCTTCTTGGAGAAGCTTGTTTTTATCCTTCTCCAGCTGAACCTCATTGTTAAACTTCTCCTGGTTGATGATGTGTGCCACCTTCAGCTCCTCGTAATCTTTCTGCAGGTCTTTTTTGTTCTTCCTCTTGATGGTGTTGTTTACCTGAGAGGCGATCTTTGTGGCGCTGAGGGCTTCTGCATTGCTGTACTTTTGTAACATCTCCAGCTCTTGCTTTGTTTCCTTTCCTCTGTTAATTAACATTTCCTTTAGCTTTTTCTGTCGAACCAGCTCTTGTTTGTGCTCCTCCAACTCTTGGCCCAGTTGGATCCTCCAGTGGTACTCTGTATTAAGGTAGGCCTTCTCCTTGGCCAGCTGGTCTATGAGGTAGCTGATATGTTGAGACATACAAATAGAGTTCTGCTGAATCGAACCTGGGGTTTGACTAGTCCCCACGTTTAGGGTAAAAAAACCTTCCATCACTGGTTTAATCTATTTAGTTTTAAATAGAAAGTTACAATTATTCTGAACAGATTTCTGCGTCAGTAGAAGTTTTCCCTCTCTCACAGTGGGGTGTCACTTTCTGAAATCAATGTCGCATTATCCTTTGTACGGATGGTATATCCACTTCCTCTTATTGTTGCTATATATTAGATACCTAATGATAAAAGGTATTCAAGGAACATTTAAGATCAAAGAGCATGAGCCTTTGATATATAAACAGTCCTTTTCTTTTAAATGTATTTTTGGGGCTTTTTATAACCTTTATTTATTTATATTTATAGGACAGAGGCTTAGTTGTGAAAGGGGGACAGAGAGAGAGTGGGGGAGGACATGCATAAATGGCCGCGGGTTGGAATCTAACCCAGGGCGTCTGCGGGTTGAAGGCTTTCCTCTTTGGGGCAGCAGCTCTACCAGTTAGGCTATACGCCGCCCCAAACACTCCTCTTCTTCCGGAACATTCCATTTATTCCATGATTTCTTTATTTTTGCATGTTTACTTTCAATATATTTCATAGTCATATTTCATCACAAAATGCAAAAATCTAGATTAATAATCGTGGATTCCACCAGTCCCCTAAATGTATTATTATTCTCATCAAGATCCATGAATTATTCTCTGTGAAATCAGTGAAAATGTAAAAGAAATCTTTTGTCTCACATTGTTTAAGACAGTGAAATAAAACTGTGAATCCACAATTACTGCTCGTTGGAAAAGTCTAAAATTCCATAATCTGAATTTAAAGTCTTAAATACGTTAAAATATTACATAAAAGTATTAATTATGTTTAGCTATGTCTGAATTATTTGAATGTTCATAGATATATTTGCCAATATATTGGTCCACATAGGACGGGTTCTCAGGGCTCTCAGGTTTTAGTTTTTGCGGATAGGACGGAGCAGGTAAATGAGTCGGTTCGGGCCCAAACCTAAACCTAAATCAAACCCTAACCTTAAAACCAATTCTTAACCTTCAAACAGTCCTTTGAATTTGTGGGGAACAGCCAAAATGTCCTCACAATGATGGTATCGGACCAGAATTTGGCCTCAAAACTATAGATAGACATGCACACGTTTATCATAATGATGAATTGACCCGGGACAAAGGAGATCACTTGAAGTTTCCACAGTGGAGGAGGCAGAGCGAGATTTGACAGAGCGACACGGCTCCGTCATATCTCTGTTTTTCAAATAATCTGTTTTCTCTCTATTCTTTTGACAATAATTCATTGACAGAAAAACCCGTCAATGATATGAATTTCTTGAATTTATCATCTAGGGTAGCAGGGCTTCATCTGATTGGCCAAATATATTGACACGCAGAGTGTGAATGCGTGGCGCATCGAACACCATGTTGATATCGCGATGATGATAGATTTTTTATGACGGACGCAGGAAGTGAAGCGTTTATCCTTGCCGCAGTGTGCAACGCCGAGACGTGCGATTGGTCATTGATCGCTCTCTCCACCGACCGCAACAGGCTTCAAAATGCCTGTGCTCGGACCCGTTAGTGCTACAACGTAGCCCTAGTTTTAAGTTGTTTTGGTTTTCTGAAATGACATTTTTTTAAATGCTTACATCTCTTTTCTGATTATTGTAGATTAAAACCATACTTTGCTTCCCTTTCCCTTGTCTTAGCTTTTTGACCATTTCTGTTCAGTTTACAAACTGCAGTGCTTCTCCATGGTGATTTTGAGAATCAGTTGTCTTTTTACATTGTTTTGGAGAAACTGCATCTAATGAATCTTAATTCATCTTTGCAAACACAAGGTGAGTGACTCCGCCAGCCACTTAATTGATAATGTAACACTTCACAACAACAGTTTTGGACTAAGGCATTTGGTGTAAAAACAAAAGTGTTAAATAAGACACATGCATTGATCAGAAACTGGTTCAGTGTATTGTAAAGATTGTGCACTATTGGTTCTTCCTTAAGAAGACTGACACTGGCAGCAAGATCCCAGACTTGAAATTATACAGATTTAAATGATTTTAACATCACCTGTAAGAACATTGGACATTTAGTCATAAAACTCAGATAAAACTGTCATGTTTTAGGGGCTGATGGTCACAGTAAGTTTTGACTAGGGGTGTAACAATTCACTGATATGAATCAGAAATCGGTTTAAATGGAAATTATGTGACTACATCTATATGCGGAGCCCTGGATCAATCTAAATGTACTATGAACCGCTCGATGGACTGTTTTTTTAAAAACAAGGCATTATCCATTAAACCGTTATTTTTTTTTTTAAACAGCAAATCTTTTTTATGATAAAGCTTCAATCTGCCATGACCTTATCTCCAGGCACTGAGCGGTCTTATGTTCGTGTTTCGTTGAAGGCTGTCGCTGCAGTCTGAAAATACACATTGCGTTGGGAAAGACCTTCTTAAAAGCTTCAAACAGTTGCTAGAAGTCGTTTCTGCTGGAAGACGTAAGAACTCAAAACCATCCTCCCCTCTGTTAATCCAATATGAGGTTATCTTGAAAACCATGCACTGTGATGTATGAAACTGTTTGCTCAGGACACTTATCACATGGTTGAGTCATGCCAAGTGTGGTGACAGTGTAATCCTGCACAGACGTGGTAAATGCATTGCTAGCAGTGTTGACACAGGGAAGTTAAGTGTTCCGACAGCTATACCAGTTGAGAGCAGAGCATCCGTGTCGTTTTGAGGTGCTTAGTCTCATAGCGTCCTCCCACTGCGTGAACTGAGTGGCACTGTGGGTCAGCGGGGATGTTCTACACAAAAATGTTCTGAGAAATTCTTCACACTTCAGATTGTTGTGGCAAACCAACATTAGCACAAGGTGAACCTGATCTTATTTTTAAAAAACAGCCAAACATTTGTGTAATGCAACATTGATTTGAGTGGCTCTGTTTGCAGTTCTTTGTCAGACAATTGCAAAGCACCTGGAAACACAAAACAGACACGCAATGGTAGTCATTCGTCATTGCGGCATCCACTGGCTTCTGAGGAAATTTGTGGATAATGTGCCTCACATTACGCACTGCACTCACACCATTTCATCCATCACCGATACTGACTTCCACATCTCATTGCATTTATTATTATTCTTTAATACATTTCAGTTTGTTTTTTCGAGGTTTGAGATGCATCTTCTGTCTTTGCTGGGGCCCGTGAGCCACTTTGACTAAACTGGGAGATCATTCATTTTGGAGACATATGCAGGGAATATTGTATTAGTGGGATAATGTGCTGTGTTATGCGCTGTGCTATTTTCTGTTGAGTTAATCTGGTTTAGTTTAACACTTTGCATGCACGAGAGCACTTGTTCCTGTTTAATTGGCCGTGTGCTGCAAAACTCGTTTGACGGGGAGACTGGGCTCTCAGATACAGTATAGCTGTTTTCCCTAGGTGAGGTATTCCCTCGTGTCCGTTACATAGTCAGCCTAATGTGGTTGTTGTGCTGTGAGGGATGCACACTGAGATGTTGAGTTTGGGTGTATTTTTGAAATGCATTTTATCTCCGAGGCAGTGACTAAAGAGACACGTTTCTGGTCAGCAGCTGTTGTGTCTGGCTGCAGATACTGGCTAAGGCAAAGTGTTGATCCACCTGTGTGTGGATTGGTTCCCCCGGTACAATTTGTAGTGTGACCTCTTTGAGTTCCATCGAGGGGTGGCGGAGTGGGTTTTTATGGCAAGAGCTTGCTTGTCCTCATTTCCTCCTTTTTAGGCCAGCTGGCTAATCCTATACAAGTACCAACCACCACACCTCAAGAAGAAGAGGAACAAATTAAGTGGTGAGATACTTGGGGAGTTAGAGAGGTAAGAAGCTCTGTTTGTAAAATATGGATTCAATTCATTTTTAGTATTTGTAGAAGCACCAACTGCAATTGTATCTACGTATTAAAGCTTCAAGACCAATTGTGTCTTCACTAGATGCACAGCTAGACACTGCTATTATGTTTCCCATTGTCATTGCAGGACCCAATCAGCATTCAGTTCTACAATAAGGAACCAAACTTTGTCCAGTCAGGTGTTCCTCTCAGATGGAAAACAGTTCATTACAATTGAAGCAGTTAGTTGCTGCAGATTGTTGTTCATGTTCCTGACTGACAGTGTTTGAATGTTAATGATTTGACACATGTTCGAGTATAATTAGAAATAATTGGACTGTGAGTTCAAGTGGAAGGTTTGCCATGCTAAGTTCATCAGCGCATCAACTAGGTCAAGAGAGGTGCAATTGCCTTGAGCAATTTTATCTCATTCACTCTCAACCATGTTCATGTCCAGCAGGGAGGGGCAGAGAAGTGGCAGCGGCAATGACAAGTCAAGCTATTATGTCATATAGGAAAACATATTGAGTAGAAATTTATGGATTTCAGGGCTAATCTCTAAAGAGACTGCTCTGATGTTCAAGATGAGGTCACATGACCAATCGGGGAATCTGTATCCCTTTTAGATTTGACTATCGGTACTAATAAGCTTGTACTATAGGAAGGTAATTAGTGGAATTGGAGTAAACAAATAAAGTAAAAAAATCTGTGAAAGTCTTTTCACTTTCCTAAAATTACCAGCACTGTTTGTACAGGCCATAATAGAATTCCTCACCTTGGTGTCCCTTCTAACTCCGCATTCATTTAACAGTGTGCAAATAATTTGGCCCCATATAACACATCCCCTACTCGGTAATGAACAAGGATCCAAACATGGAGCCGACACTGCAAATGAAATTATTCCATCTGTGACTCCTTAATGTGGCGCCTAGCTTCAGAGACTGAAGCACTTTTGCCAGTAGGCCGGGCCAGTAATTAGGATGCATCGCAGAGCTTCTATTCACCTCCTATATTAGTCCTCTGACATTCTACAGATTGCCGCAAAACCTGAAATCTGAAAATACCAGCGCAGCAGGGCGTGCTGGGATGACTCCTGCCACCCACACACCACTGACTTAAAATGTGAGAAGGCAGACACAGGGAAGAGCAGAGGAAATGAAGGGAGAAAGCTTGGTTGAACATTCTTGATCTTCATCCAGAATATGGTTGAGGTGGTCGAGTGGCCAAACATCCTAGATAAATTATTTATCGTGTGTTTATTTTTTCTTTACTATTAAAGTTGACCTTCAGTAAAGTATAGAACCAGATCTTGTAATATCCATGATTTATCTTTGCACGTTTAAATACTGGTGCCTGCTGTCTTCATAGTAATGTTGTAGAATGCTCTGATGTTGTCTTTCAGGTTACAAGTCAAAATGACCATAACTTGTTTCAGGTAGGAGTTCATTAAATTTGACATGATTTAGTTCATCGTGTGTAAAGTTGTTATATTGGTTGATTACTACTTTGTATTACAATGGACACTCTACAGATTATGTGCCCTGGGTCCAGCATTTGGTGCAGAGAACAGTCAGGAGATTTTAATATGATATTACATATAACATGTATTCAGGTATTTTGATTTATTGTATATTATTGAAAAATATCATATTGTGAAATTCTACATTGTATCATTGGGCCATATCATACACCTTTTTCAGACTGCATCCATTGGATAACTTATCTTAAAATGAGGCATGGTCAGGTGCACTGTTGACACATTTCATTATTATTTTAAAAGCATTTCCCAGAATGCCTTAGATCATTAAATAGCCCCTAGAGTTTTTTTGCATTACCAAGACAATCATATATGCATCTTTATTGGCGGGTGCTCATCGCACCTACACACCCTAATTTGTGCACAAGCAGATGTTTTTACTCTGTAAAGAAAAGTTTGGACAAATCTGGATTTATAATATCCGTCTGCCAAGGTGTAAACTCACCTGGCTTTGAAAGGGAATGAGACAGCACACTCTAAATGGTTCATTGCATGTTGCACCCAAGACCGACCCATGATTATTAAAAAGACTAAGGCCCAATCCCATTTCACCCCTTAGCCCTTCCCCTTTGTTTCGCACTTTTACATGTAGGGGTAGGCTGTCCCATTACCTGTTGGGACAGAGGGGTAGGGCCAATGCGTAGACTCACATTTCAAACAGAGGGCTAGGACAATTTCGCAGAATGCCTTGGATCATTAAATAGCCCCTACAGTTTTTTTGCCTCTTGTGTGTAACGAGTCCTCCTTCCAGGTCTGTGGAAGGGATTTTCTGATTCAGGTCTTACTCGTGCTTGGCAGCACCTGAAATCTCACTGATGTCTTCTCTGATACGGACATTTTGCACTGCCACCAGATGAAGCTCTTTGAGTGGATAATCAGACTGAAGTTCCATCATCACTTTGCTCCAGACTGAAACATCTCATCTATTGGATGGATTAACATAGAACTTTGTCCAAACATTCATATTCCTCAGAAGACTTTTCCTCTTCCTTCACTTAAATGATTTTGAGTGAAACCTCTCAACACGTTAACATTTGAAACAGATATATAAGTCTGCCCCAAGACGAATTGTAACAATGAATAACAATATTAACCAATAAATTACTCATTTAAAAAAATTATTTTGTCCAGTACTTATTTGATGTATGATCAAACGCCTTCAAAATAAAGACATTCCAATCAGTGTCAACATTCCAGTCCCACAGAGCCACTGGCTGTGCTTGCTGTAGTATCTTTGTTTCTCCATAATGTAATTTCATTATGGCTGTTTCTGTCTACTGTGGACATATGGTTGTACATGTACATCTGCTCAGGATGAGACTTTCCTCTTCCTGAGTTCACCATATTCATTTATTTACTTACTTTCTGTTCTTTTGACACAGGTTTGTTTGTTGCGTTCATTTTTCTTATCTGCTGAGGATGTTTTCGTATTCCAAAATATGAGATATGCACAACACAAAACGTAACATGAGTTATGCACTTCAATCTATATTCCAATCACTACAGTCCACTCAAACTTCCTCAAATGCATACATTTTTTTGTGTTGTCCTTACTGTTTGTATTACCTATTCTATATTCTGTTTGTGTACTTGTAGTCTCCTTATCTTATTCCCATGCTGCACCTTACCCCCGTTTTGCTGCTGCAATGATCCAATTTCCCCACAGGGATCAATAAAGTTTCATCTCTCTTATCGAGGTATCAAGAGGTTTCAGTTATCTTGGCGGCTGTCTCATAGTGAAGGACACAAGTTCTCAAAAGGGAACTGTAATATCTGTTCGATCACTTCAAGTGGGAAGGACAAATGAGATGCATGTCTGTCCCTACACTCTTCCATCACCACAATATGTTATTCCCTCCTTTCAGGAGATTAGTACAGCAGTCCGAATGAATTAATGGCCTCTTCAGTTACTTCCATAAACCCCCAGTATTTTACTGTGGGCATGATGTACATCTCTAAGTGCTTATATAAGGCTGATAATCACACAGTACAGAATACTTCAGGTATCTTCCATATTTTCTGACAGTGACCTGATCAGAAATCAAGGTAAACACTTGAAAGACTCTTATTTTAATTGTCAAGGCCAGACTGTTCTATTCAAGCTAATAGAGGGTATGTGCTGTCAGCTCCCTCATCAGATACATTATTTCTACAGCTGTTGGACACAATTCTTTGTGCCTTTTTGATGTGGGTCAGCCAAGTCTCATTAGGTTAATTATTACCGGTGTTAGGTAGTCAATACTGATACCTTCAAATGTCCCACGATTCTCGATACCCAATTAGATACCACAGCAAAAAAACAATAAATCCCATTTACTTCAACACACAATCCTTTATTAAAATATTTGAGCATGCAAAAAACCAAAGTGGCTATGTAGCCTTCAAGTAATATATAAAAAGACTATTAGCATTACTACTCAGAACAGTGGCCTAAAGGAATATTATCTCACACACACACACACACACACACACACACACACACACACACACACACACACACACACACACACACACACACACACACACACACACACACACACACACACACACACACACACGTTTATGGTCCTCCCCCTCTGTGCCGGTCAACAGTGATTCTGCTCCTCTCCAATCACCCACATGCAGAACCGATCTCCACAATGACCCGCTGAACACACATCCATGTTCCTGGATGAGTGGAGCATCGTCCCTTCACAAACAGCAGGAAGAGATTCTCTCCTGTCCGCAGGAGTGCGGATACGTGACGTGTTCATGTCAACTAGCAAAGTGAGTGCAGGCCAGCAGAGGAGCGAGGAGGGAGGACATGCAGCAGGGTAATACGGCACAGTACAAGGACACCAGACATGTAACGTTGGCCTGCTCCAATCCCGAAACAGCGGTGGTAACCATCCTGCAGCTGCAGGTCGTTATTGTTTGGTTCCTCCGGTACTGCATCGACTTGGTACCAAAGTATTGGTTCTTGTGACATCCCCAAACTGTGGTAACACATGTAGTGTTTACATCCTTAAGGTGGGGTTGGTCATTTCTTTTTGAAACACTCTCTTAATTAGTTAAAATCCTCTTCACCTTTCAAAAGCCATTTATAACTAAAGTTGTTTTACAGGACTGAAATAAATATGATTCAGTCTGAATGAAATCATTGATTGGAGCATCTGTTTGTCACTAACCAACCTCCCCGCTCATACCCTGACCATACTCTCTTTGCCGTGACTGGAGTCTTTGGACATTCCCCGCTGAAGCAGAGATGATAGTCAGAGGTTAGCGAGCAAGCCTGCTGTTGATGGCCTATTTTAGAATAACCAAACCAAGCTTTAACTAAGGAGTCTATCATTGGCATCATAGGCTACACAGCAGCTGACATACACCTCCTAAAAATGTTACCGTCTGGAAATTGTAAGAAATGCAACTGGTCTCTTTGGCTGCTGCCTGTGATTTCTCCCACAAGCTTCTGTTTCTTTTTGTGTTGCATCAGTGTTTCACCTTTAGCTAGTCTTCATCACAGCAAATGAAGGAACATAAAGACTGCAATTGCTTGGAAGAGCCATTTGATAATAAAACAAAGCAAATTGTCCCAACTTTCACTTGTATCACATTGTGGATGGGACAATGTAAGCACAGTTACTGTGGAAAATATATGTAAATGGTCTTAGTGCATAAGGTGCTTCAACCTCCTCCCAGCAGCTTATGACGTTTTTATCACACATTGCACCACAAACAAGATCCAACTCAAAACATAATGCGTAAGTGTAAATTATAAGAATCATAAAGAATAAAATTAAATGGGAACGAATTCAACCAAAAAGTAAAAGTGAGCAGAGTGAGAGAGGTCTGGTGAGCGTTAATGTGCTTTGAGTCCACTCTGTTATTAAGTTTACCTTACAGGTGTTAATGGCAGCGGTTGGTCAATCAATTGGAGAGAAAAGGCTGCACTGTGTGTTTTGTTGACCCTCACAGTACCACGGAAACAGTGGGTGGGTAGTTTCGGAGAGTCATTGGGTTGCACCTTCAGATTAACAACCACAGTGAGGTTACCACCAGCGAGGATCCTCTGAGGGAGCTGAAAACTGAATTCTTCAGTGTTTAGGCCTGCGTTGAGTTGTGTGTCTGTCGGGGAAAAAAGATTATGTTGTACTTAAAAGCCCCAAAAGCCAAGGTGCTACTTCACAGTCTACATAAAATACTCACTGTACTGAGGAATTGTCTTCATATTTCTCAAATTTCCACCACTGACGTACTAGTAAAACAAAATAGAAGAGAATGGAGACCTTTAGGTAATGCTCCTGTGTTTATTGATGTGTATGTTTGTGTGTGTAATGCAAATTTGAATAATAATCAGTCCACACAAGCAGAGAGTAGAGGTGAATTTGTGAGTAATTCTGATGCTAATAAATGATGCCAAAAGTAAATAAAATCAAAACACAAAGATCAATCTTCCACTGGAAGACAAATAAAGACAACATCAAAGTAAATCACAGTATAAAGCAATGTTTTTTCTTCCCCATGAATGCCTGCAGGAATAATGAGGAGGCAGAGAAGTGTATGTGCTGCCTTTCACTCATGAGTGAGTGTATGAGTGTTCTTTTGAGGAACGCTAACTGCATATAGTTGAAGTAATAGCAAATTCTCAGAGACAGAGTTTTCTTTTCCTCAATAAACACAATTCAGTCTGGTATTTCAGATGCTCGTAGGCTGTGTCCTAAATCACTCACTAATCACCAAATAGACCACTATATAGTGAGTTCACCAGTTTGTAGTGCTGTTCAAACGTTGACATTATTTATACCCTATATAGTGCACTCATTGTTTTCCTCAATGCATTGTGAAAAGTAGTGTTCAACCGATGGTCAATAACCGAGCAATATATACCATCATGCATTGCGCTCGTGGCGGAAAGACGATAGGAGAGAGGGCAGCGGGGACAGCCTGACATGTCCTACAAATGTAAATAAGAGTGGAGCAGCACATCACAGCACAAACTGAGACAAACACGTTTCTTTTTTCTACATTTAAAGATGTTCAGCCAACGTGTTTTTTTTAACCTAGAAGTATTAATACTAACTGCAAAATTCAAAAGTTCTTATGGGATTTTCCCCTGGCCGACGTTGTTGTTGTGCCCTATACCCTGCGTCAATTAGTACTCTGTTCAGAGTTGTGTCCAAAAGCATCTCTTTCCTTATAGTTCTCAATATAGATGTCCCTATATAGAGAAGAAGGTGTTAGTGAGTAAGTGGGTGATTACAGACACAGCTATAGGGTTAGGTTGTTACCGCCCTTAGTTCTTATTATCTGTGTGTGTGTGTGTGTGTGTGTGTGTGTGTGTGTGTGTGTGTGTGTGTCGCTGGCTGTGGCTCTCCAGTATCTGCTCCCTACCAATTCACCTGTGCACCTGCTACTCATCACTCATCAGCCACCCAAGCTGCTACAGACCTGGATCTTCTCTCCAGTCGCCACTTGATCGTTCACTTTACGCTTGATGTACAAATGTTATGGCCGAGTTTCTCGATTAGTCTTCCATGTCACCCGTTTGCGGCTGCTGATGCCCATTCTCTCTCCAACTGCCTGCGCTGCTTCACCTTTCTGCACTCCTCAAACCCAGCCTCTGCAAGTTTCTACTATAGTTTCGTAGTCACTCAGGCTACAAAAAAATACATCTTTCCAAACAGATGTGGGAATGAATGAAAAGCTCTGTTTCAGAGGTAAAATAGGGAGGTTGAGGGTTGGAGCTGAATGGAAGAAGTATTCAGATCCTATACTTCAGTAAATGTACCAATACAGCCATGTGAAAATACTCCATTATAAGTAAAAGTCCTGCATGAAAAATCCCACCAAAGGAAAAGTACAGAAGTATTGACAACATTAAAGTTAAAATACAGATTTTATCATATGTATGCGTTACTTTAACGCTTGAGAGAGGGGCGGGTCTGATGCTTGGTGTCCAGTTGCAGTTTGCAGCTCGGGGCACACAACGCAGCCGGCTTGAATGCTAACTTGCTATTTTAGTTGTCCATGTAATGCTTGTGAGAATTACACAAGAAATAAACTCCACAAGCAGATGAACACCCACCAGGTTCAGCCTCTGCCTCCCCTCTCAAGGCTCATTCAGACGTTTGTCGTGAGGCAAAACATGCATGTATGCAACATGTAATGGATAAAGGTGGTTTGATTGGCTAGAGCCTGCAGTTGAGTATTTCATGTTATTCACTGGTGCCTGTACTGCTAAAGCAGCATGCTATTGTTGATGTAGCTGCTGGAAGTGTTGAAGGAAACATTCCTTTCATCGTTCCACAATTAAGTATCAAAGTCATGCATGCAGAACTCATGTAAAGTATTTGGCCATTTATGCTGCAAATCTAAAGAATCCATCCTTACCTATGGCAAAAACTTTCTGGTTTACACTTGGTTCCAATTTGAGCTCCGAGGTGCATCAAAGTGGTTATACGGCTCACATACACTGTGGCCCCGCCTCAGCAGTCCATTACAGTTGATCATTCACAAAAGCCAAATTGGTATATAATGAAAATGCAGTTTACCATGAAATACAACTGGTGTTAATGAGCCAGTCAAGCATCAACTGAAGATCTGCACAAAAATCAAACAGGACTTTTGGGGGTTATTTTCAGTTGAGGAGGTAACATGTATTTTTTTTTTCTCACCCTGGAGGCAGGGATGCAGAAATAGAGCGTAGATGAATAGACGAGGGTGGACAACCGGGGGGGAACAGTGATAAATGAGCTGACAAATGTTGTTTGTGTAAGATCATGATAGCCGTGAGAGAGCTATAATCCACACTGGCGAGCAGAGCCAGAGGGCCGCATGCGCTGGGAGGAAAGCAGAGAGAAAACAGAGGTGAGTGTGTGTGTGTGAGAGCGAGAAAGATGGGAATTGAGAGAAAGCTGGGCGCGGAGAGAGGGACAGCTAATCCATATCATCAGCAGGATGGGTAAAAGACAACAGGCATCCCTTGCACCATGTTGAAACAGACGTCATCGCATACACATTCGAACAAAGCCTGTTTGGATGAAAAGTATTTATCTGGGTGCATCGTCTGTGTACCTCAACACATTTTGCAAAGACATCTCAGCAGGAGGCAGATGTATTTCTGTTAGCTTTGGCTGCCATATTCACTTATGTTAAGAATCTGCATTTCATTTTTCATACCACCCCCAGCTGGGGAGCCAAAGAAAGAATGGATGTCATCATACTGCTGTAATGAAAAGAGCTTTAAGGTGCCATATCTGAGGACACAAACTAAACAAATGCCAGCCCACCTACCTTGTGGTTGTTTTGGAAATATCTGTCCAGCCGTCCCTGGCCAGTTTACCTCTTTCTTAACTACTCACATGAACATCAGTTGTCCAGGAAGCTTAAAAATTGTAACTAAGCACTGTGCAAGCCTGCCAAGCATAGAAGTCATTCACAGGGGTGTAGTCAGAGAGATACTTAAAGAGTCAGGAGGTTGGTTTTACTGTTTCAACACAATTAAGCAACATTCTAAGGATTGTATTAAACTGGACATGCATTATAGCATATGTTGTAAATGTTAGTGTGACCGACTAGCTTGCTTAGCTTAGCTACAGTAGTAACCTGCTTACAAAACCAAAACTAAGAATCAACCTTTAAACCCTCTACAAATATAAGAGTAACATATTGGTGGTGCTTGTTATTGGATTTGGGGAACTTAACCTTCCAGCAGCTTTAGCCAATATAAGCAATTAACAATAACAAAAAAAACGTTTTTTAAGCATCCATCAAGGTCATGTTTAAGCAAATAGCATTTTAATATGATTGCTAGTGAATTTGGAGGAGATTTTTCAGCACATATGATTTGGGAGTTGAACATCACATTCATTCTTCATGTAGAAAGTGCGACAGAAGTGACAAGAATGGTCATTAAATCCTTCCAAGCTGGATCTGGGATCCGCTCCAGACTCAAAGGGCATTCGCTTAAGGTTATACAAGAACAAGACCTCGTAGATGATATGAAAATAATAACAAGGTCTTACATCGACCGTAAGTGGATGCTGGATGACCTCAAGGGCCTGGTTACATCAGCAAGAATGACATTCAAACCAAGCAAGTTCAAGTGTGGTCCTGAAAAGAAGGAAAGTACAGCAATTCTCGGTTAGTAGGGATCAATGCCATCGCTCTCAGATAATCCTGTGAGAAGCCTGATGAAGTAGTTTGATGGATTTCTCAAGCACTCAGCAATCGTCAGGAAGACATTAGTCCAAGCTGAAGAATGGATAGGGATGGTCGACCCATCAGTGGAATAGAAATCCTGGATGTAACAGTACGGGGTCTAACTTACATCCACTTAGTAAAGAGCAGAGAGACGGCCTCCACTGAACATAGCTACTGGGACATAAGTGCAGACATTGAGCAGCACTTCGCACAGGATATGATCGGCACCACGCTGAGATCAGAGCATCTTATCTTCCATATTCATCAAAACATTCTAATGCTTAGAATAAATGGAAAGAGCTGGAGGGGAGATGAAGCTGTATTTTTTTACTACTGACCACTGGGTAGAGCGGGCGATGTCTTCCAGAAGAGGTGGGAGCCAGATGCTTCCCAAGAGAGTGCCGGGGGGGAAACACTTGGGATCACAGGTCAGAAATGCAGTAAGATCTGCAGCACAATGCCACAAGGCAATGATGGCATCACAATAGCCGTGGCTGAAGAGCGACAAGCAGAAGAGCAGCCACCTGGCTCAGGTACGGTCTGATGAACTCATCAGAGGATGTTGTCATAGAGCCAAAACATCTAATGAAGGACAGACTGAAAATGAGCTGGGGAGGAGCCACAATATGAAGTAGTTTGTTACTAAATCAGTGTAAAAAGACCAGAAACCCCTTTATTCTCTTTGGGGAAAATACTAAAATACAAATCTGTGTACATAGCATGCACTGTCACCTAGCTGGAAACTAATTTGAATGCATCACCAGTAACATATAAACTCAATCAGTTGAAAAATCTGTTCATTTTTAACTTCTGGGTCATTAAATATAGTGTCATAATTTCTTATCCTGAACGCTGGAATAAACTGCATACAGTACAGTTTGGCCATTCACCCTTTCATACAAACATTCATACAGTGCATCTATTTGGGGCAATTTGGACGTGCGGTAATGGACTATAGGTAATGAATTATAGGTCAAGGTCAAATTGCCAAGGTATATTGGCAGATATAGAGAGACAATCTAAGTTCTAAGTTAATATTGATCAGGAAACATAATAACAAGATAATTGTAATCAAAATTAAGTCCGAAAATTCTGCTTTTTTTCCGCAGTATCTCTGCATCCTCTAGGACTGTAGACATTACGTTAGACGTGCTTAGATTGATCAATAATTCATGATCATATGGTGAGAATATCAAAGTGATGTTACTATAAATACTTTAACTTCTGCAACCAATAAGATGAGAGACATAATGTACAATTTATAAAGATGATCCAGTCATTCAGTGTTTAGAGCCCTCCATCAGACAAAACCCCAGGCTCAAAGCACAAATCTATAAGATCGTTAAATTACCCAGTAGAGGCCCTTGTTTCCAGGTAGCATTGAATGCGCTAGGTCAATAAAAGTGAAATTTGAAGTAGGAACAGAATAAGGGAATAAAACACTTCTGGAGTTAGGAGGCCCTCCCAATTCGCAAGTGCATCAATTCCCACCCTATGCCTCTGTACAGATCATATAAAGTATGTAGCCAGCATGTGCATATTCAACATCCTTTCACAGGGTTGTCTTTAACAGGGCTCTTTGGTAAAGGTCAGCAGGAGACAGTTGAATATGTTAATTAGATAAAGCTAGCTAAGTACAATTGATAGAATTGACTTGCACCACACACTTCAGCCAGCAACATCGACAGCCTTCGGGTGCCTTAACAGAAAGCAGTTCCAATCAACCACGTCTCCGTGGCCCTGCTGCAAAGATTATTCCCAGTACGAAGAGTTTGAGAAAGTCGGTAAATAAGAGGGCTACTCTTTCAATCGTCTGTCCTCCTCAGCAACAAGTGTCAGGATCATCTGACTACAAATTTAAATGTGGCATTTAGAAATGTGAGTGTGCTCCATGTGTCTCTCTGAGCTCTTTTAACAGTTTCTTTGATGTCTGTGGATATTTATAAGCTGAGCTAGAGATTGTGTTTGGGCAATAACCAAAAAGAAAGACGCATCATCTGGATCTTGATAAGGTTTCCTACCAATTACAGTTGGAGTAAATCTTTATGGAAATTACTAATTTTGCCGTTTGCTGGAAGACATTGGGATGTGTTAAATGGGGAAAGCAGAGACAGTCTGCCTTATTGCAGAAATGGCTCAAGGCACGCACACGCACGCACACACACACACACACACAATATTATGGAGCCAGAATTGTGTGTCTTCCCAGCACTCATCTTGAGCCTTATCTACTTTGTCAGCCGAAACGGTTTTAGCAGTTCAACCTATCAGCTGCCTCTTTTTAACACTAAATTGCAAGTTCTTGATAATCCCAAATCCTTTGATCAAAGTTTTTTGGTTTCATAATGCTGATAGATATTCTACTCTTGTGGACAGGCTAAGTGGTAGCTGTGGTCCTCGCAATAGGGTTGTCAGACACATAGCAAAGAGCGCAGAGATGCTTAGTAGCAAAAGCACACTATTTGTCAAGGAGGGAGGTACTTATTCTGTTAGTCATGGTTTGTGGGTGAACTGGCATCATTTGATCAGCCATGAAAGATCAACAACTCCTGTCTGGTTCGATTCACAGTAGGACAGCTTTAAACAAATTAAATGTCACATCTTCATTTTTTTTTTTAAAGGTTACATATCATTTCAAATAGTATAGGGGCGCTCTAACAAGTGAAGAATGCACTTCCACATATCTGAGGGATTTACATGCATGACAAAGTGCAGCAGGGGTATCCTTACTTTTGTTCACTGGTGTGGGTCAAGCAAAGGGTAGTTCTATATTTTTAGAAAACTAGTTCAGTGAACAAACCTGCCAGTTGGGAATGGCCTGTGGTAATGCTGGTTGCAGCTTCTTTTTCTGAAACTGTAAAAGTGACCCGCCGGACTCAGTCCTCAGAACCCTGAAGCTGAACACATGCTGCTGCACAAACACATGCTCATTAAGAGTTCAGTGAAGCTCAACTCAGTAAGTTGAATTCTGAAGTGGAGAATGAGTGCCCATTGTCGTGAAGGAGCTGTTGTTGTGAGTCACCATGTGTTCAAAGTTAATAAATATTGATTGTAATGCGTGTCCAAATTGCACCAAATTTAGCATTGCACATCCTCGGGCCCTTAAGGATAAACGTGTCAAATATGAAGCCAATGAGATGAACATTTGTTCAGATATGCCAGCCAAAGACTAATTCTAGAATTATTCGATAGATGCACTGCTTTGCTCTCTTGCTTAGAGCCATATGAGATGATTGAGGTCACTCTCTTGTCTGTAGGAAAATATTCTGTTGTATAAACATTTTTCAACTAGTAAGCTTTGCATGAATATTAAGAATTGACAAACATTAAACATTCCAGTGTGACTCAATTCTGTGTGCTTAATAGGCTAACCAATTGCATCCTTATATCTAAATTTAAAATCAATTAGCAAAACTTGTCGTAATCAGTGTATAAGGTAATGTTAGACTTTCCATTCATCTGTGCAGGCAGCATTTGTTTTTAGCAAAATAAATCAAATATTGTTACAACCAATTTCATAATTGTCATGATATTGCAGTTATTTGTAGTCCTCAAAGCACGGTAATTTAAATTAGTATTCATTTCATTAATTCAAGAGAGGTAACATGTCAATAATATCTTCATTTTATGGCAGAAATAAAAATGCAAAGGTTGGAAATCCAGTCAAATCTAATACGGCTGCCTTGGTGTCCCTCCCGCTTTTCACAATCCCTCCCACCTATAGTATATTTCTATTACATTTTTCTATTAAATTTTTGTTTTCTATTTTTAAAATTTTCTATATTCATAATTTCACAAACACACCACAGAAAATGATATGTATGGGTAAACCTACTTGGCAATAAACCTGATTGTGATTTATTAAATCTTTAAAGACAGCGTCGATTTTAATGTATGTCCATAAAGAAATCACATCATAAAATACTATACTTGCATCATTGCATTTACTTTTAAATCTGGAGCTTTAGCTATTTCCCAATGCCTCTAAATCATTCTGCATGATGAACCAGTTCCCCAAAACTTTTCACAAAACTGTAAACAAAGGGTGATTATGTTTTTAGTGACCCACTGACTTTACCAAAATGACAACAGGCCACGAATTGCCCTCGCACACAAAACAACATCACAATGTAATTGACGGATTAGTGTGAAATATACAATGCCACCTTCAGACTAACACACCAAATCAGTCAAGTTGCTGCTTCCATGAAAACAAACTCTTTAATTTCAATAACCCCTCTAACATCTTCAGGGGGAACTTTTACATTTAATTTCAAGTTTCTAGTGTTTCACAGGCGTGGTACAAGGATAGCAAATATAAAATAATTTCCTCAAAACCATGGTTAATGTGGCAGGGACCCCCAACGTCATTTGTCTGCCTTTTATTTTTATCACGTTAGCTTTATTTTGACAGGATGCTAAATTAGTTTGTCCCCGGGGTGATCCACGTGGCAACATAATGAGGTGCTGAAGTGTTTAGCAGCAGTGTCTGAGCATAAGCAGGTAGAAATTAATTCATCAGCTGACAGGAAGGAGCATAGTACAAATAGTTTTATGCCTGAACTGCTCCACTTGAAGGCAGGATACTGAGGGTTTATAGCCAAGTCCAAACAGCCCATGTGTAATTGATGCCCCAGTGTTGACCCCTATCAGCACTGTGAGACCCACTTATGTCCTGGCAGCCAGCTCAAGCTAATTCAAACACAGATACCATCTATTTTCTCCTTGCAAATAAATGGCTTTAAAGCCGGTAAACGTGGAGGAGTATTTTGATTAGAGTTATGGACATGTAATTGGCGATTGTAAATATGAAAGTCATTGGCTGACATTTTCATTATCATGTGGTGGAGTTTATTGTTACCAGGTATGTTACATAGGCAGAGAAAGAAAAACAGACTCCCTGAGAAAGTATCGCTGCACTGCTGCCAGGCTGCTCAATGAAGCTGGGTCACGGATGCCTTTGAGAGCACCTCTCCACATTAACGTTCGTTTTAAAACACATTTGAACAAAAAGCGAGAAAACAGTTAAAATTTGTTGCTTCATGTGTCCGTACCACCCTTTTGAAATAATTACGACAAATGATACAGGAAGTATGATTAATGATTGATGAGGAGAACTTGTAAAATACTGCAGTCTTTTATTCAAACTAATAAATAAAGGTGTGATTGGGATAATTTTTGCTGAAATAAATAAAACAACAATGAAGTACAATCATTTTTTTTATGTTTTAAACTACATGTCAGCGATGACGAGCTCCATCCATGGTTCTGCCCCAAAGCTGTGACTGGACAGTTGATATATTTTCATTTTGGTATGGTTGATGCATGGAGTGTAGCATGTAACGTGCTTACAACATGGATGGAGAAGCTCTGTGGAAGAAGCAGAGGCTAGCACTTGCACTAAGGGCTTTTCTGTATAAATAGAAAATGTGCGTAAACATTATTTTTCTGTGACCAAAGCAACAGCTCCAGTACAACAGAAATCAGATTTTGCTCAAGGACAATGTTTTGTCTTCCTCCCCATTGATTCTACTTTGTCTAACCTTTTAAGCTTTTTTATTATATACCTTGCTTGTCATGTTAAAAATCCCAAGGAGTTCTGATGCCTTTGGCTAGTCTCATCAGTCACGTGAACCTGAAAGCCAATTTGTCCCGAGAGTGTCTCCCCAGCACACAATGCAATTCCCTGTCACATTTCAGTCTGTGGACAAAAAGGTTCAGAGCCCTTGAGGCTCTTGACCGGTTCAGTAAAAACACCAATGACATTAAGAAAAGGACATTTTAGAAAAATACTGGACATGGGTAAATACAATACAGTGGATGATGACAAGGAAATCCCTCTTGATATGTACTAGGTGAAAGCTGGAAGGAAGGGGAAACATATTGCAACATATTTTTCATCATTTAAACTATGATCCCACACTGTGATCCAAGTTGTCCCAAGTAGGGACCTCAAGATCAGCAGTGAATGATGTTTTAACTTATTGAGTCTTCTACTTGCTGCCTTTAAACTGGCACAGTCAGCCTATAACACACTGCTACAATGTCTGTTACCGCCCTATGATTGTTAATGGATGGTGGGACATGTTGTTTCTGATGTGAGTTGGTTAGAAATATCCTTCGTTTTAAATAAATAATTGTTTAAACAGCTATTTGACCCCTGGGTTAATTGACCACCCATGAGAGCCAGATGGTAAACACAGCTCTTCCTCTTTATCTTGAATAAACTGCCAAAAGCAAACAAAACACATGAACTGAGTTGGTAAAATAAAATGGACAAATGCTTCAATGCAAAACTGCACAAAGTGGAAGAGTCTCTTTTATTCTCCAAACAACAGCATGCATTGTACACAGAGCCTTCATCAGGGTGAGTACAGGATCTCTCTATAAGATGACTGAATCTGTGTCTGTTATCTAATAAGAGCTCGACGGCTTTCCATTTTGTTGCATTCCCTACTTGTATCTTAGCTCCTCCTAGCAGGGATGTGAAGGGAAGATTCAAGCCAGGGACTCAAGGATTGCAAATTTGTATTCACCAAGCAGTGCATGCTCATTCACCACTGCATCATACCACTCATGATGCTCTGCATGTCAACGGTTAATGTGTAGAAATAAGAGTGAAACAGCAACAGTGTGAAAGGGAAATGGAGCAGAGCATTAGGCCTCAGGCAGGTGACTTGGGACAGAGGTGGAGCAGGAGACCTCAGGCAGACGGACTGGAGGCTGGAGAACCAATGCACAAGACACCAGATGGCCTGGAGGCAGGAAAGATAAAAGTGGGTTCACTCAGGAGGCGGAGCAGGAGTGTGACAATGGGTCCCTTCATAGGAAGAGAAGGACACTTGGGTCCAAAGAAGGTGGCCAGTGACAGTTTGTCCAAACTGGCTGAAACCCAGTTTTGAGGCTGACAACTGGAGCATGATAATGTAGCTGTTGGCTGACACAATGGTCTAGGAGGTCTGAGGTTTTATAGGGTGTCAGCAGGAGTAGTTGAATGGATGCTATGAGCAGGTACCAGTTCCCAACTAGGAACCAGGAGTAGACTTGTTGTCTGTCGACTCAGGAACAGAAACAGGCTGGACATTGGCCAAGGAACAAACCTTGAAAGAAAAGAGATGTAAGTAACGCATGGGCACTCTCAAGAACAGGTTAGACATTGGCCAGAGCGGCAGGCTAGGGAACAGGCTTGGTAACAGGCTTGACATGGAATAGACAAAGAAACAGGCTAGAATTGAGCTGGGACAGCCAACTCAGGAGAAGTGCTCAGGAACAGTCTTGATGTTGACCAGAAATAACAAGTCTCGAACTGAATTAGTGTTGACTGTGACATCCAAATTGGGAACAGGCAAGATATTGGCTGAGACCTCTGACAGGAAAGGAGATGATATTGGCTGAAACCCTGGACAGAGGAAAATACTGGATGTCAGTTGTGATGGCAAACTTAGTGTCTGGCTCAGGGTCGAGCTCGGTGTTTATTGAGGTGACAAGGAACAGAAGCCTGGGGTACCTGTGCAGCGGAGTCTCTGTGGAGCTGGGCAGTTTGGGAGAATGTAATCTCTAAAACCCATGCTTCGTTCTAGGCATTCCAGTCCCTAGATACCTCCCGGCAAAAGTAAGTTAAGTCTCAGGGAAAGGGAACTGCTTGTGGTGTTCAGGGTCAGGATCAGGTGGCTGGCCAGCTCTCTGGGGTGCAGACTGGAGAATAGGAGGCCAGAGGCTTTCCAACTGGGAGCTGGGCTGGTGGCTAATTTGATGTTTGTTTCATTTTTATTTGTAACAGACTCTACATTAGTTTGTGTGTTGGGCATAAATCGGTCTTCTTAAGGGCCATGTGAAAAAAAAGATTCAACAGGTTAGTCAGCTGGTGCTCTTTTGTTTTTTACATTTGGTCATGAGCGGTTAGTTGGCTTGTGAGGAAGTGACAGCACTTTCAGACTGAATGTTTAGCCAATCAATACGTAGACAAACATCAGCAGTAAAACAAAGGTGTCCTTTAATATGGGCAGAAGAGGTTGACTGAAATCTCTATGGCAGACAGAAAAAGAGGCAAAGGGAATGGGTGATCCAGGACTTGAAATTAGAAAAACACTGACTAAAGGCTATTTGTAGGTGAGGATAATGTGAAAAAAAAAAGAAAGATTTATGATAATGTGCATTTGCATACAGAGCAAGGAAGAGAGCTGATCAGAAGCGGTGACTTCCATTCTAATGTCTGGTGTGAACCGACATACTTAGAGCTGTCCACTTGTGATTAAGTCACCCAAGACGCATGTTAGTGCAAGGTATGGAGAGGCCAACATCTCATCAGTATTTTGTCTGTGTTCCCTTCTCTCAGTGCCAATTCATTCTGTTCTTCTTAAGCTTATTCTCTAATGTTTATCTCCTGGTTTTTTAATCCTTGCTTGTTTTTGTACCCTGAACCATCTTCATCAAAATCACAAAGTCTGACACCAACACGTGCTTCTGAACTTCAACTAACCTTATATAGTCACGGCTTTGCACACATGCACCTGCAATCTCTCAGCTTTATGAAAAGCCTTCGATAAAGCAGCAAACATTAGAGCACAAATGATTGCTTGAGAACACATTGAGCAATGGCCCAAATAAACCTTGAACTGAAACATGCATTCAGCACAGATACTGTATGTTTTCCTCCTCCAGCAGATGAACCTGAAAACCTTTCACATGTATCTCTCTGCACAGTGAAGGTCGAACATTCAAGTGAACTTGTAGACTAGTAGAGATGGAACGTACTTGAATATAACAGTAAACATTGAGATGACTTTATGTAAAGGCAATATAGCCACTCAACAGCCTGCTGGGGCCGATCGAGAGAGACATTGGTACTTGATGATACATTTTTAAAAAGCCTTGAAATATGTAAATGGCAAAACAAGGTCAACTTAGTGATGACATGATTCAGTGCTTTTTAAAAGCGTCACCAGAGTAATGTTTCCCCCGAACACAGAGACAGAGCCAGCAGACTAATAAATCTACTCATCAACAGCAGACACTTTGATTGTGTGAATAAAACATACAGTATCTGCTTCCTATCGTTGGATGCTATCCAGGTAATGGACAGAAAACTCATTAATCGTGTAATGTTATCCTGTTATACGACAGAACACATCTCCTGTCACTTAAAAGAAAAAAAGAGAAAAACAGATCTTATACATAATGATTATTTATATAAAACAATTTGAATCCAGAACAGCAGGAAATCTTTCATCACCAACTGAAATTAACAATAATTCAGACTGCACCTCGACGCCCAATGGTAGCAATGCCTTGTGCGCATGAAACATCCACCGGGGACCAGAAATGTCATGGCAACCCATCCAGTGGTTGTTGAGAGTCTGTACCACTAAGGGGAAACACTGCAGTGGGGCTAAAGAAGCATTTCACCACACAAAGCACATTTCACACTTGACTTGAATCCATCAACTTAAATTGTTCACAAAAGACTGATAGTCTTCAAAATCAAGGTGTGTTCCAAGTTTATAGCATCAGCTTCAGGGTGCCAAGTTTGTGGCAGCCAGAAGCTCCTTTGATATGGAGCTTGTCCTGCTTTGAATTTGAAAGGTTTTGCATCCTGGCTCCCGCCCAAGCTTGTATTTTATTTTGCTGCCAAACAAAGACAAATACCACCGTACCTCCCAGAGACTGATATGAATTATGAATACAAGACATGTTAATAAAACATTTTCTCAGGTAATATGGAAGTTTAAACTATCATTTCACGTGTGCTTGCAGATATATTATGCAGTACAATACACCATTATTCATTTTGGATTACATGAAAATGAATTATAGTGTGTTGTCTCCCTGTTTGGCAGAAATCAAACAGCGAGTGTTTCCTTGCTACCTGCATTACTACAGTTGAATGGCAAGCCCACTGCCACCATCAATAACACAATAGTTTGGCCTCAGATAAAAATGATGAATGCACTGGCATTCCTTTAGACCCTGATTCAGCGGCCATTTATTTTAATATTTCAGCAACTACCGGGCTCTATCGTTAATCACTGTTAGGCTGCAGATAGGCAGGGAGGAATCACAGAGAGCTGGGATGGGGTGATGGACGAGAGAGAGAGAGCGGACGGAGGAGGAGGAAGAGGAATGGGTTCAGGGAATGCCACTTCTCATTGGGGAAGCTGTTGCTCATCTGTCGTGGGCTCATTGGGGCATGGCTAAAGGCTCCCGTTCAGTCAAACTCCTCTCCTGTACGCATGACATTTCAATTACACAGCGAGCTTTCATAGCTCTCTCCACAGCCAGATAAGCCAAGACACCAAATGCCACACACTGCATGGACACACACACACACACTCAAGCACATGCCCTGCAGGGCTTGTTTGAGCGGACGTCATTCTGGCTTGTGACAGGTGACTGTACTGTACAGAAACATTACCACACAGCTGCCTAAAATAGATACTGAATAATGACTTCATTTATTTGAATCACTTATTATGTGCAACGGGCTCTATAGAATGCAAGGCGATAAGACAGTTAAACTAATAATAGGTATGAAAAATGAAAAGTCTGGAGGAAAAGAATTGATTCCAACATAATGAGGCTGTGGGAACGACAGCACAGGACAGATATTATTAGTGGGTTGAAGTTCAGAAAAGTTTAGGAGCTGAGAAGATTGTATGACGGGGCCAACCAATTTAAAATCTGCTGGTGTGAAACAAGCAATAATTCATGGGGTGGGGATATAGGCAAATAATGGACGTGCAGAGAGTGGAGGAAAAGCATGCCGCAGTGTGACCCAGTCCTACTGTGCTATGAATTATAGGTTATACAAATAAATATCTTTAAATGTTTGTTTAGATGTGTATGCTTGTGCAGCCACAATGTTACCCAACAACTCATAGTAGGATTATCATCAAACTTGGTGTGAATGTTATCTCCAGATTATCAACTTTTGGACATGATGAGTTTGGTGTGGACGTAGGAAACCCCCGCTTATTGCTTGCAATGTGCACAGTAAAAGCAGTGAATCGTGATTTTGCATGAATCTTGCCTTCCTGCTGAAGATGGTAACATCTTAATGGTTGTTTTAATGGCAACAGATTCAGGTTACATTTGTCCCAGTCAGTGTGACTGTGACAGAGAAAGGGAGAGAGAGAATGAGAGAGTGACAGCGATATGTATGCCTATGACCGCCCCTGTTTTGCTTTAGTTCTTTATCTGCACACACAGCACCCTCTCTCTCTCATATGGGATATTGGGATGGTTGAGAAGGGATAGCAGAATTGACAGGTTATCAAGGGGGATGGATTTTTGGTCATTTTGGTTTAGAGGGGATAACATTCTCCCTGATCCCCCTACAAATCGCTTACTTGAGTGCAAATAGGTCACACAGGTTCAAAACACAAGACAAGTAATTCAAAAATATATTGATTTTTGAAGACACCATACAACCCAAATGACACCTGGAGTGCACTGCACGGGGGAATCAGTGAAGGGACTCCACCTCAAAAGGGGTCAATTTGATGAATGCTTAGGCCAAACAGTTTTTTGTCCGAGGAGGAAAGGAAAAGTCATGCAGTGTTGGGGGAGACAAACAATTGATAAGTGACGCCCAACTTATAGAACGGCCACTTACATTCCAGCCAGCCGGAAACAGTAGCACTCCAGTGGTCAACTGTGAATAAAAGAAGTTACACAATACAACAAACTCACATTTGTAGGCACACACACTCGGTCACATGTGTCGCCATTAGCCATAGTCACCACTTGCCTAACCCAAACCTATCCTTAACATGAAAAAATGTCCTCTAAAATCAAGAGACGGTAAATACCAACTATAGAGAGGAGAGAAAGACAGTGGAGACAGACAATATAATAACCCGTGGAAACGGTGATGGAGACAGAACAGAAGCCTCGCCAAGGAGTAAAGGCCAAGAATTTAGAGGCGGCACTTTACACCCGCACCACCATACGGCTAGGTCCGTGTGCACCCAGGGCAGAGGAATAGCCTCCCTGACAGAAGGAGGATGAGTGCCACAACAACCTCCACTCGATCCCAGCTGACCAGAGATCAGCTGGCCACGGTTATGATCCAGATAGAGTGGATCACAAAAGTCCACGATGCCTATACCACCCACACCAAACTGCTGTTTTTTTAAGGTTATGTTATTGACCCAGGACAGTCAGTCTTCGGAGCCATCTCTCAGGAGTTCACAAGGATAGAAATAAATAAAAAAAGTGTAATTTAAAGTCTCATTTCACACCATATCAGAAGGTGCACATTTTCCAGAGTTGGGCGTCAAAGAGAAGTTTATGTTACTCTAATCCTGCAGTCCTTGAGACTATCAAAAAAAGTTACAAGTATCACGGCCAAGTAATATGTCTGTTTAAGCACAATCTCAAGTTGCCCGTACAAACTACTATCAGGTTTTTAGGTATATTCAATGAAGAGCACTGACTTTATGAGCAGTCTGTTATCAGACAGACTCAGAAAAATTGTGTCTGACCCTCCTCATATCCTCTGCTCCCATTTCAGGGTTTACCATCTGCGACAAGATTCAGGTCTCCTTGGTGTACCTTAAATTACTATGAGTACTTATTCATACAGAGAGCTGTTTAACAACTCAAAACCAGGTTGTAGAATGTGTTGCTGACCACAGGAGTTGTGCAATATGTCTTCATTGCCCCTGGTATTAGAAACAGTGTTGTAAAATGTCCTTACTTTTAAGGCTTGATTTAACAAGCGTATGGCCAAGGGCTTTTTAGTGTGTTCACTGGTGGGAAAAAAGGTTGCTTCACCAGGAAGTTTTCAGTAAGAAGCAGAGTATGGTGAAGCCTTAAAATAAGAGTAGGTCTGTGTTGGTCAAAATCCCAATCACCTTGAACTGCCTCAAGATAGGAAAGCACCAACAATGCACCTGACCGCGCACAATGTTCAAAGAAAATCAAGCACTTGGGCGATAAGATGCTCTAGTGCATTTAAACAGGTGTATTTAAACAAAATGGGCACTAAATTAGAAAATGACAACTGTGCTGATCTTCAATGATGAAAGATTCATGCATCAGGCTTAACATCCTTCAAGGAGTAAAACAAAATCTGCCATTATAATGAATAACAGATGAAATAATAAAGAAGAAAATGTAGAAATAAACGACTCAATTAGCCGGTATATTTATGGTTTATTTGAAAATAAAAATGCATAGTAATATAATACAAAATAAGTAATTTATCAAATAAAAAAATAATATTCTTGTATTGTTTTATCTTTAATTATTTCCCAATATATTCTTATAGTTGTCCTATTTACATTTAAATCTATTTTTCTCTATTCTTATTCTGATTTAGGTTATTGTTGGTCATGTGAATAACACTTATCTTAATTGATTAATAGCCACAAAAATACATTGTATTACATCAGCAGGTGTTAGTAGGTCAAAATATTTTCTAATTTCATGTGAGAACTATGAGACAATTTATCGACTTCTGTTCATTGATCATGACTGATAACCAATTACAATCATATAATTTTGAATTGGCCCATGAGCTATTACAATGTCTTTTTTGGATGGATAACCCATTCACTAATTGAAGCACTTTTCATAAACACACATGAAAAAACAGGTGCTCTTTGGATCCAAGGCTACACAACGAGTCATAACCAAGAAACACAAAGAGGTACACAATTTAGATTAGTTCCTATATGTGTCACAAGTCCCTTATCTTAGACCTGTGTCTTTGTTAGTTTCAGACCGACATATTTGCCATTTTCCTGTGGTTTAAATAGAAAATGCAACTACAACCATCTGAGCGCATGTTGGTCTTAAACATAAGCATGCTATCTTAGGGTAAAAAAGCTTTTGCTCTTATTTCATATTTCAAGGCTCATTATAAGGATGAGGCATTACTATCTTAAAGGATTGCAAATATATCACAGACAATCCATGACATCCGATTTTAACAAACATATCATATAGAACATTTTAAATTAAAAAAAAAAGCAAGTACCATTACTTTATTGAAGTGGATTCCCTTTGATTTTCCCATTGATTACCTTCCTACAAGGACAAAATCAATGAAGAGAGGTGACTAGCAAATTAAAGGTATACAACAGGGGGGTTGTCTATAATTCTTCTTTTCCTGCAACAAATAAAAGTAATTATTATGATTTTTTTCAGGTACTGAACAAGAACTGTTTTTAATTTCATGGATATCTGAACACTACAAATGACAACTCAAAACTGAACTTATATTTTGACACATCAATACTATTGTTTTTTGCATGCAGACTGACAGGAATACATTGGTTCTGGCAGACAGCTTCCTCCGCACAGACTGATGATGCCCCAGTGTACTGCAACTTAAAAGCAAACAAGCAAAATTCAATCAAGCTGCACCAAATTCCACACACTTATAGAAATCAGCCCCTTCAAAATGTCAGATTTTTTTTATTTTACATCAAGTTCCACGAATGACTCCCTGGGAAATCAGGGAAATTGTCACAAAAATCAAAACAACCTATTTTGCAATGTTATAGAAAGTGATATATTCCTGCATCCGCACCAAAGTTAAGGGGTTCTTCATAGTAGTGAAAACAAAACATCCTTGCTATAAAAGAAGAGAAGATGAGAGAAATCCATCACCACTTTAAAATCCCTGCACAGCCTGTATTTCTTTCTGGCTAGTTACAGGCTAGGACTTACCCTGTATGATATGGTAGTCATAGTCTGAACATTACCTGTGCAAGTGACATACATTTTACCACAGTCATATAGATCTATGACATTAGTCTAGTGAGTATAATTCAATGGCAAAGTGTCTGGTTGAAGACTCTAACATGAGAAAGGCATGCACATAACAGCTCTGGTTCACAGCAATCAGGTTATATGAAGTTCTTTTTAAAATCAGTATCGACCATGAGAAGCAGCTAAATATCAGTAATCAGTTGAAAAAAATCAACATCAGGCATCTCTAGTGTTTTTATTTACATATATAATTGTTTAATTGATATAATTATATGACCACTTATTTTATTCTAGGAAAACGGAATTCTTGTTACCTTGGAAATGGCTTCTGCATTTACACAACATTGCAACTGCAGTGAGTGTGTTTTTAAACAATCACTGCATGGTTTAGATATGATTATTTAAAAAAAGAAATGTATTTTCGGTGTGTATGCTGAGTAATTCCCAACAGGCATTTGCTAGGTGCTGATAACGGCAAATGCAGGAACTCAGCAGTGATGCACTTTTACTAACTGTATCAAATACCTGGGGGTTATTATCACATTTTGCTCAAGTTCCAAATAAGTTTCCTGCACATACGTGCGCTCACACACTCAGTATACCGTCCCTGTGTTGCTGATTTTGTCCTGCCAATTCGGTAATAATCTGCAACTTGGTTTGACACCTGTTAGACCTCAACAGTCACCCAATAAGCCTAAACTGTTTGGGTGACTTGCTATGCTATTTGCTGTACCCCAAAAACATATTAGTTCATCATATTCAGCTATTTGAATACATTCCAATATTAATAATATATAAAAAGTCCTATCATCAAACACAATCTAGATTTTTGTGTAATTTAAAAAAATCATCCTTCTAAAATGTGATGTATAATGTCACTGTTCGCAATTGACAACAAAGAAGCTGTAATGCTAGTTTCAGTCATACTACCTACATACATATATAGTATAGGTCAGTATTGTATAAGTTAATGGGAACAAGACAAGCTGAAAGTCTAGGGAATCCCTTTGGATTTACCCATGGCCTATCGATAAACCTAGACTTCAGGTACAGAAAGTGAAGCCAATCTGGAAGTGCCTGAAACATGTATTCTCTTAAAAAAACAGCAGAGGGTTAGGGTTAAAACAATACAAAGAGTAAACCTTCAAAAACAACTGCTAGAGTGTTAGCTTCGTTTAACTGAAGACAATTCAATTATTGATATGCTTGCATGGGATTATAGTCCTCTAGAGATTAGGTTAGGTACATAAATGCATTATCTGTATAATAATGGTAACATATTTTGTTGTCTTCCATAATCTTAGTAATTTGGAGCATGTACATGTTGAAACGAGGAGACCCCAGAATAGAGCATTATATAAAACGGATTTAGCAATAAATCCTTTGGAATAAATTATTCTTTTCTCCTCAAGTAACATTTGGAAAAATTTGATTGGATGAGCTGTTCTTGACAAATCAATGTTTAGACAGACAGATAAACATACATTCACATACACACCATCTGCCCATGCAAAAACACAAGTCAATTACACAGAGATGCAGCTAAAGAGAGAATGAAAAATTCAAGTGTGGTTTCACTTCAGTAAAGTGTGGCGGGGGTTCTAACTAAGAAGCCAAAACTAACTTCTCAGAGTTAATGTCCATTTATACACACATTACATATATTCATATCAATATCAACATGACTATACAAGATATTGGTGTGAATGCTGATTCAGCAGTAACATTATTATATTCCTGTTTCCTCATTGGTATTATTAATAACTATTATTATTAGTATGTGTGATGTCACCACTCACACTATACTTAGATTTTCTCCAATCAATTTCAGTATTCAAATCCAGAGAGTACCATTTTTTGATTTTATAATGGTCATCTATGGGAATTTTCCCACTGTACGATTTCACATTAATCTGATGATGTATTTTTTTTTTTTTTAAAAGGGGGCAGGATTTTTCCTCTTGACTCTTAACTGTTCTTAATAGCACATGGAAGCCTCCACAGCAGGATCCTGTAGCAGCATCATGAACTCAAGCTTCATGCCCCATGTTTGGTGGCTCAAGTCGTCCTCCCCCCAAAAATGATGGTGAGTATGTCCTGAACGAGCTGAACCATGGGATCGTTAAATGGTTGAAACTAGTTGAAGTAAGCAGAAGCTGTTTGGCAACCAAAGCGCAAAAGAACTACAGTGAGACTTCTGTTTTCATTCACAGTATTTACCATACACAGCTCTCAGTCAAATCATTCTGTGTTTACTGTAAATTTGAACCAATATTATTGCACTCACCACTGGTGTATTTACCTGTTTACCTCAGCTTTCTGTGCCTGCACTGCCAATTTAAATTGCACTATTCTGTGGTATCTATGCTACTGTGTGTGTATGTGTTACATAGTTTTATGGTCAAACTTTTTTTCTAGTTTTTTTTTATATATACTGTATATTTTTTATTAGTTTCTGTGTTGTTGCCTTTGTGGAGGGTGAGACTTTAATTTCATTGGACTTGCACTTTTAGAATTAGTTAACAAGATATTTTACATGAATTTCCAACACTGTCAAAGTGTTTATTCAGAAGATCAGTTGTGGTTTGTCGGTTTCAGATGTCTGTTCATTATTTCAATTGTTTTTTTGTTTTTTTTTTTAAATTAAAAGGTCCTACCTTCAGTTTTTAGTGGTAATAATATTATTAATAATAAGAATAAGAATAATAGCTAACAGTAATAGCTAATAGCATGGCAGCTTAAGATGTTTCTTTTCTTCTCAGCTTCATCTATGACTCAGCAGCTTTGGCTCACGAGCAGCTTAGATTTGGCCTCAGTGCAAATTGAAGCTACTATCATTTTCTTTTTGCTTATGACCAAAGGTTAAATAAACCATCCCATTATTTTTTTTTCTCCATCTTAAAAGTCATGGCTTGATCGTTTTGGGGCAGATTGAATTGGCTCTGTGGTACGGTCATTATAATGAAATCATGCACACAGAAAAAAGGATTGGACAGTGGAAGAGGCTTCTCTCGGATTAATATCTTCATTATCCTAAATGCTGATATAGGTAAAATGATACTTTATTTTTTACAAAGGCCAAAGATAATATTTGTTTCTTGTAGCCTATTTATATCTCTACCAGTAAACATCGCTTTTCCAAATCAGTTTTGAAGCCATGTTAAACTGCTGGTATTTAAACCAATATTGATGCAACATTACAAATAATTAAATAGTCATTTAATGGTATAATATGAATGGGTGATCACATCTGTTTTCCTTTAATGCCAGTGGACATAAGACAATGCAATACAACTTCATATGACAAGCAAGCAAACGATAAAATAAAAAAAATCAACAATAATTATCTTTTTTTCGCCTCAGGTGACCATCTGACAGAACTGTATGAATGATAAATCACTGCATATGCCTTGGCCTCCTAATAATTAATGCGTAATACTGGCTATTCTATGATTAATCAGTAAGTCAGAACAACATGACATCCGCAAATCTACAATCAGAATGAGGTGCAAATCTGTCGACCAGCTGAAGACAGCTGATTATTTCACACTTCAAACCAAGGCAGTTGTCGAGGTGGAAGAGAGCGATCAGTGTTCTGTGGCCTCGTCAGTGCTGCACACAACTACAGTAGAAATAAAAATATTAAAAATGACAGTCTGACACATTAGATTTAATAGCTACTACAAATTTCTCTGTGACCAAACGTTAGGTCACAACTTGTAATGGCGAGGACAGGTAAGAAGACAAGTGTCCACGGAGAAGAGGATATTATGTTGGCAATGGGATGATTTCGTGTGCCGAAATTTCATATAAAAAAACTTGAAACCTCATATCTTTTTTTAATTGTTCAGCAATTCAATAAACTAACACCAATTCTACCCCTAGAGTGCAAAATATATAATTTTATGTGCGTGAGATGTGTGCAGCATTCTGCACCTAACCACCAAATGTCATCTGCGCAAGAATTATGGTGGCACTGTATGCATACACCTCTTTAAAATTTAGAGGAGCCGCTTAGTAGCACCAAGACAAATGACACATCTACACATTAAATAGTGTTTAGCAACAATGATAGGGAAAATATTCTGTCTAAGATTGTGAGTATTTGGATGCTTGTTTTCTTTTTATTTGTAAATGAAATGTGGCTCACATGATTGCAAGCAGAAATAATGTCACACTGCCCCACAATGTTAATATGAAGTAATAAGACTAGGAGAAGTGGGGAGGTGGCATGAGGTGTGAGGAGGTGACGCTGACTTCATCCATTCAAAGTACTGAATTGTCAAAGCTCCAAGCAATACAAATACAGCATAATGATGTTAACTCTGAAATGACGCAGTATTTATTTAATGCAGTATTACCTGTGTTCTGTAATGAGAGTGAGGCTGCAAGATATCTCTACATGTACAGGTCCATTTATGCAGAAGTTGTTTTTTTGTTTTTTCTCACTGCCTGCCTCCCTGTTCTGTGAATACAATACAACACTGTTTTCTTAATTTGTTGAAACAGGGTATCTGTGCCCTGCTGTGTACACAAAGCAGCAACACACCCACATTCAACCTGTGAACGTAAGTGCATGGAAACAATCACTGTGTAGAGAACGTGCTGACAGCTGCTGAGGATGTGACATGTAACACATCAATGCTGTATAAAATACTGCATAGCATCAACAGCAGTGTTCATACACAATTATGTGGGGAAGTGGTGGAGCTGCACAAGAATGATTACAACTAGTTGTAAAAAATTATCATTAATTACCCACAACAAATTTTAAAATACATTTTCTTAAAATACTTTATATATTTACACACACCCTCCTAATTTAGTCACTTTTATGATATGAACTCTAATATATTCTAAATACATGTTGTGTTTTTAGTCCATATCAGTGTCAAAAAAATAACTGACGACTTTGACGCTTTACAACATTACCAATTACAGCATATTCAAAATATAATCTACTTTTAGGAGCAAAAGTCAAATAGAATCAACTCACCAAAATAAGAGCTCCATTAAGTTAATAAAACTGCTTTCTAATCTCTCAGGTATGCATAATACAATAATTTGGTTGCTAAATTGTAGTGTTGTTTGTAGTGCTACATGGAGCTGAATTTCTTTCAGGGAAAAAATATGTATTATCAAGAGCAGCTACCAACCGGGTCATTCCTGAGATTATTTTTACTCTCACATAAATACATACATTACACATAATTATTAGGAACAAACTGACACCAACCTCTCACCATGTTACACGTGCCTTTCTGTGTACATGTACATGCTCTGTTGGTAGTGATTACAAGTGCAACATAGCTCCCAGCAATCAGTTACGCTGGAGGTGGTCAGTGGTAAAACGGATGAGATCCACTACCTGGGTTGGCAGTGAAACGCTGCTTTTGTCTTGGTGTCTTTACAGCTTACTTACATTTTAGCAATTCATTTAAAATTCAGTCGGTTTGGATCGACACATACACTTGGGACTGTCAAAAGATGCACCTAGTGGGCAAGTCGCATCATAGCATACATACTACAGTGCTTGAATATTTCAGGATTGGATGGATTGTTCAATATTTAGTGTCAACATGCTCCTCCCAGCTAATTTAAAAGGGAGTGTTCCTTTCCCTTGTCTGGCTCTACTGAATGACTTTAATCTCAGACAGGACTTGAGACCGTTTTTAAGCATGTGAGAAATAATTTTAGGTCTTAGGTATGCGCATCAGTCCCTTGATGCTTTGAACAAAGAGCCTCTAAAAGCATTGTCGTCGTCATGATCTCGCAGGACACAGTAATCTCCTGTGAGATGCAATCAGCCTGAAGACGCACTCTGCAACCATCAAAAGACCCAGTTAGCAATCAGGGTCCTGAAGCGTCTGTGACAATTAACTTTGAGACGCCACTTCAACCTTATACACAAGCTACTTGTGGTCCCCCTGAGAGCTGGTCTGCAGCCCTTTGTACTCACTTCATATTATTTTCCGTAAAGTAAACAAACTTGAAGTGACAAAAGACATTAGTCTTCTGGCACCCACACACTTGTTGTGAGGAAGAACCCAGACGGGAAAAGTGAATCAGCTGAGCACACCAATATATCCTTGAATTTTAAGTGTGTATTAGGACGGTGACGTGCTTTCATTATTACGGCCGTGTACTCCAACTCATTGGCTTTAAATTGCAGTAGTGACTATGAGGTTGAAATACAAATTTTCCGCATTAGGGATATTTCAAGAATAATTCACACCAATATTGTTTAAACTGTTGTGACTGGTTCATCTATGCAACACATTTTGGTACAATGTAGCGAGACAGACGGAGTCATTAACAAATATTATATTTTCTTCTATTTGTGTTTGAAGAAATGGAAAAAGAGAAAAATGACCACAAAATATATATATATGTATATGTATATAAACCATGTTAAGAATCCCATAAATGTTCTCAGTTTGTGCAGGAGTACAAGCGAAAGATCAAATATGTGCATTCATTGACTTTTTCTTGTAAGTATTAAATTCACCAATCAAACATCCAGTGTAGGCTGGAAGAAATATGCAAACACCCACTCTACCAACATTGATTGACACAGCGATTGATGGTGTGGGTTAGCGCAAATCTTCCCTCACAAAAAATAGACCTCCAAGACTTGTGATCAAGAATAGCTGATTTGCATGAAGCTGAAAAAAGGTTACAAAGACATCTCAACAGTTTTGATATTCTTCAGTCTACAGTTTGACAGACTGTCCATGTATGGCAGGGGCTTTATTCCTGTGTCTACACTCTCTCTAGAATCTTTTATGTAAAAAAGGAGCAGGGTCTCATTGGAGCTATGCAAATCATAGGCTGCGTTCAGAGAGTCCATTTTGCTTAGGAACCTTCCTCACCAAGTGAAATGACCCGGAAGTATTTTAGCGGCCGCTATAATAAGAGCTGTTTGAATTCTCTAAATGACAAGGACAGGAGCTTCAGCTTCCTAACTTATCTTCTTTAGCATAGGAAACGCCAGACCATCCTTTATGAAAGGAAAGGAAAAATGCCGCACCACAATTCTTTGTGCCAGCAACATTTAAGTTGACGCAACCTTGTACTTATACCTGGACTCACCCACATGAATATAAAGAAAGAACAGCGGTTTTATTCTCCTGACATGATCCAGAATCTGTCTGACAAGCTGATTTAACTTAGAGGTCACAATGTCAACTTCAGAATTTAGGCCAGATTTAGCTAAAAGCTGAAGCTAAATCTGGCATAAATCACCTCTTCTCTTTTTGAGATTAATGTTTTTGTGAATTGTCATGTCAATTGTTAATAAAATGAAATAAAATTAAAATACTTGTGTAAAGGTTATTTGAATCTCCTGATTGTGGAATGGACCATCATTCATTTTCTCCACTTATATAAGGTTTTCTCCACGTATATATTCCTCACATTACTATATCATTTCAACATTTCAGTCCTGTTTGTTTTATTTTCATTTTTAATTTAATCTATTTTTTTTGTTTATTTCTGTGAGTAACTAATGGTTAAATGTTGTCTCGGTATAAACTGAAAACATCTTTTCTCAGGACATGTCATTCTGTTTTAAACAGGAAAGTGTTTGTGCCCATCTTCTGGTATAAATATATTAGTTTTGAAAAAACAACCCCTGAGTGTAAATGGAGTCGGATTATCTCCACACAGTGGTTCTCCTGTCCTAACTCCTTACGTCTTCTCCTTCACATCTTTCCTTGACCTTGTGACACATTCCATAGGAGCCAAGGGAAATTGGTTAGGGGAGGAGATTATTTTTGACTTTCCGAACTCAACCATAGTGTGTGTTTAAAGGGAGAAGGATTAGGCAACAGAGGAAGACGATTAACTCCAAAAAAATAGAGAAAGAAAATGACCTCAGGCCTGAAGTTTGCCAGAGAGCAGCACAACAACCCAAGATGCATTACTTTGAAAAGGTTTAGTTCACTGATTTTGTATTTGGTTTAAAGGAACATGCAGCACTGACGGCCAGGTGTGTGTGCATAGTTTACCTGGGAAGAGGAAGTTGACGGAGGCATGTGACTCTCTGCACATTTTTTTTCGGGCAAACCATAGTCATATTGACAATGAATTTTTACTATTTTATTTAATGCATCTTAATTATTTAAGACTGCATGCAGTGGTTCTAACCTCTCTCTGAGTGAATTTATATTTCTAGTTACTCACTTGCCAACACCAAATATAGTACATTTTACAGCTAAAGTGTTTCTAACCAAACCCCCACATGTGATACAGAAAATAATCTACACTCAGGGTAGTAATGACTGAGTGGTCCCCTTTTTGGGTTGAGGATTATGTTCATCAGTGGTTATTTACAGGCTCACAGGACCCGGCTCATTAATGTCATTTTCCTCTGGCCTCTTCACAACAGAAGCAGGAGTCAGATCAGGCAGCGCAGGTTGATGTTTTGAGGGCACAATGATGGAGATAGCTGTGGTTCTCTTAGGTGGGGGAAGCATGCATGTTACCACAGACACACAATACTACACACATGCACGCACACACATACCCACACGGCACACAAACATTTCCATAAAAAGCAAGCTTGCCATGGCATTCAACTGATGAGTCATTAATTTCTAATACAGTCATCTCTGGTGTACAGGTTCTGCCACAAGCTTTTGACAGTAAACTGTTAATCCTGCTCAGGGGTTCACTCCACAGAATGTGATTGAGAATTCTTCATCCTCGTGCAAATAAATCCCCATCTCAACAACTGCTGTACAGAGGACGGTCTGAACATGGCACTGATGAATGAGTTTTACTGCAGGCAATCAGAAAGAAGAAACAATACTTAATATATAACCTTTTTCTGATGCAACCACGGTTAAACAGGCTTAGTCATCTGGTTTGTGCGAGGGTACATAAAGCCAGTGAAGTCAATACACCTCATTAGTGCAGTAGCCTCTCACTTGTGCTGGGTTGCTCAGGTGTTATGTTCCCTTTAAATTGATCGAGGATTTCAGACTTTTCAGTGTGACGTGTCGCACGTTTTTCACACAAATGCAATGCAGCACACTAACATGACATTTATTTTGTGGATGTAAAACACTATGCTTCATTACACTCCCACAGTACTAAAATGCAGTTTACATCAAACTAATAACATTGACTTGCTGTCATGATATCACGCCGATGCTTATATCATGACAGCAGAACAAATGAGAAATGACCTGGAGATGACATGAGTCTATTCTCAAAAGTCCACAGGAGCAGGAGTATTTTCCATAGGCTAGGATCCTAAAAGGTAAAGTCTGCTGACTGATGATTTCCCATCTGGAACATTTTCAAGTTGGAACATAAAATCAGGAAGTCTTTCAATGTGAACTCGTCAAAGGTTAGACTTTGGTTAATTGTAAACGGTGTGTCCACCTCTCACCTTGCTCACATTTTGTTTACAGCGTCCACATTCCAACTTCAGAGCACATGAACACAACCAAAGTCTGAGCAACCACTTGGGACATTCCAAGGAGCATATAATTACACAGTGACGTTGGTAAATAAGCATTCAAGTAGTCTCTTTGGCTTTCTTTGATGCACAAGCAGCGGTTTGGCATGTACGCAAAGTGCAGAGGGCAACACGCATGAATGAGTGTTGGTGTCAGCAGCAGCCAATTTGTAGCAGTACAGAAAATCAGTAAGTGCACACAGCTATGCCCTGGGGATAAGCATGTCAGTCAGTCACCTTTAATGAATAACTGTACATAAACATGGACGGTCCCAAAAGTGATGCCATATTATCTTGATTGCCTCCCAATTGGCTACAGTGCAGGTTATAGACCCTGCCCTCTCCGTGTTAGTAGATGCTACGCGCCAAACGAATGTTTACAAAGAGGGCTGCTGCAATTTCAGACAGTTCCTATCTCGCTAGTGTAGTGTAAGTTGTCAAATGATGTTTTTTCTGATACGATTGGTTTTATGAGTTGATATTGTTATAAAAACAGCCTGATATGTCATGATTGACGGCTGGGACTACCTTGGGATTGGTAGGATGGGTGTATGAGTCTGACCTCAATACTGCAGCTCCACTCTATGATTACTACTGTGTGGACACTACTGGGTGAGAAGGGGCCGTCACTATCCCAACAATTTTTTACTTTGACTGGCATTGTCCATCTAGGACTGCTCTGTTTATAGCTTAACTTAATCACTTGAGTACATGACTGAGTTTGTAACATTGCATCGTATATTATGCTCTCACTGATATGGTGGGCATTAGTTGTGACATACTGTGCATTCACATGCTCCTCGGAAGGTTTGGTGTTTCCACGTGCACTGATGCCAGAATGTGGGAAAAACAAGACTGAAAGCATTGTTAGAGTTTACAACACCTAACACCCCTTTTTCAAGAGTTGCATAGTAACGAAGAGCAACGAGAAAGGGTCAGGTATGACAGACATCATTTCAGATGTGCACGGTAGTCGTAAAAATGTCTGTATTTTATAAAATGTCTGGTGTTAGGCATATGTGAGAGATGGACATGCTGTTTGGAAGTGACAAAAGTGCAACATTTAACAAATTAAATTCAATTTGTATTGTGCCAAATCATAATATAGCCTATATTATCTCAAGCCGAAGCAGTTGTGCAATCAAACTCTGTCAGACGGTTTGTTATAATGAAAATAATAGTGATATTTATAGAAGTAATGATGAGAGACACTTGCAGAATGAGTCAGAGAGAGATAGAGACAGAGAGAAAGAAAGAGAGAGAGAGGTAGAAAGAGAGAGAGATAGAGAAAAAAAAACTTGGTTAGTGAGGTGTATTAAAGTACATATGATCAAAGAGAAACAATTTTATGACTCACCGTAAATGTAGAGATAGTGTCTGCCTCCCTATTCCAGAGAGGGAGTTCCATTAAAAGCTATTTAGAGGTAACTTTCAGAGTGGTTCCAACTTGAGATGGCGTTCATTTTCCCTGTCATTTGTCTGATACCACATGAAAGCACAAATACACCAATTAACCACACCATTAAAACCAGGTTCCAGTTTTGATGATTGGTGAAATAAATGGTAAAGACATCATTGTTGAATGTTGGAGATCAAGGATAAAACCATTTGTTGGAAACAATACATATAGTTTCAACTCAAATATGATATAGCTGCTAAGATTGTTTATTCTCAGTGCAACAGCTTAAACACATTTTCCAACAAAATTACAACAACTTGCTTTAAAAGAACGTCCCACCTGTTTGGCTCTCTCTTCTGCACACAGTATCTGCCCTTGGCACAGAAATCCCTCACAGATGGGAATGTTGCTTGCACTGGTCGACACTGCAAAAATAGTTTAGCTATCTGATTTTGCCAAGGCTCGTTAAGCGAGTGGGACTGAGAAAATACGATACCGCAGGTCGAGTTTTATTTTTGAATCAAAGAATGAAGAACACAGAGAAATTGGTTTACCAAACATTGTGGTAATTACCTCAATTATGGTGACAGCAGAACTCATTAAAATATTGCTGGAATAATTCAAGTTGATTACACATTTTCATCCTGGAGTTCTTGTATTTAATCAAGTAATGTTAATAGGAAAATGAGAGCTTTTACATAGTGCTTTTCCAGTCTGACTCACAGTACCAGTCACAGTCACACAACACATTCAGTGCTTCTATACGCAATGCTTATTTTATTACATCATTCATACATTCACTGTGGTCAGGGGCAGGGATTGAACCATGGAGCTTCTGGTTAGTGGACAGCCCTCTCTACCTCCTGAGCCACAACCGTGTTCCCCAAGAAACTTTTGAGTAGCACGGTAAAATGATAGAAATATGAATTACTTTCAAATTCACACTTTCATCCCTTTAAAATCGAACTGATGAATATACTTTAAAGTTATCCCTGGGACACAGTCTTTGGAATTTCTCAGCTAAATGTTTAGGATGTCACGGCCGTTTCCGCTGACTACAACAGTCTGAATTTGAATGCGAGAGCCCAGCGTATCATCTGATGGCCGTCTGCTGGTTTGCCACATACACTCCTTTATCGCTCTCTTCTGCACTGTGATTGATCTCTGTTGTCAAATTACTTTATATCTGTTGTCAGCAAAATGAAGAGGTGATTGGCTGCACATTTGTCCACAAAGTCATTCTGAAGCACTGGACTTGTGAAGGTTATCAACTCACACAAAATCTAAGGCATACATCGACTTTCAGTCAAAGTCAAGTTGCAAGCCTTATCTGATAATGTCAAATCAAGTCTTGAGTCGTCACATTCTTTACTCTGTCCCTCTGACTCAAACTCAAGTAATGTGGCATAGGTCCACACCTATAGACATAGATTAGTGTAAAGTCACTTTTTTCAAAACAAAACAATGGGACTGGTCACTGGAAGTTTGAAGTTCATTGATAGTCTCAGCCTGCAGAGGATCAAACTTCAATCACATGGTCAGACAAAGGCTTCAGGCTTCTCTGTCTGGTGGAATTTTATTCTCTGATGTTGGGAGGCAGCAGTGAAGATCAATTGGTCACATTTTTTTCCCATTATTATTATTATTATTATAATTTTCAAAAGAGGAACCCAGTAGCTGAGTCCTTCTCTCCTGACCTCCTCCACAAAGGAGAATGGCACAGCTGAGCATGCTCCAGAGTCCTCTTTATCCCCTCTGCTCATCTCTCCCCTTGTCTCCGACCAAAGCCACATGCTGATGGTGGGAAGATATAAAATGCAAGATAAAACAGAAACGAATGCTGTCACTGAGCCTGGAGGCTCTATGAAAATGACTGATAGGCTTTCATCATAAGGAAGAACTCCCTTCTCTGCTCTGAAATGCTCAGTAAACTCTAAACTTTTGATGTGAGAATGTGACAGTATAAAATGGGGTTCGGAGTTGGTCTATGGGAAAACACATAGTGTGGACGGCTCTTGTGCCCAAGGCTAAACTGAATAAATGATGGCAGTTATAGACTGTACTTGAGCCAGGTGGGGCTTAGGAATCACTTATTAAACCATTTTTTGAAACCTACGTGTACTGGTATAATTTATTTTGGACTCTTAGACCTTTGGTCTTTATTTCAAGTCTCTGCGTGAGCAACAGCCACTGGCCGGAGGCATTAGGTTTTCAGATTGTTTGTCTGTCCATCCCATTTTTATGAGTGAGATATCCTAAGAATGCCCTGAGGGACTGTCTTCAAATTTGGAATAAACATTCCCTTCCACTCAAACATGATTAGATTTTGGTGATCAAAGGTCAAAAGGTGAAGGTCATATGAGCGCTCAAAACATGTTTTACATTGTGAATGCGATATCTCAAATATACCTTAAGGGAATTGTTTAAAATTGTGCTCACATGTTCACTTCCACTCACTGACTAAGTGATTCGAATTGTTGAATGTGATATATGTAAAGACCCCCTTGAGGGAATGTCTAACTCTTGATCAGTTATCATTTAGACTAATAGATCAACTCATATTTCAGTGGTCAAAGGTAAAAAAAAACTAAACATTTATGTAGATGAAAAACTGCAATGGTTGGTGGAGGCGTGCAACCACAAGTTTTCCTCCGAACACATCACAGTGCTTTTTTTGTGCTGCTAATAGAGGCACTGTGTGAATGTGTGTGTGAATGGGTGAATGGCAAACTATACTGTAAAGCGCTTTGAGTGGTCATCAAGACTAGACAGGCGCTGCATAAATACAAACCATTTACCATTGGTACGGAAATGATTAAGTGTTATCAACTGCTAGAACAGAATTCTATGACAATTAGTATGCGGTACATAATGTATTTGGAGCCAAGCTATCATGTCTCTAATCAATGTACCAACAACAAGCTTGTTCGAGATGAGCCATGACTGTGCAGAAGTGACTATCGCTGCACACTGCATGCAAATTAGATCAAACACACAAGATCAAGGTTGTCGGCAGATTTTGAAGCCACGTGTTGCAGTCGTGCTTCGCCAGCTGCAAAACATCAGGGCATGATGGGAAATGCCTGGCTCTCATCTGATCTAAGAGCTGATTGGTTGATATTTTACAGATTCTACAGATCATTTTTGTTTGATTGGAGAAATTTAGATTTTATTTGTCAGGCTGCACTATGATCTTTTATTCTATACAGGCTTAGGGTAAGCTTGAGCTTATTTTACAAATATTCCGCATTGAGTGCATAAAATCTAGTTTCAGTCTCCAACATGAATATTGTAATTGTCATGGTGTGATGTGAGGATTCTGAAAATGACATATCATCTATCAGAATCATATCTGCAGTATAAGGGTATTTATATGTAGGACCACGAGGAAGGAGTGGAAATGTTCCTTTATATATGCAAATTAAAACAGAAACAGATTTCCCACTGCTGACTGACCCCTGAATTTGTGATATGAATAGGAAAATATAATGTATTATCTGTTTCTGAACTCGCACTGGCTGCATTTGTCATCCACACGAGACACTGCAAGTGTAACAGAGCACATGCGAGCAAGGGGAGGGTGTTTCAAAGTCATGTATCCCCTTTTGGCATGCCAGAGGAGTTAGAGACCTCTACAGGCTTTGAAGTCATATAATACTTAAGACACAGGATGAGATGGAAGATGATCTGGAGCCAAAAAATAATAGAGACACACTTCCCTGCAGTAACAAAGCTCCTTTTTGCCCGGCACAAGGGTTCTGTTCCCATGCTTTGGTGGCACGGCCATTTTCATGATGTGTCTTTACGCCTTCTGTTGTCAAAAAGTGTTGCATTTACAGTCAACGTGGAGAATGCCAGACAGATCGACATGCCCTGCTGGAAACCAATCACAGATTTTATAATATTGCATATTTTCCAAATGTGCTTGGTGCAATTGACTGCCCTCGTGTTCAGATTGTATCACTGTGAGAAAATGAGCACATATACTGAGATATATTCCAGCAGGTTCCATGCCCGCATGTGGGAAATTACAGAGGGGATAGAAAAGCTATCCCAAGTATGAACCCTCCCCAATCCTGTTAGGGCCCTTATCACTCCACTTCCGTTTTGAGTGACACTCAATTTGAAGTGTCAGTGATGTGATGGAAAGGGCCACTCACAGGTGAGGATCTGAGGTGGAAGAGAATCAAAATTGCAACTCTGGGATGCACTCCGCTCCATCATCAATTCACGATGCCATTCTCCATCACCAGCAAGCTGTAGCCACAGATAGTGTAGCTTTTAGTGCAATTATAGATTTGAAGTTTCCCACAATGTGATATTTACAACACTGAATCAATGGAAATGAAAAGATTGGCAGGACAGCTAATCCCATTGTCAATCAAAACTCTGATCCCTGCTGAAAGGAGCTAAATATTTTGGATGAAACACATTGTTTATCCTATCTCTTAAACTCTATGCTATATTAAATCAGGAATTTCTCCACAAGGGTGAGCCAACTATCAGATTGCATAGGAACAGCAGACTTGAATGCACAACTGTTCATACTACAGTCAACAGTCTATGCAGATATACTACACACATATAGTTTTGCAAATATCATGAGGGCCTGACGGTAAAAAGGATTCTCTTTAACCGTTTTCAGACATGAGCAGAGTATAAAGTCCGGAGAATTGGGTCCAGACTTTACCTGCAGTTTACTTTTCACACATACTCAACGTGGAGAGTGGAAGATGTACACTACCTGCTTTTAAGATGTATGCATACAGCAAGCAAAATGTCACAGGACTGAATGTGGAGGAAAAGCTGTTTGACAGTTAAGGGTCAGCATTTTATGGTTAGAGGATAGAGAATGTACTGTATGAATGTGGGTCCCCACTAATATGGAAAGACAAAGTTATGTGACACAGAGAGAGAACAATAATGTTACACTCACTGTAGTTACACTGTGCACTGGGATCACCAGGGGAAACGGGACTTATGTAAACAATAACATCAACAGATTTCTTGACTAATTACAAGTGGCTGCATTCACTACAATCAGTGGTGCAGTACAAATATTTGGCCTCCATATATATGTATATATATAAATCCTAAGTGGACCACTTTTCCATTTAAATACCTTCATTTTCACAACTGTGCTAATAACTGCATCAGCAAGTCAACACATGTATCCTTAGTGGTCATTGGGGGTAATTAATAATCAAGTGTTTGATACATTTAAGAAAATTCCCCCTGTGATATTCTTACACATTATAGATTAATGATGTTATGTTCATAACCCATACACTGACACAGATTACTGCACTGCTCTATTCCACATTGAAAAGGATCACAATATAAATAATTCTGCATGCATCATGTTTTACTTGCACACTAACGGTACATTCAATCCAATATGAAGCAGCACAATCAAACATTTACTGTTTATATAATTAAGTCTTGCTATTAGACTTTAAAACCCGGGAACCTGCTCTCACTCAAACTGATCAAGTTGAATCAATAAAGTCACGTTAAACAACACATCAGGCTCAGTTTGAAACTTTCTATTGTTGCTGGAGCATCCCATCATTTCTGAACACAAGAGTAAAATTAATGAAACTTATTAGCAGTCAGCTCATTTGTGGCACATTTCTTTTAATAGATGCGTTCCTCCTAATTTCCCTTTCTCACTCCTGACTCCAAATGTGACCATAATTGGTGCAATTGGTCAGACTGAGAGAGAGGACTAATCCTTTTGCACCTTTCAGAGGGCTCCAACTGTGTCTTAGATACAACAGGTAGCCTGTACAGTAACAATAATTAGTTTACTTCTAATGCTTACAGAAACACACTTTGGTTAAGCTCTTTAAACACCACCCCTATGCTAGGGTCCTATGTACTTAGTCTATTCCACTAACTGCCATGACTGACTGCAGCCATGTTTCTACCACAGGAACTATAAGAACTTTTGCAGGAGCTCTGTGCATTTCCACTGCAGGGACCAAGATCTGAATTAAGTTCTGAGGAAATCTATTTACTCCCCAAAAGTCCCTGGCTTGGTGGAGAACTCCAGCATTTTATTACGACTGATCAATCTCCACAATTGCTCATAAAATGCGCTTCCTTAATTTAAGTAGCTAGTGCCTTTCTCCACCACTGACTCAATAAACCCATTTGCAAGTGAATCAGAATCAACAGCAGCACAGTTTGAATCTCCTCCGTGTTTACTGTTGTAGTGGAGCTTGATTGTTGAGTCTTATAACCACAAATAAATAAAAACGGTGGAAGACTGAACAAAAGTAAACGTTCCAGGTCATTGTTGTCAAAATGTGACACAAATGTATAACACTGTTAATTACTTCATATTGCATTTTCATTTCAACCACTAGACATAGCCCACACCCTTCTGCTGGCTTGACACATGACACACTATTCCAAGTCCCTGGATCAAAACAGAGCTAGAAAGAGAAAAAAGAAGAAATACTGGAGTTACGTGATGATGTTTTCTTCCCTTTCCCAGTCGTCAAGAGTTGCTTAATGTATTTTTAAGAATTGACAGGAGGTAAATACTTCTGCTTGTTTCAGTGCTTAAGTTCCCAGCCAATTTACCTGTTGCGGGTTTTACTGACGAGTGCTATAGAAGTAATATTTACGCAATTGCTTTATTTTCTGTAACAAACCAATTTTCTTGATGTCCTCTGGAGAACATTGATGTTGCATAACCTTTAGGGCTTGAGCTTAAGCCAAAGCAAAGCCCACAAGGTTTGTGCTCAGCTGTTTGAGGACGACTTCATGCTCCCAGACCAGGGAGGGGATAAATACATTCAATGACTTTTTCTCCTGCCCCACAGAGAGGCTGACATTTACGACTATCGGAGGGATTTTTCATGAACTTTCGTAAACATTTAAATTTAAAGTTATAAAGTTGGGTCTATGACTTTTCATCTAAAACTATTTCAAAATGAAATAGTTTCAAATGTACGTCAGCATGTGGCCACTGTCATAAGCCATGTTTCTACTGCAGAGACGAGGGTCCAACTTAAATCAAAATCATTTTATCCCCCAAAAACTCCTTGCTCGGGGGGGGGGGGGGGGTGTAGTAGCTGCACTGACGATGCCTGATTGCTCGAGTGTTCCAGTGTTTTATTTCAACCAATCAGTGCAGTTTTCTGCAGGAACCTTTGACTTACTTTGAAGAAAGTTCCTGGGACTAAGAGTTCCAGGTGCTTTTGGTCCCAGAAACTTCACCTCAAGGCATCGCTGTGCTGAAGTGAAGTCTCTACCAGCAATGCTGTACATTCCTACTCTTTTAAGTCAAGATGCAAACACATGAACATTCTTCCAATAGGAATACTTTTTTGCTCAAGGACTGCACACAATAAAAACCAACCAATCTCAGCCAACTTCATTTAATTGTACTTCTGCATGGTCCACACCCAGGTTTGGACCAAAGCTTTCATATTGAGAAACTGCTTCAGCCTTCACACTAAAAATGACTTTTTTATAGCACTGTGGATTTGTTTTTAAACCCGTGTGCTCATGTTGCTTCGGCTGCTGGATTCAGCTGTGCTACTACTCAAGCCTGTCCAAGTCACGTGTCAGAATCCTGTTCGATTTACGGGGATATACCTTTGGTTCAATTCAAGTTTACACATGCATAGGATCAGGTGTTCAGATGTGGGAAAAGGCTGGTGTATTTTTTCCATCTTGAAAATTGGAGGAATGTGACAGTTCAGTTAATCCATTTGATGGGCCAAAAGCCAAGCATTGGCTCGGAATACGCTGACGGCCATTTAGATGTTTGCTGTCAATGTGCGTTTCAGTCTGTGATAAACTAATTAAATTAAGTACAAACTGGAATATCTTTACAGACAGTGTTCACTTTAGGAGGAGACAGGAGAGAATCTGAAATGACATTTACACCAGCGAGTCTCCATTCTGCCTGCCCGTCCCTCTGACCTAAAATAAATTGCCGACCAGAAAAAGGAAAATGCATTATTACAGAGTTCAGTGCAAATAGATGGTGGTGGCATCCAACTAGGGGCTATTTTCCCTGCCCGGCCCACTCTTCATACATCTGTGACTAACTCATTGAGACAAGACATCTCCCGTCATGCATATTCAGTGGGCATCAATCTCAACAATCCTCTCACTCTGAGGCTCTCTCCCCTTCTGCTCACAGAAATGCGGCTTTGTCAATACCAATGAGAGCAAACTCAAGAAATCCTCGGGGGAGGGGGCGGAGGGGTGTTTCATGTGTTTTAAGCTTCCCTCTTCCTCTCTGCCCTTCCCTCCTCTTATTTTCTCTCCAAATTCCATTAAACATTTTGAAAATTTGATGTCTGGTTGAGGCGTCTGGGGACCGAAGTTTAGACAGAAGTGCTGCTTAATGACTCAAATGGTGTGAGGTTGAGTTTGGGTGAGCAGTTGGAGAAAATAATTATTCCGTCTGCTGAAGTCAGCTGAATGAGGCACCCCCCCCTGTGTATCCAGATGTTGCGTTTTGTAAGGAATGTATAGGCTTGAATTATATATTCCAACAGTAAGCATTTCGACTGCTGTTTCAGCTGTGCTCTCACAAATGCTGATCCCTAATTACACATTTAGGCATTAGCCCTATCTTACTTCAAACCTTGTCTCATGTCAGCCTGTGTGCCACTGAAATACAGCTTCAATGGAAAAGACAAATTCATAGAAATTACAGAATTATAGTAAACATACTTAAATACGAGAAAACTGAACTGTGACTGGCATTGGACTGGTGGAGAATAAGTTTCAACTTCTTTTAATGGTTCACCTTGGATACATGTTTAGTTATAAAGTTCATTATATCTAACATACATTCAAAATCATACAGTCTCTTTCCCAAATGACCTCTAATCTAGCTCAGTCTTCCATGTACACTGATGCTACACCTGGAACACCGTTTCATCAGCAGAGCCTAATTGCATCACACAGGAGATGAGCAGTGAGGAAATTCCCGCAGAAGCTTGGTGAGAAGAGGCCTTTAATCTGAATCTGTTCATTAATTGGTCGGCTGATCTGATGGGACAGTAAAATTAGCAGCCAAAGAAAGCAGGGCCTGAGTGAGAAATACCTCTGAAAGCTTCAACACCAAAATTCTGGGGGAATCTCTGGAAAAAAACATTTAACACAATTATTTCTCACTTGTAATTGTCATTCAAATTTCGTATTAAAAGTGTATTATGTCCAGTATTAGGTAGGTAGGGTTTCCGCTACGTTCATTTTGCAGTGGCTGCCGGTCGCTCTCGATTTGGGTAGAGAACCATAGATATCCTTGTACTTTGCTGTATTACCCTTCCGCAGGTCCTCCCTCCTCACTCCCCCACTGATCTGCGCTCACTTTACATGTAAACAAATAAATACCAACTCTAATCAAAAGTTATTGGGACCTGAACAGTTCGTGAAGTTTACTTTGTGTTTGTTTGATTCGCTCTTGAGTTTGAGACACGTATTTAAACCGATTGAATAAAAGTGCAACACAGTTCCCACAACACGAGCACAGCCAAAACATCAGGTTTAAAGTGACATCATCGATTAATAATTGAAAGCATGTGATGGTCAGTTTGTGTGAAGAGCAACAGAGATGAGCAGACGCATGCGCGCGCGCGCACACACACACGCACACACACACACACGCACACGCACACACACACACGCACACGCACACGCACACGCACACGCACACGCACACGCACACCTGAAGACAGGAGAGAAGTTCTATCTGCAGATTATGATACAACGCAGTGTTTTAACTCAATTGTTCAGAAGAAGTGACACCCCGTTTATCCATGAACATAAATATGAATTCAGCAGGTTTTTATAAAGATCATTTCTATGTGTGAGTGACTTGTTGTCCAGCGGGGCCACCTGGATACTGCTTCAGCATAACACTGGAGCACTAGGTAGGGGGGACCCCCCCGATTGCCACTGGGTATTTCGCACACTGAATGGGGCAATTGTGGAAACTGCTTCAGTCTAATGTGCAACCCTGAAATTATATTTCTCAACAACGGAACCTCGGCAGCAATTACGCTTCTTTAGGAACTTTAATTGCTGGCCGATTATGTTCAGAGGCAAAATATTTTTTGAACCAAACCAGTGCTGCATTTGTAACAGCAGCAGAGTGATGAGTGGCTGGTTTGGATAGATGTTAATTTTACAAAGTGTTGAATGGTGTCATCAGAGACCACATCCATGGAGCCGGTTTGTGGTACGATTAGGCAACAAAAGGACTTTGGTTATGGTCCGGAAGAGACCATGTCTTATTAAATGTAACATGCAAACCACACTTTTTCCTCCACCAGGAATGCCCTATCTTACAATGTTTAAGAAAGTGAAACGGAAAAAGAAACGGCTGAAGTCAAATAGCAATAAATTATCAATAATTAGTCAATTATTAGAAATATAATATCAGCGAGAGCCTATGAATGATGCAAGACATAAATAGTTCTCAAGTGTTGGGGCAGAAGTCAATGAGACATCAGGTGGTTTTCTATTTCTACACATGCAAGAGTTGCGATGTTGTGCAACATCTAAATGATGCTGGAGTGAGTGAGGTTGTATTATCTAGCAGTGTTCTTTCATATGTCTCCCGCATTTATATCACATGCACTTAGAAGACGTGCAGACTGAAGAGCGGCATTAGCGTCATAAATGGCTGGCCACTTATGGCAACCATTAGCTGTGGAGAGTAGGACCATTCAATGCAGCTAAAGGAGCTTTCACTCACCCCACATGCCTGATGACCCTCCTTGACCTTTCAAGTAGCTGCCAACAGAATGGTGATCCATTGTCCTTCTTCCCCATCAGAAACACTTCAGCGCTGCCCTCACTAAAAAAAATGACATGCAAGATAGTGAGCTCAGGATACTGTTATGTGTAAGAGATGCATAACCCTGTACCTTCACAGCGGCTGGTCCCTTGCTCTTGATCGACCATGTTCAAAGAGAAATGAGGAAACATGTAACAGCAGGCTGGGTCGTGTGTATCATGTCGGCTAGGTGGCTATGAAGGGACTGGACTTACATCCGGGTAACTAGTATTTATCTGCCTTGTCTCTAACATATTGTTAATAATTAATAGCTGTCAGCCAACCCTCAGTCATGATTAAGACTAGAGGCTCAATTTGTCATCACCACAGTAATAGGACGTGACCTGTGGCCCATGGTGGGGTTTAAAGATGGGAAAACCTTTATCATGTGCTAATAGAATAGTAAAGAGGGTTGTCCTACATCCCCGCACTTCCCAAACAAATATCAATTGTCCTAATGAAGTGGGAACAATTATTTAGTGATCTCTGGGGTTTGGAGTGTGTTAAGACTGAAGTAAAACAGTGTAGAGTTAATTTATTGATTGTGAAGACAAGGATCACATTGAAGCTGGAGGAAGGGAGTGAGAGCCGCCTGAGACTGACCCAGAAAGGCGACCCCTTTCTGGGTCAGTCTCAGTGACATACCTCTGTCACTGGTGTTAACACCCACATCCATTTTCCATGGTAAATGGACTGAATTCATACAGTGCTTTTCTAGTCTTAAAAGCCTTTACAGTACAAGTCACACTAAGCTACAGTATATGTGCATAGTGCTTTCTCTATCACATCATTCACACAGGGTAATTCAAGGTTTAGTGTCTTACCCAAGGACATTTACGCATGCGGACTGGAGGAGCCGGGGATAGAACTACTGACCTTCTGCTTAGTGGACGACCCACTCTACTTCCTAAGCCACAGCGGCTCTTTACAGGTAAATGCTTTTGAATACAAATACATGAAAGTTGGTGGGATCTTCAACTGGTGTGCTCACATTTCTCTTCTGTCATAGTCAGGACCAAGCATTTATAAAGTTTGGATGTGCTGGCTTTTGTATACTTTCTGAAAATAGCAGGATTCAGATGTCCTCTGTTGTTCAGATGTGCAAATAGCCTCTATCACAGGAACGCAGGAGCATTGATGTGAGTTTGTGGAGGTTACAGCTCCAGTCTGAAGCTCTACCCATTACTGAACTCCTTGAGGGAGTAGACAGGATTGTGGAGAAAACAAAAGCTGGTGACTCACAGTACTTGGACATGAAACTAAATTGTTATAAATTTATAAATAACAGTATATTCTACTGTATATTGGTAGGGCTGTAAAATGCCGCCTTATATTTTCTTATGCTAAACACAACCAGCTGCTTTAATATAGAAAATCTAAGCTTGTACATAACCACTTTAACTAGGATTCATAACAGAGTGAAAAAGTTCTGTTAACATGTTTCTGTAGTTGTAGTTGAACTGTAAAATCTGGTAATATTATGTTACACCTGCATTAAAATAGATTTCTGACCTCTCGAGGGCAGAACAAGCTGCAAACACAACATTAACAGATTGGCCCTCATCTAGTCTGACTCACTGGGTGTACATTGTGAACATAAGCCTGCCATTGGGCATCTATTTCAGGTGGCACTCTACTGCGCTTCTGCTTCCAACCTCGTATTATTATTATTTAAAAAAAAAGACAATCTACAGACAGAAAATAGCAGGTTTTGGAAGAAGATTTGGATCGTGCAATCTCACAATTGTTGACACATTTATATTGTTTAATTGCATGTTCTTGGTAGCAAATTAGCCATTTTAATAACAGTGTTGGTTCCCCCCTGAACATTTAAGGGGAATGGGAGACGGCAGTCGGTTTATTCACCTTTTTTCTACACTGATTAACTGGCATAATTGGATTTAGACTTGTCCAAAGTGCACTTAATTATTTCAGCCAAAGACTTGTAAAGTAAACTCATAAGTAGTGTTGCTATTTGTCTGGTTCTCACTAAGAGCCTTTAGCTTAGTTCATTACTCAAATATTCTAGGCTTCAAAATGTCTTTGTGTCTGTATGTTTAGTTTATTACAGCCACTTTGGTTTAAAATTGCTTTTTGTGTATATGGTTATGTTACTTCTGGTTATGTTAAAAGTTAATTCAAACCCTTTAGCCATTCAGATTTAAGTGGCTGTCCATGGTCATAGTGTAAACAGAAGCAGAAATTGTAAAATTTGAAATCCCTCCAAACCTGAAGTTAAGTAAATGTAACAATCTAGATAGGAAATGTCCAATTGTTGCTGGTTTATAGTGACAACGGTTGCAACAGAAAATGAGCGAGGTGCGGAGTGTACAATGTTCAATCGTTTCATAAAAGAGCAGGGAAAAGGCTTACAGATGTAGTGAGGCTGTCGAAAGTCAAAAACCAGGGGGAGCAGTCCAAACTGTTCAACCAGAACCGACCAGGAAGCATGAGGTAATCCAGAGGCCAGAAAATCAGTCCAAAGATCCAACCTAAGAACGGTAAGACAAAAAATAAGCACAGGAGAGAGAAGCAGAACTATGCATCAGTGGAAAACAGAACACTCAAACAGAAGAGAGGGAACACGGGGGTTTAAATACACTGAGAAGTGATTGGTTAACACTAATGGAGAAACCCAAGTAGGTTCATTGATACATCTTTTTTCAAATCTTAGCTTCATACAAGTTATGCTGACTTGTATTTATTAAAACTTGTAGGTGCCAATCTGCATTGCACCACTTTTGGACAACTGACTTAAAATTTCGAGCAGCTTCCTTCTGCTGCGGTATCTGGATGTTCAGCTTGGTACCACTTGGTGCATTAAAAAAAGAAAACTTAATGAAAACACTGCAAGGCTTTTATTTTCCAACAAGGAAGCCGAACAAAAAAAAAGAAAAGAAAACAGGCAAAACAACTTATTCAGTTTGTGCTCAGCACATGTAACGCAAAATCAATATTGTCCAAACAAAGTACTGCACACACTATCACTGTTGTGCAATTATGTAAGTCACAAGCAATCATTGCCCACTGTTCCTCCGTGAACTTGAACACAAAACAGACATTGTGTGGTAATTTCTACAAATGTTTGACAGGTGGAGTTAAGACAATTGAGACAGCCCCCAAACAAATCCTGTAGAGAAACAGATGGAGCAGGAGAAGGAGAAACAGAGTCAAGTCTGTCCAATACCGAGGATTCTACCCTGTTAAATACGTTTAGGAAAATTACAGTGCTGAGCAGAGTAAAAGCAACAACTGTGGAATATTGTCTAAAAATCAATACTATACAATAACCGAGCAACACATTCTCCCTCTGTGAAGCCTATGTTTAGCTTTTTGTTTCTGTTTTTCTTATTTGAGACTGACATCGAGGTGCTGCGCAAACTCTACGTTAGTTTGTGAGGTTCTAATTGGTGGTGCTGCTGTACTAAATGATATCTAATTCTTATTTTTGTGTTTCTTTTTAAAGAATACAAATGTTAGAGCTGTTGAATATATTTGAAATGTAGTTTACTCTTCCCACATTAAACAAAATTATGTGATTGCAGCAACAATTTAAGGCATCTATGTTCTGGCTTTGTCTATGTTACATTGCTAGATTCCACCAAGAACCATAAAGACATCCAGTAATTACAGAGCAACATTTGGAGAAGTGAGTTTACTGCTTGATAGATGTACGTCTTCTTTTAGCTGTTTTTAGTTTGCAACAAGTCCTGAAAAAATATATGGCTCCTTATCAATTGAATAAAAGAAAGGTCAGACCTACAACAGCAATGTCAAGCCTGTTCTTCTTTATGGCTTCGAAATGCTGGAGCTTCGAAATGCTGGAGCATAGTAGGGCTTCGCCCTGCCATGCAGTACCTAGGGGTGCCGGCCACTTGGCACCCATAACAAGATCAAGGCCTTCCACAATGGATGCATCAGAAAAACATGCTGCATCATCTTGCCCCAAAAATATCTCAAATAAAGAATTTACAAGAAGACTAAGAGCCAGAGGGTTGTGCTAGATAGAAGACATTGTGCATACAATAGCTGAGGCGTGTCCTTAGAATGGATCAGAAGAGCATAGAAGACCACCTTGAGATGGACACCACCTGGAAAACAAGGTCAGACCATATAACATGGTGGTGAACTATGATGGGCAAACTGAAAGAGGGGTCTGACATGGACAGAGGCTCAACATGCAGCACAGGGGAGACTCAGATGGAGGCAGATCATTGATGCCCTATTCCACTCAGGGACGAAGAGGTAGCAATTAAATGCTGTTTTCACCAATGCTATGTTTGTAACTTTGTCTGTGTCTGCAGTTTGATGCTTAAAAGGCAACATAAACTGGATTTGTCTGAGCATTATTTTCATGATAAGAGCTATCGGTTGCACCTGAAAACAATGAAAAGGGATGGAAAGTGAATATACTTCCTGAAAATATACTGTACTTGAGTAACATTTTGTGCATGTAGTAGTATTCTTAATAATGATTCTATCTTCTGTCCTTTTATGCCTCTACTCCACATCTGCTCATGCATGTACTGCACATGGACACGCTTCTCCATATTTACCTGACAGCATTAACTCAGTTAAAGGTTCATCGTGTAGAATTTAGTGACATCTAGTGGTGAAGTTGTATATTGCAGCTGCATACCCCTCACCTCATCCTCTCCTTCCAAACATGAAAGAGAACCTGTGGTAACCTTCAGTCGTCATAAAAACTTAAAAGGTGTTTAGTTTGACGGTTTGGGCTACTGTAAAAAACACGGTGGCCTCCGTAGAGTGAACCGGCTCCTGATGTACATATAAAGTATTTAAATATAAAGGGCCAGGTAAAGAAAAGAACAATTTGTAGAATTTAGAGTCAATTTTGCGCTAAGACCCCATTGTGATGTCATGATGATTGACAGAGGGATGGGGGGAAACCTCCCCCTGCGTCCAAACACTGGTAGTGATGGGATGTATACTGTAGATTTGCTGAGGTTCTGAATGAGATGAGAGACTCAGCTGGTGTTTAGCAGGGCACTGGAAACTGGTGGTGATCGGGGAGGAGGAGGGTCCCAGCGGATCGCTAAAACAACAGCTGACAGCAAGGCACATTCTGATTGGATTACTACAACACCCACAGTCAGTTGTGTGTGTGTGTGTGTGTGTGTGTGAGACAGAGAGAGGGAGGGAGAGGGCGACAGAGAGAGAGAATAAATGAATAAATGAGTCATTCTCCTCCTGATTGAACTTATACTTGAATCTTCATAACAATGAGCTGACAGACAGTACTTACCCCACAGAACTCAGGGGAGACTGCACAGTCATTTGATCATTCTCTGTGGGTTTGTCACTACTAACGACATCTTTGATATTATACACTTCTATTTGATCCATTGTTAATATAAAAGTATTGATTGTAGCTGTAACTTTAAGTGGGCACATTCAAGTAATTTCAGTTTTCAATCATGCTGAGCATAAATGCATTTATTTTGCTGGATATCCATTGATGACAAACAAAAATATAAGAAGGCAAGGCTGCAAGGCTGTATATTTCTATTTTCTTTGGACTGATAAGACTTAAGAATTTGCCAATTTCTGTGTGGTAGATTAAAAATGATTTTTAATTATTGTTGATGAAAAATAAGTAATACAATAATTAGATCTTCACATGGAGACTCATTCTTGGGCCACATTGGAAGTGAAATGTTACATGGTCTGAGTTAATGATGTGATATAATTGGTGCCACAATGGTGGTTTGGAGCTACCAGGGCCCGAGGCTGGAAAGTGAAGGAAGTTTTCATGAGATAAGAGCAGAAAAGCAGACTTACAGGCAGATGGATGAATACGCAGGGTGGTGAGTAACAGGCAGGCACAGACAACAGGTAACAAATACACAGGAAGTAAAGCAGACAACAAATGAAGGGAATCCAGTGACTAAATGCACAAGGAATGAAAGGGTAACTGGGGACAGGTGGCGGAGCATGCAGACAATCACACAGGTGATACACTCATAAGGGCAGGAAGTAAAAGACAAATAGAAGAAATGATAAAAGGTTAAGAACAATACAGGGTATGACAGTATACCAATAAGTGTTGATCAGGAGGAAGGAGTATATCCCTGACAAGTTCTGGGCCGACACTAAAATGGAGGATAGGTCTAAATGATCATGAATTTGCTCTGTGACTAATCCTGTATGTATGAGGATATATGAGACATGTTTTCTCTTTGCTTTGTTTCCATTTTGGACTTGTTAATATATTGATTTACTTGTATTAAATGTTTTTTCAATGTACTCCATAATACAAAATGCAATAATTAGATAATACATGAATACATTACAATACAACTTTATGAAGGCGAATTGGTTTAGAACACCCCAAAATAAGATGCAGACATCCACTGAATCAATAACACAATTAAACACAATAACAGAGCTGATTTGTTATACAACTCATACAAACACATTAAAACACAAGCCTCACAGATATCCCAAGGTGCGCTATATGGACAGCCCCTCCATCCCATGTGCCAAGCCTTTCAAAAACTAATACAAAATTAAATGAATAGAAAAGAAAAACAATCACATTCACATGAACTGAATCATATCTAAAAGGGACTAATGTCTTTTATTTTAAAAATAAAATGAGCAAATACTCTGAGACACTTTGAAAACTACACTGGTTCTGTTTTTTTTCTTTTATTGAATAGTTTTGAGTCATTATGGTCCCATAAAGAGCCCCTGTTCACATGCTCACAAACACTGTCTTTTGTCTGCATGTAGCCCATTTATTCCATTAAAATAATTACCTGCCGGATCTTAACAGGTGCCAGTAGAAAAGGCTCCAAATGTATTAAAAGCTTGTAGTGTGTCGTTAGCTCACCCACCTGACAGTGTGGTACAGCTCACCTTGACACACAGGGAAAAGGTCCTTCCTCTTCTGACAGATGAACTTGAAGCCCGCCCTCTGAGACTTCAATCCTTCCCACTCTTCACTTCTCTCTGCTCACTTCAATTTTTTATGTATTGCATATTTAATCACATGTTCTCTGAAAGATCAGGCTGTCAAAATGTACCTGAAACACACAAAAAAAGTGCATCTTAATTAGATGGAAATGTGTAAGAAGGCTCAAGAGTCTGAGGCCACTAAAAACGTCAGTGTCTGTTACACCCCATTGAATGAAAGGACTGTCTGAAACATGAAACATAAAAACTCCTCAGTAAAATATATATTCATATAATGATTATAATTATTTAATGAAATGAAGGCCAATGCTAATAAAATCCTTGACAGGGCAGAGATGTGATGGACGTCTTTGAGTTAAAAACATCTGCAAAGGAAGTATTAAAAGACACAAAATATTCAAAGTGACTTCAGATAAAATCTGGATTTTGTCTGAAATTAGAGTTTAATTATATTATGAGACTCTTCTCCCAAGAAAAACAGCAGCATCGAGTCATTTCAGTGAGTGTCCCAAAACAACATCTGTTTATGTTTAAATGAAGAGCCCTCCAGCAGCCGAAATAATTAGGAAATAATATGAGATGATCCAGGCCTGTGGAGAATTTATCTTTGGCAATCGCCGATACATTACACAAACAACTTCAGCCCAACTTGCTCTGAATGTAAATGTAACCTGCCGAGATCAGGGTGTAGGTTTTGCAACAAGCGTGAACTTCAGGGCAGGGAAACAGTTTGTTTAAATATAAACAGTGTTGAAACTACCGCAGCTGAGATGGTCATTGTTGTGGAAGAAAACTCATAATTGACATGTTATGGGTTTAAATGCATCTTCAAATCCACTGTGTACACTGCCTTTTTAATAGTGCAGGGTTTATATTGGCAGCGCTGCAGGCTCAGCAGTAACCTCTGATAAACCCTTCAAACACGAGAAATCGCACCTCAAAGCCCAATGCAAGCAATCATGTCGTTCAACATGGAAACGGTTGCAAAACCTGCCCCTTGCTGTGGACCTAATAAATGCTGATTGGTTTAGATGTTCCATCCGTCATGATCTGCTCCGTTCCTTCATTGGACTTTGTTTCATTTTAAAATGTCTGCGTGTAAGTTGTACTTCCTATTGTTGCGTGTTTTGCCTGTTTTCTGTTGTCCCTGTGTTTAAATAGTCAATCAGTCCTGAACCTTGTGTTTCCACCTTTCAGTCGCCAGAATTTCATGTTGCTCACCATGTGATGCTTTTCTCTTCTATTCTGTTCTTAATTTCTTGACACGTTAACGCCCTGTCCACACTGATGCAGGTATTTTTTTTAAACAAATGTTCAGTATCTCGTCTACATGCAGTGTTTTAATAGTCAGTTTCAATAAAATAGATTTTTATTTGATATGTATTGTTTTCTGTTAAAACAACAAACTAATGATGTTGCCACTACACAATATTAGGATTACAGTATACACAGAAGTACATAGTGTTCTGGGAGAGTGTTCTTTAGTAGGGCTGTAATGATCCTCAAACTGAGACCAAAATCATTGTCCAAATGTCCACAATATCACAATATCGCAATTCCTGAAGACAGGACAGCGACATGTCCCCCTGCCCAACCCCACATGCTGCCACAACTGCAGGTGCAGCCTGTTGAGCTGTCATTACGTTACCCCCGGGACACAGTGGCTGCTGTTGCACCGCAGAACGGCTGCATGTCCTGGTTTTTTGTTATTTAGCCTGTCTGCTGCAGTTCGCAGGGCCTTGTACTACTTAGCTGGATTTGCAGTTCGGGGTTTACAGCTCGTTCACTTCTAATCAGGGTAAATCATGGAAACTTATGCTGAACAACTAACCTGCTCCGGATCAGGTTAAGTTGGAGATAAGAGATCAAGCAGTATAAAAGCTCCGCCCACTGACTAATCAATTCCTTTGAAAACGACATCCCCATTCAGACCACATCATTTTACCTACTGATGAGTATCTTTTTGGAAGATATAAATTCTCATCAGAGGGAATAATAAACCTCTGTCAGCTGCTGGAGCCGTATATAACCAACCTGAAATGATTCACAATCACTTGTCCTTCCTAAATGGACAGATTGAATTCCCTGAAGTTTAACTGACTGCGTTATACTGTGATGATTAAGTGTGCCCTTAATTTATTTGAGCAGTGTATGTACAGTAGGTATCGTCTTAATAGATCCACGGCTAGCTAGTTTTGCAACAGAGATGGTGGCAGGAAACATGGGAAGAGTGACAAAGTGGATGACATAAGCTTCCTAAATGGAATAAAATAATGCTTCACATTTTTTTTTATGTCTTCCCCTAACAGATCTGAATTCATATAGTGTGTCCAGACATGTGTGCAGTAGCTGTCTTCCCTGCAGGAAATGACTCATAAGAGAAAATCCCCCCTTCCTCCCTCCTTCCTCTCTCTGTCATGTTATGACCACCTTGTCCACCGTTTAGCACGGGATGGCTACCACCTTCATCCTTGATATGAACATTGCAGAGGGAATTACTGTCCAGCTGAGAGCAGTCTGACTCAGCTCTCTCCCCATACAAATGAGCTTGGATGGCCCCGGCACTGAGGTGTACTAAAGTGCTGTCGTGCACGTTCCTCAATCTTAGGTACGGTTTTTATTATTTTATCAATATTTAATGATATAAATGCTCTTAAAAGACTTCATTGTCAGCCTCTAGAGGCTTAGCTGAATGTGCAGACATTTTCGGTTTAAAGGCAGCCTGAAAGCTGAGGCTGTCATTGATTCGTATTTGGAATTTTCAAACAACATGCAATTTTCTTTCAGGCTAGATGGCTGTGCTTTGGTTTGAAAGAACAGAAGAGAGGGAAGAAGAGAGAAGAAAGACATTTATATTTTCCAGCCAGCAGCAGTAACTTACAGTAACGCTGCATGCATGCCAAGTATGTAATTTTGAAAGTACTGCAAATGTAAGCTTTCCTGAAATTATAGTGCAGCGCAAACATATCCACCTGTACCTCTATGTGCTGTTTGAGCATTTTTAATGTGGAGAGCAGAAATGCCTCTACAACAGCGGCAGCCTGTGTTCCATACAATGATAAAAACAACAGATAGTGCAGTTAAACACGTCCATTTGGTGCAGCAGATGCCCCATCACGGCTTTGATGCTGTCACAGTGTAAAGCGTAAGTAATGCACATTGCAACTCTTTCCATATCATTCAGTGCTGTCACACTTGATGCCCACGGTCACATCACTCATGGTGATGAGAAGCGACTCCAGCTTTCGCCGGCGGCGCCTGCCGGCTTTCTGCTTGCTGATGACCTCTTCATCCTTTCAGAAGTGTTCCTTCTCGAGTTCCTCCTGCCACTCCATCAGAGCATAATGAGTTTTAAAAATGGATGAGAACACAAGCAATAATAAAGTCATGACCAGAATGCTGTTTACTTTTGGTTGATAAAGTGCAATGTAGAACTGCATTTTGACCAAAAGTACCTGTCGCTTTTAGACCCAGAAACTTCTCAAGCGACTCAAAGGTTCCTGCAGACAAGTGTTTCCACTGTAGACTAAAGACCAGTGGAGATCACCACAACAAGCTGTCCCACTCAGTCCAGCAAGCGGTGGTAATGCAGAAGACTATACAACTGTGATGACGCTGTATAAATCAAGCAACAACAATAAAACACTTAAGGAGACTCAAATTGTGCAACTGTTAAATGTAATCCAATGCTTTCAAGTTTGATTATAGAATCAGCCCTAGAAAAGGGACAAGCACTCATAACAAAACATTTTCAAAACTCCTGAAATGCTAGACTTAGATTACGCAAACTGATTTTATGAGTTATTGTGGCGATTGACCAGCTGAAATAAAACACTGGCGGCATGTTCGGTGCAAGTATAACATATAAGCATTGTCTCATGAGACTGCAGGGTCTGTGGTCACACACAGAAATCAATCAAATTTTATTTGTATAGCCCATATTCACAAATCACAATTTGTCTCATAGGGCTTTAACAAGGTGTGACATCCTCTGCCCTTAACCCTCAACAAGAGTCAGGAAAAACTACTAAAAAACCCTTTTAACAGGGTAAAAAGAACGTAGAAACCTCAGAGAGCCACATGTGAGGGATCCCTCTCCCAGGATGGACAGAAGTGCAATAGATGTCAAGTGTAAACATGACCAAGATAAAGGTTTTAGCAGCATTGATAAGGGTAAACAGGTGAATTGGTGGATTAATGTCATTAACGGTCAAGTATCTGAGGAGAAGTACTCCTCTCTGTATCAGCAGTCCTGGTGCAATCATAGTCTATGGTCAGCAGCCAGCAAGATCATGATACACCATCAAGATCGGATGCCACTATAGTCCACAGTCATTGTCCACTGCCGCCATTTAGGATCCATCATCAGCTGCCACCTCGGTCGTGGTCCACCACCATTATCGGATGCCAACACGATAAAGGATCCGCCTTTATTACCACGATCAGCCAGCACGATACAGAATCCGCCATACTGGATCCACCATTACGATCTCTGATACACGATCCACAGAGCCTAATCCATGATGTGGCCACAGCTGCGGCCCTGGATCTGCGGACGATAAGGCAAAGGGACTCCGGGGAAGAAGTCAAGTCAGTAACATGTATTGATGGGATATGAATTACATTGATGTGATAACAGTTTGAGAAGTGGAAGGAGAAGCTGGAAAGAGAAGCTCCGAGTGTCATGTGTCCCCCGACCTTCTAGACCTATAGCAGCATAACTAAGAGCAGGTCCAGGATAAGCCTGGACCGGCTCTAACTATAAGCTTTATCAAAAAGGAAGGTTTTAAGCCTACTCTTAAATGTACAGATGGTGTCTGCCTCCCGAATTGAAAGTGGGAGATGATTCCACAGGAGAGGAGCTTGGTAGCTGAAGGTTCTGGCTCCTACTCTACTTTTAGAGACTTTCGGGACGACAAGTAATCCTGAGTTCTGGGAGCGCAGTGCTCTAGTGGGGTTATATGGTACTATCAGCTCTTTGAGGTATAATGGTGCCATATTATTAAGGGCCTTGAAGGTGAGGAGGAGGATTTTAAATTCTATTCTAGATTTAACCGGAAGCCAGTGTAGTGAAGCTAATACTGGAGAAATGTGCTCTCTTTTATTGGTTCTTGTCAGGACACGTGCTGCGGCATTTTGGACAAGCTGCAGAGTCTTTAACGATTTACTGCTGGAGCCTGAGAATAAGGAATTACAATAATCCAGTCTGGATGTAACAAAAGCGTGGACTCGTTTTTCTGCATCCTTTTGCGAGAGGACATGTCTGATTTTTGCAATATTACGCAAGTGAAAAAAGGCGGTCCTAGAAATTAGTTTTAAGTGAGAATTAAAGGATAAATCAGGGTCGAAGATCACTCCCAAGTTCCTGACTGTTTCATTGGAAGCAAGGGCAATGTCGTCTAGCGCAGCTATATTATTAGATATTGTATCTCAAAGGTGTTTAGGGCAGAAATCACAGAAACTGAGAAGGTTATTTGACAATGATGGGTGATTATTTGTAAATATTGTTCTCCTGTTCTACTTGTTTGTGTGTTTATACCTCTGAAACACTTACAGAAATTAATACAAATTTGAATGCAATGAAACTAAATAATTGGGGTTAGGGTTAGTAAATGTAATCATACAACTGCAGAATTGTGCAAGAGTTCTCTTGAGGGTGCGTAGCTTCTGTTCTTATACTAAGAACAAAATCCCAGATAATCAAACATTGGTGAATGTCAGAATCTTCGTAAGAACTGCGTTATTTTTTTTCTCTTTATTTTCTTGTTAAACGTGGCGCTGATTACCCAATATGCAACTCATCCTCCGACAGCTGAGTTAAAGATTTGTGTGTGTTTAGCTAGAGGTGGCTAATGTAGCCTGCAGGTTTGGGCCTCAAGCAGATGTGGTAAATGAGGTCTGGAAGGCTGCTTCTTTCGAACTGCACACCCCCAGGTTCTGTGCAGCCTTCACCACCAACCAATGCAGTACAACCCACCTCAGTGTGAAGAAACACACTGTGACACACACAATCTGTTGAGTTCACATTTAACTTCAGGGTCTCTTGCCCTTGCAGTGAATGAAACAGAAAAACACAAAAATAAACACAAAAAAAAACAAAATTATATAATTTCCTAAACTTTTCACAGATTTTAATTATTTTCCTGTCAAATTATCCTAAATTAGGCGAGGGCTTCCCAGGCACTTTGGAGGTGACACCCAATCTGCAATCCTTAACAGCCCCCAGGCTGTGTATGAATAGGATCCTGTTCATGTTGAATAATTAATTAAATTAATTAATCCACTTTGTGTGGTGGGCCTGAGCCGAAGGTCAGAACAACAGACCATCCCACAGAATATCAATGGATTTCTTAAATTTATCAGTACATTTTTAACTCAGTATGAACAGATATTAGTCTGGCACATTTTTAAACCAGTATCTGGCATAATCTCATTTCCTTGCTATCTGTTACTGTCTTTATCAATGTATTAAGAGGAGCCATATATTAAGTCCCTCATCCCTTTACCCTAAGTGCAGATCTCCATGAATTTCTTTAAATATTTCAACATTTTCGCTGATTTCTCCAAAAACACAAAATGGATGTTGAATCTGGCATGTTTGGGGGACTGTTATTTTGGAACTTTGTAAAAAATACAAAAAAAACTGACTTTCAGACCAGACACAGTGAGGTGCTAAAAACACCAATTTGTAAAGCTTAGAGCAAAGAGCAAATACAATTACTAAAAAGTAAGACATATATAAAAAAAAAATACTTGTTACTAAAACTGGACATACTGTTCCTTTCCTTTAAAAAGTGTCCCTTTCCTGAATTAGTCTTTAAAAAATGTATGTCGGAAAAAGTTCCTTAACAGCCACCAGAGCTCTAAAAGTCTTCATATTACCTCTACAGATATCATATTTAAGACGAAGCAAGCAAACAAACAAATGTATTTAAAATAAACAGCAAAAAATCTGTTAATTGTCAAAACTGATATCTGCAGATATTTGGCATCTCGACTGACTTCTCTGCAAGCACTTGGTTTAGTCTACCACTAAAAAAAAACCACCATATCAAAATACCATAATGCTTAAGACAACAAAACAACTGAACAATTTCTAAGGTCTGGTAACTTTGCAAGTTCTAGTAACTCTTACAGAAGCGCTAGTTTCTATGATCAAAAGACCTCAAGTTTTTAAGTGCAGTTCATAAACACAGAAGGATGATTACTCTTCTCAACTCAAACAGGGCTCCTTTAGTTTGAAGAGGACCACTTGTGTAATGAGTACCACCAGTCTGGTCGAATCTCAGATCATCAGCAGATGAGTTTCTATAGATTTCACTCTTTGCCAGAAACAAAGTTGTTATTAAATGTAGAGAATAGGACGACCCATATTAAAGCTATTTATGAAATTTTAAGGATAGACCACGGTGCCCCTCTTTGAAACGAAACACAGTGAGAGGCCCTTTCCTTTTCTCTTTGATGTGGTATTGAGAAATTGAAGCTCAAGTCTAAGCTGCTGTGTGTTTCCTCTTTAAGGAAACGCTCATGAGGATTGTGAGAGGGCGAAGTTATGGAGACTTTGGTGATCTGAGGGAGCCTGGTTCACTCACACAGACATCAAGCTTCAATGAGAACTGAATGAGAGTGTACTTGCTGTGCTCTGTGGATTCTGCCCACTATTCAGGATTATTTAGAATTCAAATGGAACAAAAATAAGAGACACCCTGTGTTTCAAAGCTCAGATGGTCAAAGCTCAGAATGTAATCACTCAATCATTTTTTCTGAATTCATGTATGTGGCAAATAATTACATGTCGCATAATATGTTTTGAACTTGTTGCTTTGAATGAAAAAGAAAACTGAAATTGCTTTTATAAGAAAAATATTCCATTAATGTATTTTCTGTGATCATTTTTATGACAGATAAACAAATCTGTATTGGAATTGAAAAAATATATTTAACATTAGCCCACATAACCACATCTGCCTTTAGGTTCTGTTGCCTACAGCTGAGGGCTGCTTCAGGTTATTTTTAAATCTCTTGAGGCAATTTCTCTCCTCATACATGCAGCGTCGAATGATGGCTCTTGGGTGGTCAATCAATCAATCAATGTAATTTGATTTGTATAGCACGTAATCAAATCACAATTTGTCTGATAGAGCTTAACAAGGAGAGACATCCACTGTCCTTAATCCTGAAGAGACAGGATGGACAGAAGTGCAAAAGATGCTGAACACATCAACAAAATTGCAATATTTACAACATTGATTAGAAGACACAGTTTTTAACATAATGGGAAGGTGTGTCAATGTTTAAAGTACTTATACATACGAAAATCTCTGATAGAGATGAAGGGAGCTGCAATGACAAATGTATTGAGGAGTTATTGCCAGTAATGGTAGAGTATGTGAGTAGGCGTATTGTATATCAAGCAGTCTTGTTGTAATCATAGTGATACTGCATGTCAACCAAAGGTGCCAAAGGTTGCACAAATAGTTTTTGTGCTATATGGGACATATTCACCATTTACCACATGGTGCACTTTTAGTTCACATCCAGATTACACCATGCATAGAACAATGCATGTTTGCCTAAATAGGCCCAGATTTGTTTTGGGATATTTGAGCCACATTTTCCATTTCACAAACGAGCCACTTCAGTTTTGTTTGGGGCCACAAGAAGGCCAGAAGTGCAGCATCCTTGTTCAAAGTGGCCAACATCTGAATACTTACAAACTGAATATATTTAGCATGGGTATACAGTATGTACCATAAACCCATGTGTTTATCAGGCACAAATGTGGCAGATTGTGCCCCTAACGCGAGCTGGGTTTCTCACCTGCACAAGGCTGGAGACTGATCCGTGGTATTTGTTGGAATGCTGAAGGTGCAGCCCTCTCCTCTTTGCAGATGGATTTTATGGAGGATGGCACACATAATAAGATGAGGCATGTTAGCAGAGGTCAATTAAATATTAAGCTGGATTTACTGAGGTCACGCAATTTGCTTCAGGTTTTTGGGGGAAATTCTTCAGGGAATCCATAACCAGGATTTACAAGAGCCACAGTGAAGGTTGTATGAAATATAGACTTGCACGTAAGTGAGAATGTATCATCAGACATCCTTCGTCATTTGCAGAATGTGACCTGGATGGGAAAAGGCGCAGTCAGGTCAGCTGACTATAAATGAGTGACTGTCTTACTATATAATAAGATACTGAGTACATGCAGAATGTGACCTCCATGAAAACTGTACAACATAATTGCACAATTCTATTTTCTTAATTCCTAATTTCTATATATTTTCACAGCAAAACATACAGCGAAAATGATCTCAATGTCTTTATCTGTTCAATATGTCACAAACATTAATATACCATATCAAAGCAAATGCGCTCTGTATACACTATGCTTCACACTGTAGAGTCCTTACATCTGCTTGAGTACATAGGCTACTTTTATTAGAGGGAATAATGAGAAATCGCAGGTGAAGGGCAGATAGGCTATTTCTGCGATGCACTCTCTCTCTTGCATTTGATGGTTTTAGTTATGTATGATAGCAAACTGAGCGTTGGATGGTATTTGGTCAGAAATGGCAATAAATGCATCCACCCTCATGGGCCTTGGAGGGTTCAGCGGGTGGATGGTCTGAGATGCTAATGGTAGTAGTAGTGTGGCATTGCATGTTGTTCATGTGTGACCTTAAATGTCCCGCTGGTGGAGTGTCCATACAGCATGAGGCTGGTTCACATCAGGACAGGTGTTGAGTCTGTCTCAGTCAGTCGCTCCTCTAACACCTCGCGGCTCGGTCTCCCTCACTACACAGTCCACACCCCCCTCTCTAATCCCACAAAAAGTTGAGAAAGCATATTAAATGGAAGTGAGGGAGAGTTGCTACTGTTGCTAATTGGATTGGAGCTGGTGGGCATTGGCTCTGCGGCACAACGGGAGCAAACGAGAGTGAACAGGCGGATTCTCTTTGGCTGATGTTCAGTTTATTAGGCACAGAGAGAGGTAATTCACTCAGATCAAATGGATTCTGCACTTGTTTTTTTTTAATCTATAGACAGCACTGTGAGGTTCGCTCGGTGGTTAGCTCTGTAACCCCACAGCAGAGAAGTTCTGGGATCGAACTCCTGCGGGCAGTTTTTTTTTTCTAGAGTTACTTAGATTTTACTTTTAACACGAGAGCTACACTGCATGTCCACTTTAGATGGACGGTTTGACAAGCTTTTAGTGACAGGTTTGAGGTGAAACCACACAGAAATCAAGAGAATTGGTTTCGTATAGAGTTTTCGCAACAAATACAGGAACCTCTGTGTTTTATTCTGACACAGGAAACTGAGACTCAGGAGAAGAAAGCACATGGGAGACGAGGGTGCAGGTAAATGTTTACACAATGTCCAAGATTCAATACACTGGAAAGTCTGAATCAGGCAAAGAAAAAATCAAAAGACCAAAAACACCAGCGAGGTTCATACAGGAGAGTGCTACACTTCTCACATGAGAGAGGCAACAATGATAATCCAGAAACTGGGAATGAACAAAGGAGAGTGCATGTGGGGTTTATTGGCAGGGAGCATGGTGACAGATTTAGGTGTGTGTGTGTGTGTGTGTGTGTGTGTGTGTGTGTGTGTGTGTGTGTGTGTGTGTGTGTGTGTGTGTGTGTGCGCCACATCTGGGTGTGAAGTGACCAGGGTTCGTGAACTAATTAATGACTGACTGAAAGATTAAGTAACCAGTCAAGTAAAACAGGTAAGACAGAATGAGTGGAGAATGAATAGATGTTACATTTACTATGTTTAAGTAGTCACTAATATTCCAGTATTAACTTAATTAAGACAATAGTCTGAGTAAGACTATGCCATGTAAACAGAATTCTGTTTACCTTGACTCCATGGAGGTCATAATCTGAATAACGAATAATCAAATTAAGACATGTGGAGTATTCATATTATGTTGACATGTATACGTCTTCATATTATTATAGCGTCCTATTGTTGTAGCTTTTGCAAGGTACATCAAACTATTTCAAAGTGGGGTTTTAAAACCATTAGAATAACATTGGACATAATGACGTGAGTCAACATGTTATCAGGAATATTAATGAAATATTCCATTAGCAACTCATGTAAACACTGTAAAGTAATGATCTCATTCTGTCAATCTATCGGTCAATAGTCCGAATATTGGTGTCCATGTAAACGAAGTCACTGTCTGCCCTTCCTGTATCTCAGTTTTCCCAAGGACTGCTCTCCCGACCAACATTAAACTGGTGGTGGTGTGGACCCAAAGCTGGGAATATTTTCAGGAAGTCTGCAGTTCCTGACTGACTGCGGTCTGACTGCGGTCTGACTGTGTTCGGCTTTAATGCAGTAAATCACAGTGGATTAATAAGTGACAAGCTTTTACTCAAAACCACAACATATGTCCAAAGACAACTCTACACAACAATGCCACTTTTCTGGAAAAAAAGAGCTCTTCTCCAAAAGGCAAAACATAAGTATTATTAATTGTACATTAAAGTTGCCCTGTATACTTTTTTTTAGTTACCTGACTCACTGAGATAGTTAAGTTAACTGAGTCACTACTATCACTAAATAAATCAGTAGCTTTTAGCCATGAAGCTCTTCATCTGTGACTGGGATCACCGTCTACATAGCCCACTGAAGTGCTTTTGAATTTTTATGTGCTCACTTGCTGTTGTGAATACTGAAGGACCTTTCAATGGTGATGCAACAGCTCAGCTTAGGGAAAAAAACGGAATGGACTATGCAGAAAACGACTAGAAATCTTTAAACTGACCTGAATAAAATTTGAAGCAGAAAAATGATTCATGTCTGTGAAGATTCCCTGTCATGCAGGTCGTGGTCATCGAAGAAAACATGAATAAAGGGCAACAAGACTTGGTTGTAGATACTTGAGGAATTCTTTGGAAGGGACAGGTGACTGACGCATGTGCTTCCCTGTCTGCTGCACAGTGGTACAGTGAGAAATCATTGGCAAAAATGTGGTGCTTCACCATCATGAACATGCCCTTGTGCATTTAGTGAACAGACAAAACAGAGACCCACACTTAAAACACTGCTTCATACTTAATGACTATTATTTTGACTAAAACGCTGCATTCAATTAGTCCCATTACATGTGCAGAACAATACCCACTATGCCACTAATGTCAAATGTCCCCTATCAATCAAGGTGTCAGGAAAGATTTTTCTTTTTTTAATCCTTGTTTGGGAGATTTAATATTCTGCATCACCCTATAGTGGTGTAATGCACCTTAGGTAATTATATAATTTACAATAATTTATTTTATTCATAGTAATAAAAATATATTTTTGGAACCAACATTAGCTTATAAAAATATCCCTTATAGATAATTTTAAGCAAAGCGTTGATTCGACCAAAGGTAGAAGCAAATGTAGCTGAGCAGTGTAACAACAACAAAGCCTCATTTCAGTATTGTCAATAATTAATGCATTATCATTGATCAAGTTTACAGATACATTGCTATCATCATATCTTAGCTGTCCTTGTAAAATGATTCATAATAAACCTATAATGTCAAGGTCGCCACACACTATTAAATTATATGTGGAGTTTCTCTTTTGGACAAATATATGTCTGAACTTTGTGTTGCCAAACCTTTGTTGTGTTTTCTCAATCTGTCTCCAAGAGCATCACGGTGCATTCTCTCTCCTCCGTTGGTTTCTATTTGGCTTCCTAAGTCAAATGTACATCTTACGAAGGAATTATATTATAAGGGAAACATGTGGTGAATGTGGATAATCTCCCTCTGACCTTACCTACATTATGCACTGTGCCATCCTCACTAAGAGATGCCTGAGAAATAAGAATGCACACCATGTGAACGAGTAAAAAAAAAAATCATAAAGCAGAAACCATTAATAGCTCAACACAGGTGATTGTTATTGGAAGCAGGGATCTGGAATACACACACACACACACACACGCACGATAAACTGCGGACAAACGCCCTATTCTGCTATTAAGAGAGAATACTTTGAGTTGTCAGTTTCTGCTTTGTGGCGACGCGTTAGAGAGCCAGACAATCCATGATACATACCCTCCTGACAGGGTTTAAACCAGATCTCACTAAATTATAGATATTAGCATGAATTATCAATAAGAAAAGGTTGTTGAGACCAAGGGCAGCGAAGGATGTAACATTCTCCATGCTCAACACCTCTTTATTACTTCAGATGCTAAACAGTACTCTGAATGAGAAATGGCTGCCAATGTCTTTGTCTCCCTTTCTTCCTCACTTTACCTATATAACAAGAGGTTGATGTGGGACTTGTTGGAATATTTATGCAAGTTGCTATTGAGTTGCAGTTCTGCCAAGAAGAGCTTGTCCTTTCTCCATTGTATTCTGGCAGCACATTTCTACAAGCCTCACAAATATAAGAAAAAGGTCCATTATTGTTCTGGGAACAAGATATCAAGTATTAATTTTCAGCAGCCAGCGACGTTGGAAAATATGATTTATTTTTGATACAGTAATAAAAGTGAGTGTGTGTAAATTTGGCAGAACAGGCATTAGTGGAATATTGCTGAATCTTTTTTTTTTCTAATCTTTTTAGAATATCCATTAGATACTGCTTGTCTGTGTCCATCAGTAGAGATGGCATAACGCTACAGAGGGAACTCGAGATCTACCTCAGCGTAGATTGACCCTGTCTGATACAAACAGTCCAAACATGAAACTCAAAATCTTCACTATCACAGTTGATGCATGACCCAGTTTTGTAAGTTGAGACCGTGAACAAGCTTTTTGGTAAAAACCAGAGTGTCTACTCACATGGAATGGATTCATATGTGTAATGAGAATATCTGCAGCAGTGATATCTAATCTCATCACTCTCAACTATTTGCTGTGGAGCAGGCTTGGTGTTCCATGGTGGGGAAGTGGGGATGTTAATGTCGAAATCCAAAATGTAATGCCAGTTTTAACCCAATAACCCTGTTCTCCACTACCTCTTCACAAACTTAACTTAAAGAAAAAGTTGGGGGCCTTGCTGCTCAGAACCTGGCATCACTCCCTGCAGCATTTTCTTTGTCTTTCTACTTCCTCTCCTCCTCCTTCCCTCGGGCAAGCCAACACTGAGCAGGTTTTTCCGTTGCCCAGACCAGTTCTGCCCTCGGCCATTTATTTTGCTCCAGATTGGCTTTTACAGTACGTGCAACCGCAGCCTCCACTTTTCTCATGGTTATTGTAGTGATGCCTGCCTAAGACACCTCAAGGTCATCTGGAGCTGGAAACTGCAGGTGTTTATTTTCCTGAGCCGCAAGAAACTCTTGGATTTGACGGATGAAATGTACGAATGGGCTCAATGTTAATATACCTTCTTACTGTGCCTGTCTTGTCTCAGGTGCTGGATTTTGCTTTTGAGCCAGTGCATTTGCATTACTGTGGAAGGAAACCTTGCTAAATGGACAATGAGGCCACACGGCTGTTAGAGCGAAGTTAAAAAAATTCTCTCTAAATCTAATCGAAGTAATTTCCTGACTGTGGAACTGCTATGTGAATGTATTTATTGAGTCACTTTAATTAAAAAGGAGTTATGATTATTATATCGGCAACCTTGTTAACACATTTAGGTTTACGCTCATTCTTTGAATTTATTGCAGCATGAAATTGCCTTAGATTTCTTTTCATTGTATTGCATCATAAAATTAGTTGCATATCTTTTAAATGAACCACTTCTCTTTATCACAGGTTGTGTGATTAAGGCTTCGGACACAAAACTTCCTTCAAGACCTTTAAAATGATGTATCATTCACGTTCCAAAAATATAGCAATACTAACAAAGAATACATTTAGAATCATTAATAAAAAAATGAAATAAAAACATGAATAAGATGACACATTTCATATCTAGTTGCCTGAGCAACGAGCATGTATGAAAAACCACTAAATAAAAATCCTATATGCATGTATTTTGTAATTATTCTTACATGATTAGCCAAAATCAGATCAATTAACAAACATTGGGTTTTAAATGAAGACCTCTACAAATATTTTAATTTTTTTATCTAATAATTTCACCATCACTTCACGAGCGTCACTTGAAAAAAGACAAAATAAACTTAAACACAACTTTGATTTATATCTTCATAAAGTAAATGGATACATGTTGAACCTCTTAGTACACAGTTTGTGTGTTATTATATATTTGATTATTTTAAGGTCGGTTTTTGCTTTCTATTACAGCGGAGAATGCCTTGTTTAAACCTAAAAGTGCAAGAGAAAGGGCTGCTTCATAAATGTAGGTTTCAAAAACTACAATTAGTTCCTCCAATACCACCAAATGTTATTTTGATTAAATAGCCTCTGTTGTTGAAATGCCTGTCTTACTTTAATTTATTTGGACTTGTTAATTTATTGAACTCCTTTGGTAGTTCTTTGAGATTAAACAACATTTCAACATAACCATTGTTGCCTGCTGTGAAAGAGTGTCTTTGTTAATTTTCTCAGTTTGAAGAGTTAGTTTTTCATTAAAGGTGAAGAACCGGCAGCTGCTTTCTGTCAGAGCCACTTTGTTCCAGAGTCAACACAAAGACAACAAGCAAGGCTGCTCCCAGTGACTCCGTCAGGGTATTGTTTTCGCCTCTGTGTGTGTGTGTGTGTGTGTGTGTGTGTGTGTGTGTGTGTGTGTGTGTGTGTGTGATGCATGGATGGATTTTCTACAAACTTGGTGGGAATATTACTTGGAAGGGTGATGACTAACTTTTGAAGCTGATCGGTCAAAGGTAAAGGTCAAGAAAAACACGACGAGATTACCCAATATCCAAATATCTCCCCAAAGGAGAATTAAACAAAGTTCATATTCAGCAGAAAATTATTCTGCTTCCTGGATGACATCCCATCATGACAGGGTCACAATGAAGTCATAAAATTACACCATCCAAAAATGCATTTTTCGTGGCATCTCTCCATCCTACAAAGCTATCGTGTAGTATAAATGGAGCGATGCCTGCGAGCTAGTTCAGGAAGCCAAGTCGAGCTGCGATGCTCCAATCATGTGACACACATCATGTGACATACCTCACTCTCCACAACCATCTATAATACACACCCACCTTATCAGTTGGTCTATTTAAGCAGAGAGAAATTTCCCATCATCCCCTTCGCTCGCACTGCTGCTGCAGTATTGCTACCAGTTGCATGAATTGGACATCCAGTGTCTGTGCCGTGGCTCCCGCGGGCCTCTCGGCTGTGCACCGCATCCTGCCCGCAGCGTTCATTCATCGGGTCTGAGCCACGAGGACCTTTTCAACTACTTCTTGATTCAGGGGAGGCTCCACGAGGCCAAAAACAAACGCCGGTGGCAGCGTTGCAGGCGGCCTCCTGCCGGGGCCTCGCTGCTCCACCAACTACTCCCTCACCTCGATGTTGTCCCTCGAGGCAGAGGAAGCACGACTGGATCCGCTGAAGCTTCCATCCTGTCCCCTCTGCTGAATGAAATCTGCACTGAACGTTATGAATGAAAAAATTCAGTCTACACATAATACACCATCTTCCCTGCACGTGATGTAAACAACACTGGCAAGCCAGCTCGTGTTTCAGTACTTCCTGGTATGTCACTACCACAGGATTATGGGAGCTGTAGTCCCAGCTCCAGCCATGGGTTCGAGGCTCCTGTCTCCTGCGGCAACACTTCCTGATTCCCATAGGAATCAAATTCTAGCAGGTAATCTGTTTTCGTTATTCTGGAAACATCCAATTATATGAATATAATAACTATATGTGGGTAGAGTGGTCGTCCTACAACCAGAAGGTTGGTGGTTCAATCCTCAGTCTTCCCATCTGCATGCCAAAGTGTCCTTGGGCAAGATACTGAACCCCTCAAATGGCCCCTCATAGATGTTGAATGCACTAATTGTAAAATCGCTTTGGATAAAAGCATCCACCAAATGACATGCAATGTAATGTAATATGTATACGCATATATACACATAAGAAAATATGCATATATCAAAAGAATAAATCTCTTGACAGGCCATGACATCCGCTAAGAAAACCATAGTTGATTTCAGGTATTTTTCGTAGTTCCTAAAAATCAATGATCCTATTTTGAAAGCTAGCCGCGGCCTAGTTCAGCATCACCTCGGAACTTTAAACAAGTTTACCTGCACACAGGGAGAGCGTCAACACTTACTCGGTTATCATTTCTGAACTTGCCCTTTTATAAATCAATTAAATAAATATATTGGGTATTCAGGTTTGTAAAAGGTTTGTTGTTCATGAAATCATTCTCTCTGCACAGAAGTAAGGACATTCTGGGAAGGAGTCAAGAAATACTGAGTTCTATAATTAATGAAGATGTAGCGGTATCCCCAGAAGTTAGCTGGCTGGGAAATTAAATGGATGGTTTACAATCTGCAGTAACACACGTTTGATAATGTTGGCATTCCTATCGGCAAAAAGAACCACACTTATGAACTGGAAACCGACAAAACCTAATTGTTTCTTTTTATTTAAAATAAATAAAGGACTTCATAGCTGATAATCATGGAACGTGCAGCCTCAGCACTGCACGAGCATTACTGGGACAATTTTAAAAGAATATAAACAATAGACATTGAGGTTAAGACTTTTATTTAGATTATGAATAGAATAAATATAAACCCTGTTGGTAGGGCAATAAGCACCGTTATGAAGGACTGATTGATGCAGTGTACCCCAAGCAAGGAACTATACTTCATTTTACTGAACATAATTTGTCTTTAACCTCTCGTGTACTGTCTGGTGTTGTAGTCGTGATGTTGGTACATATAAATAAATGAAATTAACTACAATACAAATCAATAAATAAAATCTCGGCCCATAGAGAGGAAGTTTAGACCACAGCCGTTTTGAGGGATTCTTCATTAATGTCTGGCCAACCAAACCCGATGGTCATTACCCCATGGTCTTCATCCGATTCCTACAGAGCAGTACATAGATCAAGAACAATTTACTTTGTCATGCGTCAATGCTGCAACAATAGAAATGATCTATAAAGCCTCAATGATTACAGTCTTGCCCAACATTTAGCTTGGCTTCCTATTTCCGTATTACTAAGTTGTTGTCAAGGTGAGTCAGAGTAGATACGATGATGGAAGCAGTCTTGCCAGAAATCTGCCAAGGACATTCTCATTTAAGTTAGCCCAAAGCAATGTCACTTAAACCTTGCGAGTAGTGAAGTTGACGACAGGTCTGACAGTCCAACCAAGTCAGTGCAGACACTGTGTCAAATCATTAGCTTCATGCTTTTATCCTGAAGAGATTCTTACCAAAAGCTAAGGTTTTCAGTATCCAACAATCACTCCAGTAGCGCTTAAAAGTAGCTGCAAAAGATCTGTCGCTTACTTATTTGCAATTGATTCCAAATTTTATCCAGTTTCACACAAAACCCCCCAAAAAGTAGCCATTTATTAAAACTCAAACAAATCCTGCACCATTATCCATTGACATCTTCATCATTATTTTCTGAACAATCCTGCATTTTCAACAAAAAAACGATCAAATTATACGGCTCTGTTTTGATCAGGTATGTTGATTATGCAAGGAAACAGATGCGTCTTTGGAAAAGCCTTCTCCTAAATTGTTCAGAAATGCTCTTGGGGGGGGGGGTTCCATCCTCACGTGGTAGCACAGGCCTTTTGACGTGGCCCTTTGCAACATGTCTTCCTCTATTTTCTCTCCCCATGTTGGGCTTACTGACCTATATCAATAAAGGCTCAATGCCTGAAAACACATCTCTAAAAAGAAGAAAACTAAAATAATTACTCCATAGCTTATCCATGCAGCGACCCTGCAGCTACATTAAACAATTAGCATTCATGCCATATCCAAGATAAAAGAATGCTGTAATATTATTTCCACATTTTAAATCACATTCACATCAATATCCAGTTGTAATTAGCAGTGTAAAACTTTGTCCTGTAATGATATCATGTGACCAACTGATTTAGAGGTTTATCATCACATTCTCCCAGTTGAGTGAAAACACAACCTGGGGTCTGACACAAATCAAAGCATTCCAGCCTCATGTCATTCAAATGTTTGTGCGGTGTGTGTTGATTCACACCAACCAGCCAATGGACCAAATGCATAGATATTAACTGTAAAACCGCTTGAAATGGACACTGACATGTGTCTGTGTGTATTTGTGTTACATTCTGAACTAACCAGGAACTTCTGTTCTTCTCTCATTTCCCTTCAATCTTTCATTTTTCCTCTTACCTGTAGCTCTGCAAAGAAGACAGAGTCCATGGAAGAGCACAGTTATCTCTGTTCAAATTGAAATATATTAAGACCATGTGGAATCAGTGGGTCACCCTGACCTAACCGCACTAATCACCACTAACATTCACCCTGGGTTTGTCTTACAGAGAACGTCTCTTTGCCATTTAAGCTCAATGAGGCAGCAATGCTTTGAGCTCAAACTTAACCTGTAGGTGAAAACTGGCAAACTTTCCAATCCTCAAGCATTCATCGAGATTCATCCTCTGAGAAGCTTGAATTATGTTCTTAATTTCAGGGCCATAAAAAATATATTAAAAACCATATTATCAGCCTCATGGTGGCATTAAAATTGTCCGAGGATGACCGAAGTGTGTACGATTTATCATCCTCAAAGCAATCCATTCAATAGTTAGTGATATTTCTGTCCGGTGAAAAGTAAAACTTCACAGGACTTTTTCCTATTAGGCACACTGTTAGCATTGATGGAGCGATGCCTGGGAGCTAGTTCAGGCAGCCAACTCGAGCGGCACTGCTCCAATCATGTGGCACACATCTTGTGACATACCTCACTCTCCACAACCATCTATAATACACACCCACCTTATCAGGTGGTCTATTTAAGCAGAGAGAAATTTCCCATCATCCCCTTCGCTCGCACTGCTGCTGCAGTATTGCTGCCAGTTGCTTCAGCTCCTCCACCACCCCAGCATCCACCTGTAGGCTCCGACGGGGGGGTTACAAGTATTTGCTCATCACTCCCATCATTCCTGTGTAATCATATGGGGGAGTGATTAAGTTGGAGCCTAGACGCCAAACACCAAACCTGTTCTAATGCTGCAATAAATGTTCGAACGTGATTTGTCTGACTGAACTGTGAAAAATGGTAATAATTAGCTGCCTAGTCTGGAGTTTTGTCTATAGATAGATAGAGTTTCAGTTGTATTGTTGACCAGAGGCTTAAGACTGTTAGCCACAATCTTTCTCCTCTAATTTGCCTCGAATGCTAACATGTGCTCGTCAACAGCAACACCATTTCCAAATGACCTCTTCAGCTAATTGGAAGCACAACGTGTTCCACGACGATGCCTTGAATAAAAGGTCACAGTGAGATTGTTGGATCTGTCTTTCTAAAAAAAGAAATAAATGTACAGGTTGATCCACGATCCCTGGGGACATTATTACAGCCACTTTACTGTATGAAATGTTAAAGCAATTATGTCAAATTGAAAAAAAAACTAAAACAAATTGCAGCTGCAGTGATTCAGATGACCTACATTTGTGACTACATGAGCGTTCGACCATTTCACTTCATGCGACTGTTCTCTCAGCGTCTGTAACGGCACAAACATTCCTGTGTTTTTACTGCTGTCGGAGCGAGCCGATAATTTGATGACTGATGGGAGCTATTTAGAAGCGCTGGGTACACTTGCCATATTTGCGTGCATCCGTGTAGAGGTTGGCTGTAAATTCGTGGCCGCCGCACTTCCAATTAAAATATATCTGATGGCATTCACAGTGTCAGTATTACTTTCACAGCTAATCTGCCAAACTGATAAGGTGAGGAAGTGAGTGTCTTACAGACAGAGAGCAAGTGGGATGACACTAACAGACTCTCTATTTAATCAATGATCTGTGCTATCTCAACCCCCTCATTCAAACAGCTGCCGCCTTGCCGCCAACAAAAATCTGATATATTTGCATAAACACCTTATCATTTAATTACAGCTGAGAGTTCTCCAATCATGCCTGAAGATTATGCTTTTGTGGAGGCCTCGCTGACTAAAATGATGAAAAGCTGGAGGATGGCGTGTAAATGAAGAATATATAGTATATTACAGCATATTGGAAGTAACTAAAATGAAAGGTAGCCGGTCAAATTCCCAATGGATAAAAACTCCATGCATGTAGTAGACTGTATATTAATGGGGATAACATGTCAGCTTCCAAAAGTGAAGGCAAACCATTGGAATTGCCCCCTGGTGGCTGGCTGCAGTGTAGGTCATGGACCCCTATTCCCTCCATGTTAGAAGAAGGAACATGGAAAATGAAAAATCCTTCAAATAAATGTTTTAAAAAGTTGGTTGTGTCATTTTGGGTTCTTATAACACTGATGTATACTCAATTGTGTTCATGTTTCTGATAAGTCTGGTGTGATGCGATAAAAACAAGATGAAATGTTATGATTGACAGCTGAGACGGACTCGCAATGGGTTGAGCTAGTGTAATCGGAGAGACCTTGACATTGGCAGCTCCACTATCACTGCTGCACTTGTTCCAATTTACAAAGTACAAGATAGCAGCACCTTTATCCAGGATATGTTGGCTTCATTTTTTGTTCATCAGGAGGAGGTGGAGATATGTCCATTTTAAATGCAGCCTATTGTGTGTCCCAAACAAATCTGGTAGTATACAAGTTGTTGGATGTCACGCAAATCAAAGCTCACAGAGAGAATGTAGGATGTCTTAATTACTTTGAGCTTTTGTTTGTATAAAAGGTTTTTACTCAAACCAATGCATTAGCCTATAGCTGTATTATAGCTTGCATAGCACTCATTTGTATTGGACATCTGTAGAACCCTGAGCACCAACAGGTATGGTGAGTTTTGGCTCGTCTCAGCTCTATTTACTCGTCTGAAATGTGCAGGCCTCCGAGGGAAAAGTTGCCTCATTCCTCCTCTGAAACGCGACCATGACACGAACAGACGACAAGATCATGGGCAGAGCCAAATTAAATCTGGCCCCTAGTGTTGTTAAGATTCAATAATTCTATAGCTTATCCATGTAGCGACACTGCAGCTACATTAAACAATTAGTATTCATGTGTCATAGTCAACATATCTGCAAAGACTTGACTTTATATATAAATGTTCTTTCCTGCAGTTTTTACTGGTGGCAACAACAGCAACCATTTCATGGATATGTTGATGCAACTTAAAGCACTTTGTTGAGGTGAAGGAATGATCTTTCTGTTGGGCAGATATTAGTTTAATTATAATGTTATTATTATAATTGAAGCATGAGACATGGAGTTTTTTTCTGCCTGAATTATAAATCCTGACTAGAAGTACAACAGAGGAGCTTGATTATTTGTCTCTGGCATCAAAGTCCTGAATTTTCTTTACTCCTCCAATCCACTCTGACAACCTTGACCACCTCAATACGACTCCTATGCAGTACAAGAATGCAGCACTGAAAGAAATACTGCCAGTGAACATAATTCAAGCAGTAATTATGTTTCCTCTTAATGTATATAAACTGTATTTTTACGAGAGGTTCAGCTGTGACCCGAGGTAACTTTTCATGCTTCAAATCTTTTTATTTTATCCACTCATGTGCGTAAGTACATAATTATGTATAAGACTGAGCGCTGTCAAAACACTGAAGTGCACAGCAGTACAGTGGCTGAACAGATCCGGTGCAGACCTAACAGAGGACTGCAGCAGCTGCTGCTGTTGTAGACGAGGCTTTGTACATCATATCCCACATGATGCCAGATCCACACATCACACATATTACAGATGTGGAAGAATGGCCCAACACATTTTCTGAGTTGCCAGCCATCTGCATATCATTGAATATAAGGATGGATATAATGATACTGGATTTTTGTCAGCTCCAACACCTGACTTCATCATTTCACAGGATTTGAGAATTCAAAATGCGATGCTATTTTTCCCCTGCTTTCCATTGCTGACTTGACAGATCTGTATCTTGTTACATCCAACAGGAAGTAGATTTTAATATCTTTCACAGGTAATCAGTCACATACGATGGCAAATATATGGACACGCTAGTTATTTATGAGTTTGCTGGAAAACATGTCTGCTGCATCTTTGATGTCCTATGAGATATAATAAATAATAATTGAATATAATCCAACCTGCTGGAAATTTAAATCCCAGCAACCTACTGTCCCATTCATAATATAGAAAACTTGGGGAGGCTGCGATAAATAAAGGATATGAGTAAATTATTTACACATAAATTCATAAATTATTTTTATCGGCATCCATTTGATGGAACCCAAAGACTGTATAATGATTGTACACTCCGGGGGAGTCAGTCAAATCAGGGTTGATTCTGAATCAATAATGATAATATAAAGCAACACTATGCAATTTTGTATACCTTAAAATAACAGCGCCCCCTGGATGTCGGGAACTGCACCATGCACCTCTGTTTTACTGTACTGGAACATTGTGACCTTCTTCACTGGCGTCAAGGTGGAGCCACTAGAGAAACCAAAGAGGAAGTTGTCCCAGGAAGTGAGGAAGCAAAAAAGAGGTAAGAGAAAGTGATTAAGAAACCAAACGAGGGTGAAAATCATTTCATTCGCTGGTGAGAGCTAAAAGAGGCCAAAGGATTCGGGACAGATGCTGCCGGATTTTTAAATTGGATGAGTAAGTCAGAACTTTTGCCTGTGTGCTTTGGGCTGTGTGCGTGAGTTGCTGGCTTATCACCAGAAGCCAGGTAAACCAATTTTAACAAACGTTTAGCCGGCAAGTTAGGCAAACATTTCCATTTGATTTGATACACATTATGCTCAGAAAGTTATAACTTCATCGTAATATATATATATATTATTTTTAGTCAAAGTCGATCCTGATCCTGGCGACCTGAAGGTTAACCCACTCAACATATCTGTTCATATCTCTCACTCTGCTCATTTCCTTTCAGCTCTCAACTGTTCAATAATGCATGTAATGCTCAAAAAAGTTCCTCTCATACTGTGGAACTATTAAGATTGAGTATCCCATCGGAGTAATCACTTATAATGATCAATTGAAACCATGGGCGTATGTTTTTTTAATAGTGGGGGTGGGTTATCACACAATGTAGGTTAATAATACTTCAAGGAGCCCTGTGCTCCCTGATGGTTCTGTTTCAGTGCCTTTTTGGGTCAGAAGCATTTGCAGATCCAACCAGGGTATCATTTACTGGATGAACCCAAAGCAAAAGGTCTCATGCACTGCATGACGTGAAGAACCTTGAACTGCATATTAACATTTTAATGGACTCATTTCAACTCAATCATCTGGAACTGTAGGAGTGAGGAGGGGACAAAAGCAATAATAAAAAGAGGGGGGGGGGGGAACACATTTTCCCCCATCTGACTGGAAATGAGACCCTCGGTCTAAGCATCGCTGCTTTCACAGTCAACAAAATTGTGTTCCGTTTGAGTGACGGTGCAACATATAAAAGCAGAGAGCAGATGAGATTAGTTGTCCTTGGTTCTCAGCAGAGAAACCTCAGCCTTGGTGCGGTTACTCTGACTTGCGATTAATTTACAGATAAAATCCAGAATCCCCTTTTCACATTAAATGCACAACAGAGAGGATGATGTAGCACTGAGTTACATTGTTGACAAGTGTAAAATCAAATATAGTGGAAACTGCTTAAAGTGATCATGTTTGTCCCCGGCCAAAATGATCACCATTAAGCCGTTGATTACTATAAACAAATTGCGTAGCTTCTGTATGATAGTCCCAGAACGTTGAGGGAAAGGTTGTAGCGTTGGTTTTTTCGAAATTGAAAAATAAATAAGAGTTGGGCGCCAGACAGGGCTTCTTCACCTGTCAAAAATGTTAATATATCCTGGTAAGAGAGTTAACCTGGATAGCTTATTAACCTAAATACAAAAAGGCATCAAAGAAAAATAAATCACAATCAATTCTGTTAATAAATTGAATTATTCAAATTAACAATCAAATCAAAGACGTATGATTATTAAACAGACAAAAAACTCATATACACCAAAATATCCAGTAATCAATAGCAAACAAATTAATTTCCAAATATGAAAAATTAACTGTCCATTAAATAAACATATGAAATAAGTTTCCATTAAGAGTTCATGGTGAGTATAGTCTGAGTTCAGATGAAGTGTGTCTGAGTGTGTACGTGGGGAGTGTTTTCAGGAAAAAAAACAGTTTGTTTATGATATTCCATTCAGTTCATAATTTGATTAGTAGAGAGGGGTGTGTGTGTGTGTGTGTGTGTGTGTGTGTGTGTGTGTGTGTGTGTGTGTGTTGGAGAGGGGAGTTAGGGTCCAATGAAAGAGAAAAGTAAGGGAAATGTGTGTTTAGGTGGTCCTTTAATCTCCAGGGAGAGGTAAAATGAGGGATGCATTTTCTAGAGGCAAAGGGATTCGGTGAAGCCAGGAGAGTTTCAATAGGGAGACTTAGCTTGTTTGGTTCATCCAGGACAGAGGGGATCACGTTCCAATCCAAGCAGGTTAGATGGGTTTTTTAAATCCACTTCAGGCTCCAGGGATCAGCTTCTTTGCCTCATGGTCCAGGATGATGGTGCAAAACATAACCAGCCGGTTCTTGGCTCAACTGTCCAGACACTAGTTTATCTTTTTTTTTTCTTCTCCTTCTTTCAGTTCCTCTCACTTCACATGCTTCCACTCCATGCGGCCTTTGTTTGATTTTCCCTCTCCTCTCTGGCTCACAGGTGTGTCCAACTTATCATCTCCCTCGCCCCTCCTTTTCCTGTTGAGGAGTAAAGGGCGATTCTGTCTTTTTTGTTTTCTCCTTTCTGCTACAAGGTTACAGCACACACACACACACACACACTGACACACACACACACAGACGTCGCTGACCCTCTGCCGTTTAGACATCGCCACAATATCAACACTGATCACCACATAATGATCAATTCTTTTCTTAAATCAGTCAAATCTTTCTTCATAGCTGCGTGCATACCCATTGGTAATTCAGCTTGTCTCTCGCTCTGACACACACACACCGACACACACACACACACACACAAACAGTGTCATCGGACACATGTGAACTCAGACTGGGTTAAAAACAACAGACTTTGTAAACGTAGACAATGTATGAAGAGCCGGAGGAGATGGCGGGGAGCGCTCGGTTTGGCTCGATTCGGTTGGCAGTGCGGACCAGTAAATTACTAACACAACCGGTAAACAGTGTACATTTTTAAGTCCAAACATGTATGAAAAGACCCGAAATGAACACTGTAAGAAGATTACTTGATCACCTGAGCTGAATTATTTAAACTGTATTTGTTTTCGATTCTGTCCCAAGCTTATTAATCCATGTAAACCGTTGTCCAGTTTCCACTGCAACCACAGTGCCTCACATAGCTTCACTGTAGTCGACGCACATATGCACGTATTCAATGTGGATCAGACTTGCCATTATAAAGCAGCTAATTTAGTAAACTGGAAACATCGACAGTTCAGGCTTCAAGATTAGACGGAAATATTTTTGGCATTGCACTCAATCTTTCCCCACAGGAGAGTCAAGCAGCTTGTTGCCTCCAGTTGTTCGACAGTTTTACACCAGGAAGTCAATGCTGAGAGCTGTAATCTAAATTGTTGACCATTTCGTTCAGGGAATTATCCCGGCTGGCATCAGTGAAGTATTATTTCTGCAGAGAGAAACGCCAGCTATCTCCCTCTCTGATCAATGCCTACTGTGCATTCAATCATAAGCACGCGTCCATTCCACTCAAAGCACAAAGCAATTACAAATGGCTGCAAGTGAAGTGAAACAGGGAAGAGCTGTAGTGGTGGCTGTTGCAAATGGATTTACTTTTAAGCTGAAATTAATGGACCCCTGGCTCAATAAGAAAACATATATTTTTAATTGTGTTTTCACAACAGACTCCTGTGAGCAAAACCCAGAGATATATTTTTTTTGCCAAACACAGCTTTAAGACTTCAAGGACCAGAGGGATGAGACAAAAGAAGGTAAAGACCTGAGTTCCTAACACAGTCTCAGTCAGACTGACAATTAGTTCTGTTCAGTTTGGTTTAGTTCAGACATTTTATTATCCCAAATGGGAAACTTGGCTTGAATATAAAAAAACCAACACAAATATAAAAAAGGTACACAAAAGTGTTCTTGTTACATATGATACACAAAACGATATACAATTCAACAAACAATCACGACAATCTCTTACATGCTAAAGTAGAAAAATATGTTGTTATAACGTGCAAATGTAGAAAGTTCACAGGATGAGGAACAAAGAGTGATGCCAACCTGCAGTGAATGGGTATTTTTTGCTGTCTAGTATAAATCTATAATGGCAGAGGAGCTGCTGGTCAAAGACAGACGACAATGGGGGTCTCTGGGATGTCCGTCACCTTGCCAGCCACCTTCACAATGTGGCTTTTATCTCCCTGATGTTCAAGTTAGCACATTAGCCAATATTGGACAAAGTAAGGATGGTGGAGTTTGCATGTTGTCCCCATGTCTTCATGGGTTTCCTCCAGATACTCCAGCTTCTTCCAACAATCCTAAAACATGAAGATTGGAGGCTCTAAATTAACCGTAGGTGTGAACGTGAGTATATATGGTGTTTTTTCTCTGTGCCTTGGCCCTGTGTTACACTGGCAACCTGTCCTGGTGTACCCTGCCTCTACCCCAATGTTGCTGCTGTTGGCCCCAGCCCCCCACAATGCTCAAAGGATAATACATAATGGATGGATGGATGGAAGATGCATAGATGGATAGAGATAGTAAAAACAGAATAAAATAAAAGACTTGTAGAACAGGGATGTCAAAAGAAAGAGGGCATGGCGTGTCTGAGGTAATACTCTGACACAGAGGAGAAAGGAGAGAAACAGGGTAAATTTTACTAAAAAGTAAAAAAACAAAAACACGGATGTTGATTTGTTCTTTTGCTAAACATGACTTAAAGCTGCCTGAGTAGCAAAGCCTGGTGTATTGTGATATGCAAGCCCTCTGTTCTGTTGTGTTAAATCATATGAAATATGCCTATTAAAATAGGAATTATACTCTAGGCAACTCAAATTCTGAATAAAGTGCTTCATAAATTGAAACACCAGAACTGGCCAAAATGGCAAATGCCAAGCAGGCAGCTAATTAAACAAAGAGACTATCCTGTAAAAAATTTGCCTGTAGGTTGTCTGTGTAAACAGCTTATCATGACCCATATTTATGTTTGATTGTTGTGCAATCTCTCGTGGCTGTGGTAATTATGACGGGGGCAAAGGAGAAAGTCGGATGACTTACTTTATAGAGTGTATGTAGTAGTGATGGATGGATCAGCTAAACAAAGGACTTTCACATAGGAGACCATACTGTTTACTACTTGAAACCATTAGTCAATGTTTCTTATCTGGAACAGGGGTTTCTTATTATAACAATGAAGACAAAGGTCCTCTTACTTTAAGTTTAACCATAATCTTTTCCTAAACCTTACCAGGAAGAAGTTGTGACTAAACCCCTTGGTAAAATATATCTCTTCAGAGCTAGGTACACGTGGAGACATAACCGAGTACTTCGATGCCTTGCAGCAGCAATTGGAACAAAGAGAACTGCTACCAAGGCCTTGCCATCCAAAACATCAAGAACAGTTCCAAGGACACCTATTTTCCGAGAAGGGGAACAGGGACAGAGAGAACCTCCTCCACTGACCAGGAAATGTTGGTGTATATAGGCCAGTGGCTTATAGTCCCTCCACACATTGTCACTACCACCCTGAGACCCGGACCTGGTACTCTGTTCCAACACCCTGTGTGTCGACTCATTCGTAGAATTGACAGTACCCTGGGAGGATGCTCTTGATGAAACGAACAAGAAGAAAGGGCTGCAGTATGCAGACATGGCATCCGAGGCAGAATGACATGCCTGCAGGGCAACGGTTCGCTCTGTGTAGGTTGGCTGCAGGTGATTCATTGCAACATCCACCATCAGGTTGCTCAAAGATCTGGGGATCAATGGACAAGCCCTGCACCAGACCATAAAAGAAACATCACAGACTGCAGATCGCTGCAGCCAATGGCTCTGGATCAGGAGGAAAGAGCCCAACTGGGCCCCAAGATGTTAAGGTTATACACCCAGGTCTGATCTACCTGTGCTTGGCCTGCCTTAGAAGAGAGTGTCCTGTGATTAAAAGGACGAAACTCCTGATTGGGGGCAGTTGAGATGTCTTTGCTTCACTATTGGGAACTTTCATGTCGTCAGTCTTTATATACAGTTACGGTCCAGGCCCAGTATTGAGCATAAACCGCCTGTGTTTTTGCAGTGCTCAGAGCCCAACACACAATCATAGTAGTTATGTGCATAAAGGAGAGTAGATTTGATGTGTGAACACTGATTCAGTTTTCATTTATCTTAGTAAAATGTAACCTGCACGAAATGCACAACTGACAAAAAACTTCTGAAACAGCTCAATGTTAAGGTTTGCCTTTAGACACAGTAACTCAATCACCATCACTTTTCCTCTGTATGTTATACTTTGAGAGGTTGTTAGCTGCTGGCTGAATGTGCTCTCTGCTGCTTTTTATTTCAGTCAAGGATTGTATCCTTTCATCCAAGTACCTGTGCGTGTTTGAGCTGCAATATGCGTGAGCAAACAATTGCTATGTAAACATCAATGCCTCTCGTCAGTTCTCCACTCAAACGGCAAATTCCCATGAATACGATTTCCATCGCAATAACGTCATTACTACAATTATCCAAAAATGTATACCTGCATACACAATGTCGCATTATGATGTATGGCAAAGTACATTCACTTATTCCAGAAATAACTTTTTGAATACAATGACTGACGATGAAAAGCCAATTCTAGTAAAATAATCACTTTAATAATCATATTATCTGATAGTTTAGTATTTGGCTTATCAGATCTGTAACCAGTGCCTCTAGACAACTTTCCGAAGTGTGAGCAAGAATTTAAACCTTAAAAGCTGCATATAACAAAGTTTTGTCACTCTGATGACTGGCAGTATGTTTGTGTATTACAGCACAAGCTGGTCAAGAGACTGGAACATAAACAGTTTGTATGATTAGAAGGAGGAAGGATACGTGTGGCAGTTTACCTGAGTAAGAGTCTCTCTCAGTTTCTCTGAACCTGCTCCTCTCTGGGGATAGAAAAGTAATATACATATAGATATGCACTGCACACCAAATATTTATATACAGAACTCCAAATATTAACACACTGCACCTTAAATATAATGCATAGCAACCAAATTCTGACACAGATGTGCTTGAAACATAAAATGTCCGCAATATGTATTTTTCAGGTGACATTGATAGTCTATGTGTAATGATATGGAATTAATTTAGATAAAAAGACATTTGTGTCGTTCGACTACTTTACAAGTATATTTTAAAAGGTTGCATTTAGTAAAACCCACATTCAGAAACAAATATTGTGGTCTGAATTTGGTCTGTTGTAGTATTCACTGTTTCTATCATATCATTATTTATGATTACAAAGTGTTGTTTCTGGCATTGATATTACCTTTTGAGGCTGAGTGTGTGTGTACCTCATTGTTACCTCTTTAGAAACTTTGCCAGCATTAATCTGTGGAGATTCTCAGTCCTCCTGTACTTGGTTGAGTTTCTTGAGGTTTCAAATAAAATGTTTCAAGAAACTCAACCAAGTCCAGTCGACCTGTTGTTAGCACTTGAATTTGCCGGCATAAACGCCTTGTCAGGACCAGTAGATTTCATGGGGACCAAAGTCTGGTCTAATGAGGCAAAACATAATTTCTGAGGTCCTGGTTAAGGTTAGGGGTAAGATGTGAATTGTAGTTTGGTTTAAATTAGGGTTAGGCATGAATTGGTCATGGTTATGGTTAGGGATAAGATTTCATTCATAGGTTGTCCATAATGGAAATCAATGCAAACGTGTGTGTGTGCTTGTGTGTGTGTGTCATCATGGTCAAATGTGGAGAACAGATTTCCTCGCTGTGAAAATGTCTCAGCTGGCAGAATGCGTTCCCAAAATGTTACAGGTTCGTGTTTGAGATTAAAATGAAGGTGGAGGAAGATCGGTGCAGTCAAAGAGCGCTAAGTACTCATGCAATAATGTACGAGTACTCATGTGTCAGAACTTCAACATGTTGAAAGGTATTGGAGATCCCATCACACGATGGTCTCCTGTGACCTCTCTGGATGAGCTCCTTACGGTTGGGCCTTGATGAAAGTAGTGCCATTCTACTTCTACATGTGTTTGTTGTGTTTCCCTGGTGTATTGTTTTTTTAACGATCTCATGAAATAAGCTCCAAACACAAACTTGTGAGTGATGATTAAATTTGTTGGGAAAAAAAGGTAATATGTTGACGTCCTTGTAACACAGCGAGTGATGCCAGATTTAGTTGAAGGGAGCACAAAAATATTTTCCTTTCATTTGTTAGTCAACTTCATTCTGAAGCACTGTGAAAAACAAAAGTGTGTGAAGTGCTGGATCCAGCTCAAGCAGTTACAATGTGTCAAGTGTTTTCTGTGGTATCACATGTGCAGACCTGCCAGCTTCGTCAACAGAGGAACACAAGGTTTCTTTAATCATCTCACCATCAAGGAAACGTCTCTTAAGTTCACTCCTGGATTGATCTTTCTATTCATCTTCCCGAGTAGCAAGATACTGCAACAATACACACTCCACCTGCAGTTCCACTTTGATCCTCTGAATTAGTAATAAACTTCAGCATCTCTCTCTACATGTTATCCCTATTTGTGGTGTTGCGTAAGAGTTCCTAAGCCAATCGTCCTCCAGCAGCGCGGCCCAAACATCCGTCAGCTGGCCTGACTAGACATGCAAAACTAAACTAAATCCATCACAAGGTAGAGTAATGCCTGAACTAAACCTTCAATCCTGTGGATATTCCCCAGCTTCACTGGATAAATCCTGCTGATAAATGTCACCATCAGATCAAATTTGAGCAGAGTGATCTGATGTTTACTTTGCATATGAACCACCCTCAGCCTAAAATGTCAACTTTGCACACAACATTTTGTTTTATAATTTCAATCATTGATAAAATTTGGATAACATTTCTCTTGAAATGAGCTGTGCACATTCACACTAAGAGATAAACCCTTTGGATATGTTGCTAGAAAAATCTGAATTTTTTCATTGTGTTGTACTGTTTTTGCAGGGCCTTACTAATTAATTCATGTAATTTATGTTTTCATGTGTTTTGTTGGTCAGATTTCAGCTTATTATTCTTGTTTCAAAAATTCATAATCAATTAAAAAGAAATGTTGAGAAAATTTTACCTTCGCAAAATATCCACAATGTGAAAATTAAGATATTTTTTCCACCAAAATATCTACTCCTACAATGAAATATCCACTTGTAGGATCTAGTGCATCGATAAACTTCTGTATGGTCCTCACAACACAAGAAGTAGTACTGCTCATAAGGCAGAATATAACCCCCCCCCCTCCCTCTTGTGTCATAGCAGGTGTCAACGTTAAGCTACAGCTTCAATGAGAAGACAGAGCAGAAGCATCTCTCTGTTCAGGACAATAGGAGAAAACACCACGAGCAGCAAACAGGTGAACATCTTCTCTCCCCACCGGGTTTAATGAAACTGATTTAGCGGTAAGTCTGACTATGACTCACATTATAACATCCACTACACCATTACATCCAGTGTTGTTCTGCCAGTTTTAAAACCTCAAACTGAAATTGTTTAATGAATGATGCTATCGTTTTTTTTTTACCATTTTAGGTGTATTCATTCTAATTTTCAAAACAAAAAATGTTTCATCTTGTTTGCACCCAGGGCATGCATCTCCAAGCAGTTGGTAACTGTTGCGTATCAATGTGGCAAAATGCTGTGAAAACTCCAATAGGATATATGATAATGCGATCAAGATGTGTACTTGTTTACATGATGTGACTAAGGTCAGAATACTCCATATGTCTTAATTTGATTATTACGGGCATAACGTATTCAGGTTAAGATAATCCTAATATGCTGTTTCCATTGCAATGTTTTATTCAGACTGTTGTCTTTATCGGGTTAATATCAGAATATTGGTGTCCATATACATGTAGTTATTGTTTATAAACTGCAGGTAGAGCTGGTCGATGAACGAAGGTTCTAGTTTTAAACTCTTCTTTTTAAGTAGAGAATAGCAAACACTCACAAATCTGAGGTAGATAGATAAATTATACTTCCTCACTCTGCTTGCACAATATTGATACACGGGGCTTTCGTTTTATTGCTATTGATGACAGTTATATTGCAATAATTGATCATGTTTTAGCGCCCAGCCTTAACTGCAGATTAAAAAAATACATTCACACTACACGAAACTCATTCTTTCCAGCAGCAACACTTAACAACATATTGTTGTACCAGTCCAAACGATATGTTGGATTGATGGCACTCCTCATCATTTGAAAACATGACAATGATTATCTAGTTATGAAGACTAATGCAAGATGAAAAGCAATGGATTGTCACTGAGTCGTAGGGGGGGGGGGGGGGGGGGGGGGGGGGGGGGTGTATGGATGCACATTTCTCTGTTGTGTCATCGTGAGCCGGAGAGAGAAAAAACTATCTTGCGGTGTCCTTTAGTATATCTTGTGAAATATCAGTAATTCCCTCTGCAACAGTTCTTCAAGCCAAACTGACACTTTGGAACAATTTAACATTGTCTGAATCTTGCAGCTCTGCAGCGGCAATAAGGCTCCTTCGCAATTTCTCCTCCTGAATGAAGATATCACCTTTGTAGCCATCAGCTCGCTCACCACAACCCTCGGCTGCATAACATTGTCTCTGTCAGAGTGGTGTCGTGACAGCTTCACAGAGGAGCATTCACTTTTTAATGCTTAGCTGCATGTTTCCAGTTGTAATGATGCTCAATATTTGCCTTATTTATCACATTATCGCTTATTTTGATACCAAAAACTAATGATTTATCAGTTTCTCATAACAAATTTGTGGCATTTTGCGTATATATCACTATTTTCTTGATAGGTCAAACTATACATGTCAACGTAACTGCTAGACATATATTGCTTTCACCCTGAGCCGTGACCTGACACACAGCCAGAAGGGACCACCATGAGGCGCATGTCAGTCTAATATTTTATGTTATTTTCTTTTATAATAGAAAAAGTACCAGTTCTTGCTTTGGTTTTATTCCGGAATTGCCTTGTTGGCTGGATGAAACAGACTCGCAGGCTAATTATTTTCTGTTTACATGCCACATTACAAACATAGGCAAGTCTAAATCCTTAAAACAGAGTAATTTAAGCATTAGAATGACAATAAGAAATATAAACAGGAATAAAATCCCTTAAGATAGAATAGAGAACAAAATGAATGGCGTGAAATAAAGTAGTAATGTAATTATGGTGCAGTTAGAGTACAGTAATAGACTCGCCCTGTCTGGCATTCATTTTGTTTAAAAGTCACCAATCCCAAGCCCAGGTAGCTGTTAGGACATCCTCATGGTTGTTTTCTCAGACTTGACAAACCTTTTCCACGACTGTTGCACAACTGCTTACTGATCTTCATTGGAAAAATTGGTGTTACTTCAACAACAGGTAGTCAATTTCAGTTTTCTATATCAAAATTGTGCCACTTTTAAAGGCTGGAATTTTAATGGTTACATAATGCAACAACAGAAGATACACCTCACTGTGTCCCTTTGACTGACACTTGAAGATCCATACCCTCATTAAAACAGCCTCCGGTGTGTTAAATAATTTGCACCTGTAAATATTGTCATCACTGGGATTTTCCTGCACACGTCCAGATCAGAATAAATGCTTTGAAGGATGCAAAGGGAGGTGTTTCCAAAATGGAAACGCCTAATCCTACTAATCAGAGAACTGGGGTTATGCAAATAACAGCAGGCTCCAATAGTATTGCAGGTCCTTACATCATTTATTCCACATCAAATGGAGTACCGATCTCTGTGATCATTACGTGTCTGTTACAAATCCCAGCTCCATGTACAAGTGTAAGAAAAGGTCTCAGGGTCAGGAACTTTCCCTCACTCTGTTTCCCCTCGCACTTACTTTAAATTTAAATTAAACACTAAGCATTTAATTGCTTCCAAGTGCATGGAAGGGAATCTCTCGTAATGCTAATTTAGTGTTTAAATCTGAAGAGGGTAAGTGAAGGCAGAGTTCAGTCTGGATGACAGTGTAACACCCGTGTGAATATTCGATTTAGCCGGCCCAAGGACGAACGGTTGAATTCCTCCAGTAACACTGGAGTGAATTACATCATGGTTGGAGTTATATCAACACGACTAATAATAGACGTGAAACAAACGAAACAAAAAAAACAAAACACTGTGAGCGCGTTGCATAATCTAAACAACTTGAATAGAGCTGATTCTCACAGTGCTGGCAGGAAACCCATTGCAGCTCCTGACAGACAGTCTCTGATTTATCTTTCAACTCTGTGTCTCTCTCCCCCTCCTCCCTCCTTCCCGAGCCCATTGATTAGCATGATTAAGTCTCATCAACCCAAATCAGCACAACCCCCGACACACACACACACACACCCACACGAGCAGGGGGGGGAAAAAATCGGACAAAACTAATCAAGTACAGCTTGATGCCAGTTTTCAGCCAATCATGCGTCGCCTCTGGCACTGTGAATAAATAAGGCTGATTTGATCAGTCTAAATTTTTAATCAGACTTTTGAACTGCTGCAGTTATTTTTTCGCACTTGTGCTGCTCTTTGTTTTTTGCTGAGATAAGGTCAAGAGGAGGTCAGGGTGACTTTGGCTGGGCAACAAAATAATAAATTCTCCTCTTTTATTGTTTTTTACAATACTCTTTTGTCAACACTGTCCCTTTTTGTTACTACATGCCACATGTCAGCTATTCAACAGTTGTTTCAGTGGCTCTGTTCACTACCAAAAGCTCACTTTTCATATTTCAATTTTAACTTCAGGGACGACAGAGTTTGACAGAACAATTCTAATGGAATTCGAGAATAATTGAGAATTCTTTTTAAGGAAAGCACAAAATCAATGCTAAAAATATATTATTTTCTACATCAAGCTGATCACTTAAGAGCTGCTTTCAGACATTCACTGAACTCCGCAGATCCACCGTAGCTTCTCCAGAGGAGGTGCATGTGTGAACGCAAAAGTCTGAGTGAGAGGGTCCGGATTATCTTCAGACTTTATCTGAATGATGTCCGTAGAAAGTCAGGAGAAGTGGATTTGTGAACACAGCAGGGGATCAATAGAGCAACTGTGAGGCAGATGAGGGGGTAATCGTTCAGATCTTTAAAACACTTTGTTTTGCATTGATAATTAGCACAAGGGCCCTAATTTAAATGTTATATAGTTATGTTTACCATAGTTTTTACGTGACAACTCTCTGTTATTCCCGGGGGGGGGGGGGGGGGTAAAAGCTGCTATTAACTTGATTTCCTAATCTTTTCATTCGGTATTAAGATGTTTCACCATAGTTGATTGCAGGATTTATTATCTTTTGGGTGTCAAGGTTCTCCGTGGTGCTTTTGGCCACTTGCTGTGTAAAGAGTAGCGTTTCATCCCTGTCAAAAACATGATTTGTCCCTGTCCTCACCGGTGTTGTTTTGCTGTCTAAATCAATCTCAGGAAACCACAATCCAGATTCATTTAACTCTAGATCCACTCCTCACTTTTCCATCCAGCCGAGCGTGCTGCCAACAAAATGCCTCAACAGGTCACAGCGGAGAACAACTGAATTAAGGTATCAGAAAATGAAAAATGAACAATTGTTTTTCAAACCAATTTTCTATTGTGGAACAAAGGACAAGTGTTACTTCCAGCTATTTTTTATTTTTCGAAACTTCTGGTACATCACCAGGTTAAAAGTGATTTTGAAAAGTCACTCCGTTACACAATTTCCCCTCAAGGTTCAATAACGTTCATTTTACCCTTAACCTCAATGATGATGAACAGTGACCCCCATAAATGCTACAGAAATAGAGATCGCTGACATTTACCCTGACGTGTCCTGCCCCCATTTGATGGCACATTTCACACCATCAACTCCATGGATTCTTATTTTCCTGCAGCCAAAGCAGCCGCTCTTTATTCGGGCACGAAGTGTTGCAGCGAAATAACTCATCCAAACAAATGAGAGCGAGAGAGAGAGAAATAGCATTAGGAAAAAATGGATCGATCTATATCTTCAACATTCGCCCGCAACCCTGGCTTAAGTGTCCTCACACACCCCCTCAGTCATTCGTTCATTTTGAGATGACTGTTGGTGTTTTCCTTATAAAGCCCCTTGAAGTTGAGCTCTTTTAAGTGCCACATTAAAGAAATGATACACAGGCAGCCTCAGAAAACTGGCACGCTTCATGTTTACCATTTCTCTCTCAGATATTAAAATCCCCCCATTGAATTTACCCTCCTCAGCTCCTTCCTCTGCCCTCAGCTTTTGCTATACTTCCTACTGTTTGAAAGACAGAGAGGCCAAAAAACATTCCATTACGTCCTCTGTTGTATCTGTTTCGTGTGCAAGGGGCCGACAGGTTATGAATACAAATTTGGAACATCACACTATTTTAGTTTCAAGAGGACAGCAAAGGTAATATCGTATCCATTTCTCAGAGAACAATCACTGAAAAAAAACACATCTTGTGATTTGACACCAGAGCGTGTGTAGCAATTCACCTTTTACTTTCCATCACAGTTTGATGAGATGCCATCCTGGGTTGCCACAATTTGGGCAGGTAAACGAGGCAAAGCGGAGCAAAGCGGAGCAAAGCGACCGACTGATATGGAGATGAGACGGCGTGCGATGTCCCAGGGGGGCAGGGGTGAGATTGAAGGCTCGGATTTGGGAATGCATTTAAAATGTTTGTGTATTTTCTCCGAACTTTCTTCCCGCCTGCAGCGCTGACCTGCGAGCGGCACCTAAATCAACCCAAGCAAATGAAGTGAACAATGACTGATGTTTAGCAAAGAGCTGTTGGCGCTTCCAATCAGCTATTTGTCACCCTGCAGGTCACTCTCAGCCAGAACCCATATCTATCATCTGCATTCATATAGCAACTCCCAAACCACTTCTCGCACCATTAGGACGATATAGTATCAGAAGCACTCTGACGGTTTGTAAATAAGTAAAGAGAAATGAAACATTAAAAATGAAAGGAATAAATTCATATGCAGCTCTTACCGAGCACAATGGGATTTTCAAGGAGGCAGTGCTTTGTAAGCCAAATGAAAAGCAGGATTAAACTTGACAAGAGGTAATAGTTATGCCACCTATGACAAAACAACTTGACAAAGACACACTGACTTAAAAAATACATTTGCAAAAACACAAATCTGTGTCCCTGCATCACTTGTTCTATTGCCATGTCCAATATGTCAAAGCAACATTAGCATTTACACATCAACAACACTGTCAAATCTCTCTCCGTGTTTTAATAAGTCATAATATGCAAAAATATCAAATGTTATTGAGAGCTGCCAAGTTGCCCTTCCAATCATAATATCTTCACCTTGTTAACTCAACAAGTCCTCAAACAAACATATGGTTCACTAGTCTCTAACCTTGGATACGACCCTGAGCAGTGTGTCGGACTGGGTGGAGGCCAGCTGTCCCCCAGCCTGAGTCGGCTGTGGGGGGGTGGGGACTTCATGCTGCACACTAAAGGGGGATTTATAGTTCGGTGCTAAGGGCTTATGGCACGGCTTCACAACCTGTGGTGTGTAGCTGCTGTAGGCGACATCATAGAACTCTGATTGATAGCACGGGCTCTATGGATTTGTCCTGACAACTTTGTGTAAACAATATTTGGCAGGTTGAAGAAACGATACACATCCATTCATTAAGTCATCTCCAATGCACACCCTCTGCTCTCTTTGATGCTCTGCTCTCTGCTTTCTATCAATGAGTGATTATGAATACATAAAGCGAAAGCAAAGCTGTGGGCTCCAACTTGACAATGAGATATAAGAACAGTAGAAGGAAGTGGAAGTTACCTGGATGTTATCATGGTGTAGACAGACAGGCAGTCTGTATTAGTGTGGATACCCAGAATGGGTCAGACAAAACATTTATAATAAATAATATTCAGGTTTGAGTTAGGTACAGTCACATTGGCCGGGCTAGTGTACTTGATATTTACACTGTCCCCGTCGTGGTAACACAAACTCAGTGCTGCAAACAAGGGACTGACACAAACACCAGAATGCCTCTCAGGTTTGGGTCTGGCTTAGTTAGTTTTCTCTGGGGCTCCCAACTGCACAGATTTTTTTAAAGGTTCAGTGTGTAGAAATTAGTGACATCTAGTGGTGACGTTGCATGTTGCAGCTAAATACCCCTCACCTCACCCTCCCCTTCCAAACATGAAAGAGAACCTGTGGAAGCCTTCAGTTTTCATAAAAACTCAAAAGGTGTTTAGTTTGTCCAGATTGGACTACTGTAATAAACATGGCGGCCTCCGAAGAGAGGACCTGCTCCCGATGTAAATATAAAGTATTTTAATATAAAGGGCCCATTCTAAGGTAAAGAAAACAACAATTTAATTTCTGCCAATAGATCCATTTCACCTAAATCTTACACACTGAACCTTTACATTCTGGTTCATTCCACACACCTGTAACCTTGTGCCTTGTGTTTGGTGCGTTTGTGTTTAGATTTTTCCTTATCACCCTAACGAAGGCTTTCAGGCAAAGTGGTGTCAACCATAAAATATTAAAGCCTTTTTATCATGCACAGACTCCGTGCCCTGGATATTTTCCTCTGTTTTGCAATCGCCGTTGCCCTTGGAGCACCTTTGTTTATTTATTGTAATTTCTTTATAAATCAAAGTCACACACACACACACACACACCCATACACCATTTTTCACCCGCTGGGAATTTATAAATCTCTCTTAAAATGATATCACCAGCTTTAACTCTGAAATATATCCCATTACAGAAGTCAAACTCGTTCTGCCATGTCACTTGTGGAGGGTAAGTGAGGTGGGTAAAAGTCAGGTTAGATTAAAGCTGAAACAAACAGCTCTCTCCCATGCACAGAACAACTTTTAATCCTTAAGGAAGCTTTGTTTGTAGTTACAGCTTTTGTTCCAGTTTTCCTGGAAGAGGCCTCATCTGGTCAGGAGAAGATCTATTGTCCAGGACTTGCTGTTGCGTGATCTTGCAGTCGTTGTGAGTTCATGCCACACAACCGACTGGCGACAAGAGTTCACACCCACTAAACAATCTTTCACCAGGAGAAGCCCCGACTGGTCCTCAAACTACATTTGATGCTACAAAAACACACATGAGAGGAGACACGGTGAGTCCGAATGCGCCTCTGCTGGAGCAGAATGACACATTAAGCTTGAGGAGATATTTTCATAGAAATGCCAAATCATGGTTATTATTCTGAACTTTGTGCTTACCCCTCCCTATAAAACACTAATATAGAAACATGTCAGATGTTGTACACCAATTTAAATTTTTTGTTTTTTTGTTTTTGGTTATTACTGTTTATTGGTTATAATATAGTAATATTGTAACCTGTTGAGCCAAGTTAGGAGCACAATTTCTGTATTTGTACTCACACTTTCAGTACAAATGTACAGAATAACTAAGGCTGACAAAACCCCATAACAGTAAATATCATGAAAAATAATTGCACAGAAGACATATGATTTTCAAATTCTGAATAAAAAAAGGGGATCCAATACTATTACTGTAAATCAATTTCTGAAAAATTATCCCACTTTTAGCTCTTCTAAGAACAAATCTGTAACTTTTTCATGTTTGGGTTTAAAAAAAATCTAATTTACATAGTGCACTGGTCATATTGTTTAGCCTTCGAGATGATATTAGATAGTAAATATAGTGCTGGCTTTCAGGGCATTAACAGAAATTCCTTTCAGTGCATCACCTTGTTTTATTGCAATGGATATATCAACATTCACAAATGTAAAAATGCCAGAAATATATTTTTTTGTGATTATCAGAATGTAATAACCTTTTTTATAACTCTGTTACATTTGATAACTACAAACTTATATATTGTTTTGCCTTTACTTGTGTGGCTCATGCTCAAACCTAGCCTACATACTAAATTAATTTCTATAGTACTTTGCATAAAGCCAATATACAAAAGTGTGGGGGGCACCTCACCACTATTCAATTTGTTTCCTTGTTATTTTTATGGCATCATATCATAACATACATTATCTCAAGACACTTTATATATTAAGGTGATATCCTGACAAAATTATAGAGGAACCCAACATCACCCAAGCGACTGTGGAGAGAAAAAACTCCCTACATTCACATACATTTCGCCACTTCATCTCGATAATTAGCATGCTGGAAGGACTCTGCAATGTGTTGGCGAGCCCCTCGAATTGCATCTTTGAAGAATTTACACATAACTAAATCCAACAGAATATGAAATGCCAATTTGGCTCTGATCTGCCGCTTTCGTTGGCAACTTCCAAAACTCATCTGCGGCTGGAAAATCATGATACATTTTGTGAAATGTGAACTAGGCTTAAAGGAACTGCACCTTAAAACTGTACTGAACTGGTTCGATAAACACCTTTGGCAGTGTTGCCCCGACCTTTGAGTTTTTATCACACAAATATAATGCTATGGTGTCATTACCAGCAACCCTGTGTCCTAGACATAACATTTATATAGAGCTAACTTCCAACAGCAAACAATAAACATTTTATTGTGACTGGATGTTTTAAATGTGTTTGTATGTAAATGTAAACTTGTATTTAAGATTCACAGTTCAGCAAAGGGAAAGATGGTGGTCTGGTTTAATACAGAAGAAAATCACAGTGACTTCAGACACTGCGATTATTTATTTTTAACCACAACCATTTCCTGACTGAAGAGCTTTTGTTGCCTGAAGCTGCGACTGGGAACTCTGGATTGCGGTGGAACAGTCTTGTGTTTTTTTTTCTCTCACCATCCACACTTCCTCACTCTGCTGCCATTAATAAACCTACTCCTCCTTTCATTTATTCATTCGTTTTTTTCTTTTGTTAAACAACCCGTCCCCCCAAAAAAGAAATTGCCACGTTGTCACCACGATATAACTGGGAACAAAAGTTAATGGTGTATGATTCTGAATTTAGTTTAGGGTAGTTACCAGATGTAAGAAGTAGTGTGTGTGTGTGTGTGTGTGTGTGTGTGTGTGTGTGTGTGTGTGAGTGTGAGAGTGAGAGGAGAGAGAGAGAGAGAGAGAGAGAGAGAGAGAGAGAGAGAGAGAGAGAGAGAGAGAACGTGTGCAAGCTCCACTCCCATGAATCTGCCACTGAGATTACTGAAGTGTGGAAAAACTCCAATGCTTTGTAATTGCAACAACTAAAGGGCCTAGTGTGACGGTTAGAAACACACAACGCTTCAACTTAATGAACTCTCATGATGCAGACAATTATTTCTGACATAGTAAATCATCTATCTCTCCTACATTTTAAAAAGCCCCAAATAAATAAATGTGTCTGTGGAGAGACTGGTTTCATTACCACACTAAAATTGATCCCCCCCTCAATATTTGTGTTTTCTAATGGGAAAAATGTTTGCCGGTAAACCCCCATCCATTCGTCAGGTGTTGAGGAAATATGTATTTTTTTCTCTTGCAAGGGGGATTTCAAATCATTCATTGCACCAAGAAAAATTAAATGCAACGACTTATCAGTGGTTCATTTGAACCTTGTGTGCAGATGGAGTAAGCATTTCCCTTGCTATGGTGCATTGACTCAGAATGCAGCTTCACTATACAATACTGGCTTTTTAGTTGACAGCTGTGGGAAAATTGAGGCAGGAGAAAGACGTGTCTTTGTGGGGTTGTTTCAGTTTCCATATGTAAAGACGAGGTATATGCACTGTTACTGGTGTCTAATCATAGGGGGAGTCTTTCTCCTGTTATTTTCCTATCCACCCTTCACTCGCAGAGCTGCCGCCTGTGTGTGTGTTTCACTGTGACAATAGAAACAGCTGCATTGTGATGGCCAGGTTCCAACACTGATGTAATACAGTGCACCATCCCTTTAATAAAGATTACTGTTGTTGTCCTGAATATAGACAAGACTAAATGTTCATTTTTGGCTTATTTACGTTCTGATGTGACAGAAAACACACCAAGTCCCTCAGTCCATTCTGAGGTCAGCTGCACCTTTCACATGTGAGTACAGTTCTGTGTCCGAGCTGCTAAGTGAGGCTACTTTGGTCAATCCGCAATACATCGGGTTTTACTAACCAAAATGTGTCATTGCACTCTATCCGAAAGCAAAGTGTTTGGAATTTTTGAGTTTTGAATAGAAGTTTTATAGTCTGCTGTGAGACCAACTACAACACCTATAGGCGGCTGCTGCTCTACCTCACTCTACCGGCCGTCCACAAACCAGATGGATTAGGTAGGTGGTTTAATTTCCGGTTCCTCCATTCCACGTGCAGCAGTGTCCTTGGTGTGTGGGTGATATGTGATTAGTGCTGCATAGATGCACTTTGTGAAAAGGTGCGCGAATGGGTGAATGACAAAACTGTGCTGTAAAGCAATTTAAGTGAACTCGGAAATACAGACCATTTACCATTTATGATGAAATATTATAACCTGTAGACTTTGCTTGCAGACTTGAGGACGTAATGGTTCCTGGGATGTCCATGAGTGCTAAAGGGGCTTGAAGGTGACTTTATTTCAAGCTCAAGAAAATATTCAATCACCAAACAGATGTTAAAATGTAAAATGAATGCTGCAATAAATTAATGGATAATTATGGTAAGTGTCATAATAATTTTTGAAGGAATTTACTTTTTCACATTTTGTTTTAGATGATTGAGTTGGTGAGGTTTCATACTGCACATGGTCAAATAGAGGTTGAGTTCTGATTTGTTGACCCTTGACTTGACGCTGTGTCCTCTACAGTTCGCCACTAAAAGCATGGAAATCTAATGAGCAGATCACAATGGAATTAAAGGAGCACATAAACGTGGACGAGCAGTTTTCATTTCCGTACGATCCATTAGCTTTCTTCTCAAATATATTACCTCAGAGTAAAATATGAACTTTGCACACAAGACATTAAGGTGATCAGTGCGTTGTTTGTTTGGTCCAACACTTGCAGCCTCGAGGAGCCATCATAGTGTCCCCTTTTATCTTCTTATTATTACTCCTTGTGCTCTTCTATATCTCCTCCGTTCTCTCATACTTCAAAAACTTTTATGTCCATCCACCTCGAGATGCATCAACATTATGCCATTTAGGTCTTCTTTCTACCTCTCCTTATTTGTTCTGTGATTTCACACTGCATTCTCTTCCTCTCTTGCATGCCATGATCCCATGTTCTTCTGTCCTCCCTATAATCTGCACCGGCTGCCATGCTGTGCCTTTACAAGCCTCTAATGTGACTACCACAAGAATAGCCTCTCGATAAATTAGCGTGTACTTCACCATAAAGGAGAAGTTGAGTGTGTGACTCACAAATTATCCCCATATGTTGCCAAGTGGTGAGAGGTAACCGTGTTGTTGTCATTGTGTGGTCTGCTGTTGGCGGAAAGCTGTGTGCGCGTGAGGGACACGCTATGATTTCCAAGGTTAATGCATGGCAGAAATAGAACATGAGTGGGTTTGATAATCACAGGCAAACAATGAAGTGGTGATACAGCATGTCCTCTGGAAGATACAACGGTATGTGTGCGTGCGTGAGAGACCGCAGGACAATTTGTTCAGGCAAATGGCTTCTGTAAGTTTAATGTAAAGGACTGATGCATAGAGATTACATTGATGTCGGTGCATTCAAAATCTGACATTGTGAGCCTATAGCATTCAGTGCAGTCTACCATATCTGTGCGTTAACTTGCAATGGCGCACAACCACCGACCCTGCCTGAGAACTTGTATAACTTGTCAAAGAGAAATCGCTGCAGATGCAAAATGCCACACTGCTATTTAAAGGGATAGTTCACCCAAAAATGTAAATTCACTCATTATCTACTCACCATTATGCCGCTCGAGGGGTGGGTGAAGTGTTTGAGTCCACAAAACACTTCTGGAGTCTCAGGAGTAAACTTTCTAGCAGCCGAATCTGATACAATTAAAGTCAATGGTGAGTCCTTCTTCAGACATAATTAAACAACGGAAAATACACAACATGTCTCCATACTGCTCCTGTGGTCTCATCCAAGTGTCTGCAAGCCCCGACATTCAAATTCAACTCGAAACAAGGTCATTTACACCATGTTGAGGCTAAACTAGCAGCGTAGTGTGTCCGAGGGTCCGTGAATGCACCTCGTAGGAAGATATCAGCGGACTTTTAGGCTTAAAACATGGTGAACTATCCCTTTAAGATACTGGAGAGTGCTTTAATTGCTTCTCGGAAAGACACAGGCTTGCCTTAATTTCCACACGGCAGGGAAATCAATTATCAGAGTCTTAGTCCAAATTGTGTAATAAATCATAGTGAACATCAGGTCTGCATTGTGTTTTGCCCAAATTATATCATTGTGTGGTAATCCAGTCTAAGTGGAGATTGATTTAGAGTTGTCCCGTACAGGGAAGACTGGAAAACAGTAATAATGAAAGGTCTGTTTTTATATAGCCATTTTCTAGTCTTGGTGAAAGCACTTCACAGTACAGTTTTTTGCCATTTAACCCATTGGCAGCGAGGAACATAAAAGGTGTGGAACATTCCCGTATATAGTCAGGGACACTTATGTCAAATAGCTCATTATGATATCAAAAGCTATTAGATCAACAAGGACTCTGATCCCCTCTGAACGACCCCCAATAGCACTTTAAAGAGCAGAGCATTTGGTTCTATCACACTTATCTATGTTTTATATCATTAATAAAATAATCAAAATGTATCTATATAGGCATGATTAAAATAAATTGATAATCGAATTATTCTATACAACCAGAGAGCTGCACACATGACATTATGGTCCCTCAGGTTTACCTTTGTATAGTGTATATTTATTGTGCAGGTTTCAAAAGCTGCTACTTTACTATCTGATTGATATGTAACACAATCTACTGTCAGTTTGGCTAAGTCAAACTTGTTGTTCTGGAACTACAGAAAAATATTTTTTAAATGTCATGAAACATAAAATAACAAAAGGCACCACTTCACGAACCGGATAACATAACTGTTATACATTTCAAATCTACTCCTGAAACTAAATGATCATAGACCAACATATAGTGTAAATATACTCATATATACTTATCACTTTATGGATGGATAAAATTGCACGGATATTAAAGATGATGTGAGGAGAGAGGAATCAAGGAAATGTGTTTTTAGAGAAACAAGATGCCGTTTACCTCTATAACTTCATCCAAAGAAACCTCCATGGGTGATGACGGTGGCACAGCTGAATCAGGCATCATTCAGCCTTTATCATATTGTTCTTTTTAATGATGTGCAATTGCTCATATATGCACAGAAAAAAAACTGAAAAGCACAGCAGTGTTTATTTCAGCCTCTCTGCGTGCATCCTTTTAAAAACAGACAAATATGTTTGTAAAAAGGCACATGTATTAAAAATGTGTTTTGTGTTTGTTTTATAAACAAACCAGTGGCTAAATATTCAATTCTGAAAATGTCAAATATGCACACAGTATTTCTGCCAGCAGCTTCAGATTTTTAATTTGAGTCATTTGTGGTTTGCAAATGTATTATTTAATCATCCAGGTGATCAGAATTTATTGTGTCTAATAAATAATTTGTAGAATAAATTGATGTTTGAAGTGGAAATAAGGTAAATATAACATTTAAATATCTAGTGTCTGCAAGTGACCATAGACAAAGCTGTGGTTATTACTGAAAGACATTCTGCGACTCCTCGTCTCTCAGAATGTACTCTGCATGCTACAGATTAAAGGGGAATTAACAGGTCATGGAACCAAAACAATTTCTAGTGAAACAACAAAGTTGTTAATTTTTCCATAAACACTATTGCATTCATCCGTGAGACAATACCAAGTCATTGCATAGAGGCTTAGGCTGTCAAACACAAAACACATCAGTCAAATAATAACACATGTTTCTTTCACAGTCTATTGGCTGTTGAGAATTAGTGGCACATCAACATGTTTTTCAGGAGACGGGGCTTCAGTACTTGGTGCGTAGCGCGGGGGGGGGGGGGGGGGGGTGTCAGTTTAAAAATGCCACCGAAGTCGTGCTCACATCAGCTGCTTCGCTCATGCTTCACAATCCCAGGTCTACGACAGACAAGTAGTGGAGTCAATAGATTAAGGTGTATTTTAGATTTTAATTCCAATAATCAAATCTTTTGTGTTTTTTTTCTGTAGCAGTAGTTATAATTTGCGTGTTGGGTCCTGTCTGCACACCTTTCAACCTGACAGCCCCTCGACTTCTGAACATTACCAAAAAGATGCTCTTCCTGAACTTGAAAACATGAACCATACGACAATAAAAGTCAGGTAATCGCATATAGTGCATGAACTCAACTTGTAGACGAGAGGGTTGCAAAGTGCTAAAACATGTCAAATCATAGGTGTGATGCTTTAACACAGCTGAGAATCTGCCCCCCCCCCGAACAAATGTTTCAGTTTTGTCTCCAAATCCTTCCACAAACTTGGGATCAAGCCACTCGAAATGGCATGGGAAATGAACTTCTTCCAAATTTCTGTCAAGTGGAGTTTAGAAGGGAGAATGTGAAGCCGACTCTCAATTTTGTATGTGTTGGCTTTGATCTTCGTATAGGAGCGACTGTAACTCTCAGTATGTGGTTGATCCTCCGGTACATGAGCCACTGAAGATGCTACAGGCCACCAATCCTTTGCTAAATAAGCTTGTGCCTGCGTGTGCATGTGTGTCTGTGCTTCAGTGTGTGTGTGTTGTGTTTATGTGAGTGTGTTCCTGACATGCGTGTGTGGGCAAATGCATGCATGCACGCTCCATTATCTCATGTTCTTCAAGTGCCCCTTTGAGTGGGTTTCAGTTTTCTTCATGCCACCCGCTCCTCTTGCCATGCATTATGCACTGTTCCACTACATATATTTATTTATTACTGTGTCTTTCAAGATCAAAACGAATGGCAAATGAGCTCCAGCGAGATAAATATTGCAGCAGAAGTGGAAGTCAGCTGAGGCCATCAGAGGGGAGGTGTGTCTGAACAAAACAGATCGTATCAAGGTATGTTTTGAAGCTGCTTGTCGGAGGCGCCACGGGTCATCAAGTGAGCGAAGTTGGAGAGCGAGAGAGGCACACGCGGAAAAGGAGGGCGAGGTCTTGTGGCTTTCATTAGTCTTTTGCTCCATTCAGTCAGCTCCACTCACCTCTTTTCTCTGTTCTCCTCACACCTAAAGCTATTTGCAGCCACCCCCACCTCCACATCCATACATACAAGGTTACAGACTACAGGATATATCTACAGCACCTCCAGGCAAGTAGGCAAACGCCTGGAGCTCTGAACAGCCAAATGTTCCCACAAGCCTCCTGTAAAGAGTCGAAGAAGTAAAAGGCGAATTGTTGATCTCCCAAAGGTAACATCGGTTTCTTCTCCACTGACGATTCAGCTGGTAAACCAGTTGTTACAGTACCCTGCTAGAACAAATAGCACATGTTAAAGTACTATTTACTGCAAGAGTGAACAGCCTGAAAACTGCACTTTGTTCACCAGCTCCCAGCTCAACCCCGTCAGGAAACTTGAAGACGGTAAATAAGGTTAATTTATTTCTTCTAAGGTAGTAAATGTCAGATCGATTAAAAATTAAGCGCTGGAAGGTGTTTACGTGCTGCGTTTGAACCCGCTCATATTCCTCTACTTACAGATTGGGTATATTTGAGAAACCTTGGCAACACATTGATTTGAAAATGCAGAGCTCACTGAATAGATGAGACGAGAAGGTCTTATCTTTACGTAGGAGTCAGAAAGTGAGACTAGAATTAAGTGGATGGAAATGAATCATGTTTGGTACAAGAATATATAAAATAAAAATCCTTCTGCAATGTAATTTTACAGATAATTAAATGTTTGCTTCTTTGATTTAGAATTATTATATAACATAAGTAAAACATAATATTCAGTAACATTGGAATATATGGGAATGGTAAAGGTAGAAACACGTTTTTGTATAGTAGCTACATGCTCAAAAAACCCAACACAAATAATTTATGTAACAAAATTAACAAATAACTGAACAAAATTAACAAAGACTGAACATTAAAGGGGAATTCCTGTATTTTTTCAACCTGGGCCCTGTGTTTATAAATGCCTGGGTATAAATGAATGGTACTTACAAAACCTATGAATATGTCCAGTAGAACCAGCAGCTGCATCAAGGCAGCAGTGGCTACAACTTTTTTTTTTTTCTCCACCATTAAAAGGCTCAAATTGAATTGTTATTCCGAGTCTTTGCTTTGAGTCTGGTAACACTACACATGTCTTTATCAATCATCTCTGCTTTATACACAAAGGTGACAGATGAAGACGTTTATTAAGCAGAATGATGTATCAGTCACTTCCCTTCACATCTCCTGTAACTCCAGTATCCAAGCTGACTTTTACTTTGAAAAAAAGAGACTGTGGAGAGTAAGTACAGCATCAGAAATTCACAAATTACTGTAATGGACTTGGCTTACTGTTGTGATGTGTTCAATTCAATTATATTATATATATTTTTTTGAATTCCCAACAGTTCCCATAATGAGCAGCACTTTGGCGACTGTGGAGAGGAAAAACTCCCTCATTAACTGGAAGAAACCTCTGGCAGAACCAGACTCGATGTGGGCGGCCATCTGCCTCGACCGGTTGGGGTGAGCAGGGACAAATGGGGAGGAGAGAAGAGATGGGTGGAAAAGAGGGGAGAGAAAAGAGAGAGAGAAAGATAGGGGGGAGGGGGAGAGAGCGGAGAGGGAGACCAGGAACACTTGTGCAGCAGCAGGTATCAGCTCTGACTAGTTAGTATATAGTATATTATTATATAATAACAGTGTAAAGATGTTATTGATTATTAATGATAGCATCAACAGTTCATATAACAATTCATTATTGTTTATAATAATAATAATAATAATAATAATAATAAAGAAACATAGTTAGTGACATGTATTAAAATAAATAAATGAATGTGGGGCAGAGAGAAGGGGAAAGGGCTCAGTGCATGATGGGAGCTCCCCCAGCAGTCTAGACCTACAGCAGCATAACTAAGGGATGGTTCAGGACTCACCTGATCCAGCCCGAACTATAGGCTTTATCAAAAAGGAACCTTTTTAAGTTTAACATTGAATGAAGAGATGGTGTCTGCCTCCCGAACCCAGAGTGGGAGCTGGTTCCACAGGAGAGCAGCCTGGTAGCTGAAGGCTCTACCTCTCATTCTACTCTAACAGACTGTTTTGTGTTTTGGGAGCAAACTGATCTATTTGGATAATAGGTGTTATGAGCTCTTTGATATATGAAGGGGCTTGATTGTTAAGGGCTTTATATGCGAGGAGCAGGATCTTGAATTATATTCTGAATTTTACAGGGAGCCAATGCAGAGAAGCTAAGACTGGAGTAATATGATCTCTCTGCTCAGCACTCGTGCTGCAGCATTTTGTACCAGCTGGATGCTTTTCACAGACTTACTGTGACATCCTGATAATAAAGAGTTACAGTAATCCAGTCTAGAGGTAACACATGTGTGGACGAGTTTCTCAACATCCTTTAGAGACAGGAGGTTTCTAATTTTCACAATATTGCACAACTGGAAGAAAGCTGTGCTAGAGACTTGTTTTATATGTGGGTCAAATGACATATCCCGGTCAAACATAACTCCAAGGTTCCTCACAGTGGAGCTAGGGGCCAAACTAACACTATCCAAGGTGACTATCTGGTCAGACAGTGTTTCTACAAGTACAATGACCTCACTTTTGTCTGAATTTAGAAGTAAGAAGTGTTGGGTCATCCAGGCCTTGATGTTCTTGAGACAATCCTGAAGTTGAACTAAGTGATTAGATTCATCAGGCTTAATAGATATGTACAGCTGGTGTCGTCTGCTTAACAATGGAAGTGTACGTGGTGCTTTCTGATTATGTTGCCCAAAGGGAGCATATATATGGTGAAGAGTATCGGTCCGAGGACAGAACCTTGTGGAACTCCATGTCTAACTTGTTTGTGCATGGAGGAGCCATTGTTAACATTAACACATTGAAATCTAGCTGATAAATATGATTTAAACCTGTCTAGTGCCATTCCTTTAATCCCTACATGTTGTTCCAGTCTCTGTAACAGAATATTATGATATATGGTGTCAAATGCTGCACTATGATCTAACAGGAGCTTTGAAAAGGTCACTTTTAATAGTGCTTTTTCTGTGCTGTGATGGATTCTAAATCCTGACTGAAAGTTTCCAACAAACCATTGATATCTAAGTAATCACACAGCTGGTTAGCAAGTTTTTTCTAGGATTTTGGAAATGAAGGGCAGGTTTGCTATGGGTCTATAATTAGATAAAACCTCGGGATCAAGAGTGGGCTTTTTAAGCAGAGGTTTAATTACAGCTACCATAAAAGCTTGCCCGTGTTCAAGATCACTGTGTTGACATGTTAAGTGAGCTTAGGAAAAGGGCCTATTAATGCTTGTGATGGCCACACCAGCAACCACACACTGAAACTCAGTAACATGGTGATAACCTTTCTTTAATTTGTTTGATTTGCTTAGTTTCAGTTTCTTTTTGCACGCACACACGCACACACACACACACACACACACACACACACACACACACACACACACACACACATCACAGATAAATAACTGGACATATAGATTTTGGTTTCATACAAGATACTTCATTCATTCAATTAATCAAGTTACAGTTCCTGGGGGTTGCTGGTGGAGTCGTCTGGCCAGCCATCAAAAGGAGGCCCAGCTGCAGCAGACAACCTTAAATGGCCTTAACAACTAATTGGACTGCACCGTGTCTCTTGTAATCATGTGGAGGGACATTGTTTCCTTATTTAGATTTTTAGTTGTTAATATTTGACTACTGTTTGATATTTGTGTTTAATTGTTTTTCCGGAGTCCTGACTGTGCGTCACGTCTCGTGTTGTACTGAGCCTGATGTACTGATGTTTAAATGCAGTCTCATAAACTCTGGAATCAAACAAACACTAAGTGACTTCATGTGCTGACCAGGTCCTGATAACTAGTGATGAGTGTTTATTAGTTATAGTGAGAGCAGGTCAGAGTGGAGGAGGAAACAGAAACTCCAGCTCGGTACAAACCAACTGCAGCTTCTGCTCTGATCACTGAGCAGCTGTGACCAGAGAAACTTACTGTTTCCACTTTTAACAAAGTCACTTACCAGCTGCTTCACATGAACGCTCCTCTCCTCTCACTGTGTGTGTCGCTCGTGTGAGTGGCGGAGGGGCCCTGTGTGTGTGTGTGTGTTATTTGTGTGTTATTTGTGTGTGTGTGTGTGTGTGTTGTGTGTGTGTGTGTGCTGTCTTGGAGCACACATTTTCGCCTCCTCCTGGTATTTCACATGATGGCCTGATATGATGATGATTTAAAAAACGTTCATCATATTGAAACTTATTTGTTCAGTTCATCGTTCAAACTAATATGAACGCGTTCAATGAACGCCCTTAATGCACAACACCGGCAGGTGAGCGTGTTGTTACGGTAGCAAATATGAAATGTCTGTTGAAACTCAGAGCTACGTCTTTGCTCATGTTCTATTGTTTTGGCGTAGACTGCGGCCAACAGTAGCCTGTTACATGCGCTATAAATAAATGGTTGCCAAAACCATTTCAAGCTGCTTAGTTCATAATTGATGGACACTTCAATACATTTAGAGGAGATGCTTTTCGAGAAAACTGATTAGGACATTATTTATATTATAGAGTTTCTTTCATGGTACTAGTGAAATACAACACTCATATCCTTTGAGGGTCACAGAGTGAAATTGGAGCCAAATCTCACTGACATGGGGAGAGAGTGGGGGTGCACCCTGGACAGGTTGTGAGTTAAATAAGGTAGGTTGTTGAAAAGTTTTTCTCCCATATAGATGGAAAGCATGAACTGGAGAGGTGAACAATGCTCTTTCATGCAGGCATTGATGGCTTAAAGGGATAGTTCACCTAAAAATGAAAATTCACTCATCTACTCACCACTCGGCATAGTGGGGGGGGGGGGGGGGGGTGAAGTGTTTGAGTCCACAAAACACTTTTGGAGTACAGCGGTGCAGCCAAATCCAGTACAATTGAAATAATGGTGACTGATTCTTCAAACCTAAAACACAAACAGACAAAAAACATAACATGCCTCTATACCACTCCTGTGGTGTCACTTAAGTTTCCATAAACCCTGACATTCAAATTGGACACCATGTTTTAATCCTAAATGTCCACTGTTATCCTCCTCTGGAGCTGGGTTTGCACATGGCTGTTTCAAGTCGAATTTCAATGTCGGGGCTCATGGACACTTGGATGACACCACAGGAGCAGTATGAAGGCTTTTTATGTTTTTTTTTTATATTCGAGGGGGTGGATACCATTTACTTCAATTGCATTGGATTTGGCTGCAATGATGTACACTGTGACCATGACCTGGGGAACACAGGTTCAGTGGAACAATTCATGGATTATCTACACAGGGAGGGCAAACGCATCTGTGTAAGAGTACTTCTTAATGGTGCCAGAGCTGGTGCAAGTCTGCAAGTCAGGAAATTATACCCTTGAAATAAATCTAAGGTTAGATCCGAAAAGAATATTGTTCTTTAGTAACAGAACTGCTGGAGCGCTAGAACACAAAGGGTAAATGATAAAGGGCTACATTTTAATGTCACTATTTCACAAAGGGTTAAACAATCTGCCTCACAACTGACTGAATAATGTAACTAACCTTTGAATATTTTTGCCAGAAATTGACAAATGGGCCTCACTATGGCACTAGAAACACGGCTGGGGAAAACAACAACATGGTCTGATTCATCTTCGGAGAATATGAATGTCAGTGTGAATTGCTAGCCTTTCTCCAAGCCCAGTACTGGTACACTCTCTTCACATGACAAAAACATATATATTTACTTTCAGCATCCTGTAGTTAATCCCTCTACATGAAACATGTTCCTTTGCCCCTCCCTTGTTTCTTTCCACTGCAGACAGACAAAGTGTCTAACAGAGTTTCATTAAGTCAACAGTGAGTGGGGATAGTGCGACACATTAAGGCTCTAAAACTGTCTGGATGCATTCTAATTCCACACACCTACACTAACACACACACACTGTGGCTGTGGCAGCGATAGTAATTGCAGTTGCAATAAGCTCAACAAGTTACATAAGAGCCTAGAGTGTTTCTGCTGCTGAATAAAAAAAGAGGAATGGGTGAATAAACTACAAAACATTGTGGTCTGAATAAAGTCTGCAGACATGCAACATATGCAACAGCACAACATGTGTTTCTACAAGAGAAGGAAGCACTGAAAGCTTCAGTTGACATTACTCCCAAGTGTTTTTGACAAACCATGACATCTTCGCCTATTTTATCCCAGCATCATGGGTTGAGTTAACTTGCCTTGCATTCAAAGAGTTGCCCCCTTTCACAATTTTGCAGACATGGTGGCCATCATTAATCAAATTTCCCTCAGGACTCAAATCAAACTATGACTACACATTTCAAACAAAAAGTCCACCGTTTGGAGTGGGCCATCCAGAGCCTAGAACATAACGCAGTAGAGATGCTGTGGAAAGACCTGGCAAGAGCTCAGAAACCTTCTTTGTATTTTTATGTTCACAAACTTAATCCCATGTGGACTTATAGTCGGACATGAAGGTTGGGTGATGTACACCTTAGAAAAGAGAATTTTTAATTTGCAAATGTTTTGTTCAAAACAACTTAGAATCAAGGCAACATGATGACACATTTAGAGGGCAGTGACTCAAAAGAGCCGTATGTTATGCATTACATGACATTTTCATCTGAAATAGGAACGTCTGCTCACTCATGTTCAGAGGAAGAAAAACAATTTGAATGGTTTGAGTGACAGGGAGTCAAGTCAGGGAAACAACAGAAACTGATTTAACCTGTATGACTGTATTGGTCTAAGACACAATTGCCAAGTTTTGGCAATTTATTTATGATCATATACCGAACAGTATGTAACATGTTACAATATGTATATATATTACTTATATAGGTAAGAGTCAATGTAAGTATGCTCAGAGATTTTACAGAATTACTCCTTTTTTATTTCTCCCCAACATGTGTCGGTCTCTGCTCTATTTAGATCCTGCGGATATCTTCATTTCAAAGGGTGGTCTCATACCTGATCATTTTCCTACAGGAGAGGGCAGTTAGTTAAACAGCACAACAGGAGATGAGAATCTGTCATCATAAAACCCTTATATTATTATAGTAATTTATAAAAGAAAAAATATCACCAAGCGGAAATTGGCTCTGGCTACAATTACTCCAGTCCAGACAAAAATAGAATTAATCAGGTAACAGTGTGCTAAAATTATGAGACTATTCGAAAAGAATAAGTCATATTTAATTTATGCAATTTTTGTGGTATGCTAAACTCCTGTTTTGATTAGATATATTACTAGTAATAGCAATATGTGCTGGGAAGCCTTCTAGGGTCGCCAAATATATTGATTTCTCAATTTATATCGTTGTGAATTGAGGTATTTTCAGTATTTATTTCCCTGCATTCTCACCAGATCCCTAATTTGGTCTGACAGCAACACACAGAGAGAGAGAGAGAGAGAGAGAGAGAGAGAGAGAGAGAATCTTGTCTTTGCTGCTTTCATGGCCAGTCTCTGCTCTTTTGTCAAAAAGACAAGTTCAAGTCCTGACATTGTCCAATACGTAGTGTAGCTTGTGTCCATCCTGTAGGTTTGCTGCTCATTCAGTGTCTATTTTAGTGAATGCTGGTCGAGTTGCGAAACGGTCCTGCTTAGAGGTGTTCAATTAATCATGCATCCACATGCCCTTGATAGCTGCATCGTGTATCCTCCATCTGCAAGTCCAGAAATGTGTGTTACATGTAGGCAAGATGCAATGTGCATATAAATGATAAGGTAAATATAGATGCATTGTAAAATCCAAATGGTTGGTTGTACTGTTGCCTTGACCTTTGACTTCGAAAATTCTAATCAGGGCATCCTTGGGTTAATATTTGTGCCAGATGTGATAAACTTCTCTACCGGTTTTGCTAATATATCACATTCACTGTGAGTTCAAGTGAATGTTTGCACCAAATTTTGAAGATGTTCATAAGAATTAAAATGTGTTTTGTAAGGTCACAGTGAACAGAACATTCGATCCAAATTTGCAAACAATTCCCGAATGGGACTCTTGAGGAATCATGTTGGCAAGAATGTGAAAGATGGAAAACCCAAACATGTAATGCCTCCGGCCAAATACTATTGTGGGTGTGGAAGCATACAAAAAAAATCCATCTAGAAACAGAACACTGTTACATGTTTCCATGGTTTGACTGCATTTAACAAACAGTGATAGTTTTGCCTGACATTTAAATGTTTGGAGTTGACATTTGCAACGTAACAACTTGTCAACCTCTCGTCTTCACTCTGCTTGAAATAGGTAAATAACATCAATATGTTTTTACTTATTTATTTGTAGACAAAAGTAGGGAAAACACTGCTGTTTAAACCAGATTATGTCATTCCTCTGTATGGTTTTTCCAGCATTACTATGTGAAGACTTTATTTGTATTTGTCTGAAGTTCAGTGAAATGTTGAACTGATACAAAGTCAAATAGCAGACTTTGCTGTCAGGGGGATCCATACAGAGGGAAATAATACTATTTAATTTGATTTCTTGATAATGATCATGATATTCGGAAAATGACTAACAAATTTGCGTGTATTATACCAAGACGTTTGGAAAACATCACTCCTGCCCTTTACTTTACTTGCATTGATAAACGCATCCTTAACATCCACACTTGAAAATTCATATCTTCCTCATACGCTCACTTTTGTAACTAGAGACATGCAAAGGAATATTGTACCAAGTAGCTCAACTTTGGCTTTTAAAAATATTTAGCTGCACCCCATGTTGTAGCAAGAGAAGAAGATTTAAACACACAGCTAGCCTGTCTTTTTTAGAAACAATAACATTAAAATGTTAACATTTGCTATTCCATGTTTTACAGAGTAAGCATGCAGCGGGCCAACCCAGTCGTGCCACTGGTCCCTTGATCTCATCTCCAGTGACACAAACACTCGGGCAGGCATTTAAAAGACAAGCGGCTTATGCACCCACATCAAAAAATGCACAAGACCTCACTGCAGCCATTTCATGTTACACTACAAGGGCCATGATGTCATTTCAAATTGTCAAGAGGCCTGGCTTTCTGAGGCTGATGAAGGTTGCTGTGCCACAAAGATTATCTCCTAAGACAGAAATACCAAACCTGTACAGCCAGGTTAAAGCTGATGTTGGAAAAAAGTTTAAAGTTACATTTACTAACCCGGACCACTGACGACTGGTCCACCCTAAATCAGCCTCACAATCCATTACCTCAACCCACACAGACAACTGGAATCAAACTGCCAGGAAACAAAGTTCTTCCCAGAAGATTGCTCACGACATCAGAGAGTTTCTTGAGAATGCTGCAGCAGTGGGGGGATCAACAAACAAGCCAAATGTTGTCCAAAGCTTCTTGTGGAGCTGTAAGAGAGAGAGTGTTCCCTCAGCCAAAAGCAGCCGGTCTGTGTGATAGCGGCTGCAGAAACAGGACTATGGCATCTGATGCCAAAGGTCCCCATGCAACTGTCATGGAGCAACTGCGTCGACTCCTGGAAAGCGAGTAAGTTTACAGATGAACTTACCTCAGAGACTAAGAGTTTAATTGCCAGCCATCAAGTCCATCCTATAGCCTCCTGAGACCAATTCATTGATTGACTGGTGTCTCAAATATTAAACTTGATTATTTACCCAGCAAAACCATCTGGGGGGCTGCTGTGTCTGTGAATGCTGAGGAAGAAGAGCCAGGCATATACAAAGACTTAATACGAGTCAGTCAACAAAGTTCCTGTTGTGGGGAAAGAACAGACAAGTTCTTCAGGTAATGAGGAGACTGGCCCTGGTTTTGCTGTACTTGTGTTTGATGGTTATGTTTCACTGGTGGGGAGTTAGAGGAAAGTACCTGGCCACTGGAGTCATTTACTGTAGACTCTGCTTAAGATGTGTCTCCAGGGACAGACACTGATTCCAGTGATACTGTGCAAGGGATAGGGGCGGCAATATATTCTGCTCCATAGCATAAAATTATAATAATAAAGTGACACTTCAGATCTGCTGAAATGTGACCTGGTCATGAGAGTGCATCCTTTCTTACCTATAGGGGGCGACTAGGCTATATGTCATCTTAAGAAATGACCTGGCAACTGAGTATGGCCTGATGTATGCAGACCTTTGGTTACTGGGTAGAACAACTGCTCTACAACATTACTATATATGCCAATATATAATATGCATATAGTGTAAATAACATTACATCTGTACACCATTAAGAGAATAGTACATGTCTAGTCCACAGATACTCCCTTCTCTCTTTGCAAAACCAAAGGTCAGGTTATAAATCAAAGGTCAACCAGTGGCGGCTCCTGCCAAATTTCTCAGATAGGGGCAAGCGTTGCGATGATGACTAAGGTTACCTGTTTAATGGGTAAATAAATGTATCCGCGTTGCTCCGGTCACTTTGACACTGAAAAAAGCGATTTTTCCACCAGGTTGAAATCGACCGTACTCTATTGAACAGGGCTTGATGCTGCAGCTGATTTGACTATGATATTCAGAGGCAGCAGGCAGACAAACTGTCTTGAGAATTTGTATAATTTAATACATTTAAAAAATAATAATTACAATTATAATGATAATTAACTAAATGTATCACTATCATCTTTTTTTCCTTTTTTTTCTTTTGGAGGGGCGGCGCCCTATTGCCCTCAATTGGCCAGCCACCCCTTGGGCCAACCAACAGTGCATTATAGTGTCTACGCCAATGGACTTTCATATCTAACTCAGAAGTGCAGACAGAGGCACCAACTTCAACTCTTTTGCCTATTACACCAGTGGCAAGACGTAAGGACGTAATGTGAGTTCGGAATGCATGCTTTAGATTTAACTATCCAATAGGATGCAAACTCCTACATGTAACATAGAGAGTAACAGCAATTCTAGCCATTCATGGATGTGCTATTAGAATGGGTGACGCAAGGTGAGAGAGATATACTGGGATGCTGTGGGAGACGTCTTCAGACTTGGGGGTGACAATTGCTCATGTTACTCTGTTAGCGTTTGTAATTGTTCCACCTTCTGGTTTCCTTGATGCATCAAGTCTACATGAAACTCTTCTGCATAAGACATCAGCTGCTGCCTGAGTTCTCCTTTCACCTGCTTCCAGAAAACTTCCATAACAACCCCTACTGAGGTACTTTCCACCTGTGCTGTGAGTCGTGCAGTTGCTGCTTGTCTTGACAATCCAGACAAGAAAACTGACCATGTTCACACCGCCCCTTCATGCATACAGATCAATGCCAATTATACATTAATAGTGTTTATCACAGAGTCCAATATGCATTTAATTTATTTCATTTTATTGTTATCATTACACAAAACCTGTGTGCACAGTTATTACCTGACATGTATAGGCCTGCATTGCCAATGTGGAACGCTGTAATTGATGTATAAAATAATTTTGTCTGAATAAAAGGAGATTGCCTCCAAAGACATTTCTATATTATATTATTTCTATCAAATAAATTGTATCAGACAGTGCAACATTCCACCTGTTACACATATATGATGAAATCTACTTTGTACAATAAGTAGTGTGAGCATTATTCCAGCGCAGCTTCAGTAACCATGATCACAGAAGACACAAGACTGTAGTAGGTACAGCAAACTTGAAAGGGCTAAATATTAGCAACATTACTAGTTGTGAGGGAAGCTTTCAGTTACATCTGTTCAACATCTGGCTTGGCTGTGTCTCAAACCCTTCCCAAATTGATTTGAACAGTCCGTCTCATAAGCTTCTAGTATTCATACTCAGAATTGTAAAGCTGCCTGATGTGTGCAGAATGCATGAAGTGACTGAATGTAAATGGGGTCGCAGAGAGGCATTCTTAATAAGGCTATATAATCGAGATGTCAGTTCAGACAGCTTTTTTTCTGATTTGAAAGAAACGTTTCATTCTTCGACAGCAGGTCCCATGCAATGTTGAAAATACGCCTGGAAGTAATCTCAGTTACCTGCTGTCGCGTTTTGTGATTTCTCTTCATATCCTACGACATTTCATCTGAATGCTCATTAAAGGGATTTTACCTCGGTGTCAAATATCTCAGGAGGCTGCAGCAAAGTGCTGTGTCTGTGAATGTCATGACACAATTTAAACGCAGTGAAAAGAGAAAGCAGAAACATCACAGGTTTGTATCAAGGAAAACAGTCCAACAAAGATTCCACGAGTTTGCGAGACACTGTCGCACCGCGTACCGATACAATAGCTGATGCATCTCAGCAGTGTTAAAGCGGCTAACCTTCTATCAGCGGGGATTAATGAGGCTGCTTTGCTTCCTTGCTGTGCAGCCTGCCCTCTCACACCCTGCTGTGATCATACAGTATCATCCAAACATTACAGCTGAACGAGGAGCACACAATCCATGAAACACTCGACTGCGTATTGTAGACACACGACATGCAGTGACTCACAAACTCATGCAGGCTGCATAAATGCATCAAAGTCGCTTTTTGGAAGAATTGTCCTTTCATCCGAACAGGAGACATCATCTGCCGTCAGCAGAACCTCCACTTGACTCCTTGTCAACTATAAATGAAACCATAGGCAGCCAGATTTGATGCAGTGGGGCACACACTATCAAACGGAGGAAGCGCCAGGAGCAGATTCACACAAATTATGAAATCTGAATAAATTGTAAGAGAAGATTCTGCACAAATTAACCTTGGGTGCACAATTTGATCTTTCCACACTGCTCAATGTCGTCCTGATTCATATTCAGGACAGTGTTACTGGGTGAAGTATTACTCCCTTCATTTTTTGTGGGTGAAATGGAAAAGCAGAAACTATATTGAAGATGATGTCAATGTCTTGAAGAAAAGTTGTAGCCATAGTTTTAACAGAGTGCAGAAAAGAAAACAATCAGAAGGCAGCGATGTATTTGGTTATTCAGAGAGTTGGTCAGTCTGACTAATTGGTTTGACGGACCAACTCTCTGAGCAACCAAATACATCGCTGCCTTCTGATTGTTTTGGAAACAATGGAAAACCAACAATGTGTTTGTCTCTATATTTTCTTACATATCTTTTGTTCTGTCTATGGCTCTTATTCCTAAAACCAATGGATCTTATTGAAGACACAACTGCTCACTGTTATAAGGTTTTAACAGAGGACCCAAACGCGAATTGGGTGAATTGATTATTTATTAAGGAGAAGCAAAACAAAACAGTCTTACACAGACACCAATCAGTGGTGGCAGGTCATCAGTGAAGAAACAAAAAGTAAATCCTTAACAAAAACAAAACAGAACCGAAACACGAGGATGTGCAAGTGCAAAGGGAAACACAGAGACTTTATACACAAGGGAGGCCGGAGAACAGGTGAAGACCATCACAAGGGTGGGAGACAGGACAGAGGCAGGAAATACATTTAGAAACAAACAAGGAGTGAAATTTCAAAATAAAACAGGAAATGAAACAAAAATGAAAACTCAAAAGGCCATACATATGAAATCAGGTCTAAAAAAAGTGTGTCAATAGTCCATAGAGGTCAGGGCCCAGAATCATGACACTAACCATAAAGTGCTTACACAATGTTTAACACACAGTAGCAAATGGCACATTTGGGTGTATTTGTTGAACTATTTTCAGTGGCGCATTAATCCACATTTGTTGCTCCAGTGAGTATTTGGGGCAGCAGGATGGTGTATGTAGTACTGAGACAAAATAAACTACAGTATTTCAGTTTTTTTAATGAAGAAACATGTCACCCAGTGCAACAGTGTGACTCATTGATGTGATTTTAATAGTTTTTGGACAACAGTGGGGCTGCGTGGCACAGGGGAATAGAAAATAAAAGGCTTTACATACTTACACAGTACTTGTTAGTAAGATTTATTCAGTGCTGACTTTGTTTGTTTAAGCATCTTTCATCTCATTGTTTTCATGCTATGACAGGTGTTCTGTCTGGGTTCAGTCTCATTAACCTTCCAGCAGCTGGCTCCAGCAAAAATAAAAGGCATAGGGCTGATGCATACCTTGCTTGTGCCCTGTATTTACCCCTATCAGGCAATGCTAACTTATTAATATTGGATTTCTGCCATTTCATTAAGATGTCATTGATACCATATGATAAACCATAATTGGTTAATCAAAATAACCTGTAGATCATGTCTCTAATCTTACTGGTTAGTGTATTTCTACTGTATAGATACGAGATAAAACTAGCTGGTGGACAAAAGCCAGATATTGTCTTAGGAGTCGGTGGAGACCCATGCAGAGCTCAAAGGAGACAGCCTGTTGGACTGACATTATTCAGGGAGACAGGAATGTCTCCAAAGGAATAGAAAGTTGTAATTTATCAACTTTATAAGATGCTATTATGCAAGTGCTGTGTTTACGGATTGTTTTCCAAGTTTAGATATGTTAATGTTTACCATGTTATGACAGCCAGTTAACATAAATTCTTGAATGAGGCTGACAAAAAACAGATCATTAGTCTTCATGAATTGAAGTACAAGTAGACAGTTTGACTTGCGTGTGGTGCCAGAGGAAAAGTAATTTGATTACTCAAGTCATTATGAGATCCATTGTCTGGGCACCACAAGCGTCACATTCTTTGCGATCAGTCAATATTTTTCCGATCAAAGTATTGGACCAACAGAAGCATGGATCTCCATTATTACCCTGGGGATATATTGCTTTAGCCATCAATTTACAGATAAATATCATATAATGTCCGGTTAGTAATTTGTGGCTTAAAAAACATATAATTATAAATTGTCCCATTCTATTAACCTTCCATTATGTTTGTGTTAATCCCTTTATTTTGTGTCTGATTAAAATGTGAACTAAATCAATCACTGCATATGTGGGAAATAGGGTCTTCTCTTTCAATAAAAATAGTGGTGAACCAGTAGAGCAGACATGTCGAACTCAAGGCCCGCAATAAAATATCGTATGTCTATCTTAACTGCTCCTCTCCACTCGCCGAGGGAGAGCCAGGCAGCGTGCATGGGCTACATATGCCGAGCCATGGTGCGCAATAGCCGGGTAGACGCACTCACTCGCCAAGTATTTGGTGTTATTGAATTATTTTTCCAGCGTTCCAGAGATCCCAGTGCCTGCCCCGTCAAGTTCACCCACATGCTTTTCTCTGTGATGAAGCAACACAGGAGTCGTCTCACTCATGCACACCTTCACTCCATCTTGAGGGTTTCCACAGCACAGAACCTAACCCCAAACATTAATGAACTGGCAGCCAAGAAAAGATGACAAACATATGGCTCTGGCACATGTACATAAAAGAAGAATGTATCCTACCTAAATATGTTTTCTGTTTGCACTTTATCCAATATCCTGTCTATCATGTTTAATAAATGTTGACCCTGTTTGGCCCCCGACGTAGTCCCACTTTTTAGTTTTGGCCCTCTCTGTAAGTGAGTTTGACACCACGGCAGTAGAGCCTCAGTATAAAATAGCAACAATGGTTGTCTGGCAGAAATGTATATTTAGTTCCCTTCTCTACCTGTTGACAAGTTCTGTGATTCTATTACAGGTAATATCTCCCTTCTGTCAAAGCTTGTATTTGTGAATAAATGTCTGATGATTAATGCTTGCTTCCTTCCATACATATTGTTAATTTAGTGGCATCCACGCCAAGGAAATGGTTATAAATTCAGATGTCGCAGGGCTGGTTGGTGCTTAGAACAGCCAAGTAGTGGAACGTATTATGCTGGAATATCTTATATCCCCTTTTAGAAAACATATATGCATGAATATATTATTTCCTCATTGACTGTAAAACTGAATTTGATGTTTACTTAACATTAAATAACAAAAATAAGAACATATATCTATGTACTTTGTATCCTATAGAGATCCAGGAATGTTTACTGTTGGGGCATAGTAATGAGCATATTTTCATGGAATTTGTAT